>OW240920.1:113738731-113816231 GCA_933207985.1 Pelobates cultripes | reverse complement strand
TGAGCCTGTCAAGTCCTTCTTTTGACCCATTTTGCCAAAGGAAAGGAAGTTGCCTAATAATTATGCACACCTGATATAGGGTGTTGATGTCATTAGACCACACACCTTCTCATTACAGAGATGCACATCACCTAATATGCTTAATTGGTAGTAGGCTTTCGAGCCTATACAGCTTGGAGTAAGACAACATGCATAAAGAGGATGATGTGGTCAAAATACTCATTTGCCTAATAATTCTGCACTCCCTGTATGGGCCTGTGGGTTGTTAGAAGGGAATGGTATAGACTATATACCAACAAGTGGAGCGCTATTACAATATGAATAATGGAGGAGTACACTCACCCCTTCAATACAATGACAATCCAGAAGTATACGCTTGAATGTGCATACAAAAGGAAACAAAAAGGAAAAAAATAGTGCAGATGGTTTTCAAATGAAGATGAGTGATAGTAATAAGTGACTGAAACCACTCACATGGACTGGAGCCTATGTGGTATTGGCTCCGTAAGTAAATCCTTTATGCTTTTTTGGCAGCAACACACCCCTTGTCCCGAACGGTATTCCAACAGGGATATAGAACGAGAAAGAGACAAACCAGCTGTGTAGTATTGTATAAAATGTAGGTATAGTATTAGTGGTAATGGTTGTGCTCACCTTAAACAGAGCCTTGGATTCCCGGCTCTGAGGTTGATTGACAGTGTGCTATTTTTGTTGGGATAGCAGTCCCCAAGTGAATTTCCTGACGGCTAGGAAGGACTTGTTGGACTCATAAATATAAAGTATTAAAAATAATTTATTGGTAATACCGTAAATTAAAACAGAAATAGTACTTCATCTATAAAATAAAAAGTCCAAAATTCTGGTAAACGCGTTTCACTCTGTGAGCTTCCTCAGTCACAGCTACTATGCGAGTATCCCATCTTTTGTCTCCTATATAGAGTTGCACTTTCTGCATCTTATTGGAAGCACAGATTTAAGTATTTTATTTATTTTGTTTAAGCACTTCCCACTTTGTATTTTGTATGTTATGTATTCTATGGTTATGGCACATTAGGTGATCAGTGGCATTGGGAATTTGTGCGATTTTCAAAGCGCCAATTCACACCTCATTTTCTCATTTTATGTATATTAAAGACTTTTACACTTCCTCTGTAATGCATGCTGCTGCCAGACTGATTTTCCTCTCTAGTCGGTCCTCTCACACCTCAGCCCTCTGTCAGTCCTTACATTGGCTTCCTGTATACTATAGGAGTCATTTCAAAGTGCTAACCCATACCTATAAAGCACTGAACAATCTTAGCCCCTCACATCTCCTCACAGATCCATAGGTATACCCCTTCTCCGTCTCTCCGCTGTGCCCATGACCTTCTTCTGTCCGCTGCTCGCACCTGTACGGCCAACTCGCGCTTGCAGGATTTCATGCCGGCGGCTCCCTTCCTATCGAATAGCCTGCCTACCAATATCAGACTCTCCCCTAGTCTTCAATCGTTTAAGAAGTTCTTTAAAACCCATTTCTTTAGGAAAGCCTATGGCCTCCCAGACTAAACCCTACCTCACATACCGGTCTCTTGCTCTCTCCTCCAGCTTTGCTTCACTCCCACCTAATTTGATTGCTATTTCCTGTCCTAATGTGTTTTATACCTCACCTCCTATAGGCTCTAAGCTCATTTCAGCAGAGCCCTCTTTAACCTATCATTTCTGTAAGTTTTCTAGTACTTGTCCTATTTATAGTTAAATCCCCCCTCTAATAATATTGTAAAGTGCTACGGAATCTGGTGGAGCTATATAAGTAGCGATTATAATAATAATAATAATAATACTCTAACTTCTTCCTTCACAGAATGTATCACTTTCAGATTAATTGTGACCACTTCTGTATCTGGCTCCCATACTCCTGCCAATTTAGGTATCTGCAATAATTTTGTAAGTTTTTCAAGTAAAGGCACCACTTCACCTAAAACAGTATAATTCACAGTAGTTTGTAACTCACCCAGCTCGTGACTGCGACCCATGATATCCCGAGCCGCTTCACTTTCTTCGAATAGCCTAGGTCTGTCCTCAGCCTTTTTATTCTTCTTCTTTTGTTTGCATTTTCTGCTTTGTTTCCACATCCTTTTCTTGCTCTTTATTGGAGACGGTGAGAAAGTTTCCCTGGACCTTTTCGTTCTTGCCTCTTGAATCCTGCAGAGGTCGCTCTCACCAGATTTTTCTGTTTGGACTGGCCCTTTAATTTTCAAAAGAGAATATCCTGCTTCCTCCTCTGTTATTAATTCCTCCTGTAACTCAGCCCCTTCTACTTCAATTAGACCCAAGGTGCTGGGGGCAGGGTCCAAACAAGCTTGCAGCCATGCAGTATCACTGCAGCCAAACGTCTTCTGTTTAAGCTGTTCCAACAAAGCTTCAACTGTGCCAGACATCTCCACAGGTAAAGAAAAGCAGCTCAAATATTTTAATACAGCCAACCTTTGGATTTGTCTGGCACAAGTGGAGGTAATTAATTTTGGCGCCTTTAAATTTATACCCCTTATTTTCCCTCCACTGTGGTCCGTGCACTGCTAACTACCAATCAGGGCTCTTGCCCTGGCCGCAAGCTTACCGCTTTCTAACAGCGCGTGCTGCTCTGCAGTTAACCCTAGCCCTGCAGTTAACCCCTAGCGCTATACTTACCACCAACTTCGCTCCATCAAACTTCATGAGGCTTCTCCTTATGCAGTCTGCGTGCCCGACATTATGTCCATTAGGCAATTATTCAGTTGTTCATCACCTATGGGATTGTGTCCACCATCTAAAGGCTGTGGTTTCTATATAAGTCAGCCACCTTGGAGATTAGTTAGTAAGCCGCTGAAGGGGCATATCCACTAAGCGGTTTTTCAGTCAAGGTCCTCTGAAAAGGCTGAGAAAGTCTATAAGGAGATAAGTCTATGAACATAAATGTAGATGATAATGATTATTCTTGTATCTATCAATGTAACTGCAGATAATTCAGTACTATCAGATATCATATTCCTAGATATTCCTAGGTTCATTTGGGGGTATTTACTTGTAGAAATAAATCCCTAGTAGTATAGATCTATCCATGAATTGGAGTACTAATATATATATATATATATTTATTAATGTGTGATAAGCCATTGTGGAACCTAAGTTCCTACTTGGTTTGTCACCGATCATGATCAAATGGTGTAGCACTATCTAGGGGATTAGATGATGAGCCTGGTGTCAGAAACATCTTTGTATAGCAAGACGAGCATGTTAGGGCCAAAACGCGTGTTGAGTAGACACCCCATTGGTAAGTTTTATTACTAGGACTACTTTTGTTTACAAGAGATAGTCATATTAGCACCTACTTTCTCTAGCCTAATTAGAGGCTGCCTTGAAGCAGCAGCTAGCAGTTCAATTAGCTGTATGCAGTTGCATTGTGGGAATATTTATGGGATGATAATTTTAAGCAGTCGAGAATTGCCCACTATTTCAATTCTCTTAGATCTTAGAGATCATTTATCAAATAAGTGAAAAGTATTCCATACAATTAATGATCACAATGTGTTATAAAAATAGATTTATTTATTATGACCAATAATTAACAATAATATTAGGCAACATGCATGATAATAATCAGTGTTTTTTAGTATAACATAGTATACAATACAATGGAATGGGTATACATGTTTCAATGGCTAAACAGCATTTTCTGTCAAGACTTACACGATTTATGAGGCTATCCTTACAGACAAAAAGTGAAGCTTTTCACAGCGGAGAACCATAAAACCTTGGCTAACAGTTAAAACCACTGAATAACCCTTTCAATGCAGTCTAGATCCTCCTAGGCATATAGTATCCTATTCTCCTGTGATTTTCAATTGAAATAACATTTGTACCAACTCATTAGTTATTTCCTGGAACCATCCAATAAGAATAATCTACCAGATTCTATAAGCAGAATTTTAATTTGTCTAAAAGATATCTTATCTTATATTAGAGCAAATCAGTACACCTGGATAAAAACAGAGGTATGCTAACGCGTGATAATATCACATTAATATATCATTATTCTTAATTCCACCTGCAGAATGGAATGTTTATAACTATATTTTCCTTAGTTAACTAAGATTTCTTAAATATGGAAATCTGACCGTGATTTATCCAGTCATATATCATGCTATTAGTAAATTTTAATTAATTTAAATTAATTAAATAAAACCAGCATAATTACCAGTTATGTAGATATTCTCGTCAGGTGAGTAGGTAGTCCCAGAGACTTGATTGGTTGTATGTAGGTGCATGAGTTATAGTAAAAGGTGGTGTTGGTTAGAAAGTCAGTAAAATTCTAAGTGTTAGAGTTTTAAGAGTAGAGTGTTAGTCCAAGAGATTGTCCTGGATTTCTCTGCATGTCCGAATCGGATGCCCAAACTTCAATTCATCTCTCTGTCTCCAACTACCTTGTCTTCCCTTTGTCCTAACTTTTAAAGGGCCAGACTCTCTGTACGTCATTAGTTCATAACCCAATATGAAGCCGTAGGTGTGTCCAATCTATGGGTCGCAATTTAGGTATTTCATCCATAGATGGCAGTCTCGTCTAACGAAACCTTCCTATCCAGGAAAGAGTTAACTTTTCCTGATGACGATTTTGACGTCATTTGGCTTATCTAAAATGACTACCATAACTTAGATTTGCTGTCAGTTCAAAGCATTTGTCTCAGTCTTTGTGGCAACTACCTTGGTCGTAACTTGTAAAATTGACAGTTCTAAACTCAATTTCACCCCTTTCTTACAATGGTACCTTATAAAACTTAGAAAGTAAAATCAATTACTTAGTCTTCTCTGTCATTAGTGTCTTTGTTTAGATAATGCATCTATTCCATTAACATTTTAGACAGAGCGTTCCATCCCCCTTGCTTCATTGCTTATCTTGGTTTGTTTATGTAATACATTCCTTAGCTCAAGCAAGTGGCTAGTTACAGAAGTAAGAAGAAATCAAGGAAATTATGTGTTTTTGTTATCCTGAAGATAGCAAAATGGAGTCCGCTTTGTTCTGAGTGGCTTGGGCAATATACACCTTTGATTTCTTTTTAGCACAAAATGTTTGTTGATATAAATATTCTGACAGCATCTAGACAATATTTATAAGTGATGGTCTTACTAACATTGGTTCCAGCTAGCCAAGTTAGGGGCTGCCTCAAAGCAGCAGCTAGCAAATCTATGGGCTCCCTTTTTGTTAGCTGAGGGGTTGCTTTACAGCAGTAAATAATAGTTAGACTATCCTGTTTGCTAACTCCTATTTTCACTTATCTATTACTGCTCCTTACAACCAAGTTGAGCACATCGTATCCTTCTGAGCGTAACAGATAGTTTCGTTCAACATCTAACTCTAATTGTCTATCACTGCTTCTCATAACCAAGTGCCATATTTTATACAGCACTGTGTTTTCTTGAGCTACTGAGCGGACTTTTTCAGGGCCTGCACACTTTACTGCTATTCTTAATAATTCTGTGTATCTGATCATTTGGGATATAGTAATATATCCCTTTACTTCCACTGCTAGTCTCCCGATTGCCATTATCGTCAATTTGGGGTTCACTGCCTTGGATTTCCCCATATATTCCATAAACCTTATCATCAGGGATTTGATTTACCCTTTCATATTAAGTTGACTTCTAGTCAGTAACATTAGTATTATATCTATCTGTAACTGGCTTTCTGACTACTCTCTATAACTTATACTGCATTTTTTTTATACTATATAAGACTATCCGAACTTGTAGACCTAGCTTGGTACCTCTACTTGTAATTGTAGATTATACTAGCTTTAGTATTACTGTAATCTTAATTAATTTAATGACAGGAGGCGAATATTTGCTTAAGTCTCTCTTTACTAGAACCCCACAGCAGCACATTAACATAGAGAGAAACAACCAATCAGAAAAAAGTAAGGAACAATAAAAGTTTCCTTCCAACCAACTTCTTCCTCTTTCAAGCTGTGACAAAAACAAAGAACAGAAACAAACATATATAGATATGTTTGTTTCTGTTCTTTGTTTTTGTCACAGCTTGAAAGTGGCAGTAGAATTCAAACGAAGCCAACCGCGATGACCTTCATCCAGAAGAAGAACCTGAACGTGGATCTGTGGATGAACCATTAAACATTATCCATAAGAAGTCCTTGAACGTGGATCCATAGACGAACCATTGAATTGAAACAAGATAAACAGAGTCGAAAGCTCTGGTTAGTGAATAAAATGTAATGTGAAAACATGAAGCCTCCATAATCAACTACAGACAGTACAATATCCATAAAATCCCACCCTTACATAAGTCATGAACATAAGTCTGAAGAACAAACTATCAACCAGAGCTGGTCAAATAAAACAATCAAAAAGTAACAAGAGTAGGGTGAAACTGGGCGGTAAATATTCGCCTCCTGTCATTAATAAAATTAAGATTATAGTAACACTAAAGGTAGTATAATCTAAAATTTTATAACATGACAGGAGGCTTCATATTTGCCGTTTTAACGCTCAGACAGCATGGCAAAAGAAGCATGATCCGCCGGTCTGAAATAAAACTGACGGAAGGTGTCTTCCCGGGACCAGTCAGCCTAACGTAGGATGTCCTGGAGAGAGGCGCCCGCGAAGAAGACGCCAGAGGCCGCCATGCCGAATTTACACCTGCCATGGACAACAACCATTTAATCCAGGAGAGGAGTGTAGCAGAAGAGTTGGTGAGGTCTAACATAAGAGATCAATAATTGACCAGAACTGGATTGGCGAACACGAGAAGTAAGCGTCATATAGCGAGACAGAGCCGTCGCCACACAGAGCTTAGGCGAGTCACGGAAATACAGGTAGAATATAGCCGTCGAATCCGATTTAGTACATCTAAACACCGCGAAGGAGACCCCCTCAGGGGAGTAGGAAAAGGCGTTGACATTGAGGGCCCGGATGTCGGAGACCCGTCGAAAAAAAAAAAATTAGGCATAGAAGGAGAGCGAATTTAATCAAAAGCTGACGGAGGGAAAGGTCCTGATTATCAGGCCAGTCCTGGAGGAATGACAATACTGTGCGTACGTCCCAGAGGGAAGAATACTTAGGCATTGGAGGCCGCGATGTCTCATGCCCTGAAAAAGTCTGCAAACCAACGGGTCCTGACCAATGGGGAAACCTCAGAGCGGTACGTGAGCTGCAGAAATCACTGACCTTGCCACGTTAACTGAATGATACGAGCATCAAACAGGTGCGAGAGGAAGTTCAGAACACTGGCTACAGGGGACGTAAAGGGATCGGTATCCCAATTCCAGGCACCAACGACACCAAGAGTTCCATGCTGACAAGTAGCATCTCCTAGCAGATTGCCATAATGCCTCGACATTCCAGGTTCCCTTGAAAGAGTCCAGGCCATTAAGCGGAGGTGGCCATCCACCACAAGGGGGTGAGGATTGCCTAGGGAGTCTGAGAGGAGTGTCTGTGGTGATGGTAGAAGGAGTGGATCCCGAAGGGATAGATACAGAAGTTCTGGAAACCAGGTCTGACTCTGCCATAGAGGAGTCAGCAATACCAAAGATACACGTTGACGTCGTACCTGTAGTAGGACCCTGGAGATCATAGCAAACGGAGGAAATGTATAAGCTCCCGAGACTGCCACACCTGAAGAAAAGCATCCACAGTCATGCAACCCAGGTCCGGAAGCCAGCTAAAGTAGGTCGGGACCTGATAGACTCTCCTGGAGGCGAAAAGGTCCCCCGTGAATGGACCCCTCTTGAGGAAAATGGGACGAAGGAGCCTTCAATCACTGGTGTCCCTCCAATGTCTGGAGAACCAGTCCGCTGTCCGTTTTGACACTCCAGGAAGATATTCCACCTGGAGAGTGATGTTGCGTTGGAAGCAGAAACTGTAGATTTCCTTTGTCACCTCCGAAAGTATCTGGGAGCGGGCTCCTCCCAGGCCGTTGATGTACTGTACCGCCGAGATGTTGTCCATCCTGAGAAGAACGTAATAGGTCCAGAGTGAACATGTCCCATTGTTCTTGAAGGCAAAGGAAAATGGTCGGACTGAACATCCCATCTGCTATCAGTTTGTCCGATCCCTGAAGATACTCCTCCGTGACAGTGATGCAGGCAATACTGGTAAAGGTCCTTCATCAAAGGCCTGACAGAAGGCTAAAGCGGGTGTCATCTTGGTGGTTTAGGTACCAAACTGCAATGTTGCCAGTGTGGAGGAGTAGACAACAGTTGTGCTGGTCCTTGGCAAAGCTGTGAATCACAAATAAGCCTGCATTGAGCTTGAGGATTTTTTTTGTGCCAAAAATGTTCCCTTAGATGTCCAAGAACGACCTGTAGAACATCCAGAACAAGTTGCTCCCCAACCCAGCTGACTGACTGCCAAATCTAATATGAAGTCTGGACCCAAAAATTGCCTTGCTTTTCCAAACATTTATGTTGTGAAGCCATCAGGTAAACTCCAGTTGAACTTTTTTAGTCAGCAGAATCATCTGGTCATAAGATTACTGTTGATCCAGTACGCAGAATAGTATCACACCTAGGACTAAGGATAACATTTAACCAGACTTTAGACATACCTGAGAATAGTCTAAATACTTGCCGAGGTCAGGGACACAGAAAGAGACACAACGATGGAGAAAGCCAAAAGTCAAGGATACCAGAAATCAGGGAGGTCAAAACAAAGCCAAAGTCAAATACTAGAAAAAAAAACTACCAGGAACACACTCTTGGATAACTAGGTAGTGGAAACCACGACAGGGCACCGATGAAAAGGTAATTTGGGTTTAAATAACGCTCCTTAGGCTGTAATTGGCTGTCTCTAACCTCTGACCGGAAAACATGTGTGCGCGTCTATGATGTGACGTCGCACGCACGTTGGCACCATCTTTGATGTGGGCAACGGTAAGTTTCTTATAAAAGCACGAACCGTAGCAGCCGGCATTCCTAAAAACATCGCGCCCGCTGTGGACCAGAACGGAGGGAGACCGGGTAGCTGCCCGCCAGAGCCAAGGCAAGTCTGAAACATCTCTGTTGGCGTGGCTGCTTAGTTTGTGTGCAGCCACGCCGGCAAAGGGACTGGCAGCCGTGACAGTACCCCCCCCGCCCCCCCACTTGAAGACCAGGCTTAAGGGGAAACCTGGCATGGAAGGAACAGATTTTGCGGCCCGCATGTATACCTGAAGCAGAAATCCAAGAATGATCGGCAGGCCCATAACCCTTCCAATCAACCAAATACTGTAAAGACCCTCGACAAGACCTGGAGTCGATAATAAAGGAGACCGTACTCCCCCCGCAGGGAGGATAGTAAGATGATGAACGTTGTTAATAAAAAATGGACTATGTCCAGATGAGTCGACTCGCTGGGGGCCGGAACGGAGGCAGACCTGGCATCTGCCCGCTGGGGCCAAGGTAAGTCTGAAACATCTCTGTCGGCGTGGTTGTTTAGTTTTTGTGCAGCCACACCGGCAAAGGGCCCGGGATCCGTGACAGGCAGCTGCTGTCTGATGATGAGCATCTGCATGTAGAGAACACGCCTAGTAATGTAGAGGACATGGATGGAGGATGACAGGAGGCTTATAATTCTGGCCTTGTTTGGACGGGAACCACATTCTGATGCATGTCTCCTTTATCATTTGAATTACGAGAGCTGGAAGACAGAGGGTAGCTGTCTGGGACTTTACATCAAAGTATAGGAATTGGACTGAGTCTTATGGTTCCAAGGCTGACTTTTTCTTGAGGACAAAACTCAGATTTTGTAGTATTTGAACCAGATAGGTTGTTTACTGTCGAAGAGAGCCCAGATGCTGAACCAACAGAAGAATTACATCACACAAAGGCTTAATTGGTTTTGGAAAACACCACGAGGCAGAGATTGAAAAGGTGAATGTCCTATATCTTGATGTAGTGCAAGGTCACAAACACAAGTTCTCCCATCTTCTTCCACAGTAGAAATATATTGCTGATAAACCACAGAAGGAACATGCACTGGCTGGTTAGCTTTTTCCAAGAGCTTTCGAAGTTCTGCATGTTTAAGATGTGCATCTGAACAAGAGGAAACAGTTGGAATCTGTAACATAGCCAGTCACAGTCTGGGGGACTGAACGAATCGAAATGAGGGAGCACCACTGAGGGAAAAATTTTGTCTGCCAATTAAAAAAAGTATAAAGTCAAAGAGCGTTTACCTGTGTTAAGCTTGAGACAGGTTCCCGGGAATACCACAACAAGGAGCCATATGGTTACAATAGGTGTTGAGACGTAGACAGCATAGAGAATAAGGGTATATTGCCTTGGAAGGTGGAACTGGTGGAATCTCGACTGTTGTCCAGCCTTAGGGTAAAAACAGGCTTTTGCAAAGACATTCTTGAACAATGTCTGAACCTTGTTACCAACAAACAACTCTCGCACAAAATGGGAGTATTTCAACATCAGCAGCTGGAAGGGTAGAGCCCTCATCTATGTACCCAGGGTATACATCTAGCAACACATAATCAGTTTGGTCTCCTCTCTTCAGTTATCATGAGACCGTGGTGTAGAAGTGGTCAGGTCTTTGCCCTTGCTGGTGTAGGCACTCTGTCCTTTTCAGTATCTATTGCAGCAGGGTCTTTGCGGCCAGAGCCATTAGAGTCAGTGTCTGTGTCCTGTGCTGTCTAGAGGGGCATCTAGCAGAAGGGATGAGGCGAGGAAGGGCAGTCAAAGCCTTAGGTAGAGAAACAAGCTGCCATTATCCAGGAATTAAAGGGATACTATAGGTACCAAAACAAATTTAGCTTACTGAATCAGTTTTAGTGTATAGATCATACCCGTGCTCATTGGTTCCACTGGGGCTCTGCTCATTGGTTCTGCTCGTCAAAGGAAAGGACGTATCGGGAGAGCCTTCCTGACACGTCACTTCCGCATATCTCCGATCTTGCGAACTGCACCATTTTCAATGGTCTGTCTGTATACGAACAATGAGGGGTAAGTAGTTAGCTTTGTATAAACCTGCTATAGAGGGGGTAAAGTAGACTCCCAGATATTTTGTACTTGTGGAGTGCCACCAAAAACCATATGAACTAGCTATCTGTGTCCTATGCTCTTTTGGGATGTACAGGCCCAATATTTCACATTTGTGTACATTAATCTTGAAGTTAGTCAGGGAACAAAACATCTCTAACTCCTTCAGCACATGTGTGTACCGGGTCCATCAGCAACAATAAAATATCGTCTGTGGACGTTGACACCTTCATCTCCCCCCACAGGAAATCTAAAGCCTTTAATCTGTTGATTACTACAAATGGGTTGAAGAAGTGGTTCCATCACTAGAAACAAATAACATGTGTGTCTAAAGGACACCCCTGTCTCGTTCCATTCCTTATAATGAAAGAAGGGGAAAGATGACCATTATACTTTATAGTAGCTGTAGGCTATATAAAAAAATAAGTCCAATGTCTAGATCTCACCACCGTGCCTCTAAAATTGTAGATTTGGGCAAGTAACTCCTTGTAACTGTAATGTTATTTCTACTGGGGTATGATCTGTCCAAGTAAGACTGCCTGTGGCGAAACCAACCTCGCCACTATGCACTGGAGAAGCCTGGTTGCCAGCCTCCTGCCATGTGACTATGGCCCCTGGGATGTATTTCAATTTAAAGACATGATTTGGGCATAATGGATTTGTGTTGTGCTGCTGCTGGCCCTTTTAAGAACCATCTGGGGACATACTGTGGAGTTACTGGGTGGCCACCATTTCCTGTATCAGAAGCACATGGTGAGAACAATGGATGGCGGCCATTTTAACTCACAGACACTGTGTGGACTTTTCAACACGGTGCCATCTCGCCAGTGTTTGTTGCACAGAGACATCGTGCGGTGGTTTTGGACTGTACAGCAGGGGACACATTATACAGTGATTGTTTTTTATTTAGCCTGTATATGTTCTGCAGAATCTGCATTGGACTGTATTTTCCAAAGTACTGAACGGATCTGGGTGAATTTTGAATATGTGGTTCACCCAGATCCCCCAGTTCCAAGGATATACTTTTTATGGGGTTATTGCATGTTTTGGGGTCCCTGTGATGTGTTTTATGAAACTGTATTTCTCTGGCTGTGATAATTAGATTACCCATTGTGTTCAGTAATCATATCACAGCCAGAGGGGAGGATTTTGTGTGGGAGTGTCTGGGTGTATTGTATGGATTGATTGGCTGTTTTGTAACGCCCTGTGGGCTGTACTATGTTTGTGGATTGGGAATAAAAGAGACTGTATGTGACAGTACAGGGAGTTCCTGTTTTAACCCTCAAAGTGAAGTGTCGTCTCATTATTGGGGGAAGGATTTATTGTATGCTGTTCCAGTTTGACTGCTAGGAGAGTAAACCTATTCATATGGTTCCTATTCAACTGTCTACAGCATTCACATGCTTGAGAGCATTCATATGCTCCTACGGTTCGGTGGTTTTGGTGTCTGCTGCAGTGCTTGGAGTCCTCAGGAAGTGCTAGGAGCATCCTTCAACGGAGGTACCCAGTCGGGGTGCCAGGCGATCCGTTACACTGCCTATCCTAGTATTTTGTAATAGATGGAGACAGGGTTGCCATCAGAAATTTTGAGGCCCCTGACACAGCTCAATGTCTGGGCCCTCGGAGACCACCCCTGAGTCTACCCACAGGGCCGCCCCCAAGTCCACCCAAAGGGATGTAGTATGTGCTGAATGTGATGTGTGTATAGCGAATGTAGAATGTGTGTAGTGGATGCAGAGTGCATGTGTAAAGTGGGTGCCCTGAATGTGCAATGGATGCAGTGTGTATAGTGGATGCAGATTGTATTTTTGTGTAATGTATGTAGTGTATATTGGATGCAGTGTGTGTTTGTGTAGACATGTAGTATGTATAGTGACTGCAGAGTGTGGTGTCTGTGTAGGGATGTAGTTTATGTATAGTTAATGCAGTGTGTGTTTGTGTAGGCATGTAGTGTGTATATAATAAATGCATGGTGTGTGTTTGTGTAGTGGATGTAGTGTGTGTATAGTGAATGCAGAGTGTGTTTGCGTAGGCATGTAGTATATATAGTGACTGCAGAGTGTGGTGTTTGTGTAGGGATGTAGTTTGTGTATAGTGAATGCAATGTGTGTGTGTAGGGATGTAATGTGTAAATAATGGATGCAGAGAGTGTGTGGATGCAGATGTAGTGGGTGTCGTTGATTGGCTAGAGAGGTCACCTGATGCTCTAAGCAAGGCTTCCCCAAACTCCAGCCCTCCATATGTTGCTGAACTACAACTCCCATGATTCTGAGCCTGTTTCATTCATAGAATCATGGGAGTTGTAGATCAGCAACATCTGGAGGGCCGGGGGTTTGGGGAAGCCTGCTCTAAGCCAATCAGTAACTCTTAAGCCATACCCAACCTGCAGCGCCACTCTGACCTTTCTGATACTCAGTTTCAGAAGCTGGAGTCTGCTGGGGGACCTAAAGATCTTGGATAGGTTTTAACTTGTTAAGTTAATAGAGTGCCCGGGCGGCCTACACCATAACAACTTCAGATGAACAGTGTTCCTTTAAAAATAACCAATATGTCTACAACTTACATAATCAAAAAAGTTAATACATTGATAGTTTTGTTTTTTTATTTTACTTGGGATGATGAGAGGGTCCAAAGTCTACCTGTCAGGTATCGAAGTCTCAGCCCAGTGTCCAGGATGAAGGATCACTTGTCATCCATGTTGTCCTTTCTGTTCCAATGTCCTTTTCTTTGCCTTCTGACACGGTCTTCTCCTCCTTGACTCCTGCTTTCCCCTCCTTTTCTTTTGCTCTCCTTCTGCTTTCCCCTCCTTTTCTTTTGCTCTCCTTCTGCTTTCCCCTCCTTTTCTTTTGCTCTCCTTCTGCTTTCCCCTCCTTTTCTTTTGCTCTCCTGCTTTCCCCTCCTTTTCTTTTGCTCTTGCTCTCCTTCTGCTTTCCCCTCCTTTTCTTTTGCTCTCCTTCTGCTTTCCCCTCCTTTTCTTTTGCTCTCCTTCTGCTTTCCCCTCCTTTTCTTTTGCTCTCCTTCTGCTTTCCCCTTTTCTTTTGCTCTCCTTCTGCTTTCCCCTCCTTTTCTTTTGCTCTCCTTCTGCTTTCCCCTCCTTTTCTTTTGCTCTCCTTCTGCTTTCCCCTCCTTTTCTTTTGCTCTCCTTCTGCTTTCCCCTCCTTTTCTTTTGCTCTCCTGCTTTCCCCTCCTTTTCTTTTGCTCTCCTGCTTTCCCCTCCTTTTCTTTTGATCTCCCTCTGCACCACAATTGGCTGGCAATCGGAACTATCCGCAACCGCATAGCAACAAGACCGCGGATTGGCCGATTGCCAGAAGGTTAGAGTGCAGGAGGAAGCGACTCACTCTAGAATGGAGTAGCGCTGGCGCTGTGGTAATGCAGAAGTGGCATGGAACATCGTTTTGCAGAGGCAGTAAAACTATATATGCCAAATTTAACTGGGGGAGATTTCTCCATTACCTGTCCCCCCGCAGGATTTCCTGGGGGGGATGCTTCACCTCAATCCCCCCCCTGGTTCCACAATCCCCCCCATACCTACCACAATATATCTAAAGCCTACTGAATAAAAAAAATAGAGTCAGTAATGAAACTTTCTCCTCCTGTCCTAAATAAAAATTAAAAGCATAATCTGAACAATTAGAAACAAATTTACACATTTGATAGATGTTTTAAGATATATTTATATAGATCTGCTATCTGGCTTTCTTCTGATAGTCTGTTTATCCTTACTAATGGACCAGAAATGGTCTTCAAGTCTCTATAGAAGCCATCAGCAGATGGCTATTTTCAGTCTACTAAGCTCTAGGGGTTACAGTACCCGAATGTCTGTTTGCTCTCCACTAGAGCCATTTCTCCCTCTTGAGTGTTAGTGGCCAGGTTTCCCCGCAACTTATAGGCAAATGGCTGCTTGGTTCTCAACCACTAATTTTCAGACTTTTTTTTTGGTACAGTTGAGTTGGTCATTTGATAATGTGGTAATTGTGGGCAGTTTTTCATTTCCAATGTCCTTATGGAGGTGCGTGTGTTGTCAATTTGCATTCATGTTTTGAAAGTCTTGTGTACTTTCCCCCCCCCCTCTTGGTTATTGCTTGGGTATTACCTATTATTGTGCTGCCATGGATATGGCCAGGAAAAAGGAAAATGTATTCCTACTTACCAGCATTTTATTTTCCAGGTCATAGGCTATGGCAGCACAAAGATCCCGCCCTGGAATATTGCTGACAAGACTGAGGGTGGGAGGTGTAACTTATACCTTCTGTTTTAATTAGGTTCCTGTTTAATTAGGGATAGGGAGGCGATACCCATTATTGTGCTGCCATGGCCTATGATCAGAAAAAGAAAATTACGGTAAATAGGAATAAATTTTCCTTTATATATTATAAAAAGAAAGCTTGTACTATACTTGTCAAGGCAAAGGCTAAGCATTGCCCAGAAGTATTTAATAGCACCTTTCTGTAGAGTTGCGGCATTACAGGAGTTAAAGGATCACTATAGTATCAGGAAAACAAACTAGTTTTCCTGACACTATAGCATCCTTAGGACCTTGTCCTAGTTATGAATGTTTAAAAAAAAAAAAAAAAAATGCTTGAAAAGAATACACTTTATTCTTAATAAGTAAATGAACACACATTTATTTTAACATTTATAATCACAAACTCCAATTAAGAAAGATAGAACCAGGCAGTTTTGTTGCTTAACTAGAATATCAACTCCCTGATGATGGAATGTTTTCATGTAGATATTGCAGTGCCAAATCTGCCCACTTCATTTCCTGCTCTTTTACAGACTCTGTTGCACCACCATTATCTTGTTCAGGTTCAGGAAGCTCGTTCTAAAAAGAAAATAAAGAGAAGAAAAAAAAGCAAAGTGTATTTATTTACATTCTACAAAATGTTATTACTTTATATAAATAATATAAGAATAAGTAAGTTTAACCAATAGTTACCAGATCAGCACAACAGCAATGTACCGGAAATGTTTTAGGCAGATGTTAAAATATATATATTTTTTAATTTTTTTCTTTTTTTAAATGCTGTAAAGCAATAATGCATTAAAAAATAAACATGTAAATAGTTTATTAAGTTTAACAAAATGCAGGTGAGTGAATCAAAACTACCACTGCCTTCTTAACAGCATCAGTTCTATTAAAATGAATGTCTGCAGGCAACAATTGGCATAGTTTCCCTTGCATGTTTTGGGCTGCATTTCTGCAAACAAAAAGATTCGGTCAGAAATAAATGGTCTCCTCAATGCTGAGCAGTACAGACAGATACCCATCCATCATGCCACTAGCACCAGAAAGGCATTTGATTTGCCCAAAATGTATTCTGCAGAATGGCAAAGACCCTCAAAAAATACAGCCAAAGTTATTACTACAGATCTTCAGCATAAAGAACAAGGGTTCCTGGAAGTGACGGTATGACCCGTGGTATGGTCATTTTAACCCTGCAATGTAGTTTTAGAAACTTCAATAATGTTTACATTACAGGATTAATACCACCTGTATGGGTATCATACAGACCGGTACTAGAGGCACTGCGCTAACAGAGTAAAACTTGGTCACAGGACATGGAAGCTGTTAGGAAATTATAATTCATTGCTTTCATATGGAGAAGCATGAATGTACACACAAAAATTGTCAGGCACGCACATAATGAGGAGCCATGACTCAAAATGCTGTGGAAGAGGCCATGCTGGAGGCAGAGAAAGAATGAAGTAAAACTTTATTTTTTATTGCAAACTGGGAAGGTGGGGACAACACACCTATTGTAGCACTAGGAATGCATTTTTGTATTTCTAATGTTATGGTGTTCCTTTAATGACAGTACAAGATCCCTCCCAATTTAAATAAATATAAATACATACACACACACACACACACACGCTATTGCATTTTGTGTGTTTACTTTTATGGAAAAACTGGCTCATGGATAACCTGGTATGGTTTTATGGGCAAGGTAGGAGGGACTAAATAATTATTTTAATTTGTTAACCATTTGCTTTTCAGTCACTTGTCAGTATAGAGCTAATATCCATGTGTACCCAATTTTAATTCCTCAACTAGTAGGACCTGGAGATATCGAGGACTCAAGGGAGACACAGAGTGTAGCCACATAAGCATGGCAATGCAGCAACACTGAGGCATGTGAATATGCAAAGCTGTTTAATGGGCACCATACTGCAGAGTGACATTTGAGGATAGTTCTCATTGTCCAGCCCAGTACTTGCAATTAAACCTAGAAAAATGATTGCACTCCAATAGAAACAGGAGACTCAGTATACTAACCCACAAATAGGCATGAAACCTTGCAGAGCCTAGCTTGAAACCACCATCCTGCCTGGTCTCCATCCTTTCTGCATTTGCTTAGACTACCTGGGGACATCCAGTTGTTGTTCTACCCCTCCAGTTTGGGGATGAAATATCCCATTTACTATAGATCTTGTGGATTATAATAACATTTAGTCAAAATAGCTGCTCTGGAAAATCATTACCAGCTCAGCTCTAGTCATTACCTGGCCAAAGAAGAAGAAAAAAAACAAAACAAAACAAAAAAAAACAAAACACCTTAGTTTGTTGGTAATAAAACTGCCCATCTTAAATAAAAGCCTGATCAAAGTGGTTCTAAACCAATCCAAACATTTTTAAATTGTGTCTGGCTATGTTTATTGTAACAGAGTCCATATTTATTTTGCTTGTAAAATGTGCATGTTTGCGCACAGTTTACGGCTTAAAGTATAACATTTGTTTAATGTTGCCAGGCCTTGTCAACCTATGGTGAGTGGAAAGCGTACTAATGAGATGGTAAAGTCAGGGTGATGTCTAAATATTAATAGATTTAAAAAAGAAAAACCAAAGGCTTTATTTAATGCTGTGCTTTCCCTGACTTCTATGTTTATATATGTCCAAAAACTAAATTTCTTTGAAAGTGTTTTCTAATATTACTATTAAAATGTAAATGTAATCAAATATACTGGATGGGGTGGGGCCTGACTTTCATGGCGATGGCTGCACTTTCGGTGAGCTCCTTATCTGTGTACCATTAAAGCCTAAACTAATTATGCTCTTGGAACGACACAACTTGTGCCATACTGTATGGGTTCTCCAGAGCTGCCTGGCCGGCAGAACTTCTCTGACCCTGCGACACAACAAGACTGCGGTCTGATTGGGAGAGGTGGCCGATCTCCTGGCTCTGGACGCATGTTATATCCTGGTCCCCACTGTGAGTCCCCGTGCACCCAGCTTAGCGATAGATGGAGAGCTGCTCTAATTTACACAATCTACAGGGCTGCTCACTTGTGGCCTTCCAGTTAAGATGGCTGCAGTACAGGTCTCTACATTTAGGGCCTACCACGTGGAATGCATTGAGAGGGTCTCTGACCAATAGTGGCTACATTCTGAGTAAAAATCCCTGCAAGGGTGCAGGAACACAACTAGACATGCCCTTACACCAAGGCCTCTATGGATCCGCTATGCCGCGTCCCTGAAAACACAGACGTGGAGGGTAAAGACATCTCATCTCCAGGGTAGCCACCCTGCAATCTGCAGTCACTTACCTGGGCCTCAGTCTACAAGGGGTAACCCCACCAAGCACAGCTCACAGCCTTGGGATGCATGCAATAGAGTGAGAAATCCACAAGCGGAGAGAAGATCCCCATCCAGACCGATTGAGGTGGCCGGACCAGTGAGAAACAAGTGCTGGACTGTGTTAGAGCCTGGGGCTGGTGGCGTGGTTCTCTATTGAACTGGAGGCTACAGCAACCTCTGCTTATGCTGCACTGGCTAATGGGCATAGGCTAAATATAATCTGGGGCTTAGGATCCAGTGTCCTATCCCTTTTAGGCCTCAAGGCCCATACAGGGCACCATTAAATATGTATTACATACCCTGTGCTACTCTCCACCCACTATCTGCTTTTAGAATGTATTTTTATGTTTTCAGTTAGCATTTATATTTTATTTAGTGGGTGACTCTAGTGGCATTCTTATCTTGTTAAATAACGTAATTTTGTGCAGCTTACTACTACTCAAATGGTCAGTCAGTCAGTATAGCTTGATTGACAGTCTTGTCCTCACTACCTACTGACGTACGTCTATTGCTAGCATGTTGTATCAATCAAAACTGTGCAATATCTCTGAATGCCATATTATGGTTTCATATGGTCTGTTCTTGAAGTGTTTGTTATTGTGCCATAACAAGTTTACTTATCATTAGCACTACAAAAATAAAGATTTAAAAAAAAAATAAATAGATGTGGATTTCTCTCACCAGGGGAACAGTTACATCTTCATACGGCAGTCTATCCTCTCTCCAGGCATCATCAATCAGATCTAAAATGCGTCCGTCTCTCTGGACCTCACTGTCCATGGATAAACCTGGAAAAAAAAAAGAAAACATATGCTATTATTTACAGTGCATATATCCAAAAGTTACTTTAGCACTAAAGATACCATCTCTGTAATTTAAACTTTTTTTTGTTGAGACACCAGAACTCATTGGTTTTACCTCTTCTTAAATGTTAAAAGGTTTATAAAACTCTCTTCATATCTAGACAGTCTTGCCAAGTCATTTGGCATAGAGGGTTTAATGATTCAAAGGCCAAAACAAATTATATGCCAGTACAATTAGTTTTACTGCCCTGGGCAAATGCCTTATTCCACTACATGTAGTGACAGCCTGGTCAGTATCCCACATTTTCAAAAAAAATGTTTTCCTGCTTAGAATCACACCCAGATTTCAGCTAAAGCAAACACCCAGCGAGCATACCCTGTTTAGGAGCTTCCAGTGGGCCCCAGGTAAGAGTGTAAACCATTCTAAAAATTGCATGGCTACTTACAATAGAGAAAGAGGGTGTGCTAGAGTACTACATGCTGCAGTGCTTAGAGTATCACTTTTAATTATTCCATTAAGGTACGTCAACTAGACAAGAATAGATGATTAAGTATTGTATAACTGCAGTACTTAAAAGGACAGTTTAAACTTCAAGACAACATTTGGTTTAATGAAGTGGTTTTGGTGTATAGATCAGGCAACTGCTCTCTCATTATACAATTTTCTGCAATTCAGGAGCCATAGTCACACCTTGCCTTGCTAAGACTCCCTAACAATTTCTTCCTTTATTGCATAGTGTTTAATTACACATTTCTTATCTCCTGCACTGTTAAAGGTGTGATTAAAGGAAGAAGGTGTGATTAAAGGAAGAAGGTAGAAATTACTTTTCAGTATATATTACCTATTTGGGGTATATCTTACAACAGTTTGCAATAGCTGCAGTTGTTATGAACTGCGGCCTTTACAAGCCCTCCCCTTTTTCCCCCCGGAGAGCTCTAAAGGTCTCCTCCGTGCACTTAAGCATGCTGATGTGAGGTATGCATGGGGAGTCAGGCACACTCAAGTGAAGCGCGCCTGCCACTTCTGTTAGCTCAGGGGAGCCAACGTCAGCAGAAGGAAAGCCCCCTAAAATGCTTAATAAGTGTGTGGAGTGGTCTTTTAAATTTCAATTAACAGAGCCAGAATAAAGAACATCTAAAATAAACTGTGCTGCCAAAAAAAAAAAAAATTTAAAAAAATTCACTCTACTTTTTAATCTCTAGTTTTGCAAAAAAATAAGGTCACTTGTGTTGTGTAAATGCCTGAAGTTTTACTTTAAAGGGACCCTATAGTCACTAGAACCAGTACAGACCTGCATAACTTAGCAGTACGTAGGGGTCAAAATTAAAATTGTCTAAACATCTTCGGAACGCAAAGATGTTTTAGTGTATTAGTGTTTGTCCTTTTATTTCATTGTTTTACTCCATATGTATTAAGGCCTTTTGGCCTGTAATTGTGGGAGGGCCGTATGACTCACCTTCTCCCTACTTAAGGGACACCCCTTACCTGGCTCCATACCGTTCGAGGTCAGCGCTGCATCGAGAATCCACTTCCGGTTCACGTACGGCGCCATCTTGCTTTTCAAAAAACCCGCGGTTTTCGTTTGGTGTAGCTGTGTCCAGGAATCCTTACAGGTTTTCCGCCCGTTCAGCCGCGCACATACCCGGTGTTTTCGTCGCAGATTAAGTCCACAGGACTTCAAAATCGTAAGTCCGTCGCCCGGATCATTTCCCACGGCGTCGCGATTTAAAACGGCCTTACTTTACGGCCACACGCTTTACGGCCAAGTCACAGGCATATTAACCCCTTTGCTGCCGGCAGGCATATCGGTTTCGGTTTTTCTTTGTATTAAGCAAATTCGTTCTGCATATCATCAGCTATAATTGGTTTCATGTCATTTACTGTTATTTAGCTTATGCAAATTACGAAATCCTTGCATATGACTGGGGCAATACCCCTGTTAACTACTTATGAATAAGTATTTATTTAGGTTATGGTTTAATCTTAGCAGATATGGCATTATTAAAGTTTTATTGAAATTCTTCATGTTATATACATATATTTATGGAGTTAAGCTTAGACAAGCCTTTACATTTTACAGATGTCGCTTGTAGGATTTACGTTATAAATTATGTTTAGAAATTACGTTTCTATCATACCATGTACTCACGTTTCTTACATGGCACTTATATATTCTGACTTTTTCTTTGTGTACTCAAACGACATACCAAGTACACAAGAACACGGTCTCACAAATCTCACAAACTCTCGGGTTGAATCACACGTCTTGATTCAACCACTCATACGTCACGTTGTTTCCAATTTTGGGATAACTTCTCAAATATTTCTGTACCTCGTACTTACCTCTTTTCATGGCTTACGTTTACGGCCTAACATATACGGTATTGTTTTAAATCCTGCACCTTATTATACCACAAACACTAGCATTACTATATCATACGCATTAATCTGGTCACCAGAGACATATCATACACACCCCCAAGCATGATTACCATACCACATACAGGGCCAGTCGGGCCAATATCATTCATGTATTCCCTTTCCATATGTACTACTAGAACTCATCACATATAACTAGTCTAAATTGGTATCATAGGATCCAATTCTCACACTATCATATTTGGTTTTCTATCCCTTTAGGATTTTTCCAGTTTTTCTCTACCTATCGCTTATCAAACGCATACATACTACCAGGTACGTTAAGCCTGCTCACGCCATACATCACATATGGTTCCTCCTCTACTTAGGACATAGAGTACTGGCAATTTTAGGGGTTATAGGCCCAAATAGGTATCCCCCCTCCGGGCATTCTGCCTATCGTTTAGTGGTCCGCGAGGCCAACACCCCGCCTCAACGTTTCGGAGGTAATGCCCCCCGGGCCACACGTGAGTTAGCCGCCTCGCATTATAGAGAGGGTGCCACCTGTCACTCCCTTCCCCTGTTTTCTTGTATTGTCACCGAGAGGCCTACGAATTCCTGCCACTACGTCGGGTGGCCTCAATAACCCCTCGCGCCAACGCATAGATAGAGCCTCTCATAGCCACTTGGCAACTAGCAGGGCCTCACCTGTCACCAAAGAACAAGTTTTAATTTTTCGCCTATCCGGCATAATTAGCCTGCCAGTACATCCCCTCGGGGGGTTTTATGCTAACCATATACTTTTGTAATCTAGTATGTCTCAAGAAGGGGTAGAGGATTTCTCCATCCCAAGGACTCCGGCTAGAACCAACACCCCATCACAGGAGGAAGATACGGCTAGTCCAGCATCTTTCAGATCATGGACTATCCCTCGTATCACTAGCGAACTCAGGAGACGACAAATCCCTTTTCCAGCAACAGCAAGGAAAGCGGAACTTTACAAATTATTACACACCTCAACTGATAACATGGACGCTGGGGAAGGGTCGAGCCAGTCCCACCCAAGGAACATACATGACATGCTCACGTCCCTCATGACATCCATGAGCAAGGTCAATTCTAGGCTGGAGAAACTTGAATCGGTCACTACAGCCCTCACTATGGCTGGACCGGCCACGGCAATTCCCCCATCAGTGGTGGAGTCGCAATCAGTTTCTCCAGCTATCACCTCGGATGACCAAGAAGTTTACCCTGCCCACATGATTCCTGAGCACCTCAGGAGAGATATCCTGGAAGGTAAAGATGTCAATCTGGCCTCACTACTAATTGCCTCCCAGGATATAGTGGAACATAAGACCTACGCTTATGACGATATTTCTGTGGTGGTCAAATCCAGGGATGCACGATTAAATAGGAAGCTAACCATTCCTGAATTTGTATTAGCTTTTGGCATTTATCGGGATGTGGTCTGTACGGTATATCCCCACAGACGTGAGGAGTTTGACTTATATATGCACAGGCTGGTTGATCTGGGCAACAAATATGGTGGGTCAGCTTTCTATGACTACCATAGATCTTTTTCTGCCAAAGTGTCTGGCGCCTTCTCACAGTACGGGACAAGGTCCAACTGGAGTAAGATTGATACGATCATTTTTTGCAGGCACTTTGCAGGTCTAAGAGCACCGGCCTGTGCACACTGCTCCTCCATGGCTCATACTGCCAATTTTTGTCCGACCACTGCGAACGAACCTACCACCTCGCAGGGCACTAGCTCCGCTGTGTCAGCAGAGAGAACACCTAAAGACAAACTGGGTCGACCTATCAAGTTTTTGGGGAAGTCCCAAATATGTAATAATTTCAATGTCGGTGCATGTAATTACAGCGGTTGTCGGTTATTGCATATATGTTCAAAATGTTTTAGGGCACATGCGAAAACCATGTGTCCAAATAAAATGTACCCTAAGCAATACTTAACTGAGATAAATATTTCTGTACTCACGGCATTACTGTCACGACATCCATCTAGACATTTGGTAGACTTCATCATCACTGGTCTATCACAAGGATTCCATACTGGTCTCATACACATGCCTTCAGGAATCCTTGAATGTCCTAATTTACAATCTGCACAACAAAACCCTACAGCGGTTAGCACACTCATAGCCAAAGAAGTGGCAGAGGGCTTCCTATTGGGACCCTTTCAGTCCTCTCCTTTTTCCACATGGCGGACAAACCCCATCGGTATTGTCACAGGGAAATCTTCCCACAAACAAAGACTTATCATCGATCTGTCTGCACCTCACACCTCTGCCTCACCTAGTCTGAACTCCCTTATCCCCTCTGAGGAATTTTCACTTCAATACTCCACCATAGATCACGCCATTACAGCTATCATGCAGGCAGGGGTCGGAGCATGGCTCAGCAAGACTGACATTACAAATGCCTTCAAATTATTGCCTATCCACCCTACACTATGGCACCTGCATGGCATTAAGTGGGCCGGGCACTACTACTTTTTCTCACGCCTAACGTTTGGTTCAAAAAGTAGTCCGGCCATTTTTGACGTATTCGCCGAAACATTATGCTGGTTATTATTAAATGTAGCCAGATGCCCTACAGTTATACACTACCTGGATGATTTCTTACTGATCGAAGAGAACACTTCCCCTCCCAGTAGCCTCATAGCAACCATCAGTCTTTTCAAACAGGTGGGTGTTCCAGTCTCCCCCACCAAAACTGAAGGACCAGATACAGTCATCACCTTTCTGGGAATCATGCTAGACTCAGCCACCATGCAAGCCAGCCTGCCACGCACCAAGATAGAGAACATTCTCACCAACATTAACCTCTACATACACCTCGGTACTTGCAATCGCAAAGAATTGCAGTCTCTACTTGGGTCACTGAACTTTGCCATGCGCATTATACCTCAAGGCCGGGCTTTCATCTCACGGCTCCTAACCATGTTCCCACTGTTTAGACATGATGCACACAGGTTACCACTGGATACCCAAGCCACGGCAGACCTACTTATGTGGAGAAACTTTTTGACCACCTGGAATGGGAAAAGCATGTTTCTCCCTAAATTGTCTGACTCCTCACCTACCATCTGGTCAGACGCGGCGTCTACCACAGGTTTTGCAGCAATTTACGGGAATGAATGGCTTTGGGGTAGCTGGCCTCCAGAGGTACAGGACCTGGAAGGGTTTTCCACTACCTCAGCTCTATTTGAGATGTATCCCATTGTGGCAGCTGCCGTGACATGGGGGCATCTATGGGCAGGTTCGTCAGTACGTTGCCACTCAGACAACCAAGCTACCTGCCACATCATAAACAAAGGCCGATCCAAGTCACTGACCATTATGAGGTTCTTGAGGAAACTCACCTGGCTGGCTGCATGCCATAACTTCTTCTTGTTTTGTGTCCATGTCCCAGGTGTTTGTAACACGGCTGCTGACAGTTTGTCTCGTTTCAATTTTCAGGCTTTTCGGCAAATACTTCCGTCAGCCGCACGTACAGCCACGACCACTCCACCTTTCCACCAGCTAGTCATGGACTAGAAGCTATTATGCAACATAGCAGGACATTGGCACAATTAGCACTGTCCACCAATACCCGGAGAACATATGACAGGGCTTTCCTTCTATTTAAAAGATTCCTGTCACTGCACAACGTCACACAACCTTTCATCATGACATCTTTGTTAGGTTTTGCTTCTTTTTGCCACCTCAAACTTAAATTATCTTACAACACAATCAAGCTATATCTAACAGGCATACAACATCACATGCTAACATTACAACCAAACAACACAAGTTTCATGTCCTCCTACCAGATAAAAAACATCCTTAGAGGTATCCAGAGATCCGAACCCCCACGTACCGCGCAAAGGCTACCTATAGACTTCAATATCTTCAAGGATTTATCCAGCCTACTAGATTCGAAACCCTTTGCGAACAACACAAACCTTGTTATAAAAACCGCCATATACGTAGCTTTTTATGGTTTCTTGAGACCAAGAGAATTTACCGCCATCAACACATCCCAGTCCACTCACATTCTGCTTCATTCACACTTAACGAAACACATGGATTACTATATTTTAACTCTGCATCACTCCAAAACCAATCAACACGCACCCCCGGTAGAGGTTAGATACTATCCTACCCACAACGTGTGGTGCCCCGTCACATTACTGGACACCTATACTCAGCATTTCAAAGCATCACCATCTCAACCACTTTTCTGTCTACAAGGTTCGGTACTCACTACCACCACCTTCATGACCCACGTCAGGTCCCTACTTACACAACTAGGACTAAAATCAGCTAACTATTCGGGCCACTCCTTCCGCATAGGGGCGGCCTCCACAGCGTCCAGTGCAAACATTCCAGTACATGTTATCAAGTCACTAGGGCGCTGGAAGTCTTCTGCATACTCTAGATACATACCTAACCCGGTACAAGAAGTTAGAAATGCCTTTCAAGATATGTCTGGTTGAAGTATGTATACTGCTCGTTTCGTAATAAAGTATATTTTCTACTTTTGCCCTCTTTATTTACAGGCCTACCTCATCGTCGGTTCCGGCACACCACAACCGACTTGCTCTTTCACACTATCCCATACTTATCAGTGTTTGTATCTTCTGTACTATCATGAGCCCTTAACACAAGTATTAAGGCCTTTTGGCCTGTAATTGTGGGAGGGGCGTATGACTCACCTTCTCCCTACTTAAGGGACACCCCTTACCTGGCTCCATACCGTTCGAGGTCAGCGCTGCATCACCCTCCCACCCACTCCTTTTTATGAACTCCTTTTTCTCATACATTTCTTATTGGTGGGCCCTCTTTATTTACAGGCCTACCTCATCGTCGGTTCCGGCACACCACAACCGACTTGCTCTTTCACACTATCCCATACTTATCAGTGTTTGTATCTTCTGTACTATCATGAGCCCTTAACACAAATATATATATATATATATATATATATATATATATATATATATATATATATATATATATATATATACACACACACACACACACACACACACATATATATACATATACACACACTTTCTTTTCATGCTTTTAGCCGTACAGTAGATCAGTTTTTCATTCTTTTCTCCTTACTGGGTATCATTTCCGTTCATGGTTTTACTCCTTAAAATGTATCATTTCATTATTTTACTGCTTACTGTTTTTATCTCCTTTCATTCTATTACCCCCATGCTTTCATCCCTTACTTTCTATCCCTTCCTTTAATTTATTCCTTTCATTATTAGATTGAGACCGTGTGTGTGAAGGTGAGTGACAGTGTGTGAGAGGGGTAACAGTGTATGAAGGGAACTGTATGTGTGGAAAGTGACTGTGATTATATGTGGAAAGTTACAGTGCGTGGGTGGATGATAGCGTGTGTGTGTGTGTGGGGGGTGACAGTGTGTGGGTATATGACAGTGTGGGTGAGGGTGACTGTATAATTAATCTCCCCACAAAATACCCTTTTTTTTAATGCCGGAATCCATTTCCTCTGTGCCCTCAACATTTTTTGCAGGCCAAATATTGCGCAGGCCTGATGTAATGGTTCTGCAGTCTATAGCATACCCATGTAGGCCTTTTTAATGTAAACATTGCCTATTCCAAGAAAATACAGTGTTTATATTGCTGCCTAGGAACACCAATAGTGGCAGTCACTCAGACGGCCACTAGAGGTGCTTCCTTTATCATGGAGATGCTGAACATTCCCCATAAAGATGATGCTAATTTTCGTTCACATGTGCAATAGCCTCCCAATGTTTTCTAAAGTGTTGGCTGAGATCAGAACGATGGATGATCTCAGTCATGGAGGGAAGCCAGGAGGGACTAGCTGTGGCGAAACCGGTACAGCTTTGGTGAAAAAGGTGACTTTAAACACCTTTTCAGTGCAGAGACCAGCGTCAGGAATACACGTTTGTATTTCTGACATTATAGTGTTTGTGGCGAAAGTAACCTCACCACTGGTTTTTGGAGGGGTCTGTTTGCCAGCCTCCTACCCTGTGACTATGGCCCCTGCAATAGACCTTTTTAAAATACTTTAAACAGGATCTGTTTGTGCAATTGGGACTATATGGTTAATTTACCGTACAGCCGCACGAACCGGAGACCACCCTGAAGCTTGTTAAGCTTAATTGATATATTATTGCAATTTCCACCGCAGGAGTTTAAGTGTTCGTCTGGGTGGCCGCAATTCCTGTGGACGACCACGAGGTGGCGGCCATCTTGTTCGCATGGACCAAAACTGAAATAGACTTCAGGGGGACTTAGCCACGAATGCCCTGGAACTATTTTCGGTATGAAAACGTCACGGTTCCCGGTCGGTTCTCAAGCGGCACTCAGCCGCAATTCTATGGAACTATTTTTGGGACCGTGCCTGCGGTCGGTCAAAAAGAAATTACTTCCAGGAAATTCCTGAACCCCGGAACTGATCTGTGTGATTTTGGGATATGTTGGTCACCCAGATCAGGGTATGTAACATTTGTGGGGACTTATTTATTTTTAGGGTACTTTTGGTGTGTTTAAAAAAAAAAAAAAAAAAAAAAAGTATGTTTTTTTCTGTGCTTGGAGATAATTGGATTATAATTAGTACAGTTACTGATCCAATTATCTTCCAGGCAGGGAGGAGGGACTGTATGTTTGGGAGTGTCGAGCATTTAATCACTGTTCTTATTGGTCTGTGTCTTTGTGTTGGAGTCCCCAGCAAGGTCCATGTGGGGTACCCCTTGCATGGGGATTGTCATAAAAGGCCAAGTGTGGCTCCCATTAAAAAGAGAGAGATTCGTTTACCCCTTCATGAAGTCTTGGCTCATGTTTAGGGGATTGGAGAACTATAGTCACTCGGGGGATTGCTATATCACAATACTCCCCTGAGTATAATCACTAGCTCTTATAAGAGCTGTTCCTACTACGCTCTTTGGACTAGGAGAGGTTTACCCACTGAAAGCTGGATCCTGGTCTTGGGTCCAGGGTGGGTGGAGGACGGTGAGACCCCGACCAAGCTGCGGCAGTTCGTGGGGGTCTACAGTGGTTATGGTGCTTGCAAGTACTAGGAAGCAGCGATTTGACAGAGATACCTGGTCGGGTTGCCAGGCGGTCCGTCAGTGTTCCTTTAAGCCAGTAAAGAAAAGGAGTGGGTAAAAATGTTTTGTACTAGATGTCTTTGGCATAGATTGATAAAGTAATGGCTTACAAAAACAAAGATAGAAGTACCATGAAGGATGAGCTCTGACGACAAACACTGAATTAAGATACTAATACATTACTTTGATCTGCTTTGTAAAACAACGATTACTACTAGTACAATATGTGCTAGCCACGCCATCTTTCTGAAGCACTAGTATTATGCAGAGAGCTTTGGGACTTGTAATCCCCCCACTGCCTATACCCATGAGCAGTCGTTTGACGCCTAGCCAATTGATAGGAGAAACACATGCAAGCAAGTAGTCCTCTTATCCTACAAAATGTAAATGTCAGAGCCTAACATTGCACGCGCTGAATCGCTAGTCACACACAAAATGAATTCGCAAGCACAAGACTCACTATCAGTCCACCACCGCTTCCGGGTTTCGGGACCACAGCGACGTCACTTCCTTCCTCCTTCTTTGACCGTGCTGGGTCACTTCCGCCGTCGCCTGAATTATTTCCTGCTTCTCCGCCCTCGGTCACGCCTCCCTGACCGCGCTACGGCAGGCTGTTATTCTCCTGGGAGTTGGGGGCAGGGGATGGCTGGCTGAAGAGACATGACCAATATATATATATATTTTTTTTTATGCATGTTCACAGCATAGTGTTTGTACATATGTGGAGGGGGCTGTGTACAAGTGCTAACAGTAGGGGTAAGGCATTATTGGGTTAATAACCCAATATTAAAGAAGCTATAAGTTACAGACATTTAGGGTGGGATAAACACCATTCATATGAGAGAAATAATCACATACACAGAGCTAATGGGCTAACATGGTAAGGTTAAAGTGTATTTAGTGTCCATCTACTACTGCACCATACAGCTCAGTCGATTAAAATCACCAGTCAATGTAACCTTCATTAACTTCTTAAAGACCAAACTAATGGAATAAAAGGGAATCATGACATGTCACACATGTCATGTGTCCTTAAGGGGTTAAATAGGTATCTAACGGAAAAAAATATGTTGGACCACTGCACAATAACACAGATGCTCCCCCCCCCCCCTTCTTATTAACCCCTTAAGGTCTGAGCAAAATGTGCACATTGTGAGCAAAACAAAATGTAAACAAACCACAGAATTTTACTATATGTCTGTTCAACAATAATTTACCTTTTTCATACCAAGTGCACCCACACTTATTATATATCATTTTGTTCAGGGGAAACAGAGCTTTCATTTCATATCAAACATTCATATATGGAACTCCATTTTATATAAATAAAATCTAAAAAGTAATTTTTCAATTTCTGCATGACAATTTAACTGTTAATGTCAGAAACAGGAGAGAAAATCTGTCCCAATAATTACTTAAAATCAAAGGAATACTTTATTGGTAACAAAAACTAAACAAACAAAAATATATTAATATAGATACTACAATTACCACATTGAAAGAATATAATGTGGCAAAATGCTCAAATATACTGAACGGACATGGGTAAGGGTAATGTGCAGTAGGAGGTGAAAACACAGACAAATAAAATACTGGGTGAAAATAAAAAACTCTGGGGTGTAGAAGTACACCCCAGTAGAGTAGCTGGAAAAGAACTAGATATACTGACACAGGAGATACACAGTAGCAGAATGAATGCCACAATGATACAATTTGAGTATCCTAATATATATCAAATGGATGCATCCATAATGTATCAGGCTAAGGTGTCAGGATGGCAAGGGTAACGTAATGGAGTTACCTCCAATGGCCATGAGAGGGTAAGCCCTGCCACATCAATGCATACCTCTTAGGTGGGTCCTAACACTAACCATTCACCTTGCTTCTTTGAGCTTCTGGCCAAAATATCTCTAATGAGACAGAAAGGGGTATTTTTTATATACATCCCTACATGCTTATTAACCCTTAATAGGGAACACATGGGATGGGCAGCAGCATTGCAACCTAGCTGTGTTGGATATATTAAAATATACTTGAAAATGCTTTGCAGTGTGTATGAACGTGGAAAGTTACAACTCTAGGATAAAATAGATAGAATAAGGAATATAAATGGAGGATATATGAAATATGACAGATGGTTACTGTGTCTTTAAAAGTTACTGTTAACTTAAAAGGAGCCTTAAAAAATGTATACAAATATGCTGGGTAGAATATAAAATGCAACAGTTATATGTGGTGTAGGTATCCTGATCTCTGTAATAATACAGGATTGTTGATACAGTTGAGCAATAATAAATAGAAACACATGTGTAATTTCTATGATACATAAAGGAAGAAAGAACTACATAAATTTGTTATACATTAGAATACTGTTGCAATCGTGATTAGAAATACAAGGAAATAATATCTTATAAATGACAATTAAAAACTGGTGTGAGGTATATTATCATATACTAGTATGCAGGGGCGTACCTAGAGCATTTGGCACCCGGGGCGGATCCTGTGCTTGGCACCCCCCCCCCCTCCCCCCCCCAAAAAAAAACAAACCTGTAAAATTTTTTAAAGGTTCTCTTTTTTTTTCTTACAATTTGTAAAGACTCCTGTCCCAATACAAAACCCCCGCCCCTTTCTACAAAATCCCTGCAGCCCCACACACACATTTACAGGCAGACAGTCACACACACATTTACAGGCAGACAGTCACACACTCAGTTACAGGCAGACAGTCACATACAGTCACAGGCAGACAGTCACACATACACATTTCCTCCGTGCGGCCAGTTTATCAGCTGTTTGCTTGTGTGAGCTGTACTGGCTGCACGGCACCCTAACTACCATGGGACACTGTGCGGCCACAGCTCACACAGCCCCCTCCAGCCAGGGCCGGTGCAAGGATTTTTGCCGCCCTAGGCAAAAGTAAAGTTTGCCGCCCCCCACCCATGTGACATCACAATGCCCCACCCATATGATTTTCCATGTTAACTAACGCCAGTGCTGCAGTGCCGCCGTGTTTACATTAAAAGGCCTGCAAGGACAGGCTATAGACACCAGAACCACTACATTAAGCTGGAGTGGTTCTGGGGACTATAGTGTTTCTTTAATGTGAGGTAAATTAGAGCTTAGTGCCACGAATAATATACTAGATTGCCTACTTACAACCAGATGAGGATGATGATGAGCTCTAGCTGCAGTCTGGCTCCACTGGTCTGGTGCAGAACAGGCTCTCTGGAGGCGGTTTGTAACTGTGGTCACAAAAATCAATGTTCTGGGAGAACGGGAAGCAGCTCCATTTTTTTGGGGTCCTTTACACAGCTCAAGGTCTGGGTCCCAGGGTCCACCTTCATGTTCCACCAATGAGTTTGTTCACAGGGTGTGGAGTGTGTAGGGGATGTCCTGATATGTGTGTAAGGAATGCATTGTGTGAAATTGTGTTTGTATGTGTAGGGGCTGCAAGGTGTGTTTCTGTGTATGTATGGGATGCATTGAATGTGTGTAAGGGGTGCATTGAGTGTGTGTAATGAATGCATTGTGTGTTTCTGTGTAAGGGATGCATTGTGTGTAACGGTTGCATTGCTTGTGTATGTGTGTCTGTGTGTGTAATGCATTGTGTGTTTTTCTGTGTGCAAGGGGTGCATTGTGTGTATGTGATGAATGTAAATCTCTCCTCCCGCTCCAATTTCCTTCTCCTCCTCCCAATTTCTCTCTCACCCCCCCTCCTAATTTCTCTTTCCCCCCTCCTAATATCTCTTCCCCCCTCCTAATTTCAATTTCTCCCCCCCCCTCCTAATTTCAATTTCTCTCCCCCCCTAATTTCTATTTCCCCCCTCCTAATATCTCTCCCTCCCTCCTAATTTCTCTTCCCCCCTCCTAATTTCTCTCTCGCCCCCCCTCTCCTTTCTCACCCCCCCTCTCCTTTCTCTTTCTCTCCCCCTCCTTTCTCTTCCTCTCCCCCTCCTTTCTCTTCCTCTCCCCCTCCTTTCTCTTCCCCCTCCTTTCTCTTCCCCCTCCTTTCTCTTTCTGACCTCCTTTCTCTTTCACACCTCCTTTCTCACCCCCCCTTTCTCCTCTTTCTCACCCTCCCTCCTTTCTCACCCCCCTCTCTCTCACCCCTCTCTCACCCCCTTCTCCCTTTTCCCCCCCTCTCTCCTCTTTTTTCACCCCCCCCTCCTTTTTTGTCCCCTTTCTCCTCTTTTTTCCACCCCTCTCCTTTTCCCCCCCCTTTCTCCTCCTGTCACCCCCCCTCTCACTCCTTTTTTCACCCCCTCTCCTCCCTTTTTTCCTTCTCCTCTTTCACCCCCATCTCTCTTGCTTCTCCTCTTTTCACCCCCTCTCTCACTTGCTACTCCTTTTTCACCCTCTCTGTCCTCTTTTTCACTTTTCCTTTTCCTCACCCCCTCTTTCTCTCCCCCCCCTACCTTTGCTGTAGCGTGGCCGAGCCCAGTATAGTCCGCGGGTACAGAGAGCAGCTGTCTCCTGTACCCGGCCGGACTAACAGGAAGTACACACTGAGTGTGCACTTCCTGTTAGTCCGGCCGGGTACAGGAGACAGCTGCTCTCTGTACCCGTCGGACCATGCTGCAGTGAGGGAGCTGACAGGAGCGCTCCCTCCTGTCAGCCTCTCCTCAGGCTGCGCCCGGGCGGTGCGGTCCGCCCTCATGGACGCACCGCCCGGGCAAAGCTGCAGCCGCCCGAGGCTCTTTACAGAGCTCTCGGGCGGCTGCAGCATGGGGGGGGGCGGCGGAGCTGGTCTGGCACCCCCCACCCGGCTGGCACCCGGGGCGGACCGCCCCCCCCGCCCCCCCTTAGTACGCCACTGCTAGTATGAATGCTGGAGGAATGTTGATGTGAATTAATTGGTTACATGTATGCATTATCATGTACTTCTAAAATAACAGTTATCATGAGAATGCATATAAATGTTGAAGAAGGTAAAATAAAAGTTTGATTTCATGTTTATATATACAGATATTTTCGGAACCTAACGAAAGACAGATCTAAGAGCATGTAACATCAGCACATGGAATAATTGTAGATCGGACATTACATATCATCTATACTTGTGAACCCTCTATAATTGTAAAATGGGTTAGGTCTTATTAATTGACACTCAATGTCTATGGAGGTTCTGGTGCATGGATTCTTGAATAAAGATTCTGAAATATAGATAGAAATAAAAATAATACTTATAATACAGATGAAAATAATACAAATAAAACTGATACAAATAAGAATAGATACATCTATGTAATAGGTGGTACAACACAATGAAGAATGATAAAATTAAATCACAAAGTGGAAGGTTGTCACAGTCGTGTGTGAAGAAGGTGTAGAATGCATAGTGTTAATATCTAAGATAAAGGATAGAAGCATGTGAATAGGGAAATAAATGACAGGAACATATGAGAAGATATATGTGTAGTAGTAGTGGTCGTGGTCTTAAGGGATGACTAAGAAAGTAGTGCGGTATAGTGAGAAGAAGAAAGTTATATGTGGTCGCGAAGGTAAGATCGGATTAGAATAGTGGGAGTGGTTCGCGATGATGTGAATAAAGAAGGGGGGGAGTTGAATATATCTGTATGTGTGTGTGGAATACAAACGGTGTGTAAAAGAGAGTAAGATGCGTGTGAGTTAAGACCTAATGAACTACGGGTTATTAGAAAGAAGTGGCTAACGATAGCTTATGGGAAAAAAAATATATGGGTCTGTATAGAGAATGGGTAAGATTAAGGGGGAATGGTGCTGGATCTACCTAATAGAGAACAGTGAAACGCATGGTGGAAAAGAAAAATAAAGGAAGTGGAAAATGGATAGACTAGAAGAAGTATAGTGGAATGGGAATAGTCTTAAATAAAGGGGTAAGGGGGTGAAACAAAAGAAAGGGAATCTGGAAAGAAAGGGACTAGAAGGTGTGTCTAAAAAATAAAAGGTCACAGATGAGACAGTGGATGGCTGGAAAGATTATGATAAATGCAGATGGGGAATAAAAATTATAGATCACAATAACAGTTAAATTGAGAAAAAAAAATAAAAAGCATTCACTAGATCAATTAAAAATGGGAGGAGATGAGATGAAAAATAGATGTAGAGAGGTATTAGCAGTAGAAAGAGGGAAGTGCTCATGCCATTGTACAGAACACTGGTGAGACCTCACTTGGAGTATTGTACGCAGTACTGGAGACCGTATCTTCAGAAGGACTTTACTTTAGAGAGAGTTCAGAGAAGGTCTACTAAACTGGTTCATGGATTGAAGGATTAAACTTACCAGGAAAGGTTAAAGGATCTTAACATGTATAGCTTGGAGGAAAGACGAGACAGGGGGGATATGATAGAAACATTTAAGTACATAAAGGGAATCAGCACAGTAAAGGAGGAGACCATATTTAAAAGAAGAAAAACTACCACAACAAGAGGACATAGTGTTAAATTAGAGGGGCAAAGGTTTAAAAATAATATCAGGAAGTATTACTTTACTGAGAGGGTAGTGGATGCATGGAATAGCCTTCCAGCTGAAGTGGTAGAGGTTAACACAGTACAGGTGTTTAAGCATGCGTGGGATAGGCATAAGGCTATCCTAACTATAGGATAAGGCCAGGGACTAATGAAAGTATTTAGAAAATTGGGCAGACTAGATGGGCTGAATGGTTCTTATCTGCCGTCACATTCTATGTTTCTAAGTTCTAAACAGACAGACTGGACAATTGGAGAATGAATTAAAATGAATAAGAAAATGCAATTGACAATGAAAAAAAAATTGAATTTGATAATAAAAATGGACAATAAAAGATGAGAAAAGAATGGTAGTTAAAAAAGAGTTCAAAAATTGGACTGGTCTATAAAAATGCACGAAGTTCAAAGTCCACATTAAGACCAGAGTTTCCAAATTGAATATCCATCTTGCTTCAGTCTGGTCTAAATTCTTCTCTATACTGCCTCCTCTCCAATGAACGTTAACCTTTTCTATGGCTAGGAAAGTGAGTCCCGTCGGGTCCCCTCCATGAAATTCCTGGAAATGCTTAGACAGATTGTGTGTTGGAAGGCCCTTTTTTAATATTGCGGATATGTTCCGCAATTCTTGTTTTAAGCGGTCTTTTTGTGCGTCCTACATACTGTTTTGGACAGGGACAAGTAATGAGGTAAAATACTCCTGGGGTGTTGTAGTTCAAATCTGTCTTTAAATCAAATTCTTCCATATTGTGCATAGATGAAAAAACTTGTGGTCACTGTTTCTAAGGAAGGGTAATTTTACCGGTTATTAATTTCTTGCATCTTGCGAAGCCTTTGTTAGGTTCTTGGTCGATGGTGTTGTTCGAGGATTTCATGGTGGGGGCCAGTAGAAGTTGAAAATTGGGAGCCTTGGTGAATATGATTTTTGGTTTAGTATCAAGAAGTTTAGAGAGGGTTGGGTCATTTCTGAGGATTCCCCAGTGTTTCCTCAGAATTCTCTCTATAGTGCGTGATTGATGGTTACATTTGGTGATGAATGTTGGGATTGAGTTGAACGGTTCTGTATCTTTGGTTTTATTACATAGAGTCTCTTCCCTCTGAATGGTCAGGGCTTTCTTCATGGCACCTTCTAAGAGTGGTACTGGGTATCCTTTATCTTGGAATCTTTGGTACATTTCACCCATTTGGTCTTTAGAAATATCTGTTTTTAAACAGTTTCTTCTGATTCTCCTGAATTGATTCTAAGGTATATTCCTGAGCCATGTGGGTTTATGGTGACTATTAAAAGGTATAAAACTATTGCAATTGACACTTTTAAAAAAAGTTTTTGTGTGGAGTTCTCCTTCAATGTAAAAATTAAGGTCTAGAAATTCGATCTGCTCCTTTGATTGGTTAAAAGAAAATTTGAGGTGATGTGGGTTGTTGTTGAGGTAGAGTTTGAATTTTTCAAGGGATTCTGGGTTCCTTTTCCATATGAAGAAGCAATCATCTATGTACCTATGCCACAGGGACAGATTCGCGCTGAATGGGCAGTGGTCCTATATGAACTCTTCTTCCCACTTTCCCATAAAAAGGTTTGAGTAGCTCGGTGCAAATTGTGTCCCCATGGCTGTACCTTCTGTTTGTAGGTAAAATTGGTCATCACAGCAGAAATAATTGTGAGTGAGGATAAAAGCAATACATTGGATTAAAAAGTCGATCTGGTAATTTTTCAACTCCGAGTAGATGGCTAGGGAATATTGTATTGCCTCGCATCCCTGGAGATGTTCGATTACAGTGTAAAGGGAGGTGACATCCGCTGTCACTAAAAACATATTCTCTTCCCAGTTAAAATTGGATAAAAGATTTAAAATCTCTAAAGTCTCTCAAGTACGATTTCAGACATGGAACCAGGTTTTGCAGATAAAAATTGACGTATTCTGAGAGATTAGCAGTGAGGGATCCAATTCCAGATATAATAGGCCTCCCAGGTGGTTTAGGTAAAATACCGGTATCCTCTGGAATTGTGTGTATAAGTATTTGAATTATCTTTCCTTGGTCGCGTATTCCTTAAAGTCTCTCTTTGTATTGTGAGGTAGGATCGTTGTCTAGTTTGAGGTATGTGCAAGTGTCCCCTAAAAGTCTTTGGTTTTCTTCAGTGTAATCTTTGGTGTTCATGATGACCAACCCACCTCCCTTGTCTGCTGATTTGATGGTTAGATCTTCAGCTTTCCTGAGTCCTTTAAGTGCACTTCTCTCTCTTTTCGTTAGGTTGTCTTTATTAATCTTTTTCGTTATCTTTTCTCTAAAATCTTTTTCCACCATCTTCTCGAACACCTTAATAGAGTCAGTTTTTACATATTGAGGGTAAAAAGTTGAGGTAGGGTGCATTCCGGTGTGTACATACTCTTGTTCTACACTGGGTTGTGTGGTATCTTTTTTTTTAATCCTTATTCTTTATTGAATTTCATATAAAAGACAAATACAAAATTAGACATACATAAAAAAAGAAAACAGTAATTAAGATATGGGAGTGGATTGGCACATCTCTCCCATATCAAACAACATCCTTACAGAGATTACAAACTTCAAACTTATATACAGAACAGCACAAATAAACAACTTGCATAGATCTCATATACAGTGAATCTACTCTGTTACGTTATCAAATAGAAATACAGAAGTTTGTAACCCCCTCACTCTCACAAGGACATACAATATTGGTCTCTTCAGCCTGAATGAATTACATGTCGATAGAGAGCACATCACCTTCTTATCTCAACTTTGACTAAAAACCTCCAAAAGAGATTGTCAGATATTAAATGCTCAAGGTTTCCTCACCAATTATGGCTCACCACGAATATCAATCTCCTCCTGCCTCTCACTTGTAGACCTCCATTACTTTATAGATGCATATTGGTCCTTGATTTTCTACCATTCCTTGATCTTCTCGATCAAGATCATATATTGCTCCAGGAATCTATCATTAGAGATTACATTCATGGATATAAGGCCTTTTTTCCCTCTCTAATTGTAGTAATACTTGAGCTTTGAGGTGATCCTTAGACTGTATCTCAGTATTTTTCCATAATCTCGCAATAAGTAATTTAGTAGCCATAAAGCAGTGAGAAATCACCAATTCTGATCTTTCATTCGAGTCACTACCGAATATGTGCAATAAGGCAAACTCTGCTTTTTGTTCAAGGCATATGTTGCCTAGATAGCATACAAGCTTAAATGCTAAGCTCCACAACGGTTTGATCCTGGGGCAGGTCCACCAAATATGTAGCAAAGACCCAACTGAGTGGAAACAATGCCAGCAATTTGGTGGATTCGTCTATAAAATTTTTGCTAATTGTGATGGAACCATGTACCATCTATAAAGAATTTTAATAAAAGTTTCTAAAATGTTCAAGGAATGAATATATTTTTTAATGATGACAAAAGCCTTACACCAATCCCTGTATGCTTTATTAATCGATAAATCTTTTCCCCATTTACTAAGGGCCATAGGTATATCCGGCCTCTCCTTCAATCTTATTAATTCATCCGCAATCATTAGGGTCTTCTTTATTTCTGAGCTTGAAAATAACTTCGAAATCAATTTATCTAGGGCTCCTCCTAATACTAGCCTATATTCTCTGAGTAAGCTAACCGTAGGTAATTAAATACTTCTCTGGCCGGTAGATCGATCATATTCTTTAGATCCTCAAAACTTTTCATTTGATATTTACCATACAGATCCTTTACTATGTATCTTGAGTTTATATACCAATTTTTCAGCTTTATAAATTAATTCTAGAGATTCCATGCTAGTTTTAGCATACATTTTATTATTAATATTAAGAATTTTTTTAATAGTATTCCATTTCTTAAGAATTTGTGTTAAGATCAAAGAAGAATTCTCTTCAAGGTTGAGAAGGGCATTATTATTGCCCACATCGCCACATAAGAGAGCATCTAAGTTGTCTGTGCCAACTCTATGGACTTCTATTTTAAACCATGTTTGAAATTGGTAAGTTATTATCTGTAATTTGCTAGCGTGAACCACCATATTGGCCTGGTAAATCTGAACAATTAGAGGGTAACCCGGCCCTCCTTGAAAGCCTTTCTTTGACAACAAGTGCGTGTTAATTCTAGGCCTTTTACCTCTCCAAATAAAGTTTGTGATGCTACTTTGAACCATATTGAGCCAATGCAAAGAAATCAATAGGGGGAGCATCCGGAACAAATAATTCCATTCTGGGATTATATAAGCGTTTATGGTATTGATTCTACCACACCAATATATTTCATACGGTTCCCATTCCTTTAATAAGGCATTAGTCTGTTTCAGCAATTTTAAGAAGTTTATTTCCATGGCACGCCTAGGATCTGCCGTAATAACTAATCCCAGATACTCAAAATCCTTTGTAGTCCAATTAAAATCATAATCACTCTTCAAAGCTATTAACATATCTCTATGTATATTAGTCGCCAAGACGGTTGTTTTATTCATATTTAGTCTGTAGTTAGAAACTAAGCTGTAATTTTCAAATTCTTTCATCAAAAATAGCAGGGAGACACGAGGATCAGTGATGGATATTAAAATGTCATCCGCATACAGACATATTTTCCACGTATCCTTCTGCCGCCCCGCCCCCATAATCATACTATTACTCCTAATATAATTAACTAGGGGTTCAATTGTTAGCACATACAGCAGCGGCGACAAGGGGCACCCCTGCCTTGTTCTGTTGGAAATCCCAATCCATTCTGAACATAAATCTCTCCCCACAATCCTTGCAGTGGGATTCGAATAGATTACTCCTACTGCACCCAAAAACCATCCATCAAAGCCAAACTGTACCAAGGTGGATCCCACCCTGTCGAAGGCTTTCTCTGCATCTATCGACAGGGACAGGAGGGGAGTTCCTCGGCCCGTGCCCAATCCAGTGTATCCAACACTCATCGAGAATTATTACTGGACTGTCTTCCCATCATGAATCCTATCTGATCCTGATGGATCATTGTCGGCAGGATTTCCTTCAACCTTTCAGCCAAAATGGCTGCATAAATTTTAACGTCTACATAGGCCTGTAATTAGCTACCTCCGTGGGTGTTTTATCCTGCTTAAGTATTGGGATTATATGTGCTCTTAATAAATCTTGTGAAGCGGACCCTTTAGCCGCAATTTCATTGAACGTAGCTGTCATTAACGGTATTAGCTGTTTCTTAAATACCTTATAAAAGAAGTTAGGATACCCATCTGGATCAGGAGCTTTACTATTATCCAATTTATTAATTACCGTTTCTACTTCTTTTTCAGTAATCTTTTTATTTAGATAATTCCTCTGGGAGGCAGAAATTGTATTTAAATTCTAATTTTTCAAGTATCTCTCTACCTTAGATAACTTGGGAGAAACATTCAGATTATAAAGCTTTGTATAAAAGGATCTAAATTTATCTGCTATATCCTCAGATTTATATATGTTACGATAGCCCTCGATCGCTCTCTAGTTTGTGGATCTTTTGATCTATCTCTCGTTTTTTTAGTTTCTGAGATAACATTGCATCTACTCTGTTCCCCTTATAGTAAAATCTCGTGTTAAATTCCTTTCAATTCTGTTACTAATTAGTTTATTTATCTTTTCCTGATATATCTTTATAGGTAGAGCTCTTTCCTCTGAGAAGCTGCTTTTATTGGCTTTAGCCAGATTGTAGAATTCAATGTATAGATCTGTCAGATTGCTATCACAATTTGTCTTCTGTTGACTAGCCAACTTGATCCAATACCCTCTAATTACCACCTTGAGCGTACACCAAAGGCATTCCTTGGAGATGTCTTCAGATGTGTTATCCTTAACAAAAAGCGCCATTAATCTCTCTATATATACGACATTGTTCTTATTTTTTAATAAATAGTCAGCCAATCTCCATATCGGAGGGGCCCTATTCTGCCTAACCATCACTTCTATGATTATCATATCGTGGTCTGACCATATATTATTTTGATTATATATTATTTTATCATATTTATATTTTTTCACTTTGAAGGTTTAGCTTTTCCCAAAAAAATCTTTATTCTTTTCTAAGAATGAGACAAGGAGTGCAATGTAAATGGGCTCATTGTTTATATACTATATATGTATAGTTTGTTACAATTTTAAAATTATCCAAGATGTTTTCATGCACTTTATATAATAAGAAGGAAATATGTATGATAAGTATGTGAGAAAATGTTTTGTGAAATCTAATGAAAAAGGGATATATATATACACATATGTGTCTTTAATTTTAGATCTTAGTGAGAATGTACATTCATTAGATTTTTTATTTAGTTTGTAGTGCCGTCCAGAACATTTTCTTAATTATTTGTTCCTCCCCTTTTTCGCTTTATCCACCTGTCTGTATGCATTTTGAGTCAATGCATGGAAATAGAAGAGAGAGAATGACGATCGCGACCCACTTCCGGGTCTGTGGAACGCATGGTGGAACGCACGCGGCGGACGTGATGACGTCATCGGACTCCAAACCGCCGAAATTGAAAATTGAAAACCAGCTGAAAGACTTTAAAGATTAAATGGGGGTGTATATAAAGGACTGTGGGGGGGGGGGGATATTGTTATTATTGCTGCTATTTCTGACTGCACTTTATCATACCAAGTCCCTGAGGAAGTCCATTTTAAGGACGAAACGCGTAGGACATTTATGGTGACATGCTGTTTGTTTTATTCTTAAATGTAAGTCATTAAAACACTTTTTATTATATTCTGGAAGTGCACTACATTTTTGTACATTTTCTCTCTTTGAGACATATATACCTATTTGCTGAGGAATATGTGAGGAGGAACAACACACTGGATACGGAAAGATACTGTTTAAAGCTGCTTTAACTCCATAAAGACACCACTCAAGGCTTTTTTAACTCCTCAAAATTGTGAGTGACCACTTGTGATTGCACATCAATACCAGTCTCCACACAGTTATATGCTATGTTTTTTTGTTTTATTTGTATTTAGCAGATTGTCCCCTATTTTTCTGTGTAACGTCTTACACAGTAAGGTGTATGTGATCCAGGAGCTACCCTGTGTGGAAGGTTCAGATGGATATATTAAAATATACTAAATATACTTAAATGCTTTGTAGTGTGTATGAACGTGGAAAGTTACAACTCTAGGATAAAATAGAATATGGAATATAAATGGAGGATATATGAAATATGACAGATGGTTACTGTGACTTTAAAAGTTACTGTTACCTTAAAATGAGCCTTTAAAAATGTCTTAAAAAATGTATACAAATATGCTGGGTGAAATAGATAAAATAAGGAATATAAATGGAGAATATATGCAATATAACAGAAGGTTACTGTTAACCTTGCTGCTGATCGCTAATCCGTGTCTGTATCCTGTTAGATCTGGGTGGTCTTGGTCTTACACGTTTCGTGGGTGTCAGCCCCACTTCTTCAGAGACTTGATGACATACAGTGTTCAAGTGGTTCTTTTTATACATATTTTTCTCAATGCCAATAAAGGTGCTAATTGCAATCAATTGTCAGTTTGTTATATTGTAATAAAACATTTGATGCAGTTGAGCAATAATAAATAGAAACACGTGTAATTTCTATAATACATAAAGGAAGAAAGAAGTACATAAATTTGTTATACATTAGAATACTGTTGCAATCATGATTAGAAATACAAGGAAATAATATCTTATAAATGACAATTAAAAATTGGTGTGAGGCATATTATCATGTACTGGTATAAATGCTGGAGGAAGGTTGATGTGAATTAATTAGTTACATTTGTGCATTAACATGTACTTCTAAAATAAGTTATGAGAATGCTTATAAATGTTGAAGAAGGTAAAATAAAAGTTTGAATTCATGTTTATATATACAGACATTTTCGGAACCTAACGAAAGACAGATCTAAGTGCATGTAACATCGGCACACAGAATAATTGTAGATCGGACATTACATATCATCTATACTTGTGAACCCTCTATAATTGTAAAATGTTAGGTCTTATTAATTGACACGCAATATCTATGGAGGTTCTGGTGCATGGATTCTTGAATAAAGATTCTGAAATATAGATAGAAATAAAAATAATACTAATAATACAGATGAATATAATACAAATAATGGCTGGGGGAGAAAAAAAGAGAGGGGGGAGAAACTAGAGCTAGGTTGAGAAATTATAATACAATGAAATAAATTAATAATGAATGAATATTTTAGTAATGATGTCAATAATAAGATATCTAGTAATCCTTAATAGAGTGCCATCAATGATGTATAAATGATGTGTAATTGAATTCCTCATTGATTCCCAAAGGGACAAGGGTTTTAAAGGAATAAATCCAATTTAATTCCCTTTGTAACAATGTTTTATTGAAATCGCCTTTCCTTGGATTAGGCATTAGTTTTTCTATCACCTGGAATTTCAAGTTTTCGGGTTTCCCACCATGAAAGTTGATGATATGTCTGGTAATTGGAGTGGGGGTAATAGTATTATTTATAGATGTCACGTGTTGAAGTATTCTACGTCGAAATTGTTGATATGATTTCCCAATGTACTGTATTTGACAGCTACACGTGATTAAATATATCAGACGTGTGGTACTGCAATTGACCAGAGCATTAGTGTCAACAGTCATTTTAGTTTGGGTAGATGTGACAGACTTGGATGGAGTGATGAATTGGCACGCCTTACAATGTCCACATCTATAAGTCCCCTTTGTATTTGATAGCCAATTGGTAGATGGAGAAGGGGACTTAAGATAACTGTGGACAAGTAAATCCTGTAAGTTATTAGGTCTGCGTGCAGTTACAACTGAATATTCAGGTAGGACATTTCAGAGGAGTGGATTGTGTAATAATATTGGCCAGTTTCTCCTAAGGAAATGGGACATGGAATTCCACCCTTGATCGAAAGTGGCAATGCATCTTGGCGTTTTTGAATCCAGTTTTGGTCGGGTCGTTAGCAGACTAGTATGTCTGTCCACGCCAGTGACCCGATGAAATGCTTGTTTGAGAACCCGATTTGGGTACCCGAGTTCCTTAAAACGTGATCTTAAAAGTTGGTATTCTTTATAGAAGGTGAGATCTTCCGAGCAGTTCCTCCTAGCCTGTAAGTATTGACCATATGGGATAGAGGCTTTTAATTTATAGGGATGATGGCTTTCCCAATGGAGCAAGCTATTGATGGAGGTTGGTTTACAGAATAGTTCCGTTTGGATGGTGCCATCTTGTTGTAGTAAGATTTTGAGGTCAAGGAACATGAGTTTGTGCTCGTCAATCACGAGTTAATTTAAAATTTATGTCATTGTCATTGAGGACCATGACAAATTCCTCAAAACTGGGAACAGAGCCCGTCCATATGAGCAACAGGTCGTCAATGTATCTGTGCCAGCTTAGGATATAATCATGATAGCGGCTAAATTTAGTTGTTGTGACGACCTGTTGCCCCCACCGCCCCAGGAACAGATTGGCATATGTGGGCACAAATGCCGTCCCCATAGCTGTGCCAGAGTTCTGTAGGTAATATACACCATTAAACGTGAAATAGTTATGACTCAGTATGAAATTCAAAATGGCTAAGATGAAACTTTTCTGTAAGTCATCATAAGATGTGTTGTCCAAAAGGTATAAGCATGCTCGTATTCCCATCTCATGTGTTATGTTGGTATAAAGTGTGACTACATCTAAGCTCGCCAACAAGGTGTAAGGTGGAACTGACATATTGTGTAGTGCTAGCAGAGTTGCTTTCATGTCCTGGAGATATGATGGCAATGTCTGTACAAGTGGGTGCAAAATCTTGTCGATGAATTGACTTGAGCGTTCTGTTAGGCAGTTGTTGCCGGATACAATGGGTCTCCCAGGTGGAGTTCGGCTCCCCTTGTGTATTTTTGGCAAACAATAAAAAGTCGCAATGGTAGGATTTTTGTTTGGAAGCAGAAATTTAAACTCATCTTGAGTGATGTTAAGGCGTCTGTCAGTAATGTGTCTAACTCACTCAGAAAATGGTTGGTGGGATCTGAAGGAAGGGTCTTGTAACATGATCTATCATTCAGATATGCCATGCACATGTTGATATAGTCTGGTCTATTCAAAAGGACTATGTTGCCCCCTTTAACTGCTGGTTTGATTATTACATTATCAAGTTGTTTCAGTTCTTTCAAAGCTTGGCGTTCTTGGAAATTTAAATTACTAGGGGTGGATGAATAATCAGCAGTTGTCTCAAATTCATTTAGAGACATCTGTACAAACAGATCCATATGGGGTGTGTCCTTAAAGTTAGGGGTAAACCAACTCGGTGGTTTGAAGTCAGTTAGTGGTCTATTAGGATCATGTTCATCCTGTAGGCTGGTAAGTATTTTTAAGAGTTCATAGTCCTTAGTCGAGAGACCCAGTTCGTTGGCTAACAATTGATCCCTCTTGACATGCATGATGTTAAGAGCCAACTTTCTGCCAAAGAGGTTAATGTCCTTAGACCAGTTGAACTTATTACAGTTGGGGGTGGGCACAAAGGACAGGCCTTTGCTCAAAAGAGTAATATGAGGGGGTTGCAATAGAAAGTCAGACAAATTGATTATTCTGTTAGTGACTAAGTTCTCTGTGTCTGTGCTTGGGTCTTGTATGCCCAACGATCCCTGTCCCTCAGTCGTCCCCGTTGCTGACAGGGGAAGAGGGTCCTGTTCTCAAAAAGTATTAGACATGGTATTGGGTATAGTCAGGGAATTATTTTTGTCCAAGGGGATAGGAATATCCAAAAATGAGACTGTTTTGACAAGGTTCTTAAGTATGCCCTTATTATAGTATGATTAGGAACTATGGTCTCTTCTGCGGTCAGTACTGCGTTTTGGAGGGGATCTACGTCTTGGTCGTAAGGAATGGTCCTGGTCTGACCAGTCTGTTTCCCCTGAGGAAGACCCTCCATATGTATTCTGACGTCTTGGATATTTTCTTTTTAGTCTGAATATCTCGCCGTCTTTAAAGTCCCTTTGGAACTTAATGTGTTTTTTTGACCTTGAGGTGATGTCGAAAGTTATTGATGTTAGTTTGTAACTTATTTTCCATTGGTGTGTACAGATTATCAGCCTTGTGGTTCTTGATTTGATTTATTTCCATTTGTAATTTATTATTAGTTGCCTCAAAGTTAGTGGTTTCTAGTTTTACCAGAAAATCCATTAACCGAAAGGAACAGTCCAAAAGTATCATGTTCCATTCATTGAGCTCTTCCTCGGTTTGGATTTTATCTGGTACTAAAATGTCTGGAAATAGACCCCTGGGGACCAATTTTTGTTGTAGGTATTGCTTAAGACTAGTGAGTTCCCCAAAACTCCTTATCTGTTCCAGGTAGGTTTTTTGGATTCCGAAAAAGGCAATGTTAATAGCATTACTTATCGGGTCATTAGTAGGTAATGGATTAATGGAAAAACTTTGTAATTTCATCTTGACCTAAATTAGGGTCACCCAATTTGTCAAGGAGGTCAGTCATGGGAAAGATTGGCACTTTATGTATGTACAAGAATACTATTAGCTACTGATATACGTGCTGGATATATAGGGGCAAAAAGAGGTATTGAAACCTAAAGAGTAATAGTGTGAGAATTAGTGGCCCCACGATTGTGTAGTTATGAAATGGGATCAGATAAGCTGATAACCCTAAAGTAATTGGTAGAAACAGGAGAGAAAATCTTTCCCAATAATTAATTAAAATTGAAGAAATACTTTATTGGTAACAAAAACTAAACAATATTATTTTGTGTCTTTTTTAGATGCATCAAGACGTGTGATCCACCTATTGTATGTATTGTATTTTTGTATTTCTTAGAGTGGTATAAGAGGTTCCCACTCAGGTGGACTGTAGCATTCTTTGCTACCACACTCATTTATTTCTATCGCATGCACTGTATATATTTCTTTACTTAATCGCCATTTAAACTCTACAGACAACCAAAATCGACCAGAGGACGTAATAATCATTTGAGTATTGATTTGTTTTGAAATGGCTTATGGCCTGAGTCACAGATTCTGCAATTGATTGCTTCCTGCATAGAAGACAATTCAGTAAAAATTGCAGACTAAACAGATAAATCTATAATGTTTTCCAGAGAGTCCTCAGTGAGGATTTCACAATCATCACCAGATATTGGTGACTGAGAGAGAATTTTTCTATTTTCTTTAGAATTTATAATTAGAAATAGCAACAATTGTAATTTGTAATACTATAATTAAATAGGAAATAATGTTGCATGTGAATGGGAAAAAAAAAACCATGACAGGAAACAACTTTAAAAGTAATAACAGTGGGCGGGAAAGTTAGCTGACAATCAATTAAAATTTGAATTCGTGCAGTAAATGACATTACCATAATACTTGAGGGAAGATATGAACCTAAAATGGCCGACCAACTGATATTGCGCTTGCTGCGATTTGCTATAAAAAAACACTGAATTGATGGGAACCGTTAACTAGGAGATTCGGTCTAAAACCTGCAAATGCAAAGTGAAACAGTTGAATGGCCATGATTCAGAATAAAACACTGCAGAATGCAAGTCATTCTAAATAGTTGAAATGTCGTGATTCACACGAAAACTGCAGAATGTAAACGATTCAATACGAAATATGGTCAGCACAAATAAATGAATATATAAACTAACACATTGAAAGTACACAGGGCTTCCCGCATATTTAGCCGATAGTGGCCTCACTAATGTACAGCAATGACCAATACAGTATTGAAATATATGATAAAATATGAAAATTGGGCATAACATTATATCAGTAGTAAGTGCAAATAATTACTATAATTTACTACAGATGATATGATAAAAGTGGTAAAAAAAGATTAAAAAAAAGATATAAATAAATAATAACCAAACTAACAAGTATACATTAGTGGAAACTTTAGCATATGTGTATTGTGACAAACCACCTTGTGACGAGACCAATCTTGCCACTGTGCATTGGAGGAGCCTGGTTGCCCTCCTGCTGCCTTTAGACTATGGCCCCATGTTGAAACGCTTGATTTTCCCCTGCGAAGACATGAAAGCCGGGTCATTCGGTGCTTGCCCTGTTTGAGCGGTGATACCCCAGATAGCTATGCCATGGAGCCCATTCGTATAATGAAAGACTATGGGAAAGACTTTGGCTCCATGGCAATTGAACTGTATGTGTGTGGTCTGAGCGCCATTCGTTAATAATGTGTGCTCAGACTTAAGCTATCTGGGGATATGTTGCATGTCTGTATTTTATGTACTAAATGTAACCTTGTGTATTTTATTGTATTTTACTGTCTTTTTACTGCCATGTGCTTAATAGAGTTTTGCCTCTGTCCTTGGAGATAATTGGATTACTTCCCAATTATCTCCAGGATAGAAGACTCTGTGGAACTAGTTTTGGGCAGAAAAGCCATGCTTCATTTGGTCACAAAGGACTTCGATCTATCTTTTGAACCAATGGACCAATTTGGATGATTTTGACATATGTTTGTATTTGGAGTATGCTGATTCTGAAAATGTAAGTTTTATGAATAATGTGGAAAAACTGTATTTCTCTGCCGGTGATAATTACATTACCCATTGTGTAAGGTAATTGTATCCCAGGCAGAGGGGAGGATTTTGTGTGGGAGTGTCCGAGTGTATTGTATGTGTTTATTGGTTGTTTTCCAAAACCCTGTGGGTGGTACTAATGTGTATATAAGAACAATAAACCCACAGCTCTGACTGTTCACTGCTTGACCCTCAATACGGAGCTTTGTCTCGTTCTTGGGAGGATTTACTGTATGCTGTTCCAGTTTGACTGCTAGGAGTGTAAGCCTATTCGTATGGTTTTTCCTATTCGGCTGTTTACGGCATTCATATGGTTTCCTGTTCGGCGGATTGGTGTTCTGCAGTAGCTGTGCCTGTGTCTCTGGAAGGGAAGATCTACTAAACGGCGGTTTAGCCCTTTTATGCCTGGGGGTGCCATTACAATTGGTGGCAAGCGACGGGATCGTTCCCACAGCCAGAAGGACAGCTACAGGAGACACCATTCCATGGATTTACAAGTTGGGGGCAACGCATGTCCCAGTACAGCGACCCTAAAAGCAACAGAATGGAACCAGCAGTGTTATACAAGGAGGAGGACCTGGATGGCTGGGATGCATTAAGGAAAGGCATCTGGTACCAGGCCCTAGATAATGTACAATACCAGCGGGTTGAGAGTCTCCCCAGTGAAGAGCAGCAGTTGCAGAAGCAAGTGGCCCTGCGGATGCCCTTCCTGGGAGAGCAGCCCCTGGAGGAATGGGTGAAGGAACTAGAGCACCGGGTATGGCAGGAGCTATGGCTGGAGGATGCCTACCAGGCACTCTGGTGGTATATGGCACAGTATATACCCTGGACAGCTGAGCATGACAAGCCAGAGGGAGAGGAGTTTGATGGTCCTGGCTTGTTATGGGAGTCCTTTGCAGAGCCTGACTTCGGGAGCCCTGCGCAGAACAGACTTCAGGACATTTTCTACGAGAGGGAGGCTAGGCATGACTGGGAGGACCCCCATGAGGTAGAGCAAGACCTGGCTAACCTAGCAACCCTGGAGTGGGAACTGGAGCAGGACTACCAAGATCTCTTCCACTCCATTGGGAAGGCTCAGCAGGACAGCTAGGTGACAGATCCAGTTCCAGACCCATTCAGCTGGGAAGATATTGTTGAGATTTACTGGGAGGAACCCCAGGCGGCAGGTGGAGATGGGACCAAGGTCTCTCCACCGGCCCTACAGGGATGCTGGTCAGTCAGCCCAGATCCCCAGCGGCAGATTGATTTGCAGGGAATAGAGAGCCGTGTCTCCTTTCCCCAGCGGCAGTGTGAAGTGCAGGGAGTGGAGAGTATCGTCTATGTGAATGTGATGCATACTTTTCAAGTTATGAATAATGTGGAAAAACTGTATTTCTCTGCCGGTGATAATTACATTACCCTTTGTGTAAGGTAATTGTATCACAGGCAGAGGGGAGGATTTTGTGTGGGAGTGTCTGAGTGTATTGTATGTGTTTATTGGTTGTTTTCCAAAACCCTGTGGGTGGTACTACTGTATATATAAGAACAATAAACCCACAGCTCTGACTGTTCACTGCTTGACCCTCAACACGGAGCTTTGTCTCGTTCTTGGGGGGATTTACTGTATGCTCTTCCAGTTTGACTGCTAGGAGTGTAAACCTATTCGTATGGTTTTTCCTATTCGGCTGTTTACGGCATTCATATGGTTTCCTGTTCGGCGGATTGGTGTTCTGCAGTAGCTGTGCCTGTGTCTCTGGAAGGGAAGATCTACTGAATGGCAGTTTAACCCTTTTATGCCTGGGGGTGCCGTTACACACCTCTTTTCCAGGTAGGATTTTGTCATGGATCTAATGGTAACCACAGCCTTCTAGGGCAGGGGTTCCCAACCCGTGGTACACGTACCCCAGGGGTATGCAAAGAAAAAAAATTAATCTGTAATGGCGGTGGTGCAGCCGTCTGACAAGTTGGGTCCTGAGTGAATGTCCATCAGGTGGTGCATGCACTCAGGGCCGCCCGATGGACATGTGCCATGAGGGGCCCTGTTGGGGCTGCTGGAGAGCTGGCAGGAAGTGTCCTGCCCTCTCTCACTTCCCCCCAGCTGAAACAGACTCTGCTGCGAGGGAGCTGCAAGCTACTAGTGTCTTCCTCCACCCACCCACAATGTAACAATTAGCATAATCCCGCCTCCGCTTCTATAACCCTGCCCTTTATCGACATAACTCCATTTCCACTGATATAGCTCCACCCCCTCTGGCTGCCAGGAGAGGAGCAAGCTCTGAACTCCCAACAAACCCAGCCAGCAGTAGACACCATCCTGCTCCCATAGGGTAGGAAATTGAAGGGTGGCTAAAATGTTCACCTGTATGTATGTAGTGCTTGTATCTGTGGGTGTGTCATTGTATCAGTGTGTGTATCTCTATGTGTGTCTCTGTGCCTGTATCTGTATGTATGTGTATCAGGGTTTGTATCTGTGTATCTACATGTGTGTGTGTCAGGGTTTTTATCTGTGTATCTGCACATGTGTCTTTATCAGCATGTATGTGTGTCAGGGCTTGTATCTGCATGTTATGTGTCTGTGCATCAGCATGTGTGTATCTGTCTGTACATCTGCATGTGTATCTCTGTACGTGTGTCAATGTGTGTATACGTGTGTCTGTACATCTGTATGTGTGTCATTGTGTATCTGTTTGTACACCTGTATGTTTCAGTATGTGTGCCAGTGTTTGTATATGTGTATCTGCATGTGTGTGTCTATCATTGTGTCTGTGCAACTGTATGTGTGCCAGTGTTTCCATTTATGTGTCAGCATGTGTATCTCTGTATATCTGAATGCGTGTCAGTGTGTATCTGTACATTTGTATGTGTCTGTATGTGTATCTGTGTGTCAGTGTATCAGCATATATGTCAGTGTCTGTACATCGATATGTGTACCAGCGTGTGTATCTGTATGTATGTCAGTGGGTGTATCTGTGTGTACATCTGTATGTGTGTATCTGTGTGTACATCTGTATGCGTGTATCTGTATGTATATCTGTATGTTTGTCAGTGTGTGTATCATGGTGTCTGTGCAACTGTATGTATGTCAGTGTTTGTATCTATGTGTCTGTATCTACATGTCTGTATCTGAAGATGCCAGTGTCTGTATCTGTGTATCTGTATCAGTAGGCATCAGTGTTTCTATCTGTGTATCTGTGTGTGTCTCTATGTATATCTGCGTGAGTGTGTCATTGTTTGTATCTGGGTGTCTACATCTGCATGTTTATCAGTGTTTGTTTTTGTGTTAGTGTGTGTTAGTGTTTGTATCTGTGTCTTTGTGTGTCTGTATGTATATGTGTCTCTGCATCCGCATGCGCGTCAGTGTCTGTATCTGTATGTGCGTCAGTGTCTGTATACCTGCAGGTGTATCAGTGTGTTTGCATGTCTATCTGGGTGTGCTTGGCACATCAAATGAGCAGAGGGAGCCTGGGGCAGAGGAGGAGCAGAGGAAGCCTGGGGCAGAGGAGGAGCAGGGGAAGCCTGGCACAGAGGAAGAGCAGGGTAAGCCTGGGGCAGAGGAGGAGCAGGAGAAAAAGAGGAGATGGGGCAAAAATGTATACATATGAAATAACAGCAATTATATTTTGCTAATATGAAGGGTACAATTTATGGCAATGGACTGCCAGGGGGCACTCAGGTGAAAAAAGGTTGAGAACCACTGTTCTAGGGTAATCAAAGTCCAAGACACTTCCAGCTCAGTTTTCCAGATTTATTTGATAAAAATAAACAGTTGCTGTAAATAAAAATAAACAAAACTAGATGCCTTGCTCTTACTTGAGCACTTACTAAACATAGAAATAACAATCTGTAATTGGGAGGCTTTCCCACTTACCAATTTTCAATAACAAAAATATACTTGCAAGAAACACAATTCCTCTGTCCTTCAGATATCCTAGATGTTTTTTTCTCCCTCACTCTGCAGCAGGCTGATTCCTTCTTTTAAAAGACTGTCTGCTAATTGACCAGCTATAGGTGAGTTTCAATTAGTCCACATCTATGGAACTCTTAAGTCTGGTCTGGCTGTTACATAGCAACTAGTGCTGTTGAAGCACTAACCCACCCTGCTCTCCAAATATCCGCCTCAGGGATCCTTACTGTGGTTTGCAGATTACCAGCAATGTATCTTGCAAACCTAACATCTCTCCCTGGAACATTTAATTGAGAAACCTCAGGCTGCTGTTTAGTAAATCAGGTCTGATATATCTTCCCACAACAACCATTCCACAATTTATCTCACAATATATATATATATATATATATATATATGTATATATATTTGTGGTCAGGGAAATAAGCCGTATTAAAGTTGATACCTTATAATTAACTAAAGTTGGTTGTGGTTGTGGTGTGTAATTGAATAGAGGCAGTGGTGAGTGTGGTGACCAGTGGACGTCAGCCCAGTATGGAGGTAGGTTTGAGTTTATATAGGCCGGTCAATCCCCTCCCACAACTCCAGGCTCCGCCTTCCCATTTGTGGTCAGGGAAATAAGCTGTATTAACGTTGATACCTTATAATTAACTAAAGTCGGTTGTGGTGTGCCGAACCGATGTTCGGGCGGGCCTGTAAATAAAGAGGACAAAAAGGATGCTTAACCATGCCACTTTAATACGTAATAAACTGTTACAATATACATGCGACCGTAACTGTATACTTAACTAGCTAATTCTTGAAAGGCTTGTCTTAGCTCTTTTTCTGGTTGTGGTATATATAGATTGTAAACCGATGATTTCCATCGTCCCAGTCTTTTAATTATGTGTACATGAACATTTTCACTTGAGGCAGCGGTTGCTGCTCCTATACAAAACGAATGGCCTGTGAAGGCTGTTGGATCGCTCCCTATTTTTGTGATTAGGGTTTTAATGTATGATATGAACTTGGACATTGTCAGTGGGTTGCCGTGTAAGCATAGAAGAGAAGCGGCCTTGTCTTGACCTGTACGGGCTGAAAGTGATTGGTCTAGTAACTTAACTGGGCACCATTTGTTGCCTGTGGGGAACAGTGGTATGTCAACAGGTGGCCATTTGGTTCATTTTGGTTCGTGTGTAGGGTCAAAGCGTAGTGGTCCCCTACTTTGTTTAAGTCTCTCACTGAGCATATTGGTGGTGTCATTGGTGTTCCCTACTGTAAATTTGTTAGGCCGCATAAACCCATAAAATGCCAGAAACATAGTGGTTTTGATGGTGCTGTTTGTTTCTGTTTTGAAGGGTTAGGATGTCTTTTAAAATGTTTTTAATTGGGTTTGATGATAGGAAGGTACTGTGGCTGGGGTATGTGTTTGTGACATGGTATTGTATACCTGTTAGATAGAAATTTATGGTATTGTGAGCGAGTTTTAGATTAAGGTGGCAAAAAGAGGTAAAGGCCACCATAGTATCTAATGTGAACGGGTTTTGTATTTGGTATTCCGTGGTAAACCTGTTAAATAAAGTGAGTGCTCGATTGTATAACCGTCTTGTGTTAGCCGATAATGCTGTATGTGCCAGCATTCTCCCGGGTGCCATTAGTGTTGCTAGTCCAGGATGAGTTCCTTGAATAGTGGCATTCTGTTGGCTGAAGGATGTTGTTAAAAGAAAACCTGTAGATTGCAATGTGAAAGAGCGACAGCTGCTGTGTTGTGTATGCCCCCGGTATGTGTTCACATATCAAGTGAAATTGTTGTGTTGCTGCTAGCCATGTGAGTCTCCTAACTAGACTCATGATTGTAAGGGAAGATGACCTGTCTTTGTTAACAATGTCACTCGCTGCCATGTTGTCAGTAAGGCATTTTATGGTCTTCCCTTCCCACACGTGGTCCCACACTAGTGCTGCTGACACTATGGGATATATTTCAAATGGGGCAGAAGTGACATCAACCCCTTAAGGACCAAACTTCTGGAATAAAAGGGAATCATGACATGTCACACATGTCATGTGTCCTTAAGGGGTTAAAGGAAGGGAGAGTAGTTACATAGTTACATGGCTGAAAAGAGACTTTGGTAGTGTGTTCCCTACTGTAAATTTGTTAGGCCGCATAAACCCATAAAATGCCAGAAACATAGTGGTTTTGATGGTGCTGTTTGTTTCTGTTTTGAAAGGTTAGGATGCCTTTTAAAATGTTTTTAATTGGGTTTGATGATAGCAAGGTACTGTGGCTGGGGTATGTGTTTGTGACATGGTATTGTATACCTGTTAGATAGAAATTTATGGTATTGTGAGCGAGTTTTAGATTAAGGTGGCAAAAAGAGGTAAAGGCCACCATAGTATCTAATGTGAACGGGTTTTGTATTTGGTATTCCGTGGTAAACCTGTTAAATAAAGTGAGTGCTCAATTGTATAACCGTCTTGTGTTAGCCGATAATGCTGTATGTGCCAGCATTCTACCGGGTGCCATTAGTGTTGCTAGTCCAGGATGAGTTCCTTGAATAGTGGCATTCTGTTGGCTGAAGGATGTTGTTAAAAGAAAACCTGTAGATTGCAATGTGAAAGAGCGACAGCTGCTGTGTTGTGTATGCCCCCGGTATGTGTTCACATATCAAGTGAAATTGGTGTGTTGCTGCTAGCCATGTGAGTCTCCTAACTAAACTCATGATTGTAAGGGAAGATGACCTGTCTTTGTTAACAATGTCACTCGCTGCCATGTTGTCGGTAAGGCATTTTATGGTCTTCCCTTCCCACACGTGGTCCCACACTAGTGCTGCTGACACTATGGGATATATTTCAAATGGGGCAGAAGTGCTGTCAACCCCTTAAGGACCAAACTTCTGGAATAAAAGGGAATCATGACATGTCACACATGTCATATGTCCTTAAGGGGTTAAAGGAAGGGAGAGTAGTTACATAGTTACATAGCTGAAAAGAGACTTGCGTCCATCAAGTTCAGCCTACCTCACATTTGTTTTTTGCTGTTGATCCAAAAGAAGGCAAAAAAACCCAGTTTGAAGCACAATTTTGCAACAATGGCAGTCAGATTTATCCTTGGATCGAGCAGTTTTTACCCTACATTGAAAGATTATATCCTTGAATATTCCTCGGATGGTATGAGAGAGTTGAGGCTAGGTATGGCGACAGAATGTGGACTAGACAAATTGATTATCAATCTTTTTTTATTGTTGTATTTTCCCGTGGCTATGCACAAGGGATTGGTGCGCCAGGTGGTAAATGGTGGATTTAGGAATGGCCCGAGCATGAATCCTTTCTCTGTTTCTAAGTTGTCTACTACTGCTGGTTCTGTAGTGACTGACTGTAGGTTGTTACATTCTAGTGTGCCCGTGGGGAGTGTGATCAAACCTGTGTGAATACCTTCTGTGAAGCCTGTGACTAGAAATTTTACTAACTCCTGTGAGGGGTGTGCGTTTAGGTAGAAGGCTAGGGTGTGAATTTGAATTTCGGTCAGTCATTTCCTCGGGAAGAGGCGATTTGGGCACATGGTCTTGGCGTGAGCTCAGTAGCAGATCGAGCAGACCTGCAACAATCTGCAGGCGCTGAAACTGCAGCCTCTTGCATTAAAATTGTTGCACACCTGTGCTTTTCCCAAGAACACTATCGGTCTACCAAGTTTATCCCTTAAACCTTTCTGTTCTGACCTGCTGGTGCTAGGGGATGCGTAGCTGATGGTGGGAAAACTGGGCTCGCTGGAGCACAAGTTGGTAGTGTGCACATTTGATGCGCAGATGGCGCAAGCCGGTGGTACTAGCTGGCAAAGTGGCGACAGAATAACTCGGTGTCCATATGACTCCAATCTATTTTTATGTTAAACTGTGCAAATGTTGCCGCTGCCTTGGCTGAGAAAAATTTGTGGTAGTCGTAAAAGGTAGATCCACCATACTTGTTTCCCAGATCTAACAACTTGTGCATATACAAGTCCAGTTCCTCTCTACGTTGTGAGAAGTTAAAGAATATGACGTCCCTATACAACCCAAATGCGAGTACAAGATCTGGTATACACAGTTTTTTCGTCAGTCTAGGGTCTTTGGCCTTGAGCACTACTGACAGATACCCGTAGTTAAAGGTTTTGTTTTCTACTATGTCCTGTGATGCTATGAGTAAGGACATCAGGTTCACATCTGTATGTGTGTATCTGTGTGTATATCTGTATGTTTGTCAGTGTGTGTATCATGGTGTCTGTGCAACTGTATGTATGTCAGTGTTTGTATCTATGTGTCTGTATCTACATGTCTGTATCTGAAGATGCCAGTGTCTGTATCTGTGTATCTGTATCAGTAGGCATCAGTGTTTCTATCTGTGTATCTGTGTGTGTCTCAATGTATATCTGCGTGAGTGTGTCATTGTTTGTATCTGGGTGTCTGCATCTGCATGTTTATCAGTGTTTGTTTTTGTGTTAGTGTGTGTTAGTGTTTGTATCTGTGTCTTTGTGTGTCTGTATGTATATGTGTCTCTGCATCCGCATGCGCGTCAGTGTCTGTATCTGTATGTGCGTCAGTGTCTGTATACCTGCAGGTGTATCAGTGTGTTTGCATGTCTATCTGGGTGTGCTTGGCACATCAAATGAGCAGAGGGAGCCTGGGGCAGAGGAGGAGCAGAGGAAGCCTGGGGCAGAGGAGGAGCAGGGGAAGCCTGGCACAGAGGAAGAGCAGGGTAAGCCTGGGGCAGAGGAGGAGCAGGAGAAAAAGAGGAGATGGGGCAAAAATGTATACATATGAAATAACAGCAATTATATTTTGCTAATATGAAGGGTACAATTTATGGCAATGGACTGCCAGGGGGCACTCAAGTGAAAAAAGGTTGAGAACCACTGTTCTAGGGTAATCAAAGTCCAAGACACTTCCAGCTCAGTTTTCCAGATTTATTTGATAAAAATAAACAGTTGCTGTAAATAAAAATAAACAAAACTAGATGCCTTGCTCTTACTTGAGCACTTACTAAACATAGAAATAACAATCTGTAATTGGGAGGCTTTCCCACTTACCAATTTTCAATAACAAAAATATACTTGCAAGAAACACAATTCCTCTGTCCTTCAGATATCCTAGATGTTTTTTTCTCCCTCACTCTGCAGCAGGCTGATTCCTTCTTTTAAAAGACTGTCTGCTAATTGACCAGCTATAGGTGAGTTTTAATTAGTCCACATCTATGGAACTCTTAAGTCTGGTCTGGCTGTTACATAGCAACTATTGCTGTTGAAGCACTAACCCACCCTGCTCTCCAAATATCCGCCTCAGGGATCCTTACTGTGGTTTGCAGATTACCAGCAATGTATCTTGCAAACCTAACATCTCTCCCTGGAACATTTAATTGAGAAACCTCAGGCTGCTGTTTAGTAAATCAGGTCTGATATATCTTCCCACAACAACCATTCCACAATTTATCTCACAATATATATATATATATATATATATATATGTATATATATTTGTGGTCAGGGAAATAAGCCGTATTAAAGTTGATACCTTATAATTAACTAAAGTTGGTTGTGGTTGTGGTGTGTAATTGAATAGAGGCAGTGGTGAGTGTGGTGACCAGTGGACGTCAGCCCAGTATGGAGGTAGGTTTGAGTTTATATAGGCCGGTCAATCCCCTCCCACAACTCCAGGCTCCGCCTTCCCATTTGTGGTCAGGGAAATAAGCTGTATTAACGTTGATACCTTATAATTAACTAAAGTCGGTTGTGGTGTGCCGAACCGATGTTCGGGCGGGCCTGTAAATAAAGAGGACAAAAAGGATGCTTAACCATGCCACTTTAATACGTAATAAACTGTTACAATATACATGCGACCGTAACTGTATACTTAACTAGCTAATTCTTGAAAGGCTTGTCTTAGCTCTTTTTCTGGTTGTGGTATATATAGATTGTAAACCGATGATTTCCATCGTCCCATTCTTTTAATTATGTGTACATGAACATTTTCACTTGAGGCAGCGGTTGCTGCTCCTATACAAAACGAATGGCCTGTGAAGGCTGTTGGATCGCTCCCTATTTTTGTGATTAGGGTATTTATGTATGATATGAACTTGGACATTGTCAGTGGGTTGCCGTGTAAGCATAGAAGAGAAGCGGCCTTGTCTTGACCTGTACGGGCTGAAAGTGATTGGTCTAGTAACTTAACTGGGCACCATTTGTTGCCTGTGGGGAACAGTGGTATGTCAACAGGTGGCCATTTGGTTCATTTTGGTTCGTGTGTAGGGTCAAAGCGTAGTGGTCCCCTACTTTGTTTAAGTCTCTCACTGAGCATATTGGTGGTGTCATTGGTGTTCCCTACTGTAAATTTGTTAGGCCGCATAAACCCATAAAATGCCAGAAACATAGTGGTTTTGATGGTGCTGTTTGTTTCTGTTTTGAAGGGTTAGGATGTCTTTTAAAATGTTTTTAATTGGGTTTGATGATAGGAAGGTACTGTGGCTGGGGTATGTGTTTGTGACATGGTATTGTATACCTGTTAGATAGAAATTTATGGTATTGTGAGCGAGTTTTAGATTAAGGTGGCAAAAAGAGGTAAAGGCCACCATAGTATCTAATGTGAACGGGTTTTGTATTTGGTATTCCGTGGTAAACCTGTTAAATAAAGTGAGTGCTCGATTGTATAACCGTCTTGTGTTAGCCGATAATGCTGTATGTGCCAGCATTCTCCCGGGTGCCATTAGTGTTGCTAGTCCAGGATGAGTTCCTTGAATAGTGGCATTCTGTTGGCTGAAGGATGTTGTTAAAAGAAAACCTGTAGATTGCAATGTGAAAGAGCGACAGCTGCTGTGTTGTGTATGCCCCCGGTATGTGTTCACATATCAAGTGAAATTGTTGTGTTGCTGCTAGCCATGTGAGTCTCCTAACTAGACTCATGATTGTAAGGGAAGATGACCTGTCTTTGTTAACAATGTCACTCGCTGCCATGTTGTCAGTAAGGCATTTTATGGTCTTCCCTTCCCACACGTGGTCCCACACTAGTGCTGCTGACACTATGGGATATATTTCAAATGGGGCAGAAGTGCTGTCAACCCCTTAAGGACCAAACTTCTGGAATAAAAGGGAATCATGACATGTCACACATGTCATGTGTCCTTAAGGGGTTAAAGGAAGGGAGAGTAGTTACATAGTTACATAGCTGAAAAGAGACTTTGGTAGTGTGTTCCCTACTGTAAATTTGTTAGGCCGCATAAACCCATAAAATGCCAGAAACATAGTGGTTTTGATGGTGCTGTTTGTTTCTGTTTTGAAGGGTTAGGATGCCTTTTAAAATGTTTTTAATTGGGTTTGATGATAGGAAGGTACTGTGGCTGGGGTATGTGTTTGTGACATGGTATTGTATACCTGTTAGATAGAAATTTATGGTATTGTGAGCGAGTTTTAGATTAAGGTGGCAAAAAGAGGTAAAGGCCACCATAGTATCTAATGTGAACGGGTTTTGTATTTGGTATTCCGTGGTAAACCTGTTAAATAAAGTGAGTGCTCGATTGTATAACCGTCTTGTGTTAGCCGATAATGCTGTATGTGCCAGCATTCTACCGGGTGCCATTAGTGTTGCTAGTCCAGGATGAGTTCCTTGAATAGTGGCATTCTGTTGGCTGAAGGATGTTGTTAAAAGAAAACCTGTAGATTGCAATGTGAAAGAGCGACAGCTGCTGTGTTGTGTATGCCCCCGGTATGTGTTCACATATCAAGTGAAATTGGTGTGTTGCTGCTAGCCATGTGAGTCTCCTAACTAAACTCATGATTGTAAGGGAAGATGACCTGTCTTTGTTAACAATGTCACTCGCTGCCATGTTGTCGGTAAGGCATTTTATGGCAATGGACTGCCAGGGGGCACTCAAGTGAAAAAAGGTTGAGAACCACTGTTCTAGGGTAATCAAAGTCCAAGACACTTCCAGCTCAGTTTTCCAGATTTATTTGATAAAAATAAACAGTTGCTGTAAATAAAAATAAACAAAACTAGATGCCTTGCTCTTACTTGAGCACTTACTAAACATAGAAATAACAATCTGTAATTGGGAGGCTTTCCCACTTACCAATTTTCAATAACAAAAATATACTTGCAAGAAGCACAATTCCTCTGTCCTTCAGATATCCTAGATGTTTTTTTTCTCCCTCACTCTGCAGCAGGCTGATTCCTTCTTTTAAACGACTGTCTGCTAATTGACCAGCTATAGGTGAGTTTCAATTAGTCCACATCTATGGAACTCTTAAGTCTGGTCTGGCTGTTACATAGCAACTAGTGCTGTTGAAGCACTAACCCACCCTGCTCTCCAAATATCCGCCTCAGGGATCCTTACTGTGGTTTGCAGATTACCAGCAATGTATCTTGCAAACCTAACATCTCTCCCTGGATCATTTAATTGAGAAACCTCAGGCTGCTGTTTAGTAAATCAGGTCTGATATATCTTCCCACAACAACCATTCCACAATGTATCTCACAATATATATATATATATATATATATGTATATATATTTGTGGTCAGGGAAATAAGCCGTATTAAAGTTGATACCTTATAATTAACTAAAGTTGGTTGTGGTGTGTCGAAACCGATGTTTGGGCGGGCCTGTAAATAAAGAGGGCCCACCAAGATGTAATTGAATAGAGGCAGTGGTGAGTGTGGTGACCAGTGGACGTCAGCCCAGTATGGAGGTAGGTTTGAGTTTATATAGGCCGGTCAATCCCCTCCCACAACTCCAGGCTCCGCCTTCCCATTTGTGGTCAGGGAAATAAGCTGTATTAACGTTGATACCTTATAATTAACTAAAGTCGGTTGTGGTGTGCCGAACCGATGTTCGGGCGGGCCTGTAAATAAAGAGGACAAAAAGGATGCTTAACCATGCCACTTTAATACGTAATAAACTGTTACAATATACATGCGACCGTAACTGTATACTTAACTAGCTAATTCTTGAAAGGCTTGTCTTAGCTCTTTTTCTGGTTGTGGTATATATAGATTGTAAACCGATGATTTCCATCGTCCCAGTCTTTTAATTATGTGTACATGAACATTTTCACTTGAGGCAGCGGTTGCTGCTCCTATACAAAACGAATGGCCTGTGAAGGCTGTTGGATCGCTCCCTATTTTTGTGATTAGGGTTTTTATGTATGATATGAACTTGGACATTGTCAGTGCGTTGCCGTGTAAGCATAGAAGAGAAGCGGCCTTGTCTTGACCTGTACGGGCTGAAAGTGATTGGTCTAGTAACTTAACTAGGCACCATTTGTTGCCTGTGGGGAACAGTGGTATGTCAACAGGTGGCCATTTGGTTCATTTTGGTTCGTGTGTAGGGTCAAAGCGTAGTGGTCCCCTACTTTGTTTAAGTCTCTCACTGAGCATATTGGTGGTGTCATTGGTGTTCCCTACTGTAAATTTGTTAGGCCGCATAAACCCATAAAATGCCAGAAACATAGTGGTTTTGATGGTGCTGTTTGTTTCTGTTTTGAAGGGTTAGGATGCCTTTTAAAATGTTTTTAATTGGGTTTGATGATAGGAAGGTACTGTGGCTGGGGTATGTGTTTGTGACATGGTATTGTATACCTGTTAGATAGAAATTTATGGTATTGTGAGCGAGTTTTAGATTAAGGTGGCAAAAAGAGGTAAAGGCCACCATAGTATCTAATGTGAACGGGTTTTGTATTTGGTATTCCGTGGTCAACTTGTTAAATAAAGTGAGTGCTCGATTGTATAACCGTCTTGTGTTAGCCGATAATGCTGTATGTGCCAGCATTCTCCCGGGTGCCATTAGTGTTGCTAGTCCAGGATGAGTTCCTTGAATAGTGGCATTCTATTGGCTGAAGGATGTTGTTAAAAGAAAACCTGTAGATTGCAATGTGAAAGAGCGACAGCTGCTGTGTTGTGTATGCCCCCGGTATGTGTTCACATATCAAGTGAAATTGGTGTGTTGCTGCTAGCCATGTGAGTCTCCTAACTAAACTCATGATTGTAAGGGAAGATGACCTGTCTTTGTTAACAATGTCACTCGCTGCCATGTTGTCGGTACGGCATTTTATGGTCTTCCCTTCCCACACGTGGTCCCACACTAGTGCTGCTGACACTATGGGATATATTTCAAATGGGGCAGAAGTGCTGTCAACCCCTTAAGGACCAAACTTCTGGAATAAAAGGGAATCATGACATGTCACACATGTCATGTGTCCTTAAGGGGTTAAAGGAAGGGAGAGTAGTTACATAGCTGAAAAGAGACTTGCATCCATCAAGTTCAGCCTACCTCACATTTGTTTTTTGCTGTTGATCCAAAAGAAGGCAAAAAAACCCAGTTTGAAGCACAATTTTGCAACAATGGCAGTCAGATTTATCCTTGGATCGAGCAGTTATTACCCTACATTGAAAGATTATATCCTTGAATATTCCTCGGATGGTATGAGAGAGTTGAGGCTAGGTATGGCGACAGAATGTGGACCAGGCAAATTGATTATCAATCTTTTTTTATTGTTGTATTTTCCCGTGGCTATGCACAAGGGATTGGTGCGCCAGGTCGTAAATGGTGGATTTAGGAATGGCCCGAGCATGAATCCTTTCTCTGTTTCTAAGTTGTCTACTACTGCTGGTTCTGTAGTGACTGACTGTAGGTTGTTACATTCTAGTGTGCCCGTGGGGAGTGTGATCAAACCTGTGTGAATACCTTCTGTGAAGCCTGTGACTAGAAATTTTACTAACTCCTGTGAGGGGTGTGCGTTTAGGTAGAAGGCTAGGGTGTGAATTTGAATTTCGGTCAGTCATTTCCTCGGGAAGAGGCGATTTGGGCACATGGTCTTGGCGTGAGCTCAGTAGCAGATCGAGCAGACCTGCAACAATCTGCAGGCGCTGAAACTGCAGCCTCTTGCATTAAAATTGTTGCACACCTGTGCTTTTCCCAAGAACACTATCGGTCTACCAAGTTTATCCCTTAAACCTTTCTGTTCTGACCTGCTGGTGCTAGGGGATGCGTAGCTGATGGTGGGAAAACTGGGCTCGCTGGAGCACAAGTTGGTAGTGTGCACATTTGATGCGCAGATGGCGCAAGCCGGTGGTACTAGCTGGCAAAGTGGCGACAGAATAACTCGGTGTCCATATGACTCCAATCTATTTTTATGTTAAACTGTGCAAATGTTGCCGCTGCCTTGGCTGAGAAAAATTTGTGGTAGTCGTAAAAGGTAGATCCACCATACTTGTTTCCCAGATCTAACAACTTGTGCATATACAAGTCCAGTTCCTCTCTACGTTGTGAGAAGTTAAAGCATATGACGTCCCTATACAACCCAAATGCGAGTACAAGATCTGGTATACACAGTTTTTTCGTCAGTCTAGGGTCTTTGGCCTTGAGCACTACTGACAGATACCCGTAGTTAAAGGTTTTGTTTTCTACTATGTCCTGTGATGCTATGAGTAAGGACATCAGGTTCACATCTTTCCCCTCTAGAATATCTATCTTGATGTTGGGTGGTACCATGTGTGCTGGTATGATAATGTATGTATCCGCACCCTGTGCATTTTGTGTACCTGTGGCATTCCCCTGTGAGACGGATTGGTTGACAACTTGTGTAGGAGGGGTATTAGCGGAACACACTGTGGCTGGTGCTGGAGTTTCCAATTTCTCCACTCTTTGGTTTAGGCTGTTGATAGAGGCGAGCATGTCTGCCATAGTGGTCTGAATCACTGTGAGAGTGTCAATAATTTGGTCTTGTGAGCTAGACCCTGGCTGTGGATTATCGGGGCTAGTCATCATAATCTTGTACAATTCCGCTTTCATGGCCATGTCCTGGTATGGTATCCCTCTATGCCTGAGTTCTGCTGCGATCTTTGGTATTGTCCAAGCTCTTAATGAATAGGGACTAGAGGGGTCTTGACTTTCTCCTGTTGTAGGAGCCGTAGTTGGAGTAGAAGGTTTGGCTGGCGTGCTGGGTAGGGAGAGATTGTCTACTTGTTCTGATGCATGAGACATACTATAAATAAAATTTAAACGTGCTCTTGAGTAGAGCGGTTCGAGACAATAGCTATGATTTGGACCGTTTGGGCTGGCAAACCTCTATGAGAGGATGGATGTTGGTCCCGCGGATTCCGGTGTCTTGCCTGTGTATGGCCTGTTCAATCACCCTATCTGCCAGTACTACTCTGCTTGGAATGAGTGGTATGTTGGGTACAACGTACCTGATCGTTTTAAAAAGGGGGATCTGATCACTCACAAGATTCCTGAGTTTTAAAGATGTGTACCATCTGTGGACCGAGATTATTGTTGTTAACTTCTTTATGATTGTGTGTGCTTTTTTGATTGATTTAAGTGATACGTACCTGAATCAGCTGTTGGTCCTCTAAGGGGGTAGCTGGTATGGGCAATTACTGCTGGATCTAATGGATTAAGGGAATGAAGTGACTCTATTTTAACATCACGTGTGTTAAGTGTAACTTAACTTATTAAAGTAAATGTTATTATTTTAGGTAGATTGTTTGTATTGTAGAATATTAAGACCTTTGTGCCGAGGTGACGTTGCCCAGTGATCGTTTTTCCGTATACTTGTATGGTTGTTACGTAACCTTAACACTAGTGTTTTTATGTGGTATGTTTATGACGTATTTTTGATATTTAGCGATGTGATTACCGTGAGTCTTTTAGTGTATATAACTGTCTTCGGCTTCTGCCGGTTACTGTACTGGTGTAGTATGTTAAGGGTTGACAAGATATATGGTCTGGTGAGTTTTATAACTTACTGGTTTGTATTTGTGAGCCGAAGACGTATTCGGTTAAGTGATATTAACCGTTACTATGGATATTTGCTTATGGGGTTCTGACTGGAATAGGTTTGAATGATCATGATTAGTGCCTCATGCGTTTACTACGTAGTTAAGTCTATGCATTCTTGTTATCGATCATAACTTTTGTTTAACGTGCCTAACCAGGGTATATTGTGACTTCCAAGTCCCCCCACTCACTGTTTAGAACTGTATTATTTATTTAATGTACCATATGTAACTGAAATTCTTAAAGACAAGATGTAATTCAGGGGAGATGTAATTCAGGGGAGTATTGCTCTGAATTCTGGAATACATAATGACCATGTGTGCATAGTTTAGATAAGGCATAGTATCCCTACTTGTTCCCCAGAATCCTCGCAGTAACAGAACAACTTGGTTTAACCTATTACTCTGTTACTGTGTGTAGGGAATATAACTGACAGCCTATAAACATCCTGTTTATTACTAACTTGTTAGCAGTTTTATAAGTATAAGCAGTTTTATAAGTATTAGTTGTAAACACGTATCACCAGCGACTATTTAATACATAGGGACACAATTGGGGGAAACCAATATTTAATATCCTGTGTACAGCACATTTAAACCTGTGAATGAAAGGAAAAAAATATATATATTTTTTGTAAGTGAAATTTGACCATTTGACCAGTAGATGGCAGTGTTGTGCGGGTTTAACTGATCTTTCGTTTGAATTTAGCCGACCTGGATCTGTTCGTTTCGTTTTGGTGAGAGTAAGTGGATACATTTGTTTGAATGAAAGGTGTATGTGCTGGGAGAGGAAGGTTCATGTGTTAGTTCGTGCGTACAGTTTCCCGTTCGTGTGAAAGCTAGTTTTCTGTGAGTGAGTTCGTATGGGCGCATGGGTTCCCCGTTCGGAAATTTTTAGTGCATTCGTATGTTTTAACTCACGGTTGCCGGGTGTCTGTTGGCCGACCCAGAAGTCTGGGCAGGTGCCCCGGAAGTACTGTCGCAAAGCTGGGTACAATGCTGTGAGAGCTGAGAGGAGCTGGAGGTGCCCGTTTTCCTCGGAGTGGCGTTACAGCTGTTGGTCTGCAGTGCAAGGGCCTGCTGGGTTGCTTGATAGCGTCCTGATTGTAGCTGCGTCTGGAATTCTGCACGAGGAGAAAACTGAGGAAATGTCAGCCCAATATGGAGGTAGGTTTGAGTTTATCTAGGCCGGTCAATCCCCTCCCACAACTCTGCCTTCCCATATATATATATATATATATATATATATATATATATATATATATATATATATATATACACAGGGCCGTCTTTAATAACGAATGGACCCTGGGCAAGTGTTTGCTTGGGCCCCCTGTGCCCTGCCGCTCTCGCCCCTCACTCCCTGGTATGCAATCACGGCATCCATCCCAACGCAGTGGCGGTACTAAAGTAGAATGAATTTTATTGGGACCCCCAATTGCAAGGTTGGACTAAAGGTAGAACCCCATCTGTCGTGCAACTCCAACAATGCTTTGACAGCTGGGACTCTACCAATTTCCCATGCTTGCAGGGTTGTATTTAGCACTGAGCCATGTTAGTATGTTTGAATGTAAGCATGTGTTTGTATGGAGTATGTTTGTGTGAATGTGTTTGTATGTGGTACTGGAGTTTGAATGCAAGTGTGCATTTATGTGTAGTGTTTGTTTTTGAATGTAGGAGTGTGCTTGTATGTAGTGTTGACGTTGGAGGTGTGTATTTGTATTTAAAGTTGCGGCTCAGATGCACAGGTACACACTCTGACGCACAAGCAGATACACAGATACATACCCTGACTACATACAGATAAACAGGCACATACACTGACAGACACACTGACACAGGTACATATATTGACACACACACAGACACATACACTGGTAGACGTACTGACAGACATACTGACACAGGCACATATACAGACATACTTGTTATGGGCAAATGCAAATATTACAAGTTTTAGAATGAAATGTTGTATTTCTTAAACTGTGTACTTTGTCTTTAAGAGATATTGCAAACTGACAAGGTGTTAGAAATGGAACATATTGTTTTTCATAACTGTTTCTTTAAGCAATAACCTCAGTGCATAATATGTTTGCGCCATTTTGTCCCAGACGAATTACAATAACAATAATGCATAAACAAGCTTCAAGGCTATGCTATGACTCTTGCAGTACACAATATACTGTGGTAACCCCAAGTTAATGGAACTTCCCCAAATCCGGGAATCTCCCACGACTGTACACTTACGACTTAGTATAAACAACATATAACCTATTCAGACTTTAAGATGCCATCTTGAACTAAGTCAGGAAAATTTCCATGACGTATGCACCCTTTAGTTATGGCCTTGTATGTTTGCCAAATTAAGGGAGGTCCTAAATTGAATAAAGTAAAAGAAGTGTTACTTTTTCATATTTGAACTACAGTAACCTAAAATGGAGACATCTGAGGTATAAATAGGTGTACTTTTAAATGTTAAGACACAGAGGAGAGACTTGGAGACAGACGCTGCTCCATCTTAAAATGACAGAGAGGCTGACATGATGACATGTTCAGAAGGGTATGTTAACCTATTAATGATATTTGCAAGCATGTAATATAATCTTATAAACTCTGCTATAATGGATTTTATATTTTTATATAATAAATATCCAAAAGACAATCTTGCTTCCAAGACAATCCTTATTTTATATTGTATTCTCAATTATTTATATATGTTAAATAGAGGATCTCTTACACTATATAAAATTATGGCTAAGATATCTGTATGGTTAGCCCTACTAAGTTCTATGCTTTAAGACATTATAGTGGTAAATAAGGGAACCACACGGTTACAATTGGCGACCACGAAGGGACTTTGTACTTGGAAGCTTTAAATATAAAATAAATACCTAGGTAACCTCTTATACGTAAGAGAAGACACAATACTTTGTCATGGCACAAGTCTTGAAATATCAAGAATCTATTGAGCTACTTGTAGCCCAGACTCAGAGAGAGATCATCATTAGAGATGATTTTAATGTGAACAAAGCACTGTGAGTTCAGGTGCCAGGTACAACGTAATTAGCATAAAATGCTGAAATTGTGGATCTTAACTAACATAATAATAGAACAAATATACATATTTGGTAAACTCCCGAATATGCCTAATACACCAGCACAGCATGGCCCGTTAGTTCCAGGACAGTGGATTGCAGACAGGGGGATATGTTCTCTTTGTAGCTGCTTAGTATGCATGCGCAGGAAAAAGATTAATGCAAAATGTTGTCAAAAAAAAGTGATAAGACAGAGCGATGAAATTTGAAGTCTAATTCCAAGAATGCAAAGAAAATTGCATTATGGCTTAATGAAAACATTCATGCAACAGACAGACAGGATTTTTAATTATTGCATTACTGCGTTCTGGATTCTAATGTCCACTATATAAGAAAAGTTTTATAAAACAGTGATATTTCCATATTGTCAGTTACGCTAGCTGTTGATTGAAAATCAGGAATTATAACAGCATTACTATTTTTGGAGTCTGGAATTTCCAGCCAAGGTTGCGGAGATAGAGACATGTAAACATTCCAAGGAATTGAGAAGTCGTTGTTTTATATTCCAAATTATGAACAACATTATTACATACAGCCATAAAGAAAAATACATGGCTTTTAAATGCATTCAATGCAGTACACTGCAGCATGTATTTTATGTACTATATGCCAACTAGCAAATATTTTTTCCTAAACAGAGTTGAAATTATACTACCCTCCTAGAAAAAAGGGCAACAGGTGGTTATACATCCTTTGCTTCTCTAAATTCTCTGCATAAATAAATATTGATAAAATGATTACAAATAATATATACGTAAGATAAAGCGGGGCAAAATAAAATTGTAACTATACAGGATCTCTGATAACTTTTAAACTGAAATTATTAAAGGCTTATTTAAATAAAATGTTAAATACATTTACAGCTTTAACTGTGACCAAAAGATACTAAATGATGTGTTAATTAGCCAGCCCAATTCACTAGAATAGCATAAGTATTCTACTATTTAAAGTGCACAATTCCTGCACATAATGACTTTGCTTACTCAGGTACAGTCTTTAGTCTATTGCAATGGCAGTAAAGTCCACCAATTTTAAAAGGGAAAGCTTACTTAAATCAGTGGTACTATCCCACCGTACTAGCAGTAAAGAAATTAGAACAATTATATTGTACTACTGACTGTAATCAGATCAGACACATGTAATCTCAGTGAATTTCATAAACTAGGTTTTTATAAAATACGATTAAATAAATAAATGTATAGAGACTAAGCATTAAGAGCATTTACATGCATTCAGCAGCCTGCTCTCTCAAAGCCAGAAACAGATTTATAGAAAATAAAAAGTAGGTTTTAAAAAGTCCGCAATCACCACACATGATGGGTGTAATAATTGCTTCTTTAAAAGCTATATGCTGCCGCAATTATGTATATAAATACAGATTAGGGCACAGAGTAGATATAAAAATACAGTTTCAAATCTCATATATGAGGATTCAGTTCCACCACATATTCTACAATTCTGAAAGAGGCTAATTTTAATATGTTGTAAAAGCACATATAATGCAAAATTAATTTGATATTGCAAGGCTGCAATATTCTAAACAGACATTAAAATTTAAGAAAAGAAGAAGAAGAATGCATAAAGAATAATGCATAAAAAAATGTAGTGTCAATTAAAGTGATAATACTCTGATATATTAAATCACATTGCATATCACATATCTGCTATATGAAAAGTATAATTAAGGTGACTTTACTGCCCAATGCCCCCTCACATCTATTTTATAGAATCTATACTTTTCAGTGGTCACTTCTAAAGAAGCCTCTGAAACTGGGGGGCTCAGAGGGGTGCTCATCCCAAAAGAAATCAGATTCCAGACTTAAAATAAATAAATGATAGAAAAGGAATCACAGACCAGAACATGCATTTTTGTATATAATCTTAATTTGCAGATATTTTATGCAGTAAAGACATATACAGGATAGTTAATTAAATATGCAGGTATCTTTAAAAATTAAGCAATGTTAAAAAAATAAAAAAATAAAATAAATAATAATAATAAAAAATTTATTTTACACCACAATATAAACAGCTTTGTTAAACAGATTTAAGTACAAGTACTTATGTCAAGAAATATACAGAATACGTTTACAACAGGCAGGTTTAGCATAAATGCAAAGTTGTTGTTTTGGGGGATTTATTATTGCCCAAGAAATCTCTGAACATATTCAGAATTTTTAAGAGCAGCAAGTAAGACAGCAGATTGCAATGGACACCATTACAATATTGCTTTGCCGATTGAGGTCAGAGATTTAAAGAATAAATATTCTATAGCTCGCTAGACCACTGGCTTTTAATGAACAGATTGCACAACACTTATAAAATAGTTTGTTATACTGCACATTATAGCTGTGACAACATGATATACAGTGTCAAAATGCTATTTCACTGTTTAATAGACTTACCCAGTATTTAAGGACGACATGTTTCTTGCAAAGTCATCGGGACTTTGAGGGAGGTTCTAACTACATTTAATTAATTAATTAATTTACTAAAGGAAAAGAAAAAAAGAAGGTTTTGGTTTTCCCCTGCAAGTGAGTTTTCAGTGCAAGGTCATCTTGTGTTCACAGACTATTCGGATTTTAAAAAAAAGCTTCTTTATCTCACATTATGAACGGCCTTGTAATTCCAATCCACACTAAAAGTTGGCTTTTAAATGTTATTGTTTTAACTTTAATATTTCATAGTTAATACGGAGAATAAAGTAATTTAAAGAAAATATATTGAAAGTATATTAATATATTAATTGATAGAATTTCATTTATCTATTTTGGTCCACTGTTCACTGATCTCGAATCTCAGTCTGGTGTTCAAACAGTTTTTCTTACGATACGTCGTGAGTTTATATCCACAACTGCATTTTGCTTTGTGGAAACAAATTGAAAGCCTGGCATTGTAATATGTGTATGGACATGCTTATAACAAAGCATGGTCCCTCTCCTCATGTCGTTAACAGGCACTTTGATGCAATGTGTCTACCAACGCTTTTCTGTGGTCACTGGATCACATCGCATACCCTATCTCTCAGTCATGATGCAGAGTTTATGCTTGCAAGGATATCCAGACCTTATCCACCTGGTATCCGCATAAATACTCCTATCGTTTAGAGGGGTTAATTACATAATAACCATTGAAGGTAATACGTTGGTTGTTCTTCCTACAGAGGAAAGATGGACTTGCCCTAAAAGCTTTTTCATGGCTAGGACAAGCTCTTATAGAGAGAGGTAATGTACTTTTGACTCCTGAAAAGGAATATTGGTGGTCACAATATGGGAAATACTGTAATTCATGTGTTTAGTAATCATAAGCATTTGCTTATTGCCACATTACTGATGTACTGTTTATTGAAATATTAATATCCAACATACTTTTGAATTACTATATATTGAAAGTTTGCCAACATCTCATGGTTATAAATATGTTTTTGTATGTGTTGATGCATGTACCATGTTTACTTGGATATATCCTGTGCGAAGTGCAACCTCTGATGCCATGTTTTCTAGTCTCACTTCCTTAGTATGCATTTGATAATCCCAGGACCATCCATTTGGATGGTGGTCCTGCAGTTACTGCAAAGGAAACCTAAAACTGGGCAACCACATTTGGGTTACTTTGGGATTTCAGTGCCCCAACCACCCCCAAAGAAGTGGGGTTGTGGTCTGGGAGAATGCTGAGGTTAAATGATTATTAACCAAGTTACTAGTTGCTTGCCCCACACAGTGGAATCTATTTATTCCTATGGTACAGATAAGCATTCACAACATACCTGATGATACAAATGGTGAGACACCATATGAAATGTTACATGTTTTTCACTGACAAATATATTTCTGCACCAGGGAGAGCTTAGAACCATTGGTTCTATTAGAGAAATTTAGGGAATTTTTTTTTTTCCAGTCCACCTCGCCTTGCACCACCAGCGGTTACAATACGATAACAATAATGCACCACCACCTATTTCCTTCTGTTGGCCAGTTTGTCCTGGCGAGGGTGATACCAAGAACTTTTACTACAGAGAACAATCAGACCCAACAGAGAACAGTAAGTTTTGATATTTTACAACCTGCTAAATATTAACAGGACGTTCACAGAACCACTGACTGATACAATGGATACTGTTAAAGATGACAAGATAAACAGAGGACGACAGAAATGCCACCAGAATCATAGCCACATAACAGACTGAATCATGATCTGACATCTGAACCTGCAAATGTGAAGGAGAAGGATGAACAGACAGACGTGATACATTCACAGTTAACATGGAATGTATGAAAAATGAATCATCAACATCATTATAAGAAAGACTCTGGAGAAAACAGACTGAACCTGAATTATCTTATACAGTAAGAAAGAAATGCAAAGATGGAAGCAAAATGATGCTAGAAAATTGGTTATGGTGTCTCCTTCTTACAGTCTGCAGCATTATCATAACATCAACCCTAGCTGTCGTTTTAAAACTGCATTGGGATTATGTTAACAAGCAGGAAGCACCTGAAATGAATTGGACTGCACACTATACAAGTTCTTTGATCGTGAGGACTACCTCCAAGAACTATCTCAAAAGGAGAGACACAGCTCACAGTGAAATGATTGCTAATGTGACCTACACTGGTATTTCACAAGGAACCTATTGAGATCATTCCAAAAACCGATTATACGTGAGAAAGATGTGATTGAACTATTTCAAATCCTAATAATGGACTCAACGATGATGGCAAAGCATGCTGAAAACAGAAAAAGACAAGATAGATGCTTGTGAAAGACTTTGGATGCACCTATGAAGGTGATTAAGAAAAGACTTTGCCGTATAGTTTATCATTGAATGACTAGCGCAAACAGCCTTCTTTATGCTGAAAAGAAGTGCTATGCTAATTCTGGACATTGCTATTATCCAGACAGAAGATGACCGGAAAAATAAATAAAAGCTGATAACTGTCAACACCCAGCTGTTTTTCAAGATGGAACATGGTACTGACAAAACCAGATTGACTATCAAAGCACCTCACAGTACAAGACACAGATTGTTAACTACAACTCAGAAAAAGTGGTTAATAGGAAGGAGCAGAAGAAGAGGAACATAGCTTTCCTACTGGAGAGAAAAACCATCCTGGAACAATATTCTGTAACAATGAACTTTACAATGACATTTGGTGGCATATGAATTTGAATTCGGAAAAAACACATCAATTAACGAAAGAAACCTTGATGCAATTAATAAATAATAACACCGGCCTACTAAGAGCAGATGCCCTGCCAAGAGAATGGAATATAAAAGGCAAGCAAAACCTGTCAGAAACCTGACATCACGGGACACTTGTACTAAAGCACGATTTGCAGCTTTTCTTAAACTCTACATATTATGTACATACCTGCAAAGCAAGGAACTCCTGTATACATAAACACAGAGACATTGATACAACAAGGAATCTGTAATGGTTCTGTTGCAGATGTGATCTACCAATGTACTCCTTGCTCTTTTGGTATAACTATACCAATGAAAACGTTAAATGGCTCCATAGAATCAAACGACAACGGATTATTGCTATATTCTGGACTTCCAGGAATGTGGTGCATGGACAGAAAAATTATAATTACTAAAGCAATCATGCCATTTTTTTCCCTGTATCAGAAATGTGTCAGTGACAATGTGTAATATAATACAGATACTATAATTAATGGTATAAGAAACACATAATGTGTTAATTACAAAGGTGGATAGACTTTGTGAATATCTGAAACGCAATTGAAGATTATTGCTAAAATGCCATATGCAGCTGCAGTCTGGCCTACAAACAAATATATTAAACTTACGTATAAGAGCATAACAGCTAATTACCAAGATGAATAATTGAATCATGATAGTTAAAGATCATATGATTGCAATAACAACTGCAATAATGAATAAGGTTTAAACTTTAGAAGAAAATATAAATGTTCTTATTAAAACAGAAACTACTCGATATTCGTTTAAGTTTGCAGAGTGGTATAATTAATATAAGTGAAATACTTCAACAGTTAAAAACAGTTAAAACAGGCAGAAACTTTACTTCAACTATCATAAAGTTTATTTATAATGATAAAAATATTCAGTCTGCCAGAGCCAAGGCCAGTCAATGGAAAGTAAAAGAGTATTAGGGATTAACCCATCCAGGTGATATACATGATGAATTTGGAAATTGATCATTTAGGTCACCTATTGCAAACTGGTGAAAAGATGTCAAAGATATAAATTCAACATCCATACCACTCTATGTATATATATTAAAATACACGTAATCAAATATTTTATCAGTTTTTCAAATACAAAGAAAATGTAATTTGGTTTGTAATGGTTAAAGGTACATAAACCACCTATACAAAGGTAGAGTTAAAATATAAATACATTCAATATTGTATCTGAGTGCTTTCTTAACTCACTTTTAGAAATAATAATACAAATTCTAATCATCTTAAGCTACATCCAACAGCCACTGAAAAATATACTTAAACAATTAAGATTCACATTGTTAAGCATCCAATCTCACGAATGTAGCTTTCCACAATGGCTGTCAGATCTTGGTTAAAAAAAATAAAAAAAATAAAAAATGTTTTCTAAGACAATTTTTGGGTGTTTCTGGTATTTTAAGCCACTAATAACTGTAGTTATTATATTTACTAATTATAACTTAGGGAATAAGTTGTCTTCTCCCTAACAGGACAAAGAAAGATAATTAACGTCATATTTCCAATTATCAACTATTCTAAATATATTGAGAGATTTTGAATAAAGGAGTTTTTAACATTTAAAGAGAATGTAATTTTACATACCATTGTGAACAAAGGTGGTAAATATTTTGCTGCTTCAAATTATCCTTATATATCTAAATCATATACAAGGGTGTTTATCTTTAAAACAAAACACTAGAAAGATTAACTATGTTACTATTTCATCTATCATTATTATACAAACTATAACAAATGAAAAGATTTTTCCACAGATTTGACCTGTGAACATTTTTAGCACAACAGCACCTGATGTCATTGAGATGTCTATCACTGAGATGTTACAAAGATTCCAATACAGCAAAAAGAGGCGTTCTTGAGAATCCACTTCAATTGCTGTATCAACATAACATTTACTGTAATGGGATCCATGTCACTTAAGACAATGTCTTGGAAATGCTGTCAATTAATTTATTCCGTAAAAGAATATCGGAGAGTATCCAATCTATACACATCATAAATGGTGTAAAAAAATGTTTCATGAAAAAAACAAAATAAAAAAAAGACAAAGACAAGTACCAACGCCATCACCACAGTGATAACAGATGATGCTGATCAATATCCGCAACCAATTCTAGCCAAATATTTGGAAAGCTGGACTCTACAACCTATACTCTATAACAAATACCCGGGTATTCTACAAACACAACCTCCAGCAATGTATCTAAGGAATGTAAACTTCTACAGGCCTTTAAGACTTTGGATTACAAATACAATTACTATTTTTAATTTTGGATTACAATTCATATCCGGATCTATCCAAGAATATCTTACTCTGGAACCTGGTGTTCTTTTCAGTTCTTTCCCAGACAAAAGCTTTGCTCATTTTAATCAACCACCTTTACATGCAAAGATCACACTATGGATATTTTACTGTTACAACAATGATCAAAGATGCTGGGAGCACAAAAAAAAACAAAAGACTGTTGGAGAACTTTGGTTTACTAATTTAAGGAAGAAATGCGCTACAATGCCCACAGTTTAATGGAGAGGGTGTTATGGGCAAATGCAAATATTACAAGTTTTAGAATGAAATGTTGTATTTCTTAAACTGTGTACTTTGTCTTTAAGAGATATTGCAAACTGACAAGGTGTTAGAAATGGAACATATTGTTTTTCATAACTGTTTCTTTAAGCAATAACCTCAGTGCATAATATGTTTGCGCCATTTTGTCCCAGACGAATTACAATAACAATAATGCATAAACAAGCTTCAAGGCTATGCTACGACTCTTGCAGTACACAATATACTGTGGTAACCCCAAGTTAATGGAACTTCCCCAAATCCGGGAATCTCCCACGACTGTACACTTACGACTTAGTATAAACAACATATAACCTATTCAGACTTTAAGATGCCATCTTGAACTAAGTCAGGAAAATTTCCATGACGTATGCACCCTTTAGTTATGGCCTTGTATGTTTGCCAAATTAAGGGAGGTCCTAAATTGAATAAAGTAAAAGAAGTGTTACTTTTTCATATTTGAACTACAGTAACCTAAAATGGAGACATCTGAGGTATAAATAGGTGTACTTTTAAATGTTAAGACACAGAGGAGAGACTTGGAGACAGACGCTGCTCCATCTTAAAATGACAGAGAGGCTGACATGATGACATGTTCAGAAGGGTATGTTAACCTATTAATGATATTTGCAAGCATGTAATATAATCTTATAAACTCTGCTATAATGGATTTTATATTTTTATATAATAAATATCCAAAAGACAATCTTGCTTCCAAGACAATCCTTATTTTATATTGTATTCTCAATTATTTATATATGTTAAATAGAGGATCTCTTACACTATATAAAATTATGGCTAAGATATCTGTATGGTTAGCCCTACTAAGTTCTATGCTTTAAGACATTATAGTGGTAAATAAGGGAACCACACACGGTTTCATACTGACACACAGACACATGTACCGACATACTGACACACACACACACAGACACATACACTGATCAACATACTGACACACATACACTGACAGATATACTGACACCCACATACACTGAGAAATACTGACAAACACACACAGGCACATACACTGACACACACAGACTGATATACTGACACACACACACAGCAGACATACTGGCGCACAGACAGATATACTGACACATACATACACATGCACTAACAGACATACTGACGCACTGA
>OW240920.1:113666497-113737957 GCA_933207985.1 Pelobates cultripes | reverse complement strand
CTGCCTGCCTGCCTGCCCGACCGGCCACCCGGGGTCAGCGGGGCCCACGGGGCAGGTGCCTCGGGCCCCCCAAGAGAAACTGGGCCCGGGGCAGCTGCCCCGTTTGCCCTGCGTTAAAGACGGCCCTGTATATACACTGCTCAAAAAAATAAAGGGAACACTTAAATAACACAATGTAACTCGAAGTCAATCACACTTTTGTGAAATCAAACTGTCCACTTAGGAAGCAACACTGAGTGACAATCAATTTCACATGCTGTTCTGCAAATGGGATAGACAACAGGTGGAAATTATAGGCAATTAGCAAGACACCCCAATAAAGGAGTGGTTCTGCAGGTGGTGACCACAGACAACTTCTCAGTTCCTATGATTCCTGGCTGATGTTTTGGTCACTTTTGAATGCTGGTGGTGCTTTCACTCTAGTGGTAGCATGAGACGGAGTCTACAACCTACACAAATGGCTCAGATAGTGCAGCTTATCCAGGATGGCACATCAATGCAAGCTGTGGCAAGAAGGTTTGCTGTGTCTGTCAGAGTAGTGTCCAGAGCATGAAGGCACTACCAGGAGACAGGCTAGTACATCAGGAGACGTGGAGGAGGCCGTAGGAGGGCAACATCCCAGCAGCAGGACTGCTACCTCTGCCTTTGTGCAAGGAGGAACAGGAGGAGCACTGCCAGAGTCCTGCAAAATGACCTCCAGTAGGCCACAAATGTGCATGTGTCTGCTCAAACGGTCAGAAACAGACTCCATGAGGGTGTTATGAGGCCCCGACGTCCAAAGGTGGGGGTTGTGCTTACAGCCCAACACCGTGCAGGACGTTTGGCATTTGCCAGAGAACACCAAGATTGCCAATTTGACACTGGCGCCCTGTGGTCTTCACTGATGAAAGCAGGTTCACACTGAGCACATGTGACAGACGTGACAGAGTCTGGAGACGCCGTGGAGAACGTTCTGCTGCCTGCAACATCCTCCAGCATGACCGGTATGGCAGTGGGTCAGTAATGGTGTGAGACCATATGCTGGTGCGGTTGGCCCTAGGTTCCTCCTAATGCAAGACAATGCTAGACCTCATGTAGCTGGAGTGTGTCAGCAGTTCCTGCAAGATGAAGGCATTGATGCTATGGACTGGCCCGCCCGTTCCCCAGACCTGAATCCAATTGAGCACATCTGGGACATCATGTCTTGCTCCATCCACCAATGTCACGTTGCACCACAGACTGTCCAGGAGTTGGCAGATGCTTTAAATCCAGGTCTGGGAGGAGATCCCTCAGGAGACCATCCGCCATCTCATCAGGAGCATGCACAGGTGTTGTAAGGAGGTCATACAGGCACATGGAGGCCACACACACTACTGAGCCTCATTTTGACTTGTTTTAAGGACATTACATCAAAGTTGGATCAGCCTGTAGTGTGTTATTCCACTTTAATTTTGAGTATGACTCCAAATCCAGACCTCCATGGGTTGAAAAATTTGATTTCCATTTTTTAATTTTTGTGTGATTTTGTTGTCAGCACATTCAACTATGTAAAGAACAAAGTATTTCAGAATAATATTTAATTCATTCAGATCTAGGATGTGTTATTTTTGTGTTCCCTTTATTTTTTTGAGCAGTGTATAAAACACTTTTGTTTTTGCCCCCTCTTTTCTAGGTATCCAAAAGGCCTATTTCTCTCAAGTATCATTCACAAATCTGTCTAAATCTGTGTTAGTGAGCACTTCCTATGCCCTAAGGATTGAGAAAACCATTATTTGCTGTATCTAGTAGGTTTTAAATTGTTTTTATATTCCTACTTTTATGGTGTGCACTATTTTTTGTGTTTTCTTGTGTCTTTTCATATATATATATATATATATATATATATACACGGAGAGGACCTGCACTTCACATATATCCTAGAGTGGAGATCATACCACTTCACGCTATACTACAGAAGCCAATATAGGAGGCTCTTTAATATGTGAGTGTAACATTTTACACCTATCTACTTTTAATATATTGTGTGCAAAGTACTACACTATATTATTTCATCTGTTTTACCCAAATGTCCAACGAGAATTTCATCCATTATAAGGATGGCCTGCTGGACCACAACTATACCATATCCTTAGGCAGGGATCATTCCGCCCAAGCGCTATAGTTTGAGCTGAATTGAAGCTCCCGAAAAGTGCAAGTTAACATCTTACTTATTTTACTTCCTCCAAGAACATTAAGATATACTACACTATCATTTCCTGTCTTTTTCTGCTTTTATCGTTACATATATCCCCTAGGAATATCAAGTCACCATACCAACCTCCCTGTTATATTAGCTGCTGTAGTTGCAGGTTACTTAAATGCTGGCAGGTAAAACAATTTTAAGGATCAGGTCTACGTACAGGCAGAGTAAACCAAATCTCATATCTTTGCATATCAAAGGTTTCAGGAGGGAAGTGTGAAAAGTATTTGGTATACAGAAAGATGGACGCTATTCCAGAGAATTAGAGACAGATCGGAATATTCCTTCTGGGACATGGCCATTTTATTCAGGATGTCCTGTACCTGCTCCAACATAGTATGTAGATTAGCAAGGTGCATATCAAAAGCATATGTAATGGATCACAAGAACAAACAGAGAAATAAGGATGCGCCTAAAATATATAAGAAACAGTATATACTTAAAATTATGATAAAATATAAATCTAAATTAACCAAATAAAATACAGGCTAAAATAAATAATAAAACAATAGTCCAATAGAGTGAACTTATCACAGTCCGTAAAGGTAGGTCCCACTTGTAAAGAAATATTCTTCAAGGTGTAGATGGGATTGTGTCTTCGAGTATAGGAAATTCAGCATATGTAGAGAGAAGAATAAAACAAGACTCCAATGGCACAGTAAATCGGTGTATAAAATAAATATAAAAAATATAAAATCAGTCTTACTCACACTTTTCAGAGCTAGGATCAGCTCTGATATTGCTCGTGTAAAGTGGAATGATCCCCACTTCAAGGATATGTGGAGTGGATTTTGATAGCTGAGTATCTGGCGTGGGTTCAGCGTTCAATTTGATGTTGTACGACCTATGGATTCTTTGCAACTTTTCAGAGCTAGGATCAGCTTTGATATTGCTCGCGTAAAGTGGAATGATCCCCACTTCAAGGATATGTGGAGTGGATTTTGATAGCTGAGTATCTAGCGTGGGTTCAGCGTTCAATTTGATGTTGTACGACCTATGGATTCTTTGCAACTTTTCAGTGCTAGGATCAGCTTTGATATTGCTTGCGTAAAGTGGAATGATCCCCACTTCAAGGATATGTGGAGTGGATTTTGATAGCTGAGTATCTAGCGTGGGTTCAGCGTTCAATTTGATGTTGTACGACCTATGGATTCTTTGCACTTCTTATAGAGTAAGCAATATACGTAAAATCAGATAAAAAGGAAATGTATGTAAAATCAGGTAAAAAAGAAAGGAAATGGCAATAAAGTATTTTATGCCAATAAAATATCTTTATTATAAAATTAAGAACAAAATCTTTGGGGGGGCGTGGCTGACCACCGACGGGAGCAGTCGCATGTTGTGATCGCTCCGTATCCTAACAGGCCCTGAGCGACAATTGAGCAGATTTCCCAGCCTTTCCGACCCTGGTAACGAACGGAGACCACTATACCTGCCACCATGGCCCCCTCCAAACAGACCAAGCTTACCGATCCGGTGCGGCAGGGCAGAAAAGAGAAGCCCCGGCAAATCCAAGATGGCGACGGCCACGAGGAGTTCGGCCGTCACCGGAATGCCACACAGAACCTGATTGCGAACCGCAGGCAGTGGAGGATATGCCTGTCACCAACAAAAGTATACAAACCATGCTACAATCCTTGCAGTCCTCGTTCCGATCGGATCTGCGCCAGCTTACTACTGACTTGAAAAAAGAGATTGCAGATATAGGTGGCCGCACCAGCCATCTTGAAACTAAAACCGAAGAGCTATGCATGGCCCATAATGATGTAGTCGATAAACTACAAAGGTTAGAGGAAGAACAAGCGGTTCTCAAACATAAATTGGCGGACATAGAAGATCGCTCCCGCCGCAATAACCTGAGATTCAGGGGCATAGCTGACTCCATCTCAAATGAAGCGTTACCCCAATATCTTGTGGCCCTGTGCAAAACGCTGGTCCCGCAAGCCGAGGTCACCGCATGGGAGTTCGACCGCGCTCATCGACTCCCAAGACCGGCCCGCTTCACCGCGGATACCCCCAGGGACGTCATAGCTCGATTTCATTACTACAAAGCGAAGGAGCAACTTCTCAACGCAGCACGGAAGCTTTCCAGTCTGCCGGAACCGTACCAACACATCCAAATCTACGCTGACCTATCGGCGACGACGATGGCAAGGAGAAGGGAATTTGTTGACGTGACGAAAACCCTCCGGAATAATAACATCTCTTACCGTTGGGGCTACCCGACAAAATTGCTGGTGTGGTATCGCGAAAGAACTGTGCCAATCTTGGAACCGGAGGTAGGCCTGGCGAAGTTGAAAGAATGGGGCCTACATCACGCACAAGGTCAGGCCTTCCCGGCTCGCACCTCTCCTTCGAAAATAAGGCCGGAGTGGAGGATGGCCGGAGACCCCGTGGCTTCTCTCCCTAGGAACTGATCCTACCCGATCATCTCGAGGGTTGCAGCTTACCTCATCGCCGGACGCTTGAGTATCATTTGTGTCTGCTAATCTGACTGTTATTGCATAGCACTGAGTTATAATCTGTTAGTTCATAGAGTGATGGTTTCAAAAAAAAAAAAAAGTAGAGCTTGGTTGGGTCTATACGTTTGGCCAGAGCCGGTCTTCTCGCTTGAGCCCGGGTACCCACTCATAGCTTGTTAGTCTCTAGGTCGTCTAGTGCCGTCTCAGAGCATACGACCCCATTGGCCCCCATCAACGCCTCTGTAGACAGCGGTTATTAAGCCCAGATATGTTAGCTATTAGATGTATATTTACGAGTCACCCGTCCACCCGTCCACGCCCCACCTGGGCACTAGTTCCACTGGCAATCTGGTCCACCACTGATACCGTGGCTTACGGTGGCATGACTGGTAATCTTGGTCATGCTCCGATGGCACCCATGAGGATATCTCTCCTGTATCCGACCTCATGCAAATGCTGTTGATATACGTTTTTGAATGATATGTTGTGTGTCAATCTCACCATGAAAATTCGGTAGTATACAAAGTAATGGTTTAAAAAAAATAAAAAATAAATAAAAATTATTATATATAAAAAAAAAAAAATTAAAAATAAAGTAGAGCTGCCAGCCAAATTCGGCTCACGTGTTTAGCCAGAGCCGGCTCTTTCGCTCAAGTCCGTCCACCCACCCATAGCTTGTAAGTCTCTGAGGCTTAGCTGGTAACTCTTGACACCACGGCCCCACTCGACTTCCATATAAGAGTAGGAAGTGGCGTCTCAGAACATACGAACCCCATTAGCCCCCATTACCGCCTCTGTAAACAGCGGCTATTAAGACCAGATATGTTAGTTCTTGGGTGTATATGTACGAGACTCCCAGGTACCCGTCCACGCCCCTTCTGGGCACTGGGCCCACTGGTAGTTTGGCCCACCATTGCTGCTATGATTTACTGTGGCATGAATGGTGACCCTGGTCGCTCTCTGTTATCACTTATGAGGCTATCTCGCCTGCGTCTGACCTCATGCTACTGTTGTTGATATATGCTTATGTTTGATATATTGCTATGTCGATCTCACCTTGTGACGTACAAATTATTGCGGGTATGAGTGGGCTGGACGGGCTACCCCTGACAGTCCGGGGCTTCAGGGCACACGTTGGTAACACCGCCAGTGATCCAGGTCCCCGCGGCGCAGGTTTAGCCAGCATGCCGGGCACTCAACCCCTCTCCCACTATACTCGACACCCTAAAATAAGCTGCCTGGACGCAATAAACAAAACTGGTGCGTCTCCCCAAGTTTGGAAAGGTTGCAGCAATACCAAGGGCCAGTCCATGGTGGTAGTTATCCCATGTCCCCCACGCCGGATGTTTATGTGGCCCCCGCCACACGATTCCGGATCTACGCTCTGCTGGAAGCAGAGGTAATATGTTCAGCTTTCCCCCAGTTTCTCGGGCTTGCCCGATGTCTGACCTCCCTCCCTCCTGTCTCCTATTTCGTCTACCCCCCGTACCGCTCCCATCCCACGACATACACATTTGGCCTCAACAGATACTTTGGACAGTTGGAGCGCAGACCCCTCCAATAATATACCAACAGTTTCCATGCCCAATATCCAACCGAGACAGGGACCTCATCAAGACCGATGAGTTTCCGATGGGACATGGTTCTGCCGAGACAACGAGGCACAACCACTGTACATGCATGCTAAAGAGTACCGATCCCCGTCCCTATGGCCCAACATGAGTTTAAGGTTTTCTCCATGAATGTTAAAGGTCTGAACAGCCCCCACAAACGCAGCCTAGCGATCAGGGACATGCACAAATCTAGGGCGGCAGTGATATGCCTGCAAGAAACCCACCTGTGCTCTCAAAAACCCCCTAAAATTCACACCAACCGCTACCCACAGGCCTTCCATGCATACTCCCCCAACAAAACTAAAGGGGTCTCCATATTGTTCCATGCAGATTGGGTATTTCAAATGAGCAGTTCCCACACAGACGTAGCAGGGCGTCTCTTAATATTAGTAGGAACCCTTAACGGCATTAGCCTAACCCTAGCAACGCTGTATGCCCCTAACGATGGCCAAACACACTTTCTACGTAGAGCACTTAAAAAACTAGAGAACATGAAACAGGGGCATGTCATACTATGTGGCGACTTCAACTGCAGTCTGGACCCCTCGGTAGACATCAAACGTAGCCTAGACAAACGCCCGACGACTGTAGCCCGCAAAAACTGTAAAGTACTGTCTGACCTCATCTTCGAATCAGACTTATACGATACATGGCGCAACACGTACCCAACAGGTAGAGACTATACCTACTTCTCCCCGATACATTCGACATACTCACGCATTGACTTAATATTAGTCGACAAACTGACCCTATCTAACATAGCCGCAGTAGACATAGGACTACGGACTTGGTCAGATCACGCACCTGTCACCGCCACCTTTGCCAGTTTATATCCGGTCAGAGGAAGGGGCAAATGGAGGCTAAACGAGGGCCTGCTGGATACCCCCGCCACCTTACATACTGTTTGCAAGGCGGCATCCCTTTACTTTAAGGAAAATACGACTGAGGACATCTCTATACAATCCCTATGGGCAGCTCACAAATCTGTCGTAAGAGGAACTTTGATACAAATAGGCTCACGCACTAAAAGGAAACATAACGAGGAGGTTTTACGGTTGACCCGCGATTTGGCCAAAGCAGAAGAGGGGAACAAACAAAGGCCCTCCGCTAAATCAGCCAAAACAATAGCCCGCCTGCAATCAGAACTAAATGTCCTCTCCATACAAGCTATAGAAAGGAAAATGAGAACGCTTAAATCTACACACTACATGCAAGGGAACAAAGCAGGTAAACTTCTGGCCAATAAATTAAAGTCTCAACGACTTCAGTCGAAGATTCCTTACATTGAATCTCAACACAACATCAAAATATATAATCCCACAGACATAGTAAACTCGTTAGCCAATTACTATACTAAACTGTACAACCTAAAAGACGACCCCGCAGTGGCCCAACCCACGCCTGAAGCTATAGACAAGTTTCTCCACGATAGCGAGCTCCCACAATTATCGCTAACTCAAAGGAATGCCCTAGACAGCCCATTCACGGAAGAAGAGGTTTCCAAAGCCATCGCGTCCCTCCCGAAACACAAGGCTCCGGGTCCTGATGGCTTCTCTAATTACTACTATATTAAGCTAGAACAGATCTTGACACCTATCCTAACATTACTATTTAACCCCTTCCCGACCGTGGACGGAAATTTTCCGTCAACCTTGTCCTTCAGTTAAGGACCGTTGACGGAAAATTTCCGTCATTTTCTTAAGTTAACCCCAGATCGCCGCGATCGCGGCAATCGCGGGGTTAACGGTGCTCCGGTCTGCCTCTGCATTAGAGGCAGACCGGGAGCACCCGATCGGGCTGCCCCAGCACCGGTGCTCGCTCTGACAGCATGTCAGAGCGAGCACATGTGCTCCACATACTCACCTTCCGCCTCCCTGCACTTCCGGGTTCTGTGTGAAGTGCAGGGAGACGGATCAGTGCTGATCTGCTTCCCTGTGTAAAAAAAAAAAAAATTAAAGTTAAATCCCACCCCCCTGCCCCTGTTTTAATAAAATTAACCCCTTCCCTGCCAATTGATCACTGACTACAGTGATCAATTGGCAGGGTATACATTTTAATGTCATCTGATTTTTTTTTTTTAACCCCTGAGGGTTAATTATTTTTTTTTTAACCCTCAGGGGTTAAATTTATTTTATTAATTAATTTAAATATTAAAAAATTATATATTTAGCTAGCTGGGATGGGTGGAAGTTAGTGGGGAATTGGGGAATTTGGTGTTAGGCTAACTAGGGGTTAACGTTAAAAAAAGTTTTAAAATAAGCTTTAAAAAGGTAAAAAAAAAATTTTTTTAAATGTTTTAGTAACGTTTAAGTAAAAAAAAAAAAAATACCACCCCCTTTACCCAGTCTAAATAAAAATTAACCCCTTCCCTGCCAGCTGATCACTGCCTACAGTGATCAAAATACAGATCACAGTATTATACTGTGATCTAATTTTTTTAACCCCTAGGGATTAATTTTTATTTATTTTTTTTAACCCTCAGGGGTTCCATTTATTTAATTAATTAATTTAAATATTTTATAATTAAATATTTTGCTAGCTGGGGTGGGTGGGAGTTATGGGAAAATGGGGAATTTACGGTTAGTGCTGCTTACTGCTAGTTAGGGGTTAACGGTAAAAGAAAAGTTTAGAAAAAAAATTAAAAGTGTAAAAAAAGTTAAGATAGTGTAAAACATTTAATAAGTAAAAAAAAAAGTTTAAAAATGGGTTTTACAAAGTAAAAAAAGTTTTACAAAGTAAAAAAATACATTTAAAAATGCTCATTACCACTACACTTGGTACAAGCTAGCGGAAATATTATCCCACGCTAAGGTTCAAAATATGCCTTTTGAATTACCCTGGGATGTCTTCTTTAAGAAATGATATGCCTTTATGGTGTAATTGGATGATATAGCCTTGTAAAATACTCTAAAATGGGACATGGACACAGCGTAAAAATTCAAAGTTTGGAAAAAACTGGAATGGCTGTGTCTCAAATGTGCCCCTTCAATGTCCACATATACCTGGCAAAGGTACATACGGGGGTATTGCTGTACTCAGCGACATAGCTGAACAACATATGAAGTAGTATACAGTCGTAGTACACATAAGGTTTGCAAAATATACTGCGCAAACTCACTTTGTGTGTCAAAAAGGCAGAAAAAATGCTTATTACCACTACACTTGGTACAAGCTAGCGGAAAAATTATCCCACGCTAAGGTTCAAAATATGCCTTTTGAATTACCCCGGGATGTCTTCTTTAAGAAATGGTATGCCTTTATGGTGTAATTGGATTATATAGCCTTTTAAAATACTCTAAAATGGGACATGGACACAGCGTAAAAATTCAAAGTTTAAAAAAAATGGAATGGCTGTGTCTCAAATGTGCCCCTTCAATGTCCACATAAACCTGGCAAAGGTACATACGGGGGTATTGATGTACTCAGCCGACATAGCTGAGCAACATATGAAGTAGTATACAGTCGTAGTACACATAAGGTTTGCAAAATATACTGCGCAAACTCACTTTGTGTGTCAAAAAGGCAGAAAAAATGCTTATTACCACTACACTTGGTACAAGCTAGCGGAAAAATTATCCCACGCTAAGGTTCAAAATATGCCTTTTGAATTACCCCGGGATGTCTTCTTTAAGAAATGGTATGGCTTTATGGGGTATTTGGATTATATAGCCTGGTAAAATACTCTAAAATGGGACATGGGAACAGTGTAAAAATTTAAAGTTTGAAATGAACTGGAATGGCTGTGTCCCAAATGTGCCCCTCCGATGTCCACATATACCTGGCAAAGGTACATACGGGGGTATTGATGTACTCAGCCGACATAGCTGAGCAACATATGAAGTATTATACAGTCGTAGCACACATAAGATTTGCAAAATGTACTGCGCAAATTTACTTTGTGTGTCAAAAAGGCAAAAAAACGCTTATTACCATTACACTTGGTACAAGCTAGCGGAAAAATTATCCCACGCTAAGGTTCAAAATATGCCTTTTGAAATACCCTGGGATGTGTTCTTTAAGAAATGGTATGCCTTTATGGTGTAGTTGTAATATGTAGCCTGCTCAAGTGCTCCAAAGTGGGCACGGACGCATCAAAACCCTCCATGAAAATTCACACTTAAAAACCTTAACTTGTTACGTCTCTTTTATAGCAGTGTAACTTCACAAAATAGTGTCTAGGTCATACATTGGGCATATTGTTTTACTCAGAAGACTTAGCTGAGCATAATTTGGGGGGTTTGAACTTAGTGGCACATATGAAATGTACAAAATGCCCAGCAAAAATGTAATCCGTATGTAAAAAATGCCCAAAATTATTTTTTACCACATACTTTGGCATATATTGGTGAAAAAATGGGGGCATGTTAAGGCACAATATGCACCATATGAGATACCCTGGAGTGTCTACTTTTATAAATGGTAGGCCTTTGTGGTTTTTTTTTGAACAGTCAAACTGCTATAATACCCCAAATTGAAGCATAGGCCCATTAAATCCGCCTCTCAAAATTCTACTGTAAATGTTGAAACGGACAGGTCTCCTATATGGCACTGTAGCTTCACGAAATAGTGCCAAAGACATACAATGGGGGTATCGTTGTACTCAGCAGAAGTAACTGAACACAAAATAAAACTTTGTACAGGAATAGCACACACCAACTTTACAAAATATACATGGGAAGTTCTTTGTTATAAGTTTGTGTGCCAAAAACTCCAAAAAACTAAATTTTACTCCAATATTTAGCAGAGATTGGCGGTGAAATGGCTACTTAGAAAGTGTCAAAAAAACCTTAGGACAATAGCCTGTGATGTCTACTTTATATAAATATATACTTTTGTGTGGCAATTTTGTTTTCTTTTATGGCTATTAAGCTTACAAGACAAACATACAAAATTCTAAAATCGCTCTACAATAAAAGTTTATTTTACTCCTTGTGCTTTATGACCTGTAACTACCAAAAAAAACTTTAAATCCCAGACACATTATATATTTTGTAAATCAGAACAACTAAATAAATTTATTTTTAATTACTTTCTTTAACCTGCACTAATTAGGCACACATTATTATTGCAAAAACTGTACAAAAAACACAAAATTTTTCTTTTTTTTGCATTTTTCTGTATTTTTTAAATAATAAATAAGCATTTATATATATATATGTTACATCAAATTAAAGCCCTTTATGTCCTTTAAAAAACAGTATATAATATGTGTCGGTGCAATAAACGAGAGAGATGCAAATTGCAGTTGAACGCATACAGCAAGAAAATGCAAAAATTGCTTGTGTCATTAAGCGTAAGACAAGCTTCTGAAGCTGTGTCCTTAAGGGGTTAATGACATTAAAACAAAGGGTGCCATGCCAAAGGAAATGTTAGAAGCACATATTGTCACTCTTCCCAAACCGGGTAAACCGCCCACTAAATGTGAGAATCTGAGACCAATCTCACTCCTTAACGCAGACGTCAAACTCTTTGCCAAACTCCTGGCCTTACGGGTCAAACCCCTTCTCACGGAATTGGTATCCGTAGAACAAGCGGGATTTGTCCCGGGTAGGCAAGCCGGAGACAACACGAGACACTGCCTGAACTTGATCAGTTGGGCGAGATCCAGCAACCAAAAGGGAGTAGTCCTAGGGCTAGACGCCGAAAAGGCATTTGACCGGTTAAATTGGGTCTACCTAAAGGCGACCCTCAACAGGATGGGTTTCCCGTGTTCATTTATGGAGGCCACCATGGCACTATATAGCGCCCCTTCCGCTAGGGTCTTCAACACAGGGTTTCTATCAGAATCGTTCTCAATTAGCAATGGCACTAGGCAGGGGTGCCCACTGTCCCCCCTGTTATTCATCCTTTGCTTGGAGCCTCTCATCCGTCACATCAAACGACACACCGAGATACAGGGTCTCAACACACCAGCAGGCATACAAAAACTGACCTTATTCGCAGATGATATTCTGCTATTCCTCACACAACCTGCACAATCCATACCAACATTACTGTCTTTACTAACACAGTACAGTCAGGTCTCATACTATAAAAACAACTCCAACAAAACCCAGGTGCTCCCAATGGGACTATCGGCCTCACTAATAAATAAGCTGAAAGCAGCATATCCCTTTGACTGGAGAAATACGTCCCTGAAATACCTGGGGATTAACCTGACAGCCTCCCCTGCTGGGCTCACGCGGGAAAACCATTTACCACTACTGACCAAGCTTCAAACACAGCTGGATAAATGGAACGCATTGGAGGTCTCATGGATGGGTAGGGTGCAGACCATCAAAATGATGGTACTGCCGCACATTCTGTATCTCTTCCGCACACTCCCTATTGCGCTTCCTGATACGCTCCTCAAGAAATTCCAATCCGTTCTAAACTCCCACATCTGGAAGAAAAAACCTCGAGAATAGCTCGTAGACTCACGTGGCTCCCCCCTAATAAAGGAGGCCTAGGCTTACCTGATATAAAAACATACTACAAAGCATCTGTACTAGCCCAGGGTATGGAAGTCCTTACCCGCCCCAACCCCCCAGTATAGCTTCCCCTAGAAAATGCAACCCTTCACCCAGATACGATCCCACACCATCTGTGGAACGTACTTGGTCACCCAAATCCTTCCTTGGTAGGTCTGCCCAACACTAAATTTCTGCTGTCCGGATGGAGCAGATGGGCGAAAGATTTGATGGGGCAAGCTCACCCACTCCTCTTCGCCCCCTTGTCCCGAATGAACGTCCTGACCAGCGATCTCCCACTGAAAGTCTGGATAGTTAAAGGGATCACCTCGGTGGGCTCATTATTCACACCACAGGGCATTAAACAATTCCCCGAGCTGCAAACAGAATACGCTCTGCCGTCTAGGGAAATATTTACATACTTACGCATCAAGCATATTCTTACCACTACAAAGATACGGCACTGTGAGGCGGATCAATTAACGACCTTTGGCAGGAACTGCCTCTCCCGACAGCAGGCTACCAAACCCCTATCTCTGTGCTACAATGCACTAAATGATGCGGACAGTTGTTTAAAACACCCGTATATGCTCCAGTGGGAAACTGACTTGACAGCCCAATTCCCCCTCCCTATGTGGCTACAGTTTATCCAAATCACTCGAGCGGCATCTCACAGTCTATCCCACTGGGAGTCTTACTGTAAGCTACTGATGAGATGGTACCTGGTACCCTCGCGCCTAGCCCAGATGTATCATTCAACGTCACCGACATGTTGGAGGTGCAAGAGCGGGGTGGGCACATTGCTTCACATATTCTGGGGTTGCCCCACACTGACGACGTTCTGGCAACAAGTTAGAGACATGACTAAATCAATCACACAGGTAGATTTGCCCGCACGCCCAGAGTGTTGCCTCCTTCATATCTACACTGGTTTATTACTATCTCCTCACAAAGTGGTTGTGTGCCATATCCTCCTTGCAGCCAAAATCAGTATTGCAAGCAGATGGAAAAGTTCGGACCCCCCCTCTATCCAGGAAGTACGCAATAGGGTACAATCGACTTATGAACTTGAACGTCTAGCATTCCGACTGAATGGTCGCGAGACGAAACACACTCTCCTATGGCAAAGCTGGCACTCGGCTCCCTCCCCAAATTGAAAATCCCCCCACACAACGAACCACAAAACTGATAAAGTAATAAATAATAATAAATAAATAAATAAAATAAAGAATAATAATAAATAATACCCACCCAGGCCTCGTTGTAGCAATTTGACACCTTCAAACCTCTGAGGGCAGGACCCCACGACCCTCCTCATTGTTACTATTGATATCATCTCCCCTGATAGTCCGCCATTATCGGTGCCCACGACTTCACAAAACCCCCGACTCCACCTCAACTCACCCATAGATGCGGTCCGTCTAATTGGCTTCTGGTAAATTGATTGGCGTATTATAACAGAACCTCTCAACTCGTGTATTAACTGTAATACGATGTATGTCAAACCATGTACATTTCACTGTTGTTTTTGACTGAGCGGTACCTTTCCCCATCTTCCTTTCTGTATCCCACATACCCCCAGTTATGTATGTACTTGTTTCCTATAAATACCAATAAAAAGGAGACATTGAAAAAAAAAAAAGAACAAAATCTTTTTCCAGTTTCTCTTTTTCTTTTTCCAATATGTAATGGATCACCTGGCACCCGACCGAGTACCTTCCGTTGATGGACGCTTCCTAGCTTGTGCCAAGGACCAAAAGCAACGCAACGGACACCACAACCACGCAGACTCCACAACCGCCGTAGCTTAAATGGTAGTCTCGCTGTCTTCCTTCCACCCTGGATCAGCTTCTGTCTTCCAGGACCGTGTGGGAAAGACCTCTTCCTTCCACCCTGTATGAACCTTCAACATCCAGGACTGTGTGGGTAAGACCACTCCACCAGGACAGCATATCAGGAACAGCTCTTAGAAGAGCTAAGTGATTTAAAGCTCAAGGGAGTATGCAGAGCCTAGCAATCCCCAGTGTGATTATAGCAGTTCCCTCCAATAACGAGACAAGGCTAAGTATTGACAGTCAAACAGGAACAGAACTGTTTAATGAGCACCAAAAAACTTTCTTTTATGCAGGTTACCACCCACGTGGTCTTGTGGAATAGCCAAACAACAACGTACAATACAGTTAAACACTCCCATTCATTCCAGCAAAATCCTCCCCTCTGCCTGTGATAGAATTACAGTACACAATGGGCTAATGTAATTATCACAGGCAGGAAAATACAGTTTTTATACAATTCTTATAATTTTAATAGTATACATGCAATATTAATAATACATATTCTAAATCAGCATACTTCATATACAAACATATCCAAAAATCATACAATTTGGTCCAGTGGTTCAAAGATAGACTGAGGAGGGACAAAGCAGCCAGTTTCAACTGGTCTGGCAGTGTTCCTGGGACAACGCCCTGCTGGAGAACAATGGACAGGAAAAGGGGGAGGGGAAGAGGTACATTCTCCCATGGAATCAAAGGGGCAGAAACAGTGCAATAAAATCCAATATGCCCAAATAATGTTTTTAAAGGGCAAACCCTCCCAGGGGCCATAGTCACAAGAGGCTGGCAATTAGTCCTCTCCAGGCACAAGTGGCAAAGGGCACTTTGTCACAGCATATATTCCAGTTATGATCTGTGATCACTAATATAGGATGTTTGAATCTCTACAATAGATGTCTCCATTCTTTCAATGTCATTATGATAGCTAGGAGCTCTCTATTCCCTATGTCATAATTCCTTTCTGAGTGTGCCAATTTTTTAGAATCAAACGGCATGGGTGTAATGATTAATCTGGTGTTTTTCTTTGTGACTTGCTTCATGGTACCATGCCAGTCTATCCACTCTCTGAAAAGGAAAACATGATAATCGAGGAATACACAAAAGAATCATTAGCCAAGGATTTTACTTGTAGATTCTTGAGTCCAGTAGAATTAGTTTTTGTCTCACATCCATCTGTTTTTGTTTACATCATTATCATTGCTACTAAATTTCTACCTGAATAATTAAAATTTATTATCATCACTCTCTTCATTAGCATTTATCTTTACTTATTTACCTTAATTGTGATGACTTGTTAATGTAATAAATCTCAACATGAAAGTAGGATTGTCCAAATGTTTCCCAAACATTTGTTCTGACCAATCCGTATTCCTTAGTACACTTCTTCAACTAACTAAACTAAAATAAACATTGGATCATACTGCCTAGAAACTCTTATCCCTAGTCCATGTCTTACAAACTCAAGGTAATCATAACATCGTATAACCACTTATTCATTGGATACCGTCCTATCCAGAAAACTATTCTTCCTAGCCCAAAACATTATAGACTAAGGTTAAATATAATTGTGTACTATACTCTTAACTAAACTACAATTCTAATTCAATTCCTCTTGGATCTCTGAACTCTTATATCCAAGATATTCTTTATGTATAACATTTCTTAATATTAATCAATATACATTATCCTTACTTAGTTTTCTTCTTTTTGTTACCATAGTTTGTTTTACTTCACCTCAATATTAACAAATTACTCATTCATGTGAATCTATGAAATACTATTGAACTCAATTTTTGCAGCATTACGTGTACATGATCTTTATTTTATCGATTTCATGTTTTCATCTACCTCTTATACTACTTGTAACGAAATCCCCTATTCACAGCCTTCACGAACACGCCTGTTCGGTTATTTGGAACATTACAATAGGATTTCGTGAAACTATCAAATAAGGCGAACAAACTACCGAACCACCGACCTCCCACTGAGGTCGTGTGGCGCTCATTGACCACCCTGACTGTTGCGGTTAACCACAAACTAATTGGTATAGCGGGTGGTCCGCGTTCACCTCCCGAACACGTGGCAATCGCCATTTTGGTTTTGTCGAACGCACAGCGGCAAATGGTGAGGATTCCCTGGAACTGATTTCAGCGACATATTTTGTCGAACGCCGCTGCTACCTTCACCCATTCTCGTTCATACGGTGGAACATACGAATGAAGGGATAATCCTTCATTCGTGCATTAAAGTATGCGAACGTGACTGACCTCAGATAGCTATAATAGAGGACTGGCAATCGGTTACAAATACACGAATGGCCAGGGAAAGTCAAACATCAGTCGACGATTCTGGGACCTGTGTTCGTGGGATCTGAGCGCTATTCGCCTAGAATATGCACTCAGATCCAAGCTATCTGGGGATGTGTGGAACTTAAAGTTTATGTTATATAAAAAGAAAGTTATGTATTTTTATTCTGCTTTTGCTAAATATAAAAAGGCATGTTTCTTTCCTTCTGGAGATAATTACGGCTCTCTCTGCTACCTTAATCTAATTATCTCCAGGATGGGAAAGAGGGAGTGATTTGTGTAAAGGGGAGTGTTTATCCTATAGCCACTGTGATTGGCTACTGTGTTACTTCTGTCCCAGTCTTCCATCTGGTCCCCTAGGGGAGTGTCCACCAGGTGGAAGACCTGCATAAATACCGGGCGGGTAGCCCACAGTAAATCAGATCGTTTTACCCCTTCATGAAGTCTCGACTCATGTTTGGGGAATTGGAAGCTATAATCACTCTGTTTCAGCGGGATTTCGGGAGAAGCTGCAAGGATCATCGCTGCACGTATGCAGGGATCCTTTACACTACTCATCATATATATAGGTCATAATGTAATAGTTCTCTTCATAATACTATGCTTTTGTGATTTTACTTCATGTGTTACGCATTTATAAATACTCTATCTTGGTATTAATACACTCATAACTGATAAATAACTTTTCATTGTCCGTTTTCTTCTTGGTTAATATTTAGGAATTGATATGTATGTTAGTGTTAATAATTTATTCCTGTTTAAGTCTGTTGATCTTCTGTATCAAATTAAGTCTGTAGAATCTTCCATCACAGTTTGCAGGTCATATGAAAAGTCTCTTTCCAACAGCCGATGTCCAGTTGTCTAATGAAATGCTTTCCTAATTTATTGTCACAACAATGATCTGTCACGCTTTACCTACATTAAAACAAAAAACATGTGCAGCATCAACACAGTGGCTTACATCATTTACAACTCACTCGTATTATTATACAGTTTAACATTAAATTACGTAGACTCCAAAATATTCTCATTTCTTATAGTGAGATCTATCATCTTGTGATCATTAAATTTGTGCCATGTGATGTATAACCTTCAATTTTCCTTTTATCAGAATATCTTTCTGAACATTTTAATTTTCCAACTCTTTACTAATCATACCCCCCTTTTAAACTGTTTAATAATCTGGAGGTATAATCTTGTCATATTTCAGATATTACTGAATAATGTTGTTTTACACTACACTTTAGCAATAGTAGCCATCTTGTCTTAACACTGGCACCATTTTGTCACATGAAACAAAACTACAAAAGACAAATATTGTTTCCTACATCAAATGTATTTGCAAATCTAGGTTTTTAACCTATCAAAACTTTGGTCTTATATATAGTCAAAACATATGTATGTCCATGCTTTGCAAAATATAGTAATCCATTATCAGGCATGATATTAAAATCTCATTCTCATGAATTACATCAAATATTTTAAATATACCCCAGAAGTAACAAGGAATACATCCGTTGTGAGCAATAAACATACAATGTATGTTCCTAACAACTGCTACATTAGTGTATTTCATGTTGCCATACTTGCAACCTTGATGTGCATATTTATTTTAGTTAGTTAACATAATACCTTTTTATACCACACATAAAAACAATGTAAAACAGTTAAGAATAAAAAATCAGTAAGACAACAAACAAACATAGATCTCTATTCGTATGCTGTTATCTCTGGAATCAGCCTGTGTACATCTGTTGGCACACACATCCATGCTCATTCTCTAAACTGATCATGTCTTGTGAGGTTATCTGAGCCTAATTTCTATTTAGCTAAAATTTCACTTATTTGTCTGATTATCAGTTTACAAGGAAAGGCCATTATTGATTTATCACTACATGTATTTCTTTTATCAAATTTTTAATCAACAGATTTATTTTCTCATTTCCATTTGATTTGATATCTCGGATAAAATATCTGTAAGACCTTAAATATTATTTTTTTTTTTGCAAAAAAAAAATAAAAATAACTTTACGGGTTACATTCTGCCTTTGATTGTTAGCTCTGCAGTTTCTAGTAGAGAAAACTGGGAGGGGTTCAGCTATCTGTATCACTCTTTCACACTTTGTCCAAGAAGGAGGAGGAGTCAAAGTCTTTCTCTGCCTAATTTCACAAGCCATTTTAACTCCTTCATTTCTGGACTCCCGCCTTAATTTGTGTAAAAACAAAGCAACTTCTCTCATAGTTCTTTTTTCTTTAGCAATTATAATTGCAGTTGGATCTAGACCTTTACATTTTTTCACAAATTCATTAATTAACTGATCTTCAGGAAAATTGGCAACAAGTCTATATGCACTTTCAAATTTTACAAGAAAACCAAAAATATCATAATTGTGTGGTTTTAGTTTTTCCAACATTTCAATGTCTGCTAAATCATTCCCTGTTAATTTTATTAACTGTGTTAATCTGTCTTGTCCATTCTCATACATTATTTCATCATTGTCCTCAAATCTTACGGGCACGGTCAGCCTACATGCCATTTGAGGCGGCAGCCATATTTTAAATAGTCTATTCCTTTGTTTGTCATTTGGGTTATATTTGTCCAAATTTGACTCAAACATTTTAGCATTAGTAATTGAATCCACTGACTTATAAACTTATAAACTCATAAACTGGAATACCTTTCAAAATTTTCATTAAATGACCACTAAAGGCATCCAGACCACTTCAGCCAGGTCTCTCTAGGATTAACCCTTTCTGCTGTAAACATAGCAGTTTCAGTTTCAGAGAAACTGCTATGTTTACAAATGGGTTAATCCAGCCTCTAGTGGCTGTCTCATTGACAGCTGCTAGAGGCGCTTCTCACTGGGATTTTCACAGTGCCGTCCATAGGAAAACATTGAGAATGCTTTCCTATGAGACTGGCTGAATGCGTGCGCAGCTCATGCCGCGCATGCGCATTCAGCCGATGACAGGAAAGGAAGAGGAGAGTCCCCAGCACCGAGGGAGCCCGGTGCTGGAAAAAAGGTAAGGGATTAACCCCTTCCTCCCCCTAGAGCCCGGCAGGAGGGGGACCCAAGGACCCTATAGAGCCAGGAAAATGAGTGTTTTCCTGGCACTATAGTGGCCCTTTAATTGTTCATGGATTTTCAAATTAAGTTTTGCTCTGTCTTGAAATTTACATTTCTGCAAATCACTCTGTGAGGATATGTTCTCACATATCTATTAGTTCTGGGAATAAATTCTATGCCTGCACTTTTCTTGTGTTCACACACACTTGCTTTACTTCATTTCTAAGCTGGCAAATAGGATAATTTCTTAGTTCAACTCTATCCCCTAGTTCACAGACTGTTTCTGACAATCTCTCACAGTTACAGCATGTACCCTGAGTTACATTGTTACACTTTTCATTTAAATCTGATTTGTCATCAGTAAACTCATTCAAATCTATTTCTCTATCTGCTGAGTCTAAATTTTCTTGACCTGCATCTCGTTTACAAATCAATGCATTGTAAATACAGACTAGATTCATAAACATTTCTGATCTTTTATGTTTTTCTTATTCACAAACAATTGATCAGTTATTTTTGTCTATTTCGTAGCCTCATCCACACAGCTGCGCAGTTCTGGACCTGGATCTGGAAACTTTCCAATCTCTGACACATACTTGCTTCTAGAATTCACGTTGTAGCTTGCAGAAAATAATCTTGTACAGTCTTTCTGGTTTGAAAACGTTCTTTTTCTTACAAACACACAGTTCTTCACGCAGTTCTTTTTCTGTGCAAATATTCTTAGTCTCTGTGACACAGTCTCGATTCTTTTTTTTCTCTTCAAGTTTGATTTCCTAGTTCCAAAACTCAGCTTTGTAACTCGATTATTCTCTCTCCCCCTGGAAGTGGGAAAAAAAACTTGAATAGAAGACTGGATGGCCAGCCAGATGTAATACAATTGCCTTTTCTCTGTGTTGTTCCAGATTGATTGAAATAAGTATTTTATATATATTTCTTCTTGGGTAAAAGGCACGCCAGGTTGATATATGTCTATATTAACTAAAAATACCAATACGCAATCTGACTTACGGTTTCTTCAGGTTTATTCTTACAGTTATGGATACGTAATAAAACAACAAAGGATGTTATAGGATAATGGATGTTCAACAGCAGATGTTAATTGCTGGACTCCTGAAGGGAGAGTTAGAGTCTACATAGTTAGACAGCCGGACGAAAAGAACAACCTTATGCAGCAAGCAGCAAGCAACAGCCAACTCTCGTGGTCCTTTGTCCCCTATTCTATACAGCTATGACCATAATGATGTCAGACCTTTTAAATATAACCCTAGACATGTGACAAGACCCCCAAATAACACATTCCAGAGTTCTCCTGGTACAGCATAGCAAAGTACCATCTGTTCTTTTTAACTCATTAGACATCCATGCCTACTATGAATATAAATAGGAACATAGTCATATTCTACACAGGATGTACAAGCGTACAAGGCAGTTATTATGACAGTGTTTACCCCATGCAACAATCAATCCTAATTCCCAATCTATGGCAGGTTTGTGTCTATATAACCAAGGGAAACCCAATACAATGGGACATGATGGAGAAGAAATAACTTGACAAATGAATACCCTAGTTGTGTAAAACCCCAATAGATCATGATAATTTCTTTCATTTTATGAGTTATTTCTGGTTTGAGCAATGGTCTACCAACTATGTTCTCAACGACCAAGGGTGTTGCCTTTTGGATTAGGGGTAAAGCAGAAGAACTAGCAAGGTACCGGTACATGGTCGTCGAGTGTGTTGAACTCTGTGTCAGCTACGCAATCCTGCGAACGCTGGGGAAAACTGTAACACTACCTGTTCAGCTTCTTGACCAATTAGGAGAATGGCGTTCGGGAGAAAGGATCTAGTAACCAGGAGGAGCATTTGTTCCCTGAAAGCCAGGGGAAGAGTTCGTCAGTGTTCGCACAGGAACCTCCGAAAATAGATTGGCCGAGGCCCCTTTTTCTGTGGAACTATTTTGGGCTAATACTTTGTGGCCTGCCGGTCAGAACTTTACCCGAATGGCAATTCCATTCTATCCCATTCCATTTGGACAACTTGGATGCTCAGATCCAGGCTATTCAGGAATATAACATTTGTGGGGTTCCTGTGTTTTATGAATATGTTTTTGAGCATTTCTGTATAGTTTCCTATAGCTGTTATCATTTTCTGGACTCAATTATTTCAAAGACGCCTGGGAGAGGTTTGCATTCTATTCTATGGAGACTGCATGCTGGGGGTCTGTGCATAAAAGGCCAAGTGTGGCTCAATAAACCTCAGTTGACTCCTAGAACTATGTGTCGTCTAGTTGCTGGGGGGGATAGGGTAATAATCACAACAGTGTTTCTTACTGCTTCGAGGAAGAATTGACAAAGATATCTAGTCGGGTTACTGGAGCTCCGCTACAGATGCTGTATGTGATCCTTGCTTTATTCTCATCAAAGCTGTATAACTAACACGGCCTTGCATATCAAATGTTCTTCTAGAGGCAGGATGGAACTCCATAAAATTATAAACCATTGAAGTGTTAGATTCTTAAATAGAATTAGCCCAAGCTAAAGTTCTGTCAGTGAAGTGGAAAATATCAGATCATATAAGCATTCATCTTGTGTATCGATTATGTATTTAAATATAGCTAAACAGCAGAATTAGCAAATAATAGTTTGAAAAACAAGAATGTTTTTACAAAGTCATCCACTGAGCTACTTTGTCTTGCCCTGTTAGTTTGCCTTTGATACATCCAAGATAACAATGTGTTTGTCTTGCTATCTTGTCTTCGTAGCTGCTAAAACAATTAATAAACATGTAAATAACCATTAGAAAATGTATTATTAAGTTGATAATTAACAAATACATATTATATAAGTAAATACAGGGAGTGCAGAATTATTAGGCAAATTAGTATTTTGACCACACCATCCTCTTTATGCATGTTGTCTTACTCCAAGCTGTATAGGCTCGAAAGCCTACTACCAATTAAGCATATTAGGTGATGTGCATCTCTGTAATGAGAAGGGGTGTGGTCTAATGACATCAACACCCTATATCAGGTGTGCATAATTATTAGGCAACTTCCTTTCCTTTGGCAAAATGGGTCAAAAGAAGGACTTGACAGGCTCAGAAAAGTCAAAAATAGTGAGATATCTTGCAGAGGGATGCAGCACTCTTAAAATTGCAAAGCTTCTGAAGCGTGATCATCGAACAATCAAGCGTTTCATTCAAAATAGTCAACAGGGTCGCAAGAAGCGTGTGGAAAAACCAAGGCGCAAAATAACTGCCCATGAACTGAGAAAAGTCAAGCGTGCAGCTGCCACGATGCCACTTGCCACCAGTTTGGCCATATTTCAGAGCTGCAACATCACTGGAGTGCCCAAAAGCACAAGGTGTGCAATACTCAGAGACATGGCCAAGGTAAGAAAGGCTGAAAGACGACCACCACTGAACAAGACACACAAGCTGAAACGCCAAGACTGGGCCAAGAAATATCTCAAGACTGATTTTTCTAAGGTTTTATGGACTGATGAAATGAGAGTGAGTCTTGATGGGCCAGATGGATGGGCCCGTGGCTGGATTGGTAAAGGGCAGAGAGCTCCAGTCCGACTCAGACGCCAGCAAGGTGGAGGTGGAGTACTGGTTTGGGCTGGTATCATCAAAGATGAGCTTGTGGGGCCTTTTCGGGTTGAGGATGGAGTCAAGCTCAACTCCCAGTCCTACTGCCAGTTCCTGGAAGACACCTTCTTCAAGCAGTGGTACAGGAAGAAGTCTGCATCCTTCAAGAAAAACATGATTTTCATGCAGGACAATGCTCCATCACACGCGTCCAAGTACTCCACAGCGTGGCTGGCAAGAAAGGGTATAAAAGAAGAAAATCTAATGACATGGCCTCCTTGTTCACCTGATCTGAACCACATTGAGAACCTGTGGTCCATCATCAAATGTGAGATTTACAAGGAGGGAAAACAGTACACCTCTCTGAACAGTGTCTGGGAGGCTGTGGTTGCTGCTGCACGCAATGTTGATGGTGAACAGATCAAAACACTGACAGAATCCATGGATGGCAGGCTTTTGAGTGTCCTTGCAAAGAAAGGTGGCTATATTGGTCACTGATTTGTTTTTGTTTTGTTTTTGAATGTCAGAAATGTATATTTGTGAATGTTGAGATGTTATATTGGTTTCACTGGTAATAATAAATAATTGAAATGGGTATATATTTGTTTTTTGTTAAGTTGCCTAATAATTATGCACAGTAATAGTCACCTGCACACACAGATATCCCCCTAACATAGCTATAACTAAAAACAAACTAAAAACTACTTCCAAAAATATTCAGCTTTGATATTAAAGAGTTTTTTGGGTTCATTGAGAACATGGTTGTTGTTCAATAATAAAATTAATCCTCAAAAATACAACTTGCCTAATAATTCTGCACTCCCTGTAAGGTGTGCAGGGAAGTTTATACATTTGATTAACATAAACTGAAGATATTGATTTACTATTGATTCTCATATAAGACAGCAAGGGTTAATTTACTACACAGCCAGCTCAGCAACACTATTTCTAAATCATGGAGCTGGGAAAGATAGATAATATACTAGCCCAGTGGTTCCCAAACTGTGTGTCGCGAAATGTTTCCCCAGTGCTATGATTATAGCACCGGGGATACATTACTGCTGAATAGGGGCACGGTCGGGTGCCGCAGTCCTTTAAGACCGCGACCGGCCCCCTGTATGTGACTGACTGGGAGGAAATGACAGCCTGTCACTTCCTCCCAGCATCCTGCAGGGAGGCAGCGTGGGAGGAGCCAGCCGCAGTGTGAGGGGAGAGGAGCATGAAGAGCTCCAGATCCCTCACTCCCACCAGCAGCAGGACTCCAAGCCACCCTCCTGGACACATAAGGTAAGTTGACAGGAGGGTGGTTGGAGATATAAAAATCACTTGGATGTGTGTGAGTGTGTGTGTGAGTGTATGTGTGTGTGTATAATATATATATATATATAATTGAATAGAAAGATACTTGTCTACTAGGGTCAATTTAATTAAGGCTTAACATTTAATATATTTGTTCAAAATATTACTGTTGAAAAACAACAGATAAACTCAAAAGATATTTCTTAATTCTAAGACTATCAATAGTATAAACCCCCCCTTGACGAGCCGCCTTACCGGCGAGAGATGCGTCGGGGCTCTGCTCTGCACTATCCTCTACAACAATTACTTTAAGAACTGTTTTGTTTGTAATTAGATCTAGGACATTATGTCCTTTGGAAGAGGTATAGGCAGGGCATGTGTATGGCTTATTTTTTTTCCATAAAAGCACTATTTAGGTTACCAGGCATGCTTTTAGTGATTTGATCTCTTTATTTGGTACTAGAGATTTCCAGGCTGAGTTCCTTTTTTCTTAGAGTCCATAACCTAAGCACAGTGTTACTGATAGTTCCCTTCAAGGGAAACTGAAACAATTGTATACAAAACTATAGTTTCTTTTAAGTGGTTATATTTACTAAATTGATACTTTGTGTCTTTTAGGATTGCCAGTTTCAGTTTTACTGGCATCTTTAAAGTCACACCATACATTTCTTATACTTGGGCTCATCCTGCAATCCCAGGAACAACAAATTGACCATTAATTTATCTCACATATACTTTTCATCTTATATTGGATAATTTGATATTAGTCTTTTTCTTTTAAAAATCAATTTTTTCGTTTTCTTTATACATTTTTTTGTTTTGTTTTTTGGGTTTATACTATTGATAGTCTTAGAATTAAGAAATATCTTTTGAGTTTATCTGTTGTTTTTCAACACTAATATTTTAAACTAATCTATTGATTGTTATGTTTTAATTAAATTGACACTAGTAGGCAAGTACTTTTCTATTCAATTACTCTTTACTTTGGGTTATCCCATTTTTTCTTGCCACAGTTTCTCTGATATTCTCAGTTCCTATCCCTTTCCCCATTAAAAAAAATAAAAAATAATAATAACTTTATATTTTTGTAGTTAATGTAATAACTATATATATATGTAGTTAAAGTAGCTGGCTGCACTTACTTTATTGAAGTGTTTAAAACAAGATCAACGTTTCAGTCCTCCTTGTGGACTTTCATCAGGATCATACAAACATAATAAATAACAGTGAATATATAGGATGCAATAAAATGTAATTTAACTCACCCCAGGTGCTGTGTGTTGAAACCGGCATCCTGCTGTGTCCAGTGCGTATGTGCAAAGATAGCCCCGCCCCCTATCATCACATCACCGCGTTGGACCGCCGTCATTACCATAGTAACACGGTGCAATGTAAATTACCTTAGAAACATGTAAACGTAGAGATAGACGCCCTCTATATAGTGCATTTTGTCAGTGTTTATCTGTGCCATGGTGTGGGCATGTATCAGTGTTTGTGTGTGTTAGGGTGCATGTGTTTTATATGTTGGTGTGTATCTATGTTTGTGTCTGTCTGTATCTATATGTGTGTATGTGTCGGTGTCTTTATGAATTTGTGTGTATTTATATGCATCTGTGTGTTAATGTACATGAATATCTGTGTATGTATGTGGTAGTGTATGTGCATACATCCAAGCAGTCAAACACAAGCACAACATGCAAGCACACTCCTGCAATCTAACACACACCTCTGCATTCAAACTAAAATAAAATATACAAACACACCACTTCACTCAAACACAAATACTTCACACAAATGTACATCCGCATTTAAAAGTGAACATTACTGTCAGACACACCCCAGCAATCAAACGCAAACATTACATACAAACACACCCCTGTATTAAACACAATAACTATAAACAAGCACCCCTTCAAACACCAACACTGTACATTACATTATGGCGCCAGTAAATGCTGCAGCGCTGTACATATATGCACCCTAGAAATTTTGACTTGGGGTGCCTTGGAAAAATACTGAAATATTAAGGGCGCCTTGAACCTAAAAGGTTTGGGAACTACTGTACTACTCATTGAAATTCATTGAATGAAATGCCTTTAAAAACCATGAATAAATGAGAACACTTGATTTTGCATACAGACATGCTGTCTATGTGAACTAATTTCTTTTCCCAGCTAGCTGCCTGTCACAGCTTACCGCGACCTGTCCTGCTCAGACCCAGGTGTATGTTGGCCAGTAGGTGAATCAGTAATACCTCCTAGCAAATATTCTACATTAGACCTGATAGTAGGGTAAGGTTGTGGTTTCATTTCAAAATGTATATTGACCTGATTTAGGAAACCACGAAAGAGCTTAGGATCCCCATTGTATCTTTGTGGTGGTGTCATGTGAACAAGGGGAAGGTACGTACCTGGCACAGGGGTAGGAGCAATTGTAAAATACAGCAGTAGCAAGTAACAAATTTATCCATGTGATGATCAAAATCCTAGGACCACATACAGCCATTTGTTGTTACAGATCTGCAGGTTCCACGTGGCCCTGTTGTAATGTCAAGATAGGGTAGGAACCAAATCACACACACCCAAAAGAAAACGAATGAGAGACTAGTTATCTACCATTCCTTAGAGTGGCCATAGTAAAGGTGGAAAGAGTCAGAGTGAAAAAGCCAAGGTTAATAATAGGAGAAAACTGGATAAATTAAGTCAACGTCAAAGGAGTAAAAAGGTAAGGAAACACATTAAACAAGCCAAGAATTAGATACCAGAAACAGAATACACAAGTGCTATTGGATAGCTTGAACTACAATAAGGAGTGGGAGAGGTTAGTATAAATATGTTCTTTTCTATTGGCCCACATCATCTTGGAGTTCAAGATGACTTGTGGGTGGTACAAAACCATATAAGGCAGAATAAGGACATCATCGGATTGCATTGAATTTGGAACTGCATAAAAACCCTTGGTGCAAGAGTGTGCAGCGTCTAGGAGAACTCCAGGGTACCTAGGTAAGACACCAGCAACCCTGACAAACAAGCAGCAAAGCTTTTATAGCTTAAAGATAATCACAATGTTTCTGAAGTTCAAAATGCAGTAAAATCTCATTGCCTAGCTGGATAGAGAATTAGGCACAGATGTACATGGCATAGGAGTGATTCACAACTTAAGAGGTTAAAGTTCCAGATTCCAACAGTACATATTTTTAGTTTCCAAAAGCAAGATACTTATGAATGTAGCATGGGGTTTTTAAAATAGAAAAACATGTTAAACAAGTATACATGTCAATTACTCACATTACAAATTCTCCTTACACTATTGTCAGAGTCCTTATGCTGCTTGTGTGTGTCTTCCAGTTATGATGATTGTCATAGAGACTTGTGTCTTATTACACAGACAAACGTTCATGCTCAGGAGCCGCTGTGCTAGATGTATCCTGCTGACTCTGATACTCAGAACGGGTTAGACAGGCTAATTCCAAATTTAAGTAAATGAAGAGAGAGGGGGAGAAAAACAATACAAACAGCAAAAGTCTGCAACAATGCGGCTGTTGTGAGTAATGTCTTAAAACTTGTGAAAACAATGTATCCAGCCCTCCTCACAATTAATTAATCATCTTGCTTTGTCATCTTATATAGGCTGAGATGAAAGGAACACTCTGCAGCTGCTGTTAACTCACAAGATTAATACATATTCAGATAGAAATGGAAGCTTAACTAATTAACCATTGTTTATATTGAGCTTTAAGGACACCTCTAGTGGCTGTCTAGAGGTTTCCCATTGTGTTCAAACAGTCTATGTGGGCCATCTTTAACATCTGCTCACTCTGCATTAAGACGTTCAGAGCTCTCCCTATGATTTCCCGTTCAGAGCTGAAATGATCTCATATATTGGCATGGCCTGAAGTTGTGGGAGGGGCTATAGACCCATAAAAGGGACTCCCCCCCCCTTTCCCTACTTACCTTTGTTGGTCAGACGAATAGACTGTTCGAGGTCAGCATTTGCATGAGATCCACTTCCAGGTCATACAAGACACCATTTTGGTTTCTCCTTTGCTCCCTGAGGTCTCCTACTCCAAGCTGTGTCCAGGAGTCCTGCAGCAGGCATTTCCATTAATTCAGTGGCTTTCTCTCCGGTCAGCATCACATTTGGTGTCTCAGGGACTCTCAAACCGTAAGTTGACCCACCTGTCGCGCCAGGATTAGTTCCCACGGCGTTCAGCACAGTACGGGTCCTCACTTTACGGTTTTCCTTTCGTTTTGCACGGTTATTTTGTTACCTTATACTCACCTAGCTGCTCATGTAAAATCTGTTGTTTAAAAGCTCTTTTGGTTAAAATCTGTTCGGTTAAAACTACAAACAAAATAAACATTTTCACCTACACATTGAACCCTACCGGTCTTTTGGTGTACTACAGGCATCTCAGACATTATTGCATTTCATGTACAAACCAACGAACCACTGCATTTGCGCCTATACACTGACCCCTACTGGTCTTTTGGTGTACTACAGGCTTCTTAGACATTATTGCATTTCATGTACAAACCAACGAACCACTGCATTTGCGCCTACACACTGACCCCTACTGGTGATTCAGTGTACTACAGGCTTCTCAGACATTATTGCATTTCATGTACAAACCAACTAACCACTGCATTTTCGCCTACACACTGACCCCTACCGGGCTTTTGGTGTACTACAGGCTTCTTAGACATTATCGTATTTTCATGTACAAATCAATGAACCACTGCATTTGCGCCTACACACTGACCCCTACCGGTCATTCGGTGTACTACAGGCTTCTCAGACATTATTGCATTTCATGTACAAACCAATGAACCACTGCATTTTTCACCTACACACTGACCCCTATCAGTCATTCGGTGTACTACAGGCTTCTTAGACGTTTTTGCATTTCATGTACAAACCAATGAACCACTGCATTTTTCACCTACACACTGACCCCTATCAGTCATTCGGTGTACTACAGGCTTCTTAGACGTTTTTGCATTTCATGTACAAACCAATAAACCACTGCATTTTCACCTACACACTGACCCCTACCGGTCATTCCGTGTACTACAGGCATCTGAGACATTATTGCATTTCATGTACAAATCAACGAACCACTGCATTTTTGCCTACATGCTGACCCCTCCCGGTCAATCGGTATACTACAGGCTTCTCAGACTTTATTTCACTTCATAAGCAAACAAACTAACTATAGCATTTACGCTTTTATACTGACTCCTATCTGTCAAACTGTATACTACAGGCTTTTCAGACATATGGTTATTCCCCTCATAACATTCCCATTATAATTACACTATAACACTTCCTTACAACTCATGCTTGCTATGATATAACCATTCCTGCATACCTGCCTGCATTTAGTTACATTTACTGACAATACACAAACATTTACCCAAGAATGCGCATACTCTATGCAGGATTCCAGAGTCTAATACTGAATATTTGCATGTTTACACGCTTAAAATATAAGTCCTTCCAATTACGTATTTTCACATATTAGGTTATTCAGCTGCCAGTCATGGCTTACTACACTCACGTTTCGGGGTACAGTTGTATTCCATATAACACATGATAAAACACTCCCGACAAGTTAATTTCCTTCAAACAGGGGCATTACAAGCATACAATAAACATTGGGACGGAGCACTTTGCTCTATTAAACTTTCATAATACACATATGGGTATACGCTTTTAAATGTCTATATTCAATTTTCATACATTGTTTTACCCATCCGGGATACAGGTATTAATAACCCTTACGACCAGTAAGGGTATCTAATCATACTACCAGGTACATACACCTGCTCATGTGGTATATACATACATTTTCTGTTTACCCCTGGGTATATCCTTAGCATACTGGCAATTAGGGACTATAGGTTTCTCCTTTCTTGGCATCTACGCCTGTCGTATAGTGGTCCCGTGAGGCCAACACCCCGCCTCAACACTCGGAGGCAAACACCCATCGGGCCACTCGTGAGCTAGCCGCCTCGTATGATATGTATATATATATATATATATATATATATATTAGTGGCTATCCGGCTTAAACATGACTCAGATGTGATACTTCTATATGTAGAGTGAGATATGCTAGGTAGGTGAGTGAACTGTAGGTTGTGAGTTGCTTTAGTCAGATGATTGTGTACCACTGGCCTGGGCTATGGGAAGCAGTTGGTCACTTAAGTGTATCTTGTGGGTTGGGTAATTTTTGTCACACAGTGCACCTTGTGTTAAGAGCATTGTCTAGGGCAAATATAGCAAGAGGAGATAGGGCAGTATCAATGTCAGCGCTAAAGTACATTACAGTCCCAGATCATGCGGTCAGCCTATGCCGGTCGGCCGGTTGCTCAGGGTGTAGGTCATAGAGGAGTCCCAGCTGTTTGCATATGAAGCAATGTGGGGGGTTTAACTCTCGCCCCAGGTCATCCCGCAGGCCGGCATCTTTGTTCCACGGTCTTGGTGTCTCAATGAGTCCAAGTCCAAGTCCTGTTGTTGCATCTCCGCTTGATGCGGGTGGTCCCCTGCCCATGTGGGCAATGCGCCAGGGTAGTGCCCGTTGTGGCCTGCTTCCTGGGTGGGCCAGAGTTTGGGTGTCCTTGGATCGCCCAGAGGTTTCCTGCCACCTCCACTACTCCCTCCTCTCCTGGGCTCTTGTGCAGGGTGAAAGGATGTATCATGCTCCTGACTTGCCTCTAGGGTAGCCTTGGTTAGCTGACTGAGGTCGTCTAGGTGCTGCAGGGGTCTGCTATTGAGGTCTTGTTGCTGCCTCCCATGCTGCATGGACAGTGCTTCACCGACTCCTGAGGCCGCCGCCATCTTGGTGGAGTAAGTCGCGGGGTATGCCGTCTCAGGGTCTGAGTCTCCTTGGCTCATCGGTGCAGCTTGCCAGCCAGTGTGGACCGGGATATCCCCCGCCGGTCCAAAGGGGGGGGGGGGGCGGAGCTGTGACTTGACCCACGGATGCCTAGTGCCGCACAGTACAGGTAAGCGGCCGTCTCGCCTGTCCGACGGGCTCACTAGGCCTCCCTCACCTCTCCAGCTTTTGCAGAGGAAGCTGCTTCCAGAGGCATTTCAACTTGCTTTGGTCAGTTGCAGACGCAGGCTAGTCGAGTGTAGCGGATGGCACTGGGCTGTCCTGGAAATTTCATTTGTTTTAATGCCTTCAGTTAAAATTGCAATGTTATATGTGGAAATGTATGTTGTATTCGTCTGATTTGTTCGGTAGAATCATTCTAGCAATTATGGGAATGAAACTACCGAACAGTCAGACCTCCCCAGTGTGAAGTGTGTCTTCAATTACCAGTTGCAACAATGTTGCGTACTGGTAATTGGCAAGCTGTGCAGTGGGTCCTTTGTTCTCGGGGTGGCCGCCATTTGGGAAACGAACACGTGGCGACGGCCATTTTAAAACTCCCGAACAGCAGTGTTTTGCTGTCGAGTGTCTGGAACCCAAATCGGACACTCAGCTAGGCGAACACCGCTGAGACCTCCATACTAACAGTATGTTCGTTTCCAAACTACCAAACGGCCCCTCGTTCGGTAGAAAGAAACAACCGAACGAGGGGATTCATGCGAACCCTCCCTGATCTCTGTAACATTAGTCTTTCGTGCAATTTGTTCCCTTATACGGTGACCGACCGCAGGGCCCCATCTCCTGGAACCACATTCGGCTGTTCTCTCCAGCGCGGTCAGTCTTTTCATTACCTCCACAGATTTCCCGAACCTCTGGTCTGATAAATACTTGTTCCTGAGCCTCACTGGGATCTTAAGCGGAGATAACTAGAATACTAGATCTCCGCTACATCGAGCATTAAGAGCCTCAGGGCAATCTGGTGCTCGTGTAGGACGCTCACAGTAAGGGTAGTAGCTGGAGCTCCTTGAAAGTGCTGCCAGTCGCCATGTTGCTCAGGCCCAGACCCCCCACTACACATTTTAAGGATGAATTGATGGGACCCTGTAGTCACTATAACAACTTTATCTTATTGATCTATATATATATGTCTGTCTTTTGTGTCTTTTAAAGTGTTTTTATTCTCATTTATGATTGCTTGAAAGTGCATCTTCTAGTCATGCCCCCAAGCCATCTGTATCAGAGATCCAGGAATCATACTTCCCGGCTCTCATACCGACTCATACCCTGACATAAAAATGCATTTTGTGCTGATATTGACTGATTTGGGCATTTTCTTTTCCTGAACAAGCACCTTAGAAGTGCTGTGCATGTTCTCTTGAGTGTGAGGGTGCACTGCACTAACGCAGTTGCAGAGATACACGCAGTGGCAAAAGATAGAAATGAGGCAGGCTTGGAGCTACCCACTTCTTTCACCAGGGCCTGAAGATACCTATTCTTCAGAAAAAAAAAATTTCCCCTATGATTAGAGACAGTACTTAAATATTCAAGGCACCTCTTCATAGGACAGGCAGAGCGCTAGCAGCCAATGCTCCTAAAGTTTAAGGACCTCCTCTTGCTCCCTCACCTTCTGGTATACAACCTACAGCCCGCTCAAAGGCTCAGTTTTGCCTGTCCTCTTAGGAGGAACATAGGGCACACCACGTTGTGGCCTGTATTTTGTGCAGCTTACCGGTTTGGTGGGGATATTGTAATGCCTGGAGAGCAGCCTGTATTATCACAGTCCTGATTGTCACAAAAATGACTAAGGGAAGGGATGGACCCTAGGGTTCTTACTTTTCAATCGACAAATAACCCATTATGATAACATATCAATATATAATGAATCTAAACATAATTTTGGCAATTAGTTATTCAATGTAATATCTTGATTTATGTGTTCAAGGGTGGTTGAAATATGTCTGTTATGTATATATATCTTCTAGGGTTAACGGCTCACTTGATGTTAATGTATTTCTATATCACCCAAAATATTAATACGCAATCTGACATTCTTTATAAAAATATGCATTGATGCTACTCCAAAAGTAAACAATAATATACTCAACAGATGGTATTTCTTAACAACATTACAGAGAAAGGGATCTTTCATGTAGTCGTCTTTATTTCAGCAAGTTAGGGACACACCTGGTGATAAGAGCGAAGAAAATAGAGGTGAGAACATGGTCCTCTGTCCACTATTCTTTTTTAGGCAAAATTACATTATCACTTTTAAATTAAACTCTCGCCCTATAAGGACACTACCGCCAATCACCATATACAGCACATTCCAGACTCTTCAGGGTACAGAATAGCAAATTACCATCTGTTCTTTTTAACCTATTAGACATCCATACCTAAATATGTATATGAAAAGGAACAAAGAATATATAATATCCTACGTTCAAAATATTACAAATGTTGTCAAATTCCATTAAATATTGAGTGAATAAAAACATTTGATTGTCTCTATAAGAATGACCGTGTGAATCTCTATTTAAATGTCTTTACCAACTTGCTCCTAGCCAGGTGCAGAGGAACCGCTAGGGATAAAAGAGTGTATGTTATCAACATACCAGGTGTGTGGTAGCCGTGGTTCCTTAGTGTTAGTGTTTTTCAAAAACATGCGTCTAATAAAATGAGTAAGTTCTCCTGTATCAATAGCATTGGGTATACCTCAAACTTTTAGGTTTCTTCACATTACTCTATCCTCCAGGAGAAGTGAGAAGAGTGCAAGCTGCAGTTAGCGTCTGTATCTGTGCTTGTGTGGAGTCATGCTTATTGCAAACTCCCTGGCTTCCTTCTTCTGTAGCTTTAATCCATCCCATGAGAATACAGAGGTCTTCCATCAAGACAGTCATTTTCAATGTGAATAGAGCCTTGATGTCCACTATTAAATTGGAGATGTCTCATTTTGTAGCCAGGTGAATATCAACTTCCCTGGAGGTTAGTAGCTCTGCCAAGTAGTCATTGTGTCAAATTCTTCTCCTCTAACTCTTGGACTTCTAAATCGTGCCGTAGAGAAGAGTATAATGAGGCTATGTCGAGGGTGACCGAAACAAAGCTGTTTTGCCACCTAAAATTATCCATTGACTGCAAAACATGCTTAGTGCCCCTAAATATTCTCCAAGTCTATTACTAGAGGCTGCAAATGTAAGTCCACCTATTTTGATCAACCTACTCACAAAAATCCAATACCTGAACCAAAAGGGCACCCGGGAGGACATGATAAGAATTTGTGGTAAAATGTAGGTAGGACAGGGTTGAGTCTTTTTCATTTATGGCCCCTTAAGAGAAAAACCCAAAGAAACAAGGTCTTCTAAATATTTAGAAAAGGACATAGTGGGGTCCTTCAACAAGTAGACATAGGTGTCACTAATCGATTATTGTCTATTCTATACCTTGTTCAAAGGTACTATCATTTAAAGGTACTATCCCACAACTCTCCTGAAAAGTAGAGAAGGCTGTAGAGATCTGGGGATCATCCCTTAGATCAGGAGGTGTTAAATAGTCAGACGGGTTGCATCATATTCACTAGAAGTATTACCATAGAACACACCAATCCCTTCTCCAGAATACAAATTAAGAGTAACATTTGAAAATTGGAATGGACAGAAATCCCTCCAATAGAATATCAAAATTGGTATTAGAGCAATCATCAGTTAGATTGAAAGTTGTATGAAAGTTAAATCACACAAACAATTTTTTTAATCAGTCAAAGCACTGAATATGTTGCAGTGATGGACTGAAATGAAATTAGAAGGGTTATTCATAAAACACTGGACTTAGTGGTTGCTACATAAATGACCCTTGTGTCACTTATGGATTTTAACTATTTTCTTGCTAGCTGCTAGTGTTTTATTTAAATGCAGTGTTCAAGTATGGCTGAAATATGGATCAAATTCAAGTCTGTTTGGGGCTTGATTTCCAAAGTCTGGAAATACTTGAATTGCATGAACAATATTTGGATTTTGCTGTCTGAATGACCTCTTAATGCTTTTACCCATTTGATACAGGTACATTCAGACTTGAATGAATAACCCCATAAGACCTCTCAAAAGAAGCTTAATTTCTGATTCACTTAATGACTCATGATAAATTGATCACATTTTCTTAATGCAATGTGATTCCCTGTCCTTTTTGGCTGGATTTTTGTTTGTTGTTTTTTTGCCGTTTACAGCCTGTTTGTGCTAATTGTTCCTTACTCTTTTCCATACTTGTCCTTCCTCCCTCTTGTTTTGTATTTTGTGCTGAAGTTTTTTGAGACCTGATCCCTGAATGCACAATCCAAATCCAAATCAGTGAAAAGTGTTTGTTTCACTTTAATTAATCTGTCCTCTCATAATAGATCAAGCTCCAATGGCAGTATTACGTCAAGACGAGGAGGAAGCTCCTGCATCACTGAAGCTAATTTTACCAGACAAATCAAGACTGGAAAATGACACACTTCTATTTGGTGTGAGAATCAATTTTTGAGTTGAAGCCTTCAGTATCGGAACAGTTATGGCATTTCCTATCGTGCATAAAGCTCTGGCAATCACTACAATTTTGTTTAAAAAAAAATAATAATTCTCTCTGCTGGTTCCTCTTTTACCTTTTTTTCCCCAATTAAGTCTTATTGTATTTTCCATTTATAAAAATCTTCCCACAGTCCAGATTTCCAACTGTAGGATTTAATCGTTTCCTCACCTGATTGAGCCATTTGTTCCTATTGGTAGTTATGGGTTAGAATATTAATTACTTCTGTTAAAGTGGGTACCTTAGCAATTCTCCAATTACATGCTATGGCTTGTTTACTAGCCAAAGTATGAGGTAACAAAAGAGTTACAATGGACAACTGAGTTTATTGGAGAATATGTCTAATAAGGCAATTTCAGGACCGCAGGGAATATGTAACTGTAGAATATTAGCTAGTAGATTAAAAACGGACTTCCATAAATTTTGGGACAACTCCATCCGATATGGCTATATGTGCCTATAAGCTTACAATTGCATGAGCAAAGGGCTGTTTGAGATGGCTTAATATGTGCTAATCGTGCTCGGACTAGATGCCATCTTAAGATATTTTATACAAAAACAATAATAAAGTTGGAGACACTATGGCTAATGACATGTAAATGCGCCTATGAAAGAGCGTGCTTTATGAGGGGCAGACTTGTATTGAAAATGCATGTTCCTCCTCTACCTTATTGCACCTAAACTAGAAATATTTTTCTAATTCCAGATATACTACAGAACCTTTAAATGGTTTAATTGTATTCTGTGTTTAATTCATTTGTTCAGACACAATATTTAGTTGTTGCCGATTGAGTGTAAATAGAACCTCCATAAACCCCAATGAACATGCTGTACAATAGGAATTCCAGATATCAATTTAATTTTCAGCCTGTATTTCTTTTCAATGAATGTTACATAGTTACATAGGCTTAAGGACCTGTGTCCTTCAAGTTTGCTGATGATCCAAAAGAAGGCAAAAAAAAAAACAGTTTGAAGCAATCTTCCAATTTTGCAACAAACTAAGAAAAAAATTCCCCATTGACCACAGAATGGAAGTGAGATTTATCCTTAGATCAAGAAGCTATTACCCTAAGTTGAAAAATTATATAATTGAATATTCTGTTTTTGCAAATATGCATCTATTTGCTGTTTAACCCCTTACTGACCAGACCACTTTTAAATTTTTTTACCGTTTGGGACCAGAGCTGTTTTTACATTTCTGCGATGTTTGTGTTTAGCTGTAATTTTCCTCTTACTCATTTACTGTATCCACACATATTATATACCGTTATTCTCGCCATTAAATGGTCTTTCTAAAGATACCATTATTTACATCATATCATATAATTTACTTTATTTTATTTTTACTATTTTCATGCAACCATTTTACCACCAATCTATGCCAAATGTAAACAAAAAAAAAATTGCGATTTTTTTTTTTTTTTGGCACATATAGCAATTTAAGAATACATGTACGGAGAACTTTAAGAGTTACTGCCAAAGAACACCCCGATATGTGTTCAGCAACATCTCCCGAGTACAGTGATACCCCCCTTGTATAGGTGTGTTGGGTTCTCTGGGGGCTAAAAGACCTTATTTGGAGGGTGCGCATTCCAGTTTTCCAACTTGGAATTTTCTCAGCTGGTCATCATGCCCCCATGTCCTATTTGGGTCATTTTTGAAGCCGGCCAATGTAATTTAACCCATCAAACTATATATTTCTGAAAAGTAGACACCCTATGGTATTTCAAGTGGTGGTATTTTAACACTTTCCATGCATTAAATCTACCACCAGTCTTTGTCAAACTTTTGAGTAGTCGTTTCCCCTTTTCCATGTTTGCACGTTGAAATTTGCCAGATTGGTTTGCTGGGCCTATGTTACCTTTGAGACCATATAGCAGCCCAGGAATGAAAATTAACCCCATCATGGCATTTGTAAAAGTAGAAAACCCAGGGTATTCAAAATGGGGTATGTCCAGTCTTTTGTAGTAGCCACTTAGTCACAAACGCTGGCCAAAGTTAGCGGTTTTATTTGTTTTTGTATAAATGTTTTTTATTTATATATATATATATATATATATATATATATATATACATACACACACACAAACACACATAATACGTGTCTGTGTGTGTGTGTGTGTGTGTGTGTGTGTGTGTATATATATATATTTCCTATATATGTATAAATCATTTAAATCATTTTATAATATATTATACATATATAATGCATCTATGATTTCATCATAAGTGTATTTTGAGATATATGTGTATATATATATCAAAGTATACTTATAACAAAATCATATAGATGCATTATATATGTATAATATATTATAAAATTATTTAATTATTTTATTATATATTACACATATATAATATAGACACTCCTCACTTATCGACCGGGTTCCCTTCCTATGATCTTGTCGTAGAACAAATCGGTCGGAAAGTGAGGAGTTAAGGGATTCCCTGCTCTGGAAATTTCCCCAAACATAGATTTGAGAGATTCCCTGCTCTGGTGCATTCCTCTATGTTCGAGGAAGTTTTCCCGAACATAGACATATGCACCAGGGCAGGAAATCCCCATGACGGCTCGCACTAATGCCATGTCGTAAGTGCGAGCAGTGGTAAAACAGGTCGCTAAATGAGTACCACCTGTATATGTATAATATATTTATTTTATAAATTTTTTAGCAGAGTCCTATTGCATTGATGTGATCACATGGCCATGGAGGACCAGGGTGGCCGGAGCTGCTGTATGGGGACTGCTGGGGTCTCTGGCAGCCCCCCCCTGACCGTGATCGCCGCAGATCGATGGTCCAGGGCTCCTATTTGTCACGGAAGTCCTTAACGACCGTTTTTTGTCCTCGGTCGTTAAGGGGAAATTATACATAGATATATATATGATTTAATTCTAAGTGTGTTTTGATATAAATAAATATTTATATCAAAATACAGTGAGAATAAAATGACATATGTTTATACATAATTTTTGTAAAAATTATTTTTAGTTTATTTTTAATATTTGTCAAATATATATACATAATATATAAAGTTATTATATATATATTTATATACGTGTGTAATTTTACTGTGTATTTTTATAATAATATAACGTTATATATGTGTGTGTGTGTGTGTGTATGTATGTGTGTATATATATATATATATATATATATATATATTATATATAGATATAATATATGTGTATATATATATATTTATCTCATATATATATAAAGATATACACTTTTTAAAATTTATTAACTATATTTTACATTTTTTTAGCTTTATTTTAACTTTTCCATTTTTTTTTTAACTATTACTGAGTGCCTCGACCCCTCAAGGCACTCTTTAAAGGTAATAGCATCTGAAGCCTGCAGATGGCTTCAGATGCTCTTCCCTACACTGCCGGGTGCCATGTGCAGCAAACCCGGAAATGATCGCAATTACTCGGGTCCCCGGCAGTGTAGGTGGGTATAACACGATGCCTCGATACCGAGGCATCGTGTAATACCATCAGAGCGGCTGGAAGTGATCACGATCGCTTCCAACACTCAAAATAGCCGCGGACATACCAGGTATGTCCGAGGTCCTTAAGGGATGTTTTTTGTCGGATGTACCTGGTACGTTCGCGGTCCTTAAGTGGTTAAACATCTGTACGGACTCTGATAAAAACCTCTTCTTAAGGCAGAGAATGCCATATCATTATTGTTCTTACGTTAAAAAAACCTTTCCTTTGCCTTATACTAAATCTTCTTTCTTCCAGTCTAAACGCATGACCTCGTGTCCTATTTAAAGTCCTGTTTGTGAATAGATTTCCACACAATGGCTTGTATTGGCCCTGGATATATTTGTATAATCTCTGCTCTGAGGCAATATTTTTCTAAACTAAAGAGGTTTACATTTGTTAACCTTTCTTCATAGCTAAAATGTTGCATTCCTTATATTAATTTTGTAGCCTGTCTCTGCACTCTTTCTAGTGCCACAATATCCTTCTTTAGAACAGGTGCCATAAATTACACAGCATATTCAAGATGTGGTCTTACCAGTGATTTATAAAGAGGCAAAATTATATTTTCATCCTGATTATTAATGCTCTTTTCATGCATGACAATACCTTACTGGCCTTAGCCAATGCTGATTGACATTGCACATTGTTGCATAGTTTGTTGCCTATAACAATCCTTCTTGTGTGTTGTAAACCCTAATTCGCTTCCATTAAGGGTATAAGTTGCTTGTGCATTTTTTATGCTGAAGTGCATAGCTTTGCATTTTTCTACATTAAATTTCATCTGCCATTTGAGTGCCCAGTCCCCTAGTCTGTCTATATCCCTCTGCAGCAAATTAATATATTGCTTTCATTGTATTACTTTACAGAGTTTTGTGTCATCTGCAAACACTGAAACATGACTTATAATGCTTTTTTTCAAAAACATTTATAAACATGTTAAAGGGACACTATAGTCACCTGAACAACTTTAGCTTAATGACGCAGTTTTGGAGTATAGAACATGCCCCTGCAGCCTCACTGCTCAATCCTCTGCCATTTAGGAGTTAAATTCCTTTGTTTATGAACCCTAGTCACACCTCCCTGCATGTGACTTGCACAGCCTTCCATAAACACTTTCTGTAAAGAGAGCCCTATTTAGGCTTTCTTTATTGCAAGTTCTGTTTAATTAAGATGTTCTTATCCCCTGCTATGTTAATAGCTTGCTAGACCCTGCTAGAGTCTCCTGTATGTGATTAAAGTTCAATTTAGAGATTGAGATACAATTATTTAAGGTAAATTACATCACCTGTTTGAAAGTGAAACCAGTTTTTTTTTTTCATGCAGGCTCTGTCAATCATAGCCAGGGGAGGTGTGGCTAGGGCTGCATAAACAGAAACAAAGTGATTTAACACTTAACCCCTTAAGGACAGAGCCAAATGTACACGTTGTTAACAAAACAAAATGTAAACAAAACCTGGCATTTGCGCTACATGTCTGTCCAACCGTAATACACCTCTTTCATAGTAAATGCACCCACCCTTATTATATATCATTTTATTCAGGGAAAACAGGGCTTTCATTTAATATCAAATATTTAGCTATGAAACATAATTTAATATGAAAAAAATGGGAGAAAATACGATTTTTTTTTATTTTTGTAGTTCTACATGACATTTTAACGGTCAGTGTCATAATACTGTTTGCTTTTACTGCAATATAATACACATATTTGTATTCAGTAAAGTCTCACGTGTAAGACAGTACCCCCTATGTACAGGTTTTATGGCGTTTTGGGAAGTTACAGGGTCAAATATAGCACGCTACATTTGAAATTGAAATTTGCCAGATTGGTTACGTTGCCTTTGAGACTGTATAGTAGCCCGGGAATGAAATTTACACCCATAATGGCATACCATTTGCAATAGTAGACAACCCAAGGTATTGCAAATGGGGTATGTCCAGTCTTTTTTAGTAGCCATTTGGTCACAAACACTGGCCAAAGTTAGCGTTAGTATTTGTTTGTGTGTGAAAAATGCAAAAAACGCCAATTTTGGCCAGTGTTTGTGACTAAGTGGCTACTAAAAAAGACTGGACATACCCCTGTTTGCAATACCTTGGGTTGTCTACTATTGCAAATGGTATGCCATCACAGGGGTAATTTTCATTCTTGGGCTACCATAGGGTCTCAAAGGCAACGTAACCAATCTGGCGAATTTTAATGTGAAAAAAATGAAACGCAAGCCTTATATTTGACGCTGTAACTTTTGAAAACACCATAAAACCTGTACATGAGGGGTACTGTTGTACTCGGGAGACTTCGCTGAACACAAATATTTGTGTTTCAAAACAGTAAAAAGTATCACAGCAATAATATTGTCTGTGTAATGCTGTTTGTGCGTGAAAAATGCAAAAAACGTCACTTTTACTGGCGATATCATCCTTGTAATACATTTTACTGTTTTGAAACACTAATATTTTTGTTCAGCGAAGTCTCCCGAGTAGAACAGTACCCCCCATGTACAAGTTTTATGGTGTCTCGGAAAGTTATAGGGTTAAATATAGTGCTAGCAAATTAAATTCCCTTTACTTTCGGCATGGGTTGTAAGGCAGGTCCTGCTAATTGTAATTAATTAAGATACCTAATTATGTAAAAATATTACATAAATATATATGTAGAATTAATATATGTAAAGATATACGTATGTGTATATATATGTATATATCTATATAATTTTTAAAAAATATTTTTATTTATATATAGGTATATATATAGTGATATATACGTATATATTTATGTATAAAGATATATATATATTATTTCGTTCTACGTGTATTTTGATATATATATATATATATATATATATATTAATTTCACAATACAGTTAGAACGAAATAACACACATCTATATATTTTTTAATTATTTATTTTTAATTATTTTTTAATTTTATTTTTTAACGTATTTACATTTTAATTTTTTTATAATATATATAAATATATATATAACAATAAATATATATATATATTTAATCAGTATCAGTCTACGTGTAATTTGATATTATATATATATATATAATTATATATATATTAATAGTAAAATACACCTAGACGGTGTACATGTGTGTATGTATATGTGTATATATATACTTAGATCATATATATATAATATATATATATGATCTAAGTATATATAATTTTTTTTTTTTACACCATTAACTTATTTTTATTTTATTTTCAGCCAGCAGGGGGACCACCTGTAATTACAGGCAGCCCCCCTGCTGGCAATAGAGAAGCCAGCTATACCCGGCCATGTGATTGTGGGGTCCTCGCTAGGACCCCACTCTCACACTGCCGGGGGGCTTCCTGGAAGACGGACGTGCCGTGGGGGGCTCCCTGGGAGTACAGAAAGACCGGAGGGCGTACTATTACGCCCGGCGGCGTTTAGAGCCGCCTATTAGAGGGCGTAATAGTACGCCCTCCGGTCTAAAGGGGTTAAATGACAGTGAATTGAGCAGTGAAATTGCAGGGGAATGATCTATACACTAAAACTGCTTTATTTAGCTAAAGTAATTTAGGTGACTATAGTGTTCCTTTAAGTAGAATGGGTCCCAGAACAGAACCCTGGGGGACACCACTTGTATGTATAACACAATTTAGGTTTACATAAACAAAAGACAATATTTCACAATAAACAGGTCTATTATTTGTATCTATTCTCTAGATAGAATTGAGAGCTTCTTTGATGGATGGAATAACAGGTGACCTCCAATGTCTGGGGACATATGTAGTGGCAGCAATGAGAATATGTCCAATAATGATTTGTTTTTTCAACTGAACTTGGGAATGTTTTAAACAAAACAAATTCTGATATTAATACTGAGATGTTAGGATTCACGAATCAGCCTGTATTTCTGATGTAGACATTTTGTTAATTCTTAAAGGGACTCTCTAGTACCAGGAAAACATATCAGTTTTCCTGGCACTACAGGACTCAGCAGTGCCCTCTCCTTCCCACCCCCCATCCCATGTTGCTGGAGGGGTTAAAACCCCTTCAATGTCTTACCTGAATCCAGCACCGATGTCCCTCGGCGCTGGGTCAGGCTCCGCCCACGCTCCTCCCTCGCTGACATCAGGCGGCGGAGCAGACCTAATGCGCATGCGCAACAATGGCCGCGAGCATTAGACCTCCCCATAGGAAAGCATTATTCAATGCTTTGATATGGTTATTCCGGCGACACTGGAGGTCCTCATGCATAGCGTGAGGACGTCCAGCATCGTTTAAAACATTCTTCGTGTTCTAAGAACACGGAAGTCCCTCTAGTGGCTTTCTGATAGACAGCCACTAGAGGAGGACTTAACCCTGCAAGGTAATTATTGCAGTTTACAAAAACTGCAATAATTACACTTGCAGGGTTAAGGGTGGTGGGAGTTGGCACCCAGACCACTCCAATGGGCAGAAGTGGTCTGGGTGCCTGGAGTGTCCCTTTAAGCACCATGGGATCCACTCGAAATTCAATAAATATTTGCAGGCTGTATAACTCTCACCAAGACTTTACCTCTTTAACTGCCAATTTGTTCAGTTGTTTGTACTTTTCCTGTAAGTCACATATTTGATCATCTGCAGCCAAGTTATGTGGTGATTTGGCTGCAAATGTTTTCAGCTTTATGTAAAGTTCAGACTTGCTTGAAACCAGTCTTTACGTGGATATGAAACATTTATCCACTTTGTTAAAGCACTTGATTCAAACATATTTTGAAACTTTTTTCAGATACATTCAAAGTCTAGGATCTATTTAAAGCAAAACCAAAAGCTTTACTGAATGCAAAAAAAAAAAAAAAAAAGGCTAGTGAAGAACATACAATTAATATGAATGCAAAATGTATGCAGTTATCAGATTAGTCCTGCTTTCAGTATAAATCACAAGGATTGTGTAGTTCAAGTGCCAATAAGGCAGTGGTCTTGAGAAAATAGCCATATAGTTACATAGGCTGAAAAGAGACTTGTATTCAAAAAGAGAGAGAGGAACCGCGCCCTAAATTAAATATACGTACATTCAGTAGGTATCATATATCCTCAAAAAAAGTAAACACAGAGAGAGAACATAATGGTGCAGTATAGTTGAAAAACTAAAAGAGGTATTTGAGTAAATTGAGATAATTTGCACTCACATTTGGTAGAGCTAACCAGGAGCACTACCGTAATTCATATGGACGGCACAATCCCCGTCTAAGGATATTGAAGCAGATATCTTCAACACTCCAGTAGTACGACAATATAGGAGATATAAGAAGAAACTCCAATAGTGCAGTATATTATAATCCAAGTTTGGAAAAGAAAAATAAATAGAGAATATAGTACTCACATTTGCTAGAGCAGAAACTTGCTCTAGTATATTTGGCTTTCAGTGGTATAATCCCCACTGTAGGATATGTAAACCAGGAGGTAAGAAAATAACTATCAAGTAAAAAAAAATATTGCTTTAAAAAACTATTTAATGACAATATATAAAAACAAATGGCTATATAAAATATCACTTAACGCGTTTCGCCGATCAGGCTTCTTCAAAAGTGTAAGAGATGTCTTTAAGATGTCCTTTATATAGATAACTTACATAAAAATCGATAACTTCCTGGTGTGTTTGGTCCTCTGCTACCGTGGAACGCACGCGACATACCGGAAGCGGTGCGGCGTATCCACGTGTAGTATTAACCACCGTGGAACGCACGCGGCGCGCCGGAAGTGATGCGGCGTATCCACGAGTAGTAATGATTTGCGTTCCAGCGTGGAACGCATCGCGGCCCCAATATGGCGCCGTGTGCATAATAGTCTCTATGCCCAACAAGATGTTCTATTAGACAATAATAACAGCCCGATTTTATGAACTAGGTTTCACCATTGCTCGTCTTCTGGATGTCGAACATTTGGGCACAAAAATGCCTCTAAAAAAGTCCTGGAAAGGGCTAAAGGGCTGCAAAGGGAAGTAAAATGTGGGTGAGTAGGACAAGTGCCCTGCAAACAAATGTGGATAGGGAAATCACTTAAAATAACATAAAAATTAAAAATACAGCTGAGCCATAAAATAGCACTAGATGGAATCTTTGATTTGGAGGAACATAAAGCAAAATCTAAAGCATGGCTGTCAGGAGGATCACCAGAATTATCCATTTGAGAGAGGGTTTGAGTGCAGGGTATTCTCTTTCATTATTCCAACTGAGCTCAACTCTTGATGCATGGATAAAAGGCCTTCACAAGCCTCTGCTATTGTGTACATAGTTTATACTAAGTGACCCATAGGTTGAGGAGGTGGTGACCATGGCGGTGTAGGTGGAAGCAGCGGTGGAGGAGGACTGATCCGTGCGTGCTGCAGCTAAAACTCCACTATCGCCTGCTGCTCGCACAGTCTCATGAGGCGATGAGTGGGAAGGCCGAAGTTACACTGCAGCGCAGACAGGCGAGCAGCAGCAGGAGATGAGGAGGAAGTGCACAAGGAGGTATAACGGCGCCTGGCATATTTCCGAGAGCCACCCTCAGAGCAGATTGTCAGCAGGACCTTTTTGGAGGTGCAAGCCTATGTCCTTGCCAATAGACAGAGGGCGACTTCTATGGACCCAGATGAAGGAAGAAGGGAGTAGAGGGCACCTGGCAACACAACCACCCTGGCCCACAAGCTACCATACAATGCCTTCAAAGACTTCAAGGAAGCAGAAGAAGGCATCGATTACTTTTTACAAGACTTTGAGCGCCAGTGCCTACTCCAAGATGTGTACACCAGAGACTGGGCCACCATCCTTGCCAGCAAACTAGTGGGGAAGGCAGCAGATATTTACCGGGCTGTACCAGAAGAGCAGATCAGACACTATCCCTTTATTACCCAAATCCTCCTGGCCCGGTATGCGGTCACCCCCGAGCAATACCGCCAAATGTTTAGGGAGACCCGGAAAGGGGAGAAGGACTCCCATGCAGAGTGGGCATGCCGCATCACAAGGGCCACCCAGAACTGGCTCAACTCCCATCAAGCCAAGTTCCCGGAGATCACCCAGCTCGTCATGCTAGAGCACTTTTTCAATGGGCTCCCCAACGACACGGCTGGTGAGAGACCGCCAGCCCCAGACTCAAGAAATATTGGTAAGAGCTGCTGAAGCTAGCTCACGATATCCCCTTGGTAGGGCATTTGGGCAGGAGCCGGACATTGTCTCGGCTCACCCACAGCTGCTTCTGACCAGGCATCTCTCAGGATCTGAGGCAGTACTGCCAGATGTCTGCCAGAGAGTGGGGAAGAGAAGGGACCGGCACAGGGAACCCCTCCATCCCCTACCTATTAGTGAAGATCTGTTTTGCAGAGTAGCTGTCGACATTATAGTTGCGCAAGCACTTTGTTGACTCTAGAGAACCTCGGGCCAATCGCACGTCCCCGTGACAGCAACTTTACATTCGGATGTCATCCATATCAACTTTCGATGCCAGTTTCTGTGCCTACCATCGTGACCACGGGTAACGGGGAATCAGGGTGTGATTCCTAAAAAACGGCTACCACATGCAAGGAAGGCAGCAGGCGCGCAAATGACCCACTCCCGACGTGGGAAGGTAGTGACGTCAAATAACAATACAGGACTCTTTAGAGGCCCTGTAGTTATAATGAGTCCACTTGAAATCCTTTAACTCTGATCAATTTGAGGGCAAGTCTGGTTCAGAGCGACTGACCTGTGCGTGCTGCAGCTGAAACTCCACTATCGCCTACTGCTCCTTGCACAGTCTCTCCAGCATGTGCAAGGTGGAGTTCCACCTTGTGGGCACGTCGCATATGAGGCGGTGAGCGGGAAGGTTACGCTGCAACGCCGAAAGCGCGCACAGCCGCTACAGTGAATGTCACATCCTGTTCCAAGTTGCGGATCAGTCTGGAGATGGCTTCTGGTATCCAGTACTCTTTTTACTGAAGCTGCATCAGGGTCCTGGTATGTGGCCGCACAAATGCTGGAGCTCAACACCAGGAGGCGTGCGGTTACCCTGCACCAGACCCTGCTAATCCATTCCACACTGTGACTCCTAACTTCAACATCAGGCATACTGGGTCCCGGTCGTCCGACCGCCGCCCAGACAGTGTCACATATGAAGTGCAGGCCGCAAATGTACTATTTAGCACCCGAAAAAATTTGAATTGGTCAAACTGCGCTGTAACCACAGTATTTGATGGTTCTATTTGACTCTCAGATATGAAGAGCACGCCCCAAAATGTACTATTTAGTAGATTAGCACCCAGAAAATTAGAATTTTTACAAATGCGCTGTAAGCATATTTGACTCTCAGATATGAAGAGCAGGCCCCAAAATGTACTATTTAGCAGATTAGCATCCAGAAAATTAGAATTTTTACAAGCGCACTATTAGATGCTTCTATTTGACTCTCAGATATGAGGTGCACGCCCCAAAATTTACTATTTAGCAAATTAGCAGCAAAACAATTAGAATGTTTGCAAGTGCGCTGTAAGCGCACTATTAGACGCTTCGATTTGACTCTCAGATATTTAGGGAGCACGTGCCAAAATGTACTATTTAGCAGATTAGCACCTAGAAAATTAGAATTTTTACAAGCGCACTATTAGATGCTTCTATTTGACTCTCAGATATGAAGAGCAGGCCCCAAAATGTACTATTTAGCAGATTATCAGCAAAACAATTAGAATGTTTACAAGTGTGCTCTAAGCGCACTATTAGACGCTTCTGTTTGACTCTCAGATATGAAATGCACGCCCCAAAATGTACTATTTAGCAGATTAGCATCCAGAAAATTAGAATGTTTACAACTGCGCTGTAAGTGCACTATTAGATTCTTCGATTTGATTCTGATACGAAGAGCACGCACAAAATGTACTATTTAGCAGATTAGCACCCAGAAAATTAGAATGTTTACAACTGCGCTGTAAGCGCACTATTTGACGCTTCTATTTGACTCTCAGATATGAAGTGCACGCCCCAAAATGTACTATTTAGCAGTATAGCACCCAAAATTTTTAAAAGTTTTAAACCTGCAATGTGACAGCCGTATTTGACGCTTCTATTTGACTCTCAGATATGAAGAGCACCCCACTAATGTACTTTTTAGCACCCAAAAATATTGACTTTTTAAAACTCCGATGTAACCGTGATATTTGACGCGTCTATTTGACTCTTAGATATGAAGTGCACACCCCAAAATGTACTATTTAGCAGTATAGCACCCAAAAAATTTAACGTTTTAAACCTGCAATGTGACAGCCGTATTTGACTCTCAGATATGAAGTGCACCCAACTAATGTACTAGTTTTCAGAATTCTTTCCTAAGCTGTCCCTCACTGCGGCAGCATCTTCTCCCTACACTAATAAGAGCTCATGTGCGTGCGGCGCAACACGACTCCAGCTTATATATAGAGGCTGGGTCACATGCTGCACTGTTCAATCAGTCATGCCATTAGTAGGCATGGCTGTGATGGCTTCTATGGGCACACGAGTCAAACGCTTGTTGATTAGCTGCCCTGCAGCCTTTGAAAACGCACCATTAAATCACAGAACTCCAACCTGAACATACATGATATGTCCGTGTTCGGGTCCGGGGTCCAAAAAACTTAATGTTCGGTACGAACCCGAACTTTACAGTCCAGGTTCGCTCAACTCTATTTAGAATAAATATATTTTCTTCCAGTCTAAATGGGTGACTTTCTTCCAGTCTAAATGGGCAATTTCCAGACAGTATTGGAAACAAATATATTTGTATAATGCTATCATGTCACTTCTGAGGCAATGTTTTTTGTAAACTAAACAGATTTAAATTTGTAAACATTTCATCATAACTCAAATCTTCCATTTCTCTTATTCATTTTGTAGCCACCTCAGCACTTTTTATAGTGCCATAATATCCTTCTTTAGAACAGGTGCTACTGTAGGGTTAAAGTGGTCTTGTTGCCTACAGTGTCCCTTTAAGTCAATGTTCTACCCAAGAACAAGAATTTTCATCTAAACCAGTTTCTTCTACTTTGACACTAACCTATTGTGTGGAACCATATTGAATGCCTTGTCAAAGTCCAAGCAGGGCCGTCTCTAATGCGGGGCAAATGGGGCAGCTGCCCCGACCCCTGCCCAAGGCAGCTGCCCCGTTTGCCCTCTGCCCGCAACAATGTCTTTTGAGGTCGCCGATCCCAAAATAAATTGTTGTGGGCAGCCGGCCCGCACACTATGGGGGCCCATCGGGTGGCCCATGCACTTAGGGCCACCTGGTGGGCCTGTGTCAGCAGGTGCCCGGTCGGGCGCTCTGGTGCTTTAACAGTGTGACCACGCCTCTTGCTTTTTGGCAGCCGGCTGGGAGGAAGTGACAGCTACGCGTCACTTCCTCCCACAGAAACAGGAGCCGTGTGGGGGGGAAGGAGGACCAGCTGTTCCAGAGGGGGCCAGGCCAGGAGAGAGTGAGAACTTAATTCCCAGCCAGCCCACTGGACCCCAGGGAAGCCACCTGGAGGTTGGTTATCAAATTTTGCAGGAGTGTCTGAGTGTGTGTCAGTATGTCTGTATGTGTTTATGTCTGTCAGTGTCTGTATGTATGTGTGTTTCAGTATGTCTGTGTATGTGTGCCAGTATATCTGTCTGTGTGTATGTGTTCCAGTGTGTCAGCATGTGTGTGTGTCTGTGTGAATGTGTGCCAGTATGTCTCAGTGTGTCAGCATGTATGTGTGTGTGTCAGTGTCTGTGTGGATGTGTGCCAGTATGTCTGTGTGTGTCTCTGTGTCAGTACATCTGTCAGTATGAGGCTGCAAACTTCTGTGTATCTGTATGTTGTCCATGTGTGTTTATGTGTATGTGTGTATCTGTATATAGTCAGTGTTTGTATCTGTGTATCTGCATGTGTGTCAGGTTGTGTATCTGACTATGTGTGTCAGCATGTGTGTCAGTGTATCTATATGTAGTCTTTGTGTATCTGTATATTCTCATGTGTATGTGTGTATCTATATGCGGTCAGAGTCTATCTGTGTGTCTTTGCTTGTATCTGTTTGTGTATCTGCATGTGTCAGTGATGGTATCTGTGTGTATGTGCATGGGTGTCAGGCTGTGTATTTGTGTATCTTTATGTGTGTCAGTTCTACATGACATTTTAACGGTCAATGTCATAATACTGTTCTCATTGTGTGTATCAGTGTATCTATATGTAGTCAATGTGTGTATCTTTGTATCAGCATGTGTGTCAGTGTGTGTATCTGTGTGCTCTCTGTGTGTATCTAAATGCGGTCAGTGTGTATCTGTGTATCATTGTTTGTATCTGTCTGTCTGTATGTGTGTCAGTGTATTTCTTCTCATTGTGTGTATCTATATGTAGTCAGTGTGTGTATCTGTGTGCCTGTGTATCTGCATGTGTCAGTGTGTGTGTATCTGTATGTGTGTCAGTGTGTGTATCTGTGTATCTATATGTAGTCAGTGTGTGTATTTTTGTATCTGCATGTGTTATTGTTTGTATCTGTGTGTATGTGTATCTGCATGTGTGTTTTAGGTTGTGTATCTGTATATCTGCATGTGTATCACAGTGTGTGTGGCAGTGTATGTGTATATGTGCATACATCTCAGTATTCAAACACGCTCCTGCATTGAAACATTAACACTACATACAAACACACCTCTGTGTTAAAAACACCAAAATTATATATAAATATACCCATGCATACACATAAATGCATGCTTGCATTCAAATGCCAGCACCACATATGAACATACTTCATACAAAACACGCTTACATTCAAACACACAAACACTTCTCATTGCTAAATACAACCCTGCAAGCATGGGACAATGATAGATCCCCAGCTGTCAAAGCATTGTTGGAGTTGTATGACAGATTGGGATCTCCCATATGGCCACCCTTGCGATAGCAGGGCCCAAAAGATGCACTGCTCCAGTACCCTTTCTAGTTTAGTTCCACCACTACATTGTGGTAGAGGGCGTGACTGCATGCCAGGGAGTGAGGTGGGGGGCAGGGGGCCCAAGCAAATGCTTGCCCAGGGTCCAATTAATAATAAAGACATCCCTGAGACATCCCTGAGTCCAAGTAGAACAAATCCACTGCAGCACCCTGATCTGTAGTTCTACTTTGTTAATAAAATTAGATTTTTGTTTTCCCAGTTGATTCCTTAAACTTATCCCTTAATAACCCTTGAAATACTTCCGCAGCCACAGAAGTTTAGCTCACAAGTCTATAATTTCTATAATTTTTAACCCTTTTTGAAACCACATTTGCCTTTCTTCGATTCTTCGGTACAATTCCTGAAAGAAAAAAAATCCTGAAAGATTATAAACATTGCGGGTATATCTTAAGAGCTTGCAAAGGCTGCAGATCTTATGAACTGCAGCCTTTGCAAGCCCTTCCCCTTTTTCCCCCCAGAAGATACTTTTAATCTTCTTGCACACGTCTGGTCTGAGATCTGGAGAAGCTGGTCTGAGGTCTGTGTGGGAGAAGGTAGGCATGCTCACGTACAGTATGCCTGCCACTTCCATTAGCTCGGGGGACTTAACGGAAGGAGGCTGCAAACTTCCCTGGCTTTTTGACAGCTAGAGGGGGTTTTCCATAATTAAATTATAAAGGTGCCTTTTTTTCACAGAAATCGGCACTTTTAAAAACTGGGGTTAAACTAGGATACTCCACACCCATAAAGCTGAAGTGCTTTTGGGGTGTGGAGTGGTCCTTTAAGATGTATGGGCAATCCCCCAGCAGGCAATGCTTTAAACGGCTGAGTTGGTCATGTGATTGAAATGTTAGCATCAGGAACACAAACTGGCCCTGTAGTTTAATAGTATTCCTGACCCTATAGTGTTAAAACCACTATCAATCCCCCCTTTCCACTTAAATATAATTCAATCTTACCTGTATTCTAGTCTGCTGCTGCTAGTTATACCCCAGTTCTGCCTCCTTGGCTGACATTATCAGAAATTATGATCTTAGCCAATCACAATGCTTTTCCATAGGGGGGTTGTGGGATGGAGCCAAATGCCATCCTGGCCAATCAGCATCTCCTCATATGAGGAAAGTTTAGTGTCTCCATCCAGAGGGTGCCCCAGGAAGCACCTCTAGTAGCCATCTGAAGAATGCTTTACTGGAGGTGTCCCTAGGTTGTAATGTAAACACTGCCTTTTCTTTGAAAAATAGTGTTTACTTCAAAAAGCTTGCAGGGACTGACTATACTCACCAGAACAACAACATTAAGTTGTAGTTCTTTTGGTGACTATAGAGTCCCTTTAATCCTACTGCTACCTTGTGGTCCCTCTAATATATTAACAGTATTATGTTTTATTTTGACATAAATCATTAATAATAATCACTACAACTAGCGTTAGTACAGTACAATGCAAAGGTTTATGCGAATGTATACAATACTTGACAACAGACCATGTGGGTTTTATTAAATTAAATTCGAGGTAAAGCACACAGATCCAAAGGTTCATTTGCATAAAGCAGTTGTCTTGATAAAAACCTGCAAAAGATACTACATGTCATCCTGATATTCCACTATGGGAGGAAGATGCATTATATTATACACCTCTTGCACCTGTACAGTTGTCATTGACAGTCCGTATTGGAGCTCAATTACTCTTTTAGCAGGTGGGTTGAAGCTTTTCCTATTCCTTATATAACATCTGAAACCACTGCAAAAATTCTAGCAATAGATGTTTTCTTTAATTTTGGTATTCCCAAACAAATAGTTTGCACTACCATCTATCTAGAGAGGTAGTTGTGTTACAAGTATAAGAATTCAAGCAAAAAAAGTGTCTTCTTCCATTTTATACTGTTAATTATTGCTTTGTGTCTACATGTTCTTACATTAGCTTTATTTACTTCTATGTCTCCATTTGATTTTTACTCTAGCTCAGGAATGGTGCATATGCCACTAAGTTCTGCTGACATGTTTTAGAAACAGCACTTTGTCTACAGAAGCGACTTTGGATGCGACTTGCATCCAGCTGCTATTATTATTATTATTATTATTATTATTAATAATAATAATATTATGATTATTATACTTTGTACAATGGTACAAGTACAAAGAAAAGGTATAATACGTCTAAGAGACAATACAATGTTTGACAAGCCAATACCAAAGGAATTGAGAAACTGCTATGGTTATCCTACTTTTCATATTACATGCCTGGTTGATGTGAACATCTGACTGTTAATAACACCATCATGGCTGTTTTTTTCTAATGCTAATTTCACATTTGATTCTGCAGCTTTACTGTGATGATCTAGTTACAGGACTCTCAGTGAACTGTACATACACTCTCTGCTTTATGCATTTCCTTTTGTTCGACTTCTCTATTTGTTTCTGGTTCCTAATCTACGTAAATAGTTGAATTGGTGGATATGCAAATGATATAGCACATTATGTAACATATTTACAACACAAGTTCTGTTTAAAGAATGCACATATAACGCAACAAAAAAGATATCAGAATCATAAACATTTCTAGGTCATATAAATACAGCAATATAAATAGAGAAATATATGCGTTCTAAGTTATTAAGTTTCAAAGCAATATAGTATCACTGATATCATAGCCATGATGATATTCAAATAAAATTTGATAGATCTAAAGACTTCCAGAAGACAACTAAAACCAGAACCAGGACTGTCAGCTGGACAAAATATTAGTAGATAATAGATAATTAAATCAAAATTGCCATCAATATGTCGGAATATAGAGAGGGTTCATACGTAGATTCAAGTGATTAAAATAGCCTAAATGGCTCTTCTCCTGTCTAAAGGACTCTTAAACGTAAAGAATCTATTTGAGACTCAGGACTTTAATATAATCAACCATAGTATGTCCATGTCAACAGTAAAAGCGGTTGTGGAATGAGCCTTTAAATTAACTCCTGTAATCTAGATGGAAAAGACAATCAGTCAAGGAGGAACTTTGAATATTGGCTGTATATAAAGTAACACTTGTAGCAAAGCCCGCTGTATCTGAAAAGCTACAATAAGAGTGTAGTTAAGCAATCAGCAATTTAGGATAACAGCATTTAGCTGGATACCAAGTAACATATAATAAAAGGAAAAAAGTCTACATGAAAATTCGTAGATTAATCACAAAATATGTCATAAATGATAAATCTTAAGTTAGTGGTTTCCTAAATCGCTATGGGGTACAAAGAGTATCTGTTGCCCCCTCAAATACATACAGAGCCAGTCCAGATTCCTCAATCAAATAGATAATTCCAATCTAGATAGCATATCAGGAGTGACAGGAGGAAAAGGTGAAAGATTAGGAAATAATAGTGCCCTAGAAGTGAAAATAAAAAGTGAGTGAAAGTGAAGGAGAAAAACCTCCTTCAACCCGACGCGCGTTTCGGTGCTGTGATGCACCTTCGTCAGCCCCTGACGAAGGTGCATCACAGCACCGAAACGCGCGTCGGGTTGAAGGAGGTTTTTCTCCTTCACTTTCACTCACTTTTTATTTTCACTTCTAGGGCACTATTTCACGATGTGTAGGTAACCAGCATTCTAAGCATGGTTCTACACATTAGCACTATTATTTCCTAATTTTTCACCTTTTCCTCCTGTCACTCCTGATATGCTATCTAGATTGGAATTATCTATTTGATTGAGGAATCTGGACTGGCTCTGTATGTATTTGAGGGGGCAACAGATACTCTTTGTACCCCATAGCGATTTAGGAAACCACTAACTTAAGATTTATCATTTATGACATATTTTGTGATTAATCTACGAATTTTCATGTAGACTTTTTTCCTTTTATTATATGTTACTTGGTATCCAGCTAAATGCTGTTATCCTTAATTGCTGATTGCTTAACTACACTCTTATTGTAGCTTTTTTGATACAGCGGGCTTTGCTACAAGTGTTACTTTATATACAGCCAATATTCAAAGTTCCTCCTTGACTGATTGTCTTTTCCATCTAGATTACAGGAGTTAATTTAAAGGCTCATTCCACAACCGCTTTTACTGTTGACATGGACATACTATGGTTGATTATATTAAAGTCCTGAGTCTCAAATAGATTCTTTACGTCTAAGAGTCCTTTAGACAGGAGAAGAGCCATTTAGGCTATTTTAATCACTTGAATCTACGTATGAACCCTCTCCTATATTCCGACATATTGATGGCAATTTTGATTTAATTATCTATTATCTACTAATATTTTGTCCAGCTGACAGTCCTGGTTCTGGTTTTAGTGACCAGTAACAGGAAAGTCATTTTCTAGTACTTCCATTTTGGGGTTATGCCCCTTGACACCACTGGAGTGTCATTTAAAGGTGTGACTGACCACTAGGAGGGTGGTATATTCAAGTCTGGAATAACCACTACCTTTGGCCTAGTCAATTTCTACTTCCAGAAGACAACCTGATTCTAATAGGTTCCACTAACCATTCCAAGACATTGTAACTAATGTTGCAAAAAGCTACAGTGCAAGTCATAAAGCACAAAGTAAACTGTTACTTTTACCATAATTATGATTTGTGATCGAAGACAAACAATCTCAGCAGGCCACCTAACGCGTCTAATGCATTCAAAGTTGAATCACCACATTAATAAATACTGCAAAGACAAAGAAGATATAGATAAAATAAAAATTAATATCACAAAAATGCATAAAGGTCAAATTCACAATTCATCTCTTTTGGATACATTGTGTCCAGGGTATAAATCACAGATGAGTCACATGGTAAGGTAATTGTATCACAGGCAGAGGGGAGGATTTTGTGTGGGAGTGTCTGAGTGTATTGTACGTGTTTATTGGTTGTGTTCCAAAACCCTGTAGGTGGTATTAATGTGTATATAAGAACAATAAACCCACAACTCTGACTGTGACTGCTTGACCCTCAAAACGGAGCCTTGTCTCATTCTTGGGGGGGATTTATTGTATGCTGTTCCAGTTCGACTGCTAGGAGTGTAAACCTATTCGTATGGTTTTTCCTATTCGGCTGTTTACGGCATTCATATGGTTTCCTGTTCGGTGGATTGATGTTCTGCAGTAGCTGTGCCTGTGTCTCTGGAAGGGAATATCTACTAAACGGCGGTTTAACCCTTTTATGCCTGGGGATGCCGTTACACCATCCATGAAGCAGTTAATAAGCAGTCTGGTCGAAGTGGTTACAACATCAGTGTAACCCAATGCCTCCCAAGCCATCTGTAGTCTGGTGAAGAATGTTTCTACAGATTCATTTTTCCCTTGTAGTATATCTCCTAATTTATGGGCTAGTTCCTCTGTCTTTACCTTAGCCCATTCTCTCATTGCAGTGACATAGCATGCTCCAGATGCAGACTTGGTTCTAAACCATTCATCTTTGCATGTTGCTTTTTCTGAGGTTATCTTCATGGGCATCTGTATACTTAGCAATTATTCTAGCCCAAATGGGGCCAGCTTTTAGTGCCACAATCTGTTTTAAATCCATCCAAGTACACTGGTAAGTAGCTTGAATTGTGGATAGAGACTGGACTAGAGCTAAGGGGGCCTTTTCAACTTCTGCCAGCTGCTGTATTATTGCCAGTCATTCACTGGGTGTCCAGGGCTTATATTCTTCCCAGTATTGGATACCTTCGCTCGTCTGTCTGTTCTCATGGTATACACTCTCAACTTTGGGTATCATGGGAGCTAATGGCTCCACTGGGGTGTCTATGGGGGCAACTAGGGGTTCCTTTAAGTCTGGATTACCTTCCTGCTCTAATGAACCCATAGGTCTTACTGGGACACTATACGAAGTCCCACTGCGTAATATTACTGGAAAGAGAGGTTTTGATCTCTGTAAAAGGGAAATCGCCTGGCCTTTAGGGACCAAAGGAGTCCCTGCAGTATCCTGGTAAAGGGATGGGTTTACAAGATTTTTCCCAGGATCTTGCCTACTCTGGGACCCTAGAGGTCCAAAACATTGATAATATGGTACACCTTTCCTGGTGGTTTCTCTACAACCACATTTAGTTAATTCAACAGCAGTATCATGCCATTTTTGTGCGACTTCTACTAAGTCATTATCTTCTAACCAACCTCTGTAATTTGTCATAAATTCACTCCTTATATGTGGGTCTAGAGTGCCCTCTGAGGGCATGCCAGCTTTCTTAAGTAACCTCTTAACATTCTTAATCGCTCCTTGTCCTTTGTGATGCTTGACAATAGTCAAATCCGTAAATCCCCCTTGGGTGCTTTCAGAGCTACTCATCTTAAAACTTGTAAGGGTTAATTACTTCCTTACACAAGACAAACTGTACAAAACCACTGTATTTAAAAAAACACTTATGACCCTGCAGTGGAATTTTCAGTTTTGTCTTCTAAACACAGATCAGGAGATCAGCCCTTGGAGGATTCTAACTCAAATTATAAAACAAATGACAAGGCAAACAATAAAAATAACTTACAACCCACAGTTATATTCCACTATCTCAAGATTCCTTTCACAAGACATAACACAACCTACACCTGAATATAACCATAATACCACAGAAAACAAGTTCTTTAGATAAGACGTTTTTAAGTCGTTATTTACCCAGACAGACTAGTAGGACGTGGACGAGAGCGAAATTGATAAAGGTAGAAAAAAAGTTTTTCTTACCTTGCTGTACAGCTGATTTCACTGTCAGAGGGATGTCCATCTGTACGCTAGTGTCCGAGTCTCTCGACCGTTAGATCCCGGGGTCACGGCACCAAATTGTTGTGGATCAGAAATGTTGATCTTTGTTATATTCAGAGGAAGCCCAAATTGTTGTTACAAGTGCACTTGGAGAAGCGAGAATTAGACACCAGACACCTGCTGGTATTCAAAATAAGCCTCTGACGTTTTATTCATCAGCTGGGTTTTATACATTAAAAAGTAAGTGCTTACGTGCAAATACTCTTAGAACAGTAATAGGAAGAGAGTACAGATAAGACATAGGGATGAACATCATGTACACATAACAAATAAGTTCCAAGGTAAGAAAGAGAAAAAAGATTAGAGAAGAGACATCTTAGGTGGGGGCTCTCTGCTCCCGGAACTAGACATATATGGTCTTAAGTGTTGTTTAAAGGACCACTATAGTGCCAGGAAAAGATACTCATTTTCCTGGCACTATAGTGTCCTGAGGGTGCCCCCACCCACAGGGTCCCCCTCCCGCCGGGCTCTGGGGAGAGGAAGGGGTTAAAAGGGGTTAAACTTACCTCTTTCTCCAGTGCCGGGCGGGGAGCTCTTCTCCTTCTCTCCGCCTCCTCTCCTCCTCTTCGGCTGAATGTACATGTGTGGCAGGAGCTGCGCGCGCATTCAGCCAGTCTGTAATTTTCACAGTGAGAAACGCGGAAGCCCTCTAGTGGCTGTCAATGAGACAGCCACTATAGGCTGGATTAACCCTAACATAAACATAGCAGTTTCTCTGAACTGCTATGTTTATAGAAAAAAGGGTTAACACTAGATGGACCAGGCACCCAGACCACCTCATTAAGCTGAAGTGGTCTGGGTGCCTATAGTGGTCCTTTAAGCATCAAGCATTTCCTGAGTCCAAGTTAGCCAATTTTAATATAGGATATCATTATATGACACCTATAAGCTTGAGCCTTGGAATCAAGATAAATTCTATCACAATTACTTCCCAATTATCTCCAGGACAGAGAGGAGGGATTGTGATGCATTGTGGTATTGTAAGCTTGTGATTGGTCAATGTCCAATATGTATCCCAGTCTTCCATCTGGTTCCCTAGAGGAGTGTACACCAGGTGGGACACCTGCATAAAAGCCAGGCAGGTAGCCCCAGTAAATGAGTCCTGCTTGATCCTCAAACGAAGTGTCGTCTTGTTCGGGAAATTGGATTGTATGCTGTTACAGTGCGACTGCCAGGAGTGTAAGCTGTTCGTATGGTTTTTCCTGTTCGGCTGTTTAACACCATTCGTGTGTTCAGGAGTAGGTGAATTTGTGTGTTTCTGGTGTTTCCGGTTCGGGAGTTTGAGTATTCATGTGTTTGCAATTCGGGAGATTGGTGCTTGCAGCAGCTGTTCGTGTATTTAAAAGGGGAATATCGCCTAAACGGTTTTTAACCTCTTGTGTGCAAAACGGTCCGTTACACGCTCCATGTCTCATTCCCTCCCACTCCATGTGTCTTATTCCCTCCCCTACAGTCACTCCCTGTGTCTCATTCGCCCATCCATCATTAACCCCTAATCCCTCCATGTGTCTCATTCCCTCCCCCCAGCCCATCCATGTGTTAGTGAGAGGGAGAGCAAGAGAAGGAGACAGAGTGCCGATGAGATATGAGGGAACTGGGAGGGGGAGGATCAGAGCAGAGCAGAAACCTTTTCCGCTGTAGCGGGTGTGAATACGTATAGAACAGCAGAGAGAGTGGGGTTGGGAGAAGTATTGGTAGGGGAGGGAGAGAGATGAGAGATCTCTTCCCTGATTGTAGAAATCTTTCCAGTGAAGTAAGTTGCAAAGTTTGTGGCAGATAAGGTGGTAGGAGGAGGGGGAGTAACAGGGTGCAGAAGAGCTTTAAAAGTGTGAAATCAGCATTTGGGTTTGCTGGAGAGTGTGTTTATGACCCTGTTCAAGCAGTTTATAAGTTTATAGATATAAGATAGGACCAGGGACTAATTAAAGTATTTATAAAATTGGGCAGACTAGATGGGCCAAATGGTTTTTATCCGCCGTCACATTCTATGTTCCTATGTTACATTTGCAGAGGAAAGAGCCAAGCTGTAGCAGTGCAGCATACATTTATAGTGGAGGAAGTCAGATGCAGAGTGATACTTTCTCCAGCAGTGTTCAGCAGTTTCTATAGATTTTTGTAATAGTTAACAAAGGTTTTGGCAACTTTATTTGGAGAATACGATGATTTAATATTTAAAATTAGTTTAATAACTTATTTATCAACTTTGTTTTTACTCATATCCATTCCATGCAACTCTCACTATAATTCCTCCTTTTAAGCTGCTTTCTGGAATGCACATTCTGTTTGAAGCACCATTAAATTAACTTCCATCCATGACCTATTTATCTCACACTCCCTAAACCTACTTACACTAACAGAACCATGCCTCTCTGCCTCTGATACTGCTACCCCTGCCTCACTATCCTTTGGTGGTCTTCACTTTGCCCACAACCCAAAACAGTATGACAGTAAAGGTGACGGTGTAGAATTTCTGCTTTCAACCCACTGCTCCCTTCCATATCTTTCTCCACCTTTGAAATTCAATCAATTTGTCTGTTCAAACCCATAGCTGTTATCTATCGCCCCCCCGGTTCCCCTTGTCTGTTGTTTGAACATTTTTCTGCTTGGCTTTCCTACTTCCTTTCAAATAATATCACTTCTCTAATTTTCAGCGATTTCAACATTGCCATTAACCCACCCTTGACCTCATTAGCTTCCAAACTCCTCTCTATTACCTTCTCCAGTGGCCTAAAATGTTTCCACACATGCAGATGGCAATACTCTCGATCTTATTTTTTTCTAATGCCTGTACTATCTCTAAGCTCCACAAACTCAATTTCCTCTCTCAGATCACAACCTTTTATAATTTGTTCTTGAGAGATCCCTCACCTAACAGCCTCACCATAACCCCCTCAACTCTGAAGGGACTTGAATTCTCTTGACCTCCAGCAACTCTCTCCATTCCAAACTCTCATCCATCCCTACCTTCTACTGTCAGTCTCTGGCTATCACCTCATATAATGATACCCTCACCTCTGCCTTAGATGCTGCAGCCCTGCTCCAAACATGCACCTCAAAGAAGATGCGCCTCCAACCTTGGCACATTAAGTCAACGCGCTACCTGCAGAGATACTCCCGTTCAGCTGAACTCTGCTGGAGGAAGTCTCGCACCTTGTCAGACTTCCTCCATTATAAATTCATATTGTGTTCATACAGCACATCCCTCACACTTGCTAAACAATACTACCTTTCCTCTTTCATTAGTTTATGTTCACGCAGTCCCAATACCTTCAACTTTCTCCTTTGCCCACCTCAAGCCACCCCCCAAACTAACTTTTCAGCCGATAGCCCTGCATGCTACTTTCCTGACAAGACTGAACAGCTAAGGAAAGAATTCTCCCTCTCGCAACCACACCTGGACTGTACCTTCCCTATCTTACAGGCCTTGTACCCAGCTACAGTACAGGAGCTGGCTGCGCTTCTCCTCTTGTCCCACCACCTGTCCGCTTGATCCACTACCTTCCCACCTTATGAGATCTCTCCTTTTGTCTTGTACCATCCTTAACACACATCCTAAAGTGCTCTCTTTCATCTGGTGTTGTCCCTGCTCACCTTAAGCATGCTACTGTCGTACCAATCCAAAAAAGCCATCCCTAGACTCATCTTCCCTTTCAACTATGGTCCTATATACCTGCTTCCTTTTTCCTCAAAGCTTCTAGAAAGACTTATCTTTACTTGTGTGACTCACTTCCTAAATTCTATAGGTGTCAATTCGAAATAATAACCCTTACCTATAAGGCTCTAACCAATTCTAGCCCCTCTTACATTTCTTCACTGACTAATAGATATGCCCCTTCTTGGTCTCTCCGCTCTTCTGGTGACCTTCTCCTGTTTGCTGCTCACACCCTTACTGCTAACTCGCGCTTGCAGGACTTCTTGCGGGCAGCTCCCTTCCTTTGCAACAGTCTGTCTACCCCCATCAGACTCTCCCCTAGTCTTCAATTGTTTAAAACGTCCCTTAAAACACATCTGTTCAGATTTGCTTATGGACTCCCAGAGTAACTTATCTATACCTATCATCTGTCTCTTGCTCTCCTAAAGAGCCACACTCCACTCTCACCTCCACTTATATTACTTTTCCACCTTGTTAGGTGGCTGTCACCCTTGCTGCCCTGTTTTGTATTTGCACCCCACCTCCTCTAGACTGTAAGCTTGTTTGAGCAGGGCCCTTATCTACCTATTGTTCCTGTGTCACTGTGTAATTTTATAACATGACAGGAGGCTTCGTATTTGCTTAAGTCTCTCTTTATGAGAACTCCACAGCAGCACAGAAAAACAACCAATCAGAAAAATGTTAGGTATTATAAAACTCCCCTCCCCATGAATCATTTCCTCTTTCTTTGCTGCTCCACAGTCAGTACAGGTCAGAGTACCACTGCCTCCTGCTTCTAGTTGGTGGCTTTGGGTTTTATTATGATTTATGTATGATTTATATCACAGATTGCTGTGAGTTTGGCTGACCGTGTATATCACAGATTACTGTGAGTTTGGCTGACCGTGTATATCACAAATTGCTGTGAGTTTTGCTGCCAGTGTATATCACAGGTTGCTGTGAGTTTTGCTGGCGGTGTATATCACACATTGCAGTGAGTTTTACTGACAGTGTATATCACAGATTTCTGTGAGTTTTACTGACGGTGTATATCACAAATTTAGTTTTGCTGACAGTGTATATCATAGGTTGCTGTGAGTTTTGCTAACAGTGTATATCACAGGTTGCTGTGAGTTTTGCTGACAGTGTATATCACAGATTGCTGTGAGTTTGCTCGCGGTGTATATCACAGGTTGCTGTGAGTTCTACTGACAGTGTATATCACAGATTACTGTGAGTTACAGGTATATATGAAACTCAGTTATACAGGCTCTGTACAGGGTGTATACAGAGCCAGTTGGCTAGTTAGCGCTAGGATTGATGTGCTTCACAGTATATATATTCTGGTCCAGCTATGGAGTCTCAGATGAGACTACTCTTGTATGAATTCACTGTCCATGGCATATGTTAAAAGCTAAGCAGACCTGGCTCTGGCTCAAACTGGTATGGGAAACCAGTCTATGTTGATACTATTCTATTTTATCAGGTTCTATGGGGAGATTCATTGAGTTGGCAATTGTTTAGCCCTACTCCTGAAAGAGACCATTGGTACATTACCCTTCAGGTGGTGTGATGATGATGATCTATAAGAAGATAAGAATCTCAAACAGATCTGTATGTACATGTGCATACCAATTCACAGTTTAAGGAATGTATCGCTCAGTATATCTTGATTTTATGGACACTATAAGCACTGGAACAACTTCAGCTTATACCCAATACAGGAAGTTGAGAAGAGGATGTCTTTGTGCTAAGAAGGGAGGATTTCCTCCAATGATTTTAATTTCATGTTATTGGTGTTGTCATGTATATGTTTTCGCAGCAATAGGGAAGGATAACAGTGATTATGAGGTGGAGGGGGATGTAGGGGTGTCTTGAGAAGTGACATGATAAAAATGTTGACACTCAATGTTCAAGGTATGAATACTATAGCAAAAAGAGCTCTATTATATAGATATCTGAGCAAAAAGCTATTAAATTTAATATTTTTACAAGAAACTCACTGGAGGCAAACAGATAAACAGAATTGGGGAGGCAAAAGATTTCTGCTTATAATTCAAGCTTCTAACAAGGATAAAAAAAAATGTGGAGTAGCTGTCATATTTGGAGAAAAAATCAAGGTTGAAATTATTCACCAGATACAAGATATTAAAGGCAGATATTTGATAATAATATGTCAAATTGATTCTACACTTTTTACATTATGCAATATATACCTTCCAAATTATTCACCGGTTTCCTACTTAAAAACAATACTGGAAAAAGTAGACGAAATTAAAGTGGGAAAGTTAATATTAGCAGGGGATTTTAATGCTGTATTGGACCCACAGATAGATAAAAAACTAATGAAAGGAAACAAGTTAAATCAAATGGTGATAAAACAAGCCAAAGCCTTAAAAAAGATTAAAGATGAGTATAATTTGTTTGATATCTGGAGAATTTATAATCCCAATGAGAGAGACTACACACATTTCTCTAAAGTTAATTTTTCTTATTCAAGATTGGATATGATTTGGGTAGATCCAAGTATTATTGATATGATTAAAAAAACAAATATTAACGAAATAGTGTGGACGGATCATAATGGGGTGTTCTGTGAAATAGCCTTTTGTATAGTTAAAGGAGAATCTTACACTTGGCGCCTGAATAATAATTTGCTCTGTTCGGAAATAAATAAAACCTATATAGAAAATAATATAAAAAATTATTTTAAAGAAAATACTTCAGAAAACATTGACCCATCCATTTTGTGGTGTGCCTTTAAGGCTGTGATAAGAGGTCATTTTATCAAACTACAAAGTCAACTTGACAAAAATATTACTCTATCCTATTTATATACTGAATTAAGAAATATGTCTCATACCAACAAACAATCTCCATCCCCTGAAACTTATGAGAAAATATTAGAATTGAAAGAAAATATAAAGCAAAAATTAATAGAAAGAACAGCTAAAAATATGGATAGATTAAAACTCAAATATTATTCCAAAGGCAATCGAGCTGATAAAATGCTATCTCAAAAACTTAGAAAACAAAAAGTACAGAACAAAGTGGAAAAATTAATATATAATGGAAAAACAGTAATAACTCCTAGAGAAATAGGAAAATGCTTTAATGAATTCTATAGTAATTTATATAGTATATTTCAAACTACTACAGATGATATCAATAAATACTTGGAAACTATAAATAAGTTTCAATTAACAGCAATTTACAATGAACTCTTAAATAAATCGATAACTATGGATGAGATTATGAAAGCTATAAATGAGTTAGAAAGATCAAAGACACCAGGCCCTGATGGATTTAATAACTTATTTTATAAAACATTTAAAGATCTACTATGTCCTTATTTGACTAATGCCTTTAATACAGCGGCAAATAGAGGATTTTTGCCAGCAGAGATGGTGAAGGCCAATATTTTGCCAATTTTAAAAAATGATAAAAATCCTACTGATATTAAAAATTATCATCCAATATCTTTGATAGATGTAGATACCAAGTTATATGCTTCAGTCTTGGCTGTTAGAATAAAGAAACTTCTTCCACTAATTATCCATAAAGATCAAATAGGATATGTTCCAGGCAGAAATTCTCATACAAGTATGAGGAGAATTGTAAACATCTTAGATGATGCAAACAGAAATGAGATTCCAGTTCTGACTCTGTCGATCGATGCTGAAAAAGCATTCGACAGAGTCAGCTTGAAATATTTAGAAGCTGTTTTATCACATTATGGATTAGAAGGCTGGATAAAGAAAGCTATTATGGCCCTTTATGTAAATCCAGTTGCACGTACCATTGGACCTAATATTGTTGCTCCGTGGTTCCAACTTAAAAATGGGACTCGGTAAGGATGTCCTCTTTCACTATTACTTTATTTATTATCTATCGAGCCATTGGCTGAAAATATTAGAAACAACAAGAAGATTAAAGGTTACAAAGTTATAGATGAAGATCAAAAAATCAATTTAGAAATCACCTTTTGGGGACGAATAAATGTGATTAATTCATACGTAATACCAAAGTGGAACTATATGTTCCAAATGCTACCTCTTCATATTCCGACTCATTGGCTTGAGTTAATACAAAAACGCTTCACCCAATATATCTGGAAAGGTAAGAAGCCAAGATTAAAACAATCAATATTAGTACAAAATAATATATATAATGGCGGACTTGCTTATCCATTCATAGTGAATAACTTCAAAGCAGCTACTATTTTGCATATCTATAGAATGCAAATAGAAGAAAATAAAAATGAAGGATGGTATAAGATGGAAATGAGAGCAGGAGAAGTTCCTAGTTTAGATTGTTTAATTTGGAACATAGATAAAATTTCAAAAAAAAAAAAAAAAAAGAATATGCCAATGCTATTTTGACTCCACTATTAAAAAACTGGTTTAAAATAAAAAAAAGCATTAAACATAGAAAAAAAAAGTCCAGAGCTACTTGGAATTAAACATTGTAGAAAATCAAGTGGAAGACTTAAATCTTAATAATTGGAAAAAATTAGGGATACTACGATTAGAACATTTATTGACAGAAGGAACAATTAAAACTTTTGCCCAAATAACAAGTCTATACAATCTTCCATCTAGATAAGTATTCAATTTTCTTAGACTCAAAAGTTACATGTCTACACACCTTATCACACCAAAATCGAACGTAAGCAATTTGATTGACTTATTATTCACCCCAAAAAAATCAATAAACCACTTTCTAAGGCTTTAATACTAACCAAATCTAGCGTTAAGGATATAAATCCAACAGCCATATCAGCATGGAAAAAAGATTTAAGCATTGATATTAATATGAAACAATGGGGTTCTTCAATGATAGATGTTAAGAAGAACATACATTCATTAAATTTGTTGGAAACACACTTTAAAGTTTTAAATAGGTGGTACTTGGTTCCGTCAAAATTAAATAAAATATACTCTTTAACTAATCCTATTTGCTGGAGATGTAAATGTGTTAGAGGTAACTTCAAACACATCTGGTGGGACTGTCATAAATTAAGAAATCTTTGGTCGATAATACAAAAGTTTATATCCAAAAATCTAAAACTTGAGTTGAAAATTTCTCCAGAGGTTGTTTTGCTACATTTAAATTGGCCACCTATGGCGTATGAATTAAAAGTAATCCTTATACATCTTTTTTTAGCTGTTAAAATAGTGGTTGCGAGATGGCAGAAAAAAGATTTAGAAGTCCCCTGGAAGAATGTAAAAAACCAACTCGAGTTTCAGATAAAAATGGAGTTGATGCTGAGTAAACAAAAATTAAGCAAAAAAGCATCTGTCTGGATGAAATGTCTTAAGTTGATTGATATGGAAATTATTTGTGATTAATTGAAGGTAATTTGCATACCTTGAACATTGAAAATATATAAGCTATACCTGAACCTCCCTCCACTCTACTTATAGTAATTTTGTTGTATATTTTGCTGCTACACTGTCTTGTGTCATATTGTAAATTTGTATAATATGTGTATATTATCAAATACTTAATGTTAAATTGCATTTTAAAGACGCAACATTTATATTCCTCTTTTTCTGCTTACAAGATCTGTAGGAAATGAATATTGATTACAGAATGTACAAATATTACAATTTGTTAAATGTTTAAAATAATTGAAAAGGAAAAAAAAATAAAGATCAAAAAAAGAGAAGAGGACGAAACGCGTTGGAGTTGTTCATTTTGTTCATATGAACTTTTATTTTAATTTATTTTATTTGTGCTGGTGCTGCCTGCAGCTTCTGCTGTGATTTTATTGGCTGATACACCTGGGTACCACCTTGGTGTGGAGACATGCTGTCTTTGCTTTGAAACACTGTGAGTGTAATACATATAATAAATTGTTACACTTTTATACAATCTACACTCTCTTTTTTTCCCTTTCATTTGAATGGGCAAGAAGATTAACTACTTTTTATCCAGAATTGCATCGCTGGAGGTTCTTCACACTTCACTAGTTCCCTAATATTAAGGGAGATACGCCTGAATTCATCTTAATTTTGTGAGTTCTCTACCACCCCCACCCTCTATATATGTTAATTGTATTACACTATTTAATATCTCTCCCTATAGATATATATCTAAGGTAGAACACATCTACGTTACACAGTTTGTATATATTTTTTATTATCACTTTGTGGTGATTAACACAGTCTCTTCTTTGGTTTTTTTCCTTTTTAATACCACTATTTTGCCTGGGCATTTAGGGACTGCCAGTCCCGGTTAAAGTTTGTTCACACAGTATTACGGTGTCTTAAAGGGTTTGATGTCTAGGGGTCCTAGGTCACAGGATACCCTGAGGATTTACAGATATTTAGGGGACTCTGCCCAAACTCTGGCGTCCCCATTACTCATATAATACACAACCCAGGATTGGCCTGCTCTGTCTGTGCCCCTATGATTGGCCTGCTCTGTCTGTGCCCCTATGATTGGCCTGCTCTGTCTGTGCCCCTATGATTGGCCTGCTCTGTCTGCACCCCATTGGTTGGCCTGTTATGTCTGTACCCCATTGATTGGCCTGCTAGTTCTGCGCCCATTTGATTGGCCTACTATGTCTGTGCCTGCTCTACCTGTGCCCATTGTTGGCCTGATCTATCTTTGACCTGAACCCCCTTTTGGCTGCAGGCCTGGGGGAATATCACTGAGGAAAGCTCAGTACCCACTGTTGACATGGAGATAGGTGGGTGTCCAGGCAAGCACTGCTGCCATACTATCCAAGAGGACACCAGGATACGGGCACCTAAATATGATTGGAAGGATGAAGGCCCTGCAGCTCATGCCCTGAGGGGCAAAGCTTTTATGAAGATTCCCGGGCACACAACCACGGTTTACACCAGCCCGGCGGCACATCTCTAAGAGGAATCTCGCACAAGCAAGGACCAGTGCTCAAACGCCAACAGGGGAGAACGGTTTCCTTGCCTTCAGCAACTAACCCTTTAGCTGCCTTTTAGCTCCTGACCCTTTTAGTTGGGTTTACTTAACTTGCTTTTCCGATCTGCTATTTACCTTCTCTCTGAGGTACGTATTTCCCTTTATCTACATTATTTGTCGTTTCTTTGTTTTCGTGCATTCCAATTATCCTATCGCTCGGGTCGTCGAGAGGCCTGACTTGACCTCCTCCGACCTCCCAGGCTCTCGTGGATCGTGGAGAATGTCTTCAGCTTTCCTCAGGCTACTGATGGTCATCCTGGATCCCGCGCGGTCCGTTGATAGTGTCCATCATGGTTTCCGAAGGTTGCATTTTCTCATCATCGCTTTCTGTTATTAAGCATGGACACGGCCCAAGGTTGTATACTATTCCATCTACCATCGATCTGGTTTATTACCAGTTGATTCCATCTCTCAAGTGAGAGATTCAGAGAGAGGTCGCGTGGTCAGAGAGACCCACCTCAGGATCTCAGTCTTGTGCTGATATTAGTAAATAGTGTACCCCGCAGTTGGTCACCCTGAGTCTCTAATGGGCTCTAGTTTGGATTACAAGAGGGTGCAGCCCTCCATCGCCTCGGCCTGAGACTGATATTTTTATTTTCACGAGTAGAGAGCGAACCCCTCTCATAGACTGAACTGGACACTGATTCATTATTAGAGGGCATGGCCCTCCCTCAGCCTCAGCCCGTTACTGAGCTGGATACAGAGGACATGTCTTAAGTGACACATTCTCATAGAGGGAACTGGACACGGATGTAGACTCTAATGTTTGGTTATTAACGGGTGCGGCCCGCTCATGCTATCAGCCTGACACTGACACGGAGTTGGGTCACATTATTAGAGAGTGCGGCTCTCATACACTCAACGCACTACGGTGCCGTCCATTTGTTCATCACACAGGCTTGTACCTGTACAGTACAACGATGACTGCATAGAGGGGCGTCCCTCCTGCATTCATTTAGATCTAACGGCCGTGCTACCGATTTTGTTATAGAGGGCTGCCTGATCGTGCAGGGTATACATGTTTTGACTGGATGCCTCTATTTCACCTCCTAGAATGGATGTACTGGATCCGGACCACTGTATCCCACGAGATAATACTCACAGAGGTATTACTGGGGGAGATTCCCCGCTTATTTACACACACTCCTGGAGACGGTACGGCTAGCGGATGAGCCCCAGTTATTACAAGAGTGCAGGTTTTGGTATAATCTGCGCTATATCAAACAGGCAATTACACTCTGTTTAAGATATTCAGACCATTGCGACCAAATGCAGACTTTTTTTTCCATGTCAAGGTGACATGAGATCCTGAGATCCACAGAGCAAACGGGAACTGTCTTGCTCAGGTAACAAGACTAGGGAAGGCCCACAACCCAGTCTGCAGATACACCGTGCGCATGTATCACATGGAAAGACCGGAATCCTCGGTCGACTTGGGTTCCCTGGTCATTACAATCTTGGGATGAGATGACAGGACTGCCCCATCTCCTCTGAGCACATATCTGGAGAACAGGGTTCGGATATGGAGGGCCCTCCTTCTATACTCGATATCCCTCACGGGAACCATCTTGGTTTGGGTTCTTGCCAACCCACTTATTCAACTACTATCAAGGAGACCTACTGTGGACTCTATGGAGGAACCCTGTGTGTCCCCGGCTCCTACACGGACGTCACAAGTTGGGACGCAACCTACCGCTGGAGTTCTGCTCAGGATGTGTAGCAGGCACGGATATGGCTACCGACATTCTCAAACGGGACAACACCTGCTTCGGACGGTTGAAGCTAGACCCTTGTTTTTTTCATTATATCTGCTCTCTGAAGTCACCTGTCATGAGTGAAGGGACTTTATGTCTTGTCTGCGTATTAGAGAACACCATGTGTTTGCGGGACTCCAAGCTAAGAAGGGAGGTATTTCTCCATAGGGAGGCCTTGACTTCGGTTCTCAAATTCACATTCCTGGGTCCCTTGACCTAGGGCCTACTCTGGGAGTTACGTGCCCGGACAGTCAGGAGTACAGGGCCCTGGGGGTCTCATTATATCAGGCATGGAACAGGATCATACAAATGGGTAATCGGATTATTTCACTCTCTCACTACAGCACGTGAGGGCTCTTTGTTATACAGGCAGGGCCGGCGCTACCTGTAAGTCGGACTAGGCAGCCGCCTAGGGCGCCCCTTGGGAGGGGGCGCCGCCAGGAGCGCCGGCCCCGCTCATGCTGCAGCCGCCAGAGCGCTCTGCAGATAGCCTCAGGCGGCTGCAGCTTTTCCCGGGTGGTGCGTCCATGAGGGCGGACCGCACCGCCCGGGCGCAGCAAGGGGAGAGGGGCTGACAGGAGGGAAGTGCTCAGCGCTCTCTCCTGTAACTCCCTCTGTAGTAGCGTGGCCAAGCCCAGTATCGTCGGCGGGTACAGGGAGCAGCTGTCTACTGTACCCGGCCGGACTAACAGGAAGTGCACACTGAGTGTTCACTTCCTGTTAGTCCGGCCGG
>OW240920.1:113650840-113666397 GCA_933207985.1 Pelobates cultripes | reverse complement strand
TTCTTCCTTGGCCGATATGTTCCATTCCTTTTATTCATTTTGTAGCCGCCTCTGCACTTTTTCTAGTGCCACTGTATCCTTCTTTTAGAACAGGTTTTAAAGGTACTGTATATTAATATAAGGGTCTTACCGGTGATTTATAAAAGAGAGCCAAAATTATATTCTTGTCCAAGAATGAATGCCCTTTTTCATGCATGACAATACCTTACCTGCCTTGGCCACTGCTGATTGACATTGCACATTGTTGCATAGTTTGTTGTCTATAACAATTACCAAGTCTTTTTCGTGTGTTGTTATCCCTAATTAGCTTCTATTAAGGGTATACGTTGCTTGTGTATTCTTTACGCCGAAGTGCATAACTTTGCATTTTTCAGCATTAAATTTCATCTGCCATTTGAGTGCCCAGTCCCCCAGTATATCTAAATCCCTCTGCAGCAAAGTAATATCTTGCTCACATTGTATTATTTTACAAAGTTTTGTGTCATCTGCAAACACTGAAACATGACTTTCAATGCTGTCTTCAAGATCATTTTATAAACATGTTAAATAGAAGGGGTCCCAGAACAGACCCCTGAGGGACACCACTTGCCACCTCTGTCCAGCTTGAAAATTTACCATTAATGACAACTCTTTGTACTCTGTTTTTAAGCCAATGTTCTACCCAAGAACAAGCATTTTCATCTAGACCGATTTCCTTGAGTTTATCATATCATTTAAAAAAAATCTCAGCCCGGACTGATTTGGGGCGCAGGCATTAACTAAAGTGTATAGACTATCATTCAGCTTAACTATTAGAAGCTGAAAGCAGCCACTGTCATCAATAATTGAATGAATTATTTTTACTTTCATTTTGTACAAGATGATGATGGCCACTCCTCTTTTTATTTTTTATTTTTTTTACCAACCATATTAGCTGAGTAGACATTAGAGTATCTATTAAACCTCCACAATTGTTTTTACAATTTTGGATCCAAGGAGTGACCAAAATAATGTTAATACTTTTTTCTATTAATAAATTAAAGAGACAACCTCTCTTTTGTGAAGTATTTAGTACACTTGGTGTCCAGTCTGGTCCTGTAACTTTCACATTTATCCAAAGTGGATGTGTCACACCATAAAAATACACCAAGACTCCTAACCTCAGAGCCAGGATTTTAAGGTTCTTTCAAGGTGAGCTTAACATTAAAGGAACACTATAGTCACCTAAATTACTTTAGCTAAATAAAGCAGTTTTAGTGTATAGATCATTCCCCTGCAATTTCTGTCATTTAGGAGTTAAATCACTTTGTTTCTGTTTATGCAGCCCTAGCCACACCTCCCCTGGCTATGATTGACAGAGCCTGCATGAAAAAAAAACTGGTTTCAATTTCAAACAGTTGTCATTAATGGTAAATGATCTTAAATAATTGTATCTCAATCTTTAAATTGAACTTTAATCACATACAGGAGGCTCTTGCAGGGTCTAGCAAGCTATTAACATAGCAGGGGATAAGAAAATCTCAATTAAACAGAATGTGCAATAAAGAAAGCCTTAATAGGGCTCTCTTTACAGGAAGTGTTTAGGAAGGCTGTGGAAGTCACATGCAGGGAGGTGTGACTAGGGTTCATAAACAAAGTAATTTAACTCCTAAATGGCAGAGGATTGAGCAGTGAGGCTGCAGAGGCATGTTCTATACACCAAAACTGCTTCATTAAGCTAAAGTTGTTCAGGTGACTATAGTGTCCCTTTAATTTTTTATTAAGGGAATGAGTCCCATGCAAGCTACACTATTATTTGTTACCTTCATTTCATATTTGGAGATAAACATTCTCATCAAAGGGGAGGTGTGATGCTGCCTAAAAGAGCATACAGTTTTTATCCACATAACTAAAAATATTCAGCTCTATATTTCTCTTTGTATTTGTGTTTTTAATATTTACCTTCGGTATATATCCCCCACTTCATTTGTACAATAGGAGGGTAAGCTATATTGCATGTTTATTTTACCTTTTATAAGTGCTCCACTATAATTCAAGGAATGTCTTGGCCCTAATTCCAACTTCCATACATTGTAAGCAGTCAAAAAATTTGAGAATTTTACTTCTTACCTGATGCCTGCAGGGCACTGTTTCCTACCTTCCATTGGCAGCTAGAGGAACCAAAAGCTCCTCCTTATGAGCTTCCATTTGCTATCCTGAGATAAGATGCTGCATTGCAGGGATGGCTTATCAGCTGAATGCCTCCACTGACTTAGAGGCTGCAGTGAGGGCAGGGAGCAATATAGTCTGGTTAATTACAATGTGCCAGGGCACTGCTAACCACTACAGCACACTGTAGAGTTAATTGTACCAAGTTCTCCCTGCAGCCTGATACTTTATGACTGACATCACTACAGAGGGGTAGGAAATGTCTGGAAGGGTGGGCTGAATGGCAAGGAGTGGGAAGTCATGCCACCCCTAGATGTCTGGTGCCAGCATTCCATGCCTTCTAAAAAAACTGAAAAGGGTTAAATGTAAATGACCACTGCACCCAGACCACTTCATTTGGGTCTGGCCCACTGTTATCCTTTTGTGACTTTGCTTTAATAAAGGAAATAATTCAGTAAGACACAATAAGAAGTCAACATCATTGGATAAAAGCTGGCAGACTTAGAGGGAAACGTTTACTTCTCTGGAATATACAATATTGAAATAAAACATTAAAATCACATAAGTTGTGGGTACCTGTTTTAATGAGATGTCTGATCTTCATTAAATCTACATCAAAGTTTTGGCAAATTACATCATTGTCCAGTTCAGACAAGATGTCAGGATTACCCCAATGATCGGCGTTTACCGGGTTCTTGCCGATCCAACTCCGCCCATGCGTCTGACGTCACGTGCTTCCATGGTAAAAGGAAGCTGCGGCCGCTATCACATTGCTCAATCAATTTGTTAACTAATTGTTGCCAATTGCCGATGGAGCTCCTTCTTATGATCATCCGTTTACCGAACCTTTCTTACCTGATCCTGACTACGCTGAGTTCTCCTCTCCCAGACTTGGAACAGACTTCACTACGATTTCCTCTACTCCTTAATATACTTCAGGGATCCTTAATCCTCACTATTCTGGAAAGGACTTCCATTCTCAACATCCACTGAAACCAAATTAAGTTCTTCAGTTACTAGGATTAATAATTGGTTCATGCCTTAAGTTATTTGGATGGATAAAAAGGGAATATATATGTCTGCCCTCTGGGATCCAGTTACTTCTAAATTGCTCGATTGAAAGTAACCATTTCAACTGATAGATCTTACCTAAGATATTGTCAGATATTATTATTGGAGTCTAAAAGACTGTGATATTCTTACCAAATCAGGATCTACTTATTTTCAACATTTGCTATTAAAATCTAAAGGACTGTGTAATATTCCTAAAACAGGAATTGCGTATTTTCTTATACTTTATTTGAAGTCTAACCCCTTAAGGACACATGACGGAAATATTCAGTCATGATTCCCTTTTATTTCTGAAGTTGTGTCCTTAAGGGGCTAATGAACTATATTATCTATTCCTAATTAGGAGTTACCTTGTTTATTTATTTCTGCTGAACTCTATTTTCTGCAAAGCAATCCTAAACAAGATTTACCATTGCTTAATGGAATATTATTTTAAATTTATATTGCTGCAGAAGATTGTTAAAGTGAAAATACCTAAATTCATTAAATCAAACTTTCTTAAAGTGACAGTATCAAATGTATTCTTTCAACTGCAGTTGATTTCCAAATGAAGTCACTAAGGCGATGCCAAGGCAAACATTGCAGTTGAGGGGGAGAAATAAAAACATTGTTTCATTTCTTTTCTCTGCATGCTTTTTCTTTTCAAATTTTTTTTTTTAAACAGGTTTTTTCATTAAAAAAAACCCCCAAACAAACCCATAACAATATAATTGTAAAACAGTACTACAACAAACAAATATTAAGGGAGGGAAAGGGGATCTATTTTACAAATCTAAGAAGATTTTACATGTCAAATAGTTACATAAATAAAATATAATTCAGAGCATACCAATTTGTAAGCAAATATGAGTATAAATATAACGGATATCTTTTTTGTGAGATCGTGGGATGTGTAGAAGCATTTATATGCAATATTTTTTTCTTTATCTCATTTTCCCACTTGCCCGATGAAACCGCATAAAAGCCGAATGTTGGGAAGGTTACCAAATTGCCAGTTCATACCTTTTGTTAAAAAAAATACTAAAAGTAAAAATTCTTTAATAGATGGAATGGTCTGGGATTTCCAGTAACAAGCTATGACTGACATCGCCGTGATAAGAATATGACCATCATATTTCTACCTTACTAATTGTATTATGGCGGTTTCTTTTTTGTGTTGACTACCAGATGAAAATGACTAATCATATAAAAATGATTGACAGGAGGACCCTGTTGCATAATAAGAGGTGTAGCTTTCCACATTGATTTTCATTTTTATGTATATTTGTCAAATATAGAGATAAATAAACATAGTATCTAAATCCTGGGAACAGTTTCCATTTAAGGGTTTATGCTTCCATGCTACAATTTTTGTATAAACCATTTTTATTTATTTAAATTAATATATATGTTCCTTATTTTCATGTCCGTTAAAAAGTATACCTCTTCTATATGAATTATCTTTGGAATGCTGCCATCATGTCCCTCCCTCTTTTCTTTTACAAGATCTGAATACAGGAAGAAAAATCAGATTACAAAGGTGGAGGAAGAGATACGACCGAAGAACCAAGAATTTGGTTGAACACTTTTCTAATCAATATTGCAAAGGTAGTAACCATTTTTTTTCTTTATTTATACAAACCATGTATATTCCTTGATGTTTCTAAATCTTGCTAATGTGTACTATAATGCTAATTTTAATCTTAAATCTTTGTTTCTGTTCTTTTTACATTTCAAGATGCTTTAACTGATTTTAGCATTTCTGTTCAGCTCTATTGTAGTCATATAGTGTTTAAGCTAAAATTATCTTGTAAGCAGCTTGCATAAAAAGGTTAGGGAAGACATACTTTGTCTGAGCAGGAAACAAAATTAGAATTTAACCTGTTTGCATTCAGAGAGAACACGGTCAGACTGGGTGAGTTGCTTGGCTTTGAAATGTTGAACTCTAAATTATGTTGCAGTAAAGTAGCTAATATTAGAGAGAGCAACATCTTATTTATCTTCACGCACATATAGTTTAGTGTTTTTGTAATCCAAATAAAGTGTTTAAATGAATAATAATAATATCTATAGCACAGTACATGCTTGAACAGTATACACATTGATATTGATATGAGTTTGTTAGTAATACGTTTAAATGCAAACTTATGTGTATCTTGCTAAGCATTTGTTTTATGGATGTAAATTTGTAGACTCAATGACATTTCAAGGGTTAAAAGGATAAATATCCTACTATGGTAAACTAAAGTAGTGTTTCCTGTTGAGCAAGTTTCAGCATTTTCAGACCACAGTGATACCCTATGTACACAGGAGAAGTGACTTCATGTTCAGCTCACCCTTCATATATTAGCTATCAGCTAGATATTAGATATTAGCGTATATATTCATATTTTTTATGTATTTATTTTTTTGAGAGCTCTTTTTCTCCATTTCCTTCCTTTGTGATTTTGTGTCTCATTGTTATATATCAGCTTCAATTTTTCCACTATTTGCTTTGGTTGTTGGTTTTGTTGAAGGTTTTTGTCTCTGTTAGCATTATGCAAGCTATTACTCTAACAGGGTTATTTACTAAAGTGTGAATCATTGGGAATTAACCCCTTTAGACCGGAGGACGTACAATTATACCCTATTTTAGGCGGCTCTAAACGCCGCCGGGCGTAATTGTACGCCCTCCGATTTTTGTTAACTTACCCGGTCGCTGGCGGTCCCACGCCGGCGATCGCGGTGCGGGGGGACTCCCAGGGAGCCCCCCCGCGGCAGATCCTTCTCCTCCGGTGACCCCCGGCCATGTGAGAGTGGGGTCCTAGCGAGGACCCCACAATCACATGGCCGGGTAGGCTGCCTCCTGCATTGCCAGCAGGGGGACTGCCTGTAATGACAGGTGGTCCCCCTGCTGGCTGAAAATAAAAATTAAATTAAATTTATTAGTGTAAAAAATATATATATATACTTAGATCATATATATATTATATATATTATATATATTATATATAGATGATCTAAGTATATAATTATATATATATATTTAATCAGCATCAGTCTACGTGTAATTTTATATTAATATATATATATATATATATATAATTATATATATATATTAATAGTAAAATACACCTAGACAGTGTACGTACGTGTGTGTATGTATGTATATATGATCTAAGTATATATATATATATATATATATATATATATATATATATATATATATATATATACTTAGATCATATATACATACATACACACACGTACACTGTCTAGGTGTATTTTACTATTAATATATATATATAATTATATATATATTAATATCAAATTACACATAGACTGATACTGATTAAATATATATAATTATTGTTATTTATATATATATATTTATATATAATATAAAAAATTAAATATGTAAATACGTTAAAAAATAAAATAAAAAAATAATTTTAAAAATTAATTAAAAAATATATAGATGTGTGTTATTTCATTCTAACTATATTGTGATATTAATATATATATTTATATCAAAATACACATAGAACGAAATAATATATATATCTACATACATAAATATATACGTATATATCACTATATATATACCTATACATAAATAAAAATATTTTAAAAATTTTAAATAGATATACACATATAGATTCACATACAAATATATATACATATTTTAATTCTACATATATATTTATGTAATATTTTTACATAATTAGGTATCTTAATTAATTACAATTAGCGGGACTTGCCTGACAACCCATGCCGAAAGTAAAGGGAATTTAATTTGCTAGCACTATATTTAACCCTATAACTTTCCAAGACACCATAAAACCTGTACATGGGGGGTACTGTTCTACTCGGGAGACTTCGCTGAACACAAATATTAGTGTTTCAAAACAGTAAAATGTATTACAACGATGATATCGCCAGTAAAAGTGACGTTTTTTGCATTTTTCACATGCACTTACATGGACGATATTATTGCTGCGATACTTTTTACTGTTTTGAAACACAAATATTCGTGTTCAGCGAAGTCTCCCGAGTACAACAGTACCCCTCATGTACAGGTTTTATGGTGTTTTCAAAAGTTACAGCGTCAAATATAAGGCTTGCGTTTCATTTTTTTCACATTAAAATTTGCCAGATTGGTTACGGTGCCTTTGAGACCCTATGGTAGCCTGAGAATGAAAATTACCCCTATGATGGCATACCATTTGCAATAGTAGACAACCCAAGGTATTGCAAACGGGGTATGTCCAGTCTTTTTTAGTAGCCACTTAGTCACAAACACTGGCCAAAATTGGCATTTTTTGCATTTTTCACACAAACAAATACTAACGCTAACTTTGGCCAGTGTTTGTGACCAAATGGCTACTAAAAAAGACTGGACATACCCCATTTGCAATACCTTGGGTTGTCTACTATTGCAAATGGTATGCCATTGTGGGTGTAAATTTCATTCCTGGGCTACTATAAGTCCCAAAGGCAACGTAACCAATCTGGCGAATTTCAATTTCAAATGTAGCGTGCTATATTTGACCCTGTAACTTCCCAAAACGCCATAAAACCTGTACATAGGGGGTACTGTTTTACACGTGAGACTTTGCTGAATACAAATATGTGTATTTTATTGCAGTAAAAGCAAACAGTATTATGACATTGACAGTTAAAATGTCATGTAGAACTAAAAAAATTAAAAAAAATCTTATTTTCTCCCATTTTTTTCATATTAAATTATGTTTCATAGCTAAATATTTGATATTAAATGAAAGCCCTGTTTCCCCTAAATAAAATGATATATAATAAGGGTGGGTGCATTTACTATGAAATAGGTGAATTACGGTTGGACAGACATGGGCTACTAAACTGGTTCATGGATTGCGGGATAAAACTTACCAGGAAAGGTTAAAGGATCTTAACATGTATAGCTTGGAGGAAAGACGAGACAGGGGATATGATAGAAACATTTAAATATATAAAGGGAATCAACACAGTAAAGGAGGAGACTATATTTAAAAGAAGAAAACTACCACAACAAGAGGACATAGTCTTAAATTAGAGGGACAAAGGTTTAAAAATAATATCAGGAAGTATTACTTTACTGAGAGGGTAGTGGATGCATGGAATAGCCTCCAGCTGAAGTGGTAGAGGTTAACACAGTAAAGGAGTTTAAGCATGCGTGGGATAGGCATAAGGCTATCCTAACTATAAGATAAGGCTAGGGACTAATGAAAGTATTTAGAAAATTGGGCAGACTAGATGGGCCGAATGGTTCTTATCTGCCGTCACATTCTATGTTTCTATGTAGCGCAAATGCCAGGTTTTGTTTACATTTTGTTTCGTTCACAACGTGTACATTTGGCTCCATCCTTAAGGGGTTAAAAGTGAATTACAAATTTAATGAACGCTTTTTACAGACTAGCTATTTTAGCCACTGTTTTGTGTTTCAGATTGAGGTCTCAATTTCATATTTTTGAATACGCTTTTCAATTGATTTAACATTTTTGGATAACGTTTTCAATAGATTGAATAGTTTGAGTGATTTTCTATGAAGTTGACTTCCTTGGATTATGCTATGTGAATTTTCTGCTCAACCTAATCAAATATATGTTAAAGGGTCACTATAGTCACCAAAACAACTTTAGCTTAATGAAGCAATTTTGGTGTATAGAACATGCCCCTGCAGCCTCACTGCTCAATCCTCTGCCATTTAGGAGTTAAATTACTTTGTTTATGAACCCTAGTCACACCTCCCTGCATGTGACTTCCACAGCCTTCCTAAACACTTCCTGTAAAGAGTAATCTAACGTTTTTCCTTTCTTTATTGCAAGTTCTGTTTAATTTAGATTTTCTAATCCTCTTAGTTAATAGCTTGCTAGACCCTGCAAGAGCCTCCTGTATGTGATTAAAGTTCAATTTACAGAGCAAGAGATACCCCTTTAACCCCTTAAGGACACATGACATGTGTGACATGTCATGATTCCCTTTTATTCCAGAAGTTTGGTCCTTATTGTTTTAAGGTAAATTACATCTGATTGAAAGTGAAACCAGTTTTTTTGTTTTTTTTCATGCAGGCTGTGTCAATCATAGCCAGGGGAGGTGTGGCAAGGGCTGCATAAACCGAAACAAAGTGATTTAACATCTAAATGGCAGTGAATTGAGCAGTAAAACCTGAGAGCCATGATCTATACACTAAAATTACTTTATTAAGCTAAAGTTGTTTAGGTGACTATAGTGTTCCTTTAAGCTGTTGATACAGTTGTATCTACTGCATTAGTGTAATAGTATTAGTAGTTTATAACAAAAGCTAATTTAATCAGACTGCCACTTTATGTTATAACTCATCTGGTGATTGGTTCTCCTGATGCAGAAGCAAGTTACAAAATTAACAAAGGGATGATAGATTTTAGTTATAAAAAGCAACTTAAAAAAAACTAAATGTGGTTACTATATGAAGAAAAATCTCAGAGAGAATAGGATAGAACTATATAAATATATGTAAAGGACCATTGCAAACCGTTCTCTTGAAACCTGTTATTAAATAGGAATGTAAAAAAGACAATACGTTATCCACTGAGATCTCAAGAGATGTGATTTTGCCAAAAAAGGGGTTCTGTGCAGTAGGATAAATTATGGCATGGAATTCTTTGCCATAAATGGACACTATAGACACCAAAACAACTTTAGCTTAACAGAATAATAACCAATTCCAAAGAACCCCTACTAAAAGAGGAACAATGGAAATGAGAAAGTTCCTAAAAAAATCATAAGGAAAGTTTATTCAAAATTGGACAACATTTTTTTTAATTGAAATCAGAAGTATTCAAGGAAAAAAAATAATATACCATCACCTAACAGAAGAACATATATACATATGAAGTCTCCTAATTAGATTTCAGTCAATGGAGTGAATATAGGGAGGACATATGTTTAAAATCCCACAAAGGAAAATGGCAATATAAACCACAATTGATCCTTAGAAAAATAACAAAGAGGACTGTTACAAAAAATGCTACTAAATTAGTATAGATAGTCACTGGGAGTCAAAATATTGATCTGTCTTGATATAATGATACTTGAGGTAAGTATGTATCAATCAATTAAGCAATCAATCAATCAAGTCTCTGTAACACTAACAGTAGTAGTGATTAAGTATAATACATTTGACTACATAAAACCAGGAGATTTGGGGGAAAGGGTAAAACATACCAAAAAACTCCACCTTATTAATGAAAAAAGAACATTTATTTGTAAAGGATAACTTATGGTAAAAGGATATATTGCAAAGCATATAGCCTCCTAACACCACAGACTGGATCTCAGATATAAGGATGTATCTGAGAGTGCTACCATGACTTAACCCCCTGTTTACCTTGCATTTCTTAAGGCTCCCCTATCAATGGTTACAAAAAGTCAAAAGTTAGCTTTGCAATTACACATCCCAAAAAGTCAGATTATAGCTAGAGACTCCTACAAACAGATCACCACTCACATACCATGAACAATTTAAAAACAACTAAGCTACTCGACTTGCGATTTGGCGCCTGTGTGTGCCTTCGTCTGCATGGTCTTTATAACAAAACTGTTTCATTAATCTTAAAGTTTTGTTTTGGTGACTATAGTGTCCCTTTAAGAGTGTCCCTTTAAGAATGTTTTACACGATACACATTCAGGGAGTGACATGACCTCCAAATAGCTGCTCCTAGGTATGGACTGGTAATTGGGTAAACAAGTAGATGACCTGTGGGTCGCAATGGCCACATGCCAAGGCTAACAGTGGTGATCGGATAATCTGACTTGCTGTCGAGGGAAGCACTTCCTGCATGGGAGCACCGGCACAAAGAGGTCGGTCTCTCTGTTGCTTAACCCCTTAAGAACACATGACTGAAATATTTCGTCATGATTCCCTTTTATTTCAGATGTTGTGTTCTTAAGGGGTTAATGGGCCAAGAAAATGTAATACTATGGTGTGGGAGGTGGAGACTAATGACAGGTAGATGGGGAAGAGCTGGGAAATTCTCTGGTTTTTGGTGCGCATCTTCTCTATGTGCAAACAATGGCTATCTCTTGTGAAGTCCTACATTTAGTGTTTAAGCGTTGTTGCAGTAATCTGTGGCAATACTCTGACTTCCCAAGTGCCAGAGCTCACAATAGATAGTCATTGTCTGAAACCAAAGGATGTACAGACCAGAGAGGCAGCCTGCTGGACCACAAGGGATCTGAATGCACCACTCGCTGCAAGGTAACAAGAGGGTGGGAAGTATATATTTTTTATAATTATTGAATAGAAATATTAAATTAAGACCCTCCACACTCCTACACGAACACATTAAACCCCCTATACACACACTATACCAGTTACACAAACACACACACCATAGGGATTGTTTTTATTTTTACCTAACCAAGGGTATTTTGGCACTTTTTATGTAGCAATTTTACTGCCAATCTCTGATAAGAATTGTATTAAAATTGTGGATATTATGCTTTATACATACACACATAAGGTTTATTAATATCTATTTTGTAAACCTAATGTGTGCTATTACTGTAGAAACACCCAAATTATGTTCAGTTATATCTTTGGAGTAGAATAGAGCAATACCCTAATGTGACATGCCACTGTCATGTAAAGCTACAGTGCCATATATGAGACCTGAACCCTTCGGTATTTACAATTAAAATTTTGATGGGTTGGATGAGCTTAAGTCTTTTTTGGGGGGCATTGTAGCAATCTGAATGTTAATATTACCCGACAAAGGCCTACTATTTGTGAATGTAGAGACTCCAGATTATCTCATATGGTATATTGTGCCCTATCATGCCATCATTTTTCACCAGTTTATAAAAAAGTTTGTGGTATTTCTTTTTTGTTTTATATGTCACTTTTTGTGGGCAGATTTGCACACCTAACTCTTATTAATAAAAACAATACCTGAAATGTATGCCATTGTCACTAGCAAAGAGTATCATATAAGAGATCGTACCATTTCAGATTTTATAGTTACGATTTAGATGTTTAATTTTGAGGCATTATACCAGTTTGATTTTAAGGTTTCTCCACAAATGCATACCATTTCCAAAAGAAGACATGATGGGGTAGAGTATGTCATATGGTTTATCTTAAGCCTTATTGTTCAGTCATATTTTTTCCAATTTCTTTCACTTTTTATACAGTGAGGGAAAAATGTATTTAATCCCCTGCTGATTTTGAACGTTTGCTCACTGACAAGGAAATGACCAGTCTATAATTTTAATGGTAGGTGTATTTTAACAGTGAGAGAATAACAAAACAAACAAACAAAAAAAACGCATGTCAAAAAAGTTATATATAGATTTGCTATTTGATCCCCTATTAGTCAGCAAGATTTTTGGCTTCCAGGTATCTTTTAAACAGGTACCGTGCTGAGTTTAGGAGCACTCTCTTAAAGGGAGTGCTCCTAATCTCAGCTCGTTACCTGTATGAAAGACACCTGTCCACAGAAGCAATCAATCAATCACATTCCAAACTCTCCACCATGGCCAAGACCAAAGAGCTGTCCAAGGATGTCAGGGACAAGATTGTAGACCTACACAAGGCTGGAATGGGCTACATGCCCATCGCCATGCAGCTTGGTGAGAAGGTGACAACAGTTGGTGCGATTATTCGAAAATGGAAGAAACACAAAATAACTGTCACTCTCCCTCGGTATGGTGCTCCATGCAAGATATTGCCTCGTGAAGTTTCAATGATCATGAGAACAGTGAGGAATCAGCCCAGAACTACACAGGAGGATCTTGTTAATGATCTCAAGGCAGCTGGGACTATAGGCACCAAGAAAACAATTGGTAACACACTACGCCATGAAGGACTGAAATCCTGCAGCGCAATATCCCTCTACTCAAGAAAGCACATGTACAGGTCCGTCTGAAGTTTGCCAATGAATATCTGAATGATTCAGGGGAGAATTGGGTGAAAGTCTTTTGGACAGATGAGACCAAATTTGAGCTCTTTGGCATCAACTGAACTCACTGTGTTTGGAGGAGGAGGAATGTTGCTTGTGATCCCAAGAACACACAGAAAGAAAAACACACAGCCAAGGCAACAAAGGAGTGGCTCAAGAAGAAGCACATTAAGGTCCTGGAGTGACCTAGCCAGTTTCCAGACCTTAATTTCATAGAAAATCTGTGGAGGGAGCTGAAGGTTCGAATTGCCAAAAGTCAGCCTTGAAACCCTAATGACTTGGAGAGGATCTGCAAAGAGGAGTGGGACAAAATCCCTCCTGACATGTGTGTGCAAACCTGGTGGCCAACTACAAGAAACGTCTGACCTCTGTGATTGGCTACAAGGGTTTTGCCACCAAGTAGTAAGTCGAAGGGGTTAAATATTTATTTCACTCAATTTATAACTTTTTTGACATGCGTTTTTCTGGATTTTTTTGTTTTTCTTTCTCTAACTGTTATAATACACCTACCATTAAAATTATAGACTGATCATTCCTTTGTCAGTGGGCAAATGTTCAAAATCAGCAGGGGATCAAATACTTTCCCCCCCTCACTGTACATGCAAATTACAATATAGGGGTTTATTTTGTAAACATGACTTGCGTAACTGTAGTAAATATAACTAAATTAAGCTCAGCTTTATCACCTGAATACAGAATGACTCCCTATCATACCTTTGTCAAATTTTTTGTTTAAATTAGGGAAGCTATTTACTAAACATTTTTTAGAATTTTACAACTCTGATTTAGACTGTTAATTAGTAAAAACACACCTTTTCTCATCTTTAACCCCTTAAGGACCGGACTGTTTTTGCGATGTTGTACATTTACGACCAGGCCTCTTTTTACATTTTTGTGGTATTTGTGTTTAGCTGTAATTTTCTGCTCTCTCATTTACTGTTCCCATACAAATTATATATTGGTTTTTTTCAGGAAAAAATGACTTTTTTTTACATACCATTATTTATATAATCTCATGTAATTTAATAAAAAATAAATAAAAAATATGATGAAAAATTGAAAAAAATACATGTTTTTTTACTTTTACTTGAAAAATCTTTTACTCTTCTACAAAAGCTAATGGAAAAAAAACTGCTAAATAGATTCAAAATGTTGTCCTGTTTTTAAAAATACCCAGTGTTTACATGCTTTTTTTTGCGCAAGTTATAGGGCTATAAGTACAAGTAGAATATTGCGGTTTCAAAACATACATTTTTAAAATTTATCACTAGTAACACTATTATCTGTCATAAATCTCTGAATAACACCCCAAATGTACATATATTTTTTAAAGTAGACAACCCAGGGGGTTCAATATGGGGTATGTCCAGTCTTGTTTAGAAGCCACTAGTAGTCACAAACACTGGCCAAAGTTAGCATTCATATTTGTTTGTGTGTGAAAAAAATAAAAAAATAAATTGAAGGCTAATTTGGCCAGTGTTTGTGGCTACTGAAAAAGACTGAACACACCCAATTTGCAATACCTTCGGTTGTCTTCTTTTGCAAATGGTATGCCATCATGGGGGTAATTCTCATTCCTGGGCTACCATACGCTCTCAAAAGCAACGTAACCAACCTGGCAGTTTTCAATGTAAAAATATTTGACCCATATTTTTGACCCTGTAACTTTCAAAACACAATAAAACCTGTACATGGGGGGTACTGTTATACTTGGGAGACTTTGAAGGCTGAACTTGATGGACGCAAGTCTCTTTTCAGCTATGAAACTATGTAACTATGTAACTTTGCTGAACACAAATATTAGTGTTTCAAAACAGGAAAACATATCACAACAATTATATCATCAGTAAAAGTGGTGTTTGTGTGTGAAAAATGAAAAAAGTCACTTTCACTGATAATATCATCGCTGTAATATGTGTTACTGTTTTGAATCACTAATTTTTGTGTTCAGCGAAGTCTCCCGAGTAAAACAGTACCCCCCATGTACAGCTTTTAGGGTGTCATAGAAAGTTACAAGGTAAAATACAGTGCTAGCAAATTAAATTCTCCGGACTTTCGGCCTGGGTTGTCAGGCAGGTCCCTCAAATTGCAATCAATAAAATTACTTAATTATGTAAAAATATTACATAAATATGCATGTAGAATTTAAATATATATGCATAATTATATATTTGAAGTCTACGTGTATATTTATATAATTATTTATGTAATTTTGTATATGGACATATGTATATTTCATATTATTTATTTATATATACATAGATATATATATACAATTTCATTCTAAGTGCATTTTGATATCAAAATAGTTAGAATAAAATTTCATAAAGATATATAATTTGTTTTAAAATTTTTATTTTGAAATTTTTTAATTTAATTTACTTATTTGTGTTTTATAATATATATATATATATATATATATATATATATATATAATTATACTTT
>OW240920.1:113634265-113650740 GCA_933207985.1 Pelobates cultripes | reverse complement strand
ACTTTTCATATTACATGCCTGGTTGATGTGAACATCTGACTGTTAATAACACCATCATGGCTGTTTTTTTCTAATGCTAATTTCACATTTGATTCTGCAGCTTTACTGTGATGATCTAGTTACAGGACTCTCAGTGAACTGTACATACACTCTCTGCTTTATGCATTTCCTTTTGTTCGACTTCTCTATTTGTTTCTGGTTCCTAATCTACGTAAATAGTTGAATTGGTGGATATGCAAATGATATAGCACATTATGTAACATATTTACAACACAAGTTCTGTTTAAAGAATGCACATATAACGCAACAAAAAAGATATCAGAATCATAAACATTTCTAGGTCATATAAATACAGCAATATAAATAGAGAAATATATGCGTTCTAAGTTATTAAGTTTCAAAGCAATATAGTATCACTGATATCATAGCCATGATGATATTCAAATAAAATTTGATAGATCTAAAGACTTCCAGAAGACAACTAAAACCAGAACCAGGACTGTCAGCTGGACAAAATATTAGTAGATAATAGATAATTAAATCAAAATTGCCATCAATATGTCGGAATATAGAGAGGGTTCATACGTAGATTCAAGTGATTAAAATAGCCTAAATGGCTCTTCTCCTGTCTAAATGACTCTTAGACGTAAAGAATCTATTTGAGACTCAGGACTTTAATATAATCAACCATAGTATGTCCATGTCAACAGTAAAAGCGGTTGTGGAATGAGCCTTTAAATTAACTCCTGTAATCTAGATGGAAAAGACAATCAGTCAAGGAGGAACTTTGAATATTGGCTGTATATAAAGTAACACTTGTAGCAAAGCCCGCTGTATCAGAAAAGCTACACTAAGAGTGTAGTTAAGCAATCAGCAATTTAGGATAACAGCATTTAGCTGGATACCAAGTAACATATAATAAAAGGAAAAAAGTCTACATGAAAATTCGTAGATTAATCACAAAATATGTCATAAATGATAAATCTTAGGTTAGTGGTTTCCTAAATCGCTATGGGGTACAAAGAGTATCTGTTGCCCCCTCAAATACATACAGAGCCAGTCCAGATTCCTCAATCAAATAGATAATTCCAATCTAGATAGCATATCAGGAGTGACAGGAGGAAAAGGTGAAAAATTAGGAAATAATAGTGCCCTAGAAGTGAAAATAAAAAGTGAGTGAAAGTGAAGGAGAAAAACCTCCTTCAACCCGACGCGCGTTTCGGTGCTGTGATGCACCTTCGTCAGGCCCCTGACGAAGGTGCATCACAGCACCGAAACGCGCGTCGGGTTGAAGGAGGTTTTTCTCCTTCACTTTCACTCACTTTTTATTTTCACTTCTAGGGCACTATTTCACGATGTGTAGGTAACCAGCATTCTAAGCATGGTTCTACACATTAGCACTATTATTTCCTAATTTTTCACCTTTTCCTCCTGTCACTCCTGATATGCTATCTAGATTGGAATTATCTATTTGATTGAGGCATCTGGACTGGCTCTGTATGTATTTGAGGGGGCAACAGATACTCTTTGTACCCCATAGCGATTTAGGAAACCACTAACTTAAGATTTATCATTTATGACATATTTTGTGATTAATCTACGAATTTTCATGTAGACTTTTTTCCTTTTATTATATGTTACTTGGTATCCAGCTAAATGCTGTTATCCTAAATTGCTGATTGCTTAACTACACTCTTATTGTAGCTTTTCTGATACAGCGGGCTTTGCTACAAGTGTTACTTTATATACAGCCAATATTCAAAGTTCCTCCTTGACTGATTGTCTTTTCCATCTAGATTACAGGAGTTAATTTAAAGGCTCATTCCACAACCGCTTTTACTGTTGACATGGACATACTATGGTTGATTATATTAAAGTCCTGAGTCTCAAATAGATTCTTTACGTCTAAGAGTCCTTTAGACAGGAGAAGAGCCATTTAGGCTATTTTAATCACTTGAATCTACGTATGAACCCTCTCTATATTCCGACATATTGATGGCAATTTTGATTTAATTATCTATTATCTACTAATATTTTGTCCAGCTGACAGTCCTGGTTCTGGTTTTAGTGACCAGTAACAGGAAAGTCATTTTCTAGTACTTCCATTTTGGGGTTATGCCCCTTGACACCACTGGAGTGTCATTTAAAGGTGTGACTGACCACTAGGAGGGTGGTATATTCAAGTCTGGAATAACCACTACCTTTGGCCTAGTCAATTTCTACTTCCAGAAGACAACCTGATTCTAATAGGTTCCACTAACCATTCCAAGACATTGTAACTAATGTTGCAAAAAGCTACAGTGCAAGTCATAAAGCACAAAGTAAACTGTTACTTTTACCATAATTATGATTTGTGATCGAAGACAAACAATCTCAGCAGGCCACCTAACGCGTCTAATGCATTCAAAGTTGAATCACCACATTAATAAATACTGCAAAGACAAAGAAGATATAGATAAAATAAAAATTAATATCACAAAAATGCATAAAGGTCAAATTCACAATTCATCTCTTTTGGATACATTGTGTCCAGGGTATAAATCACAGATGAGTCACATGGTAAGGTAATTGTATCACAGGCAGAGGGGAGGATTTTGTGTGGGAGTGTCTGAGTGTATTGTACGTGTTTATTGGTTGTGTTCCAAAACCCTGTAGGTGGTATTAATGTGTATATAAGAACAATAAACCCACAACTCTGACTGTGACTGCTTGACCCTCAAAACGGAGCCTTGTCTCATTCTTGGGGGGGATTTATTGTATGCTGTTCCAGTTCGACTGCTAGGAGTGTAAACCTATTCGTATGGTTTTTCCTATTCGGCTGTTTACGGCATTCATATGGTTTCCTGTTCGGTGGATTGATGTTCTGCAGTAGCTGTGCCTGTGTCTCTGGAAGGGAATATCTACTAAACGGCGGTTTAACCCTTTTATGCCTGGGGATGCCGTTACACCATCCATGAAGCAGTTAATAAGCAGTCTGGTCGAAGTGGTTACAACATCAGTGTAACCCAATGCCTCCCAAGCCATCTGTAGTCTGGTGAAGAATGTTTCTACAGATTCATTTTTCCCTTGTAGTATATCTCCTAATTTATGGGCTAGTTCCTCTGTCTTTACCTTAGCCCATTCTCTCATTGCAGTGACATAGCATGCTCCAGATGCAGACTTGGTTCTAAACCATTCATCTTTGCATGTTGCTTTTTCTGAGGTTATCTTCATGGGCATCTGTATACTTAGCAATTATTCTAGCCCAAATGGGGCCAGCTTTTAGTGCCACAATCTGTTTTAAATCCATCCAAGTACACTGGTAAGTAGCTTGAATTGTGGATAGAGACTGGACTAGAGCTAAGGGGGCCTTTTCAACTTCTGCCAGCTGCTGTATTATTGCCAGTCATTCACTGGGTGTCCAGGGCTTATATTCTTCCCAGTATTGGATACCTTCGCTCGTCTGTCTGTTCTCATGGTATACACTCTCAACTTTGGGTATCATGGGAGCTAATGGCTCCACTGGGGTGTCTATGGGGGCAACTAGGGGTTCCTTTAAGTCTGGATTACCTTCCTGCTCTAATGAACCCATAGGTCTTACTGGGACACTATACGAAGTCCCACTGCGTAATATTACTGGAAAGAGAGGTTTTGATCTCTGTAAAAGGGAAATCGCCTGGCCTTTAGGGACCAAAGGAGTCCCTGCAGTATCCTGGTAAAGGGATGGGTTTACAAGATTTTTCCCAGGATCTTGCCTACTCTGGGACCCTAGAGGTCCAAAACATTGATAATATGGTACACCTTTCCTGGTGGTTTCTCTACAACCACATTTAGTTAATTCAACAGCAGTATCATGCCATTTTTGTGCGACTTCTACTAAGTCATTATCTTCTAACCAACCTCTGTAATTTGTCATAAATTCACTCCTTATATGTGGGTCTAGAGTGCCCTCTGAGGGCATGCCAGCTTTCTTAAGTAACCTCTTAACATTCTTAATCGCTCCTTGTCCTTTGTGATGCTTGACAATAGTCAAATCCGTAAATCCCCCTTGGGTGCTTTCAGAGCTACTCATCTTAAAACTTGTAAGGGTTAATTACTTCCTTACACAAGACAAACTGTACAAAACCACTGTATTTAAAAAAACACTTATGACCCTGCAGTGGAATTTTCAGTTTTGTCTTCTAAACACAGATCAGGAGATCAGCCCTTGGAGGATTCTAACTCAAATTATAAAACAAATGACAAGGCAAACAATAAAAATAACTTACAACCCACAGTTATATTCCACTATCTCAAGATTCCTTTCACAAGACATAACACAACCTCCACCTGAATATAACCATAATACCACAGAAAACAAGTTCTTTAGAGAAGACGTTTTTAAGTCGTTATTTACCCAGACAGACTAGTAGGACGTGGACGAGAGCGAAATTGATAAAGGTAGAAAAAAAGTTTTTCTTACCTTGCTGTACAGCTGATTTCACTGTCAGAGGGATGTCCATCTGTACGCTAGTGTCCGAGTCTCTCGACCGTTAGATCCCGGGGTCACGGCACCAAATTGTTGTGGATCAGAAATGTTGATCTTTGTTATATTCAGAGGAAGCCCAAATTGTTGTTACAAGTGCACTTGGAGAAGCGAGAATTAGACACCAGACACCTGCTGGTATTCAAAATAAGCCTCTGACGTTTTATTCATCAGCTGGGTTTTATACATTAAAAAGTAAGTGCTTACGTGCAAATACTCTTAGAACAGTAATAGGAAGAGAGTACAGATAAGACATAGGGATGAACATCATGTACACATAACAAATAAGTTCCAAGGTAAGAAAGAGAAAAAAGATTAGAGAAGAGACATCTTAGGTGGGGGCTCTCTGCTCCCGGAACTAGACATATATGGTCTTAAGTGTTGTTTAAAGGACCACTATAGTGCCAGGAAAAGATACTCATTTTCCTGGCACTATAGTGTCCTGAGGGTGCCCCCACCCACAGGGTCCCCCTCCCGCCGGGCTCTGGGGAGAGGAAGGGGTTAAAAGGGGTTAAACTTACCTCTTTCTCCAGTGCCGGGCGGGGAGCTCTTCTCCTTCTCTCCGCCTCCTCTCCTCCTCTTCGGCTGAATGTACATGTGTGGCAGGAGCTGCGCGCGCATTCAGCCAGTCTGTAATTTTCACAGTGAGAAACGCGGAAGCCCTCTAGTGGCTGTCAATGAGACAGCCACTATAGGCTGGATTAACCCTAACATAAACATAGCAGTTTCTCTGAACTGCTATGTTTATAGAAAAAAGGGTTAACACTAGATGGACCAGGCACCCAGACCACCTCATTAAGCTGAAGTGGTCTGGGTGCCTATAGTGGTCCTTTAAGCATCAAGCATTTCCTGAGTCCAAGTTAGCCAATTTTAATATAGGATATCATTATATGACACCTATAAGCTTGAGCCTTGGAATCAAGATAAATTCTATCACAATTACTTCCCAATTATCTCCAGGACAGAGAGGAGGGATTGTGATGCATTGTGGTATTGTAAGCTTGTGATTGGTCAATGTCCAATATGTATCCCAGTCTTCCATCTGGTTCCCTAGAGGAGTGTACACCAGGTGGGACACCTGCATAAAAGCCAGGCAGGTAGCCCCAGTAAATGAGTCCTGCTTGATCCTCAAACGAAGTGTCGTCTTGTTCGGGAAATTGGATTGTATGCTGTTACAGTGCGACTGCCAGGAGTGTAAGCTGTTCGTATGGTTTTTCCTGTTCGGCTGTTTAACACCATTCGTGTGTTCAGGAGTAGGTGAATTTGTGTGTTTCTGGTGTTTCCGGTTCGGGAGTTTGAGTATTCATGTGTTTGCAATTCGGGAGATTGGTGCTTGCAGCAGCTGTTCGTGTATTTAAAAGGGGAATATCGCCTAAACGGTTTTTAACCTCTTGTGTGCAAAACGGTCCGTTACACGCTCCATGTCTCATTCCCTCCCACTCCATGTGTCTTATTCCCTCCCCTACAGTCACTCCCTGTGTCTCATTCGCCCATCCATCATTAACCCCTAATCCCTCCATGTGTCTCATTCCCTCCCCCCAGCCCATCCATGTGTTAGTGAGAGGGAGAGCAAGAGAAGGAGACAGAGTGCCGATGAGATATGAGGGAACTGGGAGGGGGAGGATCAGAGCAGAGCAGAAACCTTTTCCGCTGTAGCGGGTGTGAATACGTATAGAACAGCAGAGAGAGTGGGGTTGGGAGAAGTATTGGTAGGGGAGGGAGAGAGATGAGAGATCTCTTCCCTGATTGTAGAAATCTTTCCAGTGAAGTAAGTTGCAAAGTTTGTGGCAGATAAGGTGGTAGGAGGAGGGGGAGTAACAGGGTGCAGAAGAGCTTTAAAAGTGTGAAATCAGCATTTGGGTTTGCTGGAGAGTGTGTTTATGACCCTGTTCAAGCAGTTTATAAGTTTATAGATATAAGATAGGACCAGGGACTAATTAAAGTATTTATAAAATTGGGCAGACTAGATGGGCCAAATGGTTTTTATCCGCCGTCACATTCTATGTTCCTATGTTACATTTGCAGAGGAAAGAGCCAAGCTGTAGCAGTGCAGCATACATTTATAGTGGAGGAAGTCAGATGCAGAGTGATACTTTCTCCAGCAGTGTTCAGCAGTTTCTATAGATTTTTGTAATAGTTAACAAAGGTTTTGGCAACTTTATTTGGAGAATACGATGATTTAATATTTAAAATTAGTTTAATAACTTATTTATCAACTTTGTTTTTACTCATATCCATTCCATGCAACTCTCACTATAATTCCTCCTTTTAAGCTGCTTTCTGGAATGCACATTCTGTTTGAAGCACCATTAAATTAACTTCCATCCATGACCTATTTATCTCACACTCCCTAAACCTACTTACACTAACAGAACCATGCCTCTCTGCCTCTGATACTGCTACCCCTGCCTCACTATCCTTTGGTGGTCTTCACTTTGCCCACAACCCAAAACAGTATGACAGTAAAGGTGACGGTGTAGAATTTCTGCTTTCAACCCACTGCTCCCTTCCATATCTTTCTCCACCTTTGAAATTCAATCACTTTGTCTGTTCAAACCCATAGCTGTTATCTATCACCCCCCCGGTTCCCCTTGTCTGTTGTTTGAACATTTTTCTGCTTGGCTTTCCTACTTCCTTTCAAATAATATCACTTCTCTAATTTTCAGCGATTTCAACATTGCCATTAACCCACCCTTGACCTCATTAGCTTCCAAACTCCTCTCTATTACCTTCTCCAGTGGCCTAAAATGTTTCCACACATGCAGATGGCAATACTCTCGATCTTATTTTTTTCTAATGCCTGTACTATCTCTAAGCTCCACAAACTCAATTTCCTCTCTCAGATCACAACCTTTTATAATTTGTTCTTGAGAGATCCCTCACCTAACAGCCTCACCATAACCCCCTCAACTCTGAAGGGACTTGAATTCTCTTGACCTCCAGCAACTCTCTCCATTCCAAACTCTCATCCATCCCTACCTTCTACTGTCAGTCTCTGGCTATCACCTCATATAATGATACCCTCACCTCTGCCTTAGATGCTGCAGCCCTGCTCCAAACATGCACCTCAAAGAAGATGCGCCTCCAACCTTGGCACATTAAGTCAACCCGCTACCTGCAGAGATACTCCCGTTCAGCTGAACTCTGCTGGAGGAAGTCTCGCACCTTGTCAGACTTCCTCCATTATAAATTCATATTGTATTCATACAGCACATCTCTCACACTTGCTAAACAATACTACCTTTCCTCTTTCATTAGTTTATGTTCACGCAGTCCCAATACCTTCAACTTTCTCCTTTGCCCACCTCAAGCCACCCCGCAAACTAACTTTTCAGCCGATAGCCCTGCATGCTACTTTCCTGACAAGACTGAACAGCTAAGGAAAGAATTCTCCCTCTCGCAACCACACCTGGACTGTACCTTCCCTATCTTACAGGCCTTCTACCCAGCTACAGTACAGGAGCTGGCTGCGCTTCTCCTCTTGTCCCACCACCTGTCCGCTTGATCCACTACCTTCCCACCTTATGAGATCTCTCCTCTTGTCTTGTACCATCCTTAACACACATCCTAAAGTGCTCTCTTTCATCTGGTGTTGTCCCTGCTCACCTTAAGCATGCTACTGTCGTACCAATCCAAAAAAGCCATCCCTAGACTCATCTTCCCTTTCAACTATGGTCCTAAATACCTGCTTCCTTTTTCCTCAAAGCTTCTAGAAAGACTTATCTTTACTTGTGTGACTCACTTCCTAAATTCTATAGGTGTCAATTCGAAATAATAACCCTTACCTATAAGGCTCTAACCAATTCTAGCCCCTCTTACATTTCTTCACTGACTAATAGATATGCCCCTTCTTGGTCTCTCCGCTCTTCTGGTGACCTTCTCCTGTTTGCTGCTCACACCCTTACTGCTAACTCGGGCTTGCAGGACTTCTTGCGGGCAGCTCCCTTCCTTTGCAACAGTCTGTCTACCCCCATCAGACTCTCCCCTAGTCTTCAATTGTTTAAAACGTCCCTTAAAACACATCTGTTCAGATTTGCTTATGGACTCCCAGAGTAACTTATCTATACCTATCATCTGTCTCTTGCTCTCCTAAAGAGCCACACTCCACTCTCACCTCCACTTATATTACTTTTCCACCTTGTTAGGTGGCTGTCACCCTTGCTGCCCTGTTTTGTATTTGCACCCCACCTCCTCTAGACTGTAAGCTTGTTTGAGCAGGGCCCTTATCTACCTATTGTTCCTGTGTCACTGTGTAATTTTATAACATGACAGGAGGCTTCGTATTTGCTTAAGTCTCTCTTTATGAGAACTCCACAGCAGCACAGAAAAACAACCAATCAGAAAAATGTTAGGTATTATAAAACTCCCCTCCCCATGAATCATTTCCTCTTTCTTTGCTGCTCCACAGTCAGTACAGGTCAGAGTACCACTGCCTCCTGCTTCTAGTTGGTGGCTTTGGGTTTTATTATGATTTATGTATGATTTATATCACAGATTGCTGTGAGTTTGGCTGACCGTGTATATCACAGATTACTGTGAGTTTGGCTGACCGTGTATATCACAAATTGCTGTGAGTTTTGCTGCCAGTGTATATCACAGGTTGCTGTGAGTTTTGCTGGCGGTGTATATCACACATTGCAGTGAGTTTTACTGACAGTGTATATCACAGATTTCTGTGAGTTTTACTGACAGTGTATATCACAAATTTAGTTTTGCTGACAGTGTATATCATAGGTTTCTGTGAGTTTTGCTAACAGTGTATATCACAGGTTGCTGTGAGTTTTGCTGACAGTGTATATCACAGATTGCTGTGAGTTTGCTCGCGGTGTATATCACAGGTTGCTGTGAGTTCTACTGACAGTGTATATCACAGATTACTGTGAGTTACAGGTATATATGAAACTCAGTTATACAGGCTCTGTACAGGGTGTATACAGAGCCAGTTGGCTAGTTAGCGCTAGGATTGATGTGCTTCACAGTATATATATTCTGGTCCAGCTATGGAGTCTCAGATGAGACTACTCTTGTATGAATTCACTGTCCATGGCATATGTTAAAAGCTAAGCAGACCTGGCTCTGGCTCAAACTGGTATGGGAAACCAGTCTATGTTGATACTATTCTATTTTATCAGGTTCTATGGGGAGATTCATTGAGTTGGCAATTGTTTAGCCCTACTCCTGAAAGAGACCATTGGTACATTACCCTTCAGGTGGTGTGATGATGATGATCTATAAGAAGATAAGAATCTCAAACAGATCTGTATGTACATGTGCATACCAATTCACAGTTTAAGGAATGTATCGCTCAGTATATCTTGATTTTATGGACACTATAAGCACTGGAACAACTTCAGCTTATACCCAATACAGGAAGTTGAGAAGAGGATGTCTTTGTGCTAAGAAGGGAGGATTTCCTCCAATGATTTTAATTTCATGTTATTGGTGTTGTCATGTATATGTTTTCGCAGCAATAGGGAAGGATAACAGTGATTATGAGGTGGAGGGGGATGTAGGGGTGTCTTGAGAAGTGACATGATAAAAATGTTGACACTCAATGTTCAAGGTATGAATACTATAGCAAAAAGAGCTCTATTATATAGATATCTGAGCAAAAAGCTATTAAATTTAATATTTTTACAAGAAACTCACTGGAGGCAAACAGATAAACAGAATTGGGGAGGCAAAAGATTTCTGCTTATAATTCAAGCTTCTAACAAGGATAAAAAAAAATGTGGAGTAGCTGTCATATTTGGAGAAAAAATCAAGGTTGAAATTATTCACCAGATACAAGATATTAAAGGCAGATATTTGATAATAATATGTCAAATTGATTCTACACTTTTTACATTATGCAATATATACCTTCCAAATTATTCACCGGTTTCCTACTTAAAAACAATACTGGAAAAAGTAGACGAAATTAAAGTGGGAAAGTTAATATTAGCAGGGGATTTTAATGCTGTATTGGACCCACAGATAGATAAAAAACTAATGAAAGGAAACAAGTTAAATCAAATGGTGATAAAACAAGCCAAAGCCTTAAAAAAGATTAAAGATGAGTATAATTTGTTTGATATCTGGAGAATTTATAATCCCAATGAGAGAGACTACACACATTTCTCTAAAGTTAATTTTTCTTATTCAAGATTGGATATGATTTGGGTAGATCCAAGTATTATTGATATGATTAAAAAAACAAATATTAACGAAATAGTGTGGACGGATCATAATGGGGTGTTCTGTGAAATAGCCTTTTGTATAGTTAAAGGAGAATCTTACACCTGAATAATAATTTGCTCTGTTCGGAAATAAATAAAACCTATATAGAAAATAATATAAAAAATTATTTTAAAGAAAATACTTCAGAAAACATTGACCCATCCATTTTGTGGTGTGCCTTTAAGGCTGTGATAAGAGGTCATTTTATCAAACTACAAAGTCAATTTGACAAAAATATTACTCTATCCTATTTATATACTGAATTAAGAAATATGTCTCATACCAACAAACAATCTCCATCCCCTGAAACTTATGAGAAAATATTAGAATTGAAAGAAAATATAAAGCAAAAATTAATAGAAAGAACAGCTAAAAATATGGATAGATTAAAACTCAAATATTATTCCAAAGGCAATCGAGCTGATAAAATGCTATCTCAAAAACATAGAAAACAAAAAGTACAGAACAAAGTGGAAAAATTAATATATAATGGAAAAACAGTAATAACTCCTAGAGAAATAGGAAAATGCTTTAATGAATTCTATAGTAATTTTATATAGTACATTTCAAACTACTACAGATGATATCAATAAATACTTGGAAACTGTAAATAAGTTTCAATTAACAGCAATTTACAATGAACTCTTAAATAAATCGATAACTATGGATGAGATTATGAAAGCTATAAATGAGTTAGAAAGATCAAAGACACCAGGCCCTGATGGATTTAATAACTTATTTTATAAAACATTTAAAGATCTACTATGTCCTTATTTGACTAATGCCTTTAATACAGCGGCAAATAGAGGATTTTTGCCAGCAGAGATGCTGAAGGCCAATATTTTGCCAATTTTAAAAAATGATAAAAATCCTACTGATATTAAAAATTATCATCCAATATCTTTGATAGATGAAGATACCAAGTTATATGCTTCAGTCTTGGCTGTTAGAATAAAGAAACTTCTTCCACTAATTATCCATAAAGATCAAATAGGATATGTTCCAGGCAGAAATTCTCATACAAGTATGAAGAGAATTGTAAACATCTTAGATGATGCAAACAGAAATGAGATTCCAGTTCTGACTCTGTCGATCGATGCTGAAAAAGCATTCGACAGAGTCAGCTTGAAATATTTAGAAGCTGTTTTATCACATTATGGATTAGAAGGCTGGATAAAGAAAGCTATTATGGCCCTTTATGTAAATCCAGTTGCACGTACCATTGGACCTAATATTGTTGCTCCGTGGTTCCAACTTAAAAATGGGACTCGGTAAGGATGTCCTCTTTCACTATTACTTTATTTATTATCTATCGAGCCATTGGCTGAAAATATTAGAAACAACAAGAAGATTAAAGGTTACAAAGTTATAGATGAAGATCAAAAAATCAATTTAGAAATCACCTTTTGGGGACGAATAAATGTGATTAATTCATACGTAATACCAAAGTGGAACTATATGTTCCAAATGCTACCTCTTCATATTCCGACTCATTGGCTTGAGTTAATACAAAAACGCTTCACCCAATATATCTGGAAAGGTAAGAAGCCAAGATTAAAACAATCAATATTAGTACAAAATAATATATATAATGGCGGACTTGCTTATCCATTCATAGTGAATAACTTCAAAGCAGCTACTATTTTGCATATCTATAGAATGCAAATAGAAGAAAATAAAAATGAAGGATGGTATAAGATGGAAATGAGAGCAGGAGAAGTTCCTAGTTTAGATTGTTTAATTTGGAACATAGATAAAATTTCAAAAAAAAAAAAAAAAAAGAATATGCCAATGCTATTTTGACTCCACTATTAAAAAACTGGTTTAAAATAAAAAAAAGCATTAAACATAGAAAAAAAAAGTCCAGAGCTACTTGGAATTAAACATTGTAGAAAATCAAGTGGAAGACTTAAATCTTAATAATTGGAAAAAATTAGGGATACTACGATTAGAACATTTATTGACAGAAGGAACAATTAAAACTTTTGCCCAAATAACAAGTCTATACAATCTTCCATCTAGATAAGTATTCAATTTTCTTAGACTCAAAAGTTACATGTCTACACACCTTATCACACCAAAATCGAACGTAAGCAATTTGATTGACTTATTATTCACCCCAAAAAAATCAATAAACCACTTTCTAAGGCTTTAATACTAACCAAATCTAGCGTTAAGGATATAAATCCAACAGCCATATCAGCATGGAAAAAAGATTTAAGCATTGATATTAATATGAAACAATGGGGTTCTTCAATGATAGATGTTAAGAAGAACATACATTCATTAAATTTGTTGGAAACACACTTTAAAGTTTTAAATAGGTGGTACTTGGTTCCGTCAAAATTAAATAAAATATACTCTTTAACTAATCCTATTTGCTGGAGATGTAAATGTGTTAGAGGTAACTTCAAACACATCTGGTGGGACTGTCATAAATTAAGAAATCTTTGGTCGATAATACAAAAGTTTATATCCAAAAATCTAAAACTTGAGTTGAAAATTTCTCCAGAGGTTGTTTTGCTACATTTAAATTGGCCACCTATGGCGTATGAATTAAAAGTAATCCTTATACATCTTTTTTTAGCTGTTAAAATAGTGGTTGCGAGATGGCAGAAAAAAGATTTAGAAGTCCCCTGGAAGAATGTAAAAAACCAACTCGAGTTTCAGATAAAAATGGAGTTGATGCTGAGTAAACAAAAATTAAGCAAAAAAGCATCTGTCTGGATGAAATGTCTTAAGTTGATTGATATGGAAATTATTTGTGATTAATTGAAGGTAATTTGCATACCTTGAACATTGAAAATATATAAGCTATACCTGAACCTCCCTCCACTCTACTTATAGTAATTTTGTTGTATATTTTGCTGCTACACTGTCTTGTGTCATATTGTAAATTTGTATAATATGTGTATATTATCAAATACTTAATGTTAAATTGCATTTTAAAGACGCAACATTTATATTCCTCTTTTTCTGCTTACAAGATCTGTAGGAAATGAATATTGATTACAGAATGTACAAATATTACAATTTGTTAAATGTTTAAAATAATTGAAAAGGAAAAAAAAATAAAGATCAAAAAAAGAGAAGAGGACGAAACGCGTTGGAGTTGTTCATTTTGTTCATATGAACTTTTATTTTAATTTATTTTATTTGTGCTGGTGCTGCCTGCAGCTTCTGCTGTGATTTTATTGGCTGATACACCTGGGTACCACCTTGGTGTGGAGACATGCTGTCTTTGCTTTGAAACACTGTGAGTGTAATACATATAATAAATTGTTACACTTTTATACAATCTACACTCTCTTTTTTTCCCTTTCATTTGAATGGGCAAGAAGATTAACTACTTTTTATCCAGAATTGCATCGCTGGAGGTTCTTCACACTTCACTAGTTCCCTAATATTAAGGGAGATACGCCTGAATTCATCTTAATTTTGTGAGTTCTCTACCACCCCCACCCTCTATATATGTTAATTGTATTACACTATTTAATATCTCTCCCTATAGATATATATCTAAGGTAGAACACATCTACGTTACACAGTTTGTATATATTTTTTATTATCACTTTGTGGTGATTAACACAGTCTCTTCTTTGTTTTTTTTCCTTTTTAATACCACTATTTTGCCTGGGCATTTAGGGACTGCCAGTCCCGGTTAAAGTTTGTTCACACAGTATTACGGTGTCTTAAAGGGTTTGATGTCTAGGGGTCCTAGGTCACAGGATACCCTGAGGATTTACAGATATTTAGGGGACTCTGCCCAAACTCTGGCGTCCCCATTACTCATATAATACACAACCCAGGATTGGCCTGCTCTGTCTGTGCCCCTATGATTGGCCTGCTCTGTCTGTACCCCATTGATTGGCCTGTTATGTCTGTACCCCATTGATTGGCCTGCTAGTTCTGCGCCCATTTGATTGGCCTACTATGTCTGTGCCTGCTCTACCTGTGCCCATTGTTGGCCTGATCTATCTTTGCCTGAACCCCCTTTTGGCTGCAGGCCTGGGGGAATATCACTGAGGAAAGCTCAGTACCCACTGTTGACATGGAGATAGGTGGGTGTCCAGGCAAGCACTGCTGCCATACTATCCAAGAGGACACCAGGATACGGGCACCTAAATATGATTGGAAGGATGAAGGCCCTACAGCTCATGCCCTGAGGGGCAAAGCTTTTATGAAGATTCCCGGGCACGCAACCACGGTTTACACCAGCCCGGCGGCACATCTCTAAGAGGAATCTCGCACAAGCAAGGACCAGTGCTCAAACGCCAACAGGGGAGAACGGTTTCCTTGCCTTCAGCAACTAACCGTTTAGCTGCCTTTTAGCTCCTGACCCTTTCAGTTGGGTTTACTTAACTTGCTTTTCCGATCTGCTATTTACCTTCTCTCTGAGGTACGTATTTCCCTTTATCTACATTATTTGTCGTTTCTTTGTTTTCGTGCATTCCAATTATCCTATCGCTCGGGTAGTCGAGAGGCCTGACTTGACCTCCCAGGCTCTCGTGGATCGTGGAGAACATCTTCAGCTTTCCTCAGGCTACTGATGGTCATCCTGGATCCCGCGCGGTCCGTTGGTAGTGTCCATCATGGTTTCCGAAGGTTGCATTTTCTCATCAGCGCTTTCTGTTATTAAGCATGGACACGGCCCAAGGTTGTATACTATTCCATCTACCATCGATCTGGTTTATTACCAGTTGATTCCATCTCTCAAGTGAGAGATTCAGAGAGAGGTCGCGTGGTCAGAGAGACCCACCTCAGGATATTTTTATTTTCACGAGTAGAGAGCGAACCCCTCTCATAGACTGAACTGGACACTGATTCATAATTAGAGGGCATGGCCCTCCCTCAGCCTCAGCCCGTTACTGAGCTGGATACAGAGGGCATGTCTTAAGTGAAACATTCTCATAGAGGGAACTGGACACGGATGTAGACTCCAATGTTTGGTTATTAATGGGTGCGGCCCACTCATGCTATCAGCCGGACGCTGACACGGAGTTGGGTCACATTATTAGAGAGTGCGGCTCTCATACACTCAACGAGGGCCTACTCTGGGAGTTACGTGCCCGGACAGTCAGGAGTACAGGGCCCTGGGGGTCTCACTATATTATACCCTATCTCATAGGTGGCGTGTAGACCAGGAACCCCTACACAAATTTTGACAGGTCAGGCATGGAACAGGATCATACAAACGGGTAATCAGATTATTTCACTCTCTCACTACAGCACGTGAGGGCTCTATGTTATACAGGCAGGGCCGGCGCTACCTGTAAGGCGGACTAGGCAGCCGCCTAGGGGCGCCCTTTGGGAGGGGGCACCGCCAAGAGCGCCGGCCCCGCTCATGCTGCAGCCGCTCGGGCGCTCTGCAGAAAGCCTCAGGCGGCTGCAGCTTTTCCCGGGCGGTGCGTCCATGAGGGCGGACCGCACCGTCTGGGCGCAGCAAGGGGAGAGGGGCTGACAGGAGGGAAGTGCTCAGCGCTCTCTCCTGTAACTCCCTCTGTAGTAGCGTGGCCAAGGCCAGTATAGTCGGCGGGTACAGGGAGCAGCTGTCTCCTGTACCCGGCTGGACTAACAGGAAGTGCACACTGAGTGTTCACTTCCTGTTAGTCCGGCCGGGTACAGGAAACAAAAGCTCCCTGTACCCGCGGACTATACTGGGCTCGGCCACGCTACAACACAGGTAGGGGAGGAGGGGGAAGAAAGAGGGAGGGAGGGGGGAGAAGGAAACAGGGAGGGAGGGGAAAGAAAG
>OW240920.1:113609207-113634165 GCA_933207985.1 Pelobates cultripes | reverse complement strand
AAGGGTGAAATAATTGCTTCTTTAAAAGCTATATGCTGCTGCAATTATGTATATAAATACAGATTAGGGCACAGAGTAGAAATCAAAAATACAGTTTTAAATCTCATATATGGGTATTCAGTTCCCCATTGTGTTTTATTTGGTCACATTAGGTCCCCCCCTTTTTTAGTATTTAGGGCCCCCACCCGTCGCTCAGGGGTGGGGGCCAGGGGGGAGGACCTTAGGTCCCCTAAATACTTTTTAGTATTTAGGGCCCCCACCCACCGCTCAGGGGTGGGGGCCAGGAGGGAGGACCTTAGGTCCCCCCCCATTGTGATTTATTTGCCCCCACCACTCAGGGGTGAGGGCCGGGGGGGAGGACATTAGGTCCACCCCCCCTTTTTAGTATTTAGGGCCCCCACCCGCCGCTCAGGGGTGGGGGCCAGAAGGGAGGACCTTAGGTCCCCCCCTTTTTAGTATTTAGGGCCCCACCCGCCGCTCACGGGTGGGCGCCAGGGGGGAGGACCTTAGGTCCCCCCCTTCTTAGTATTTAGGGCCCACACCCACCACTCAGGGGTGGGGGCCGGGGGGGACAGAAGTTCCCCCCTATTGTTTTTTTTAGGGCCCCTTACTATGTTTAATTAATTAATTAATTTACTAAAGAAGAAAAAGAAAAAAGGTTTTTGTTTTTTTTCCTGCAAGTGAATTTTCAGTGCAAGGTCATCTTGTGTTCACAGACTATTCGGTTTTAAAAAAGCTGTTCTTTATCTTACATTATGAACGGCCTTGTAATTCCTATGCACACTAAAAGTTGGCTTTTAAATGTTGTTTTAACTTTAATATTTAATAGTTAATACAGAGAATAAAGTAATTTAAAGAAAATATATTGAAAGTATATTAATTGATAAGATTTAATTTATCTGTTTTTGGTCCACTGTTCACTGATCTCGAGTCTCAGTCTGGTGTTCAAACAGTTTTTCTTACAATACGTTGTGAATTTATATCCACAACTGCATTTTACTTTGTGATAACAAATGGAAAGCCTAGCTTTGTAATACGTGTATGGACATGCTTATAACAAAGCATGGGCCCTCTCCTCATGTAGTTGGTCATTAACAGGCACTTTGATGCAATGTGTCTACCAACGCTTTTCTGTGGTCACTGGATCACAAAAGCATACACTCAGTCATGATGCAGAGTCATGATGCAGAGTTTATGCTTGCAAGGATATCCAGACCTTATCCACCTAGTATCCGCATAAATACTCCTATCGTTTAGAGGGGTTAATTACATAATAACCATTGAAGGTAATATGTTGGTTGTTATTCTTATAGAGGAAAGATAGACTTGCCCTAAAAGATTTTTCATGGCTAGGACAAGCTCTTATAGAGAGAAGTAATGTACTTCTGACTCCTGAAAAGGAATATTGGTGGTCCAATATTGGAAATACTGTAATTCATGTGTTTAGTAATCATAAGCATTTGCTGATGTACTGATGTACTGTTTATTGAAATATTAATCTCTAACGTACTATTTTGGGGATTACTATATATATGACGTTTGCCAACATCTCATGGTTATAAATATGTTTTTGTATGTGTTGATGCATGTACCAGGTTTACTTGGATAAATCCTGTGCGAAGTGCAACCTCTAATGCCACGTTTTCTAGTCTCACTTCCTTAGTATGCATTTGATAATCCCAGGACCATCCATTTGGATGGTGGTCCTGCACTTACTTCAAAGGAAACCTAAAACTGGGCAACCACATTTGGGTTACATTGGGATTTCACCGACCACAACTCCAAAGAAGTGGGGTTGTGGTCAGGGAAAATGCTGAGGTTAAATGACTATTAACCAAGTTACTAATTGCTTGCCCCACACAGTGGTATCTATTTATTCATATGGTACAGATGAGCATTCACAACATACCTGATGATACAAATGGTGAGACCCAACTGTTTCTTAAGATGGAACATGGTACTGAAAAAACCTGATTGACTATCAGAGCACCTCACAGTACAAGACACAGATTGTTGCCTACAACTCAGAAAAAGTAGTTAATAGGAAGGAGCAGAAGAAGAGGAATATAGATTTCCTAGTGGAGTGAAAAACCATCCTGGAAGAATATTCTGTAACAATGAACTTTACAATGACATTTGGTGGCATATGAATTTGAATTCGGAAGAAACACATCAAATATGGAAAGAAACCTTGATGCAATTAATAAATAATATCAATGCTGGCCTACTAAGAGCAGATGTCCTGCCAAGAGAATGGAATATAAAAGACCAGCAAAATCTGTCAGAAACCTGACATCATGGGACACTTGTACTAAAGCAAGATTTGCAGCTTTTCTTAAACTCTACATATTATCTACATACCTGCAAAGCAAGGAACTCCTGTATACATAAAGACAGGGACATTGACACAACAAGGAATCTGTAATGGTTTGGTTGCAGATTTGATCTACCAATGTACTCCTTGCTCTTTTGGTATAACTATACCCATCAAAATGTTAAATGGCTCCATAGAATCAAACGACAAAGGATTTTTGCTATATTCTGGACTTCTGGGTTCGGGAGTTACAGGCATTAAACGATTTGACCGACCGCACACGAACATGTAGCCGAAATGAGTTCCATGCATTCTGGCCCTGCGGTCGGTCTTCGTTCGGGAGATGAACTAGGCATAAATCATTGACATCCATAGAAAATACTGGGTTAGCATGAACCCCTTTGTTCGGTAGATTGAACTCACCGAACGGGGAGTCGATTAGCCCCTCTGTTCGGTAGTTCTGGAGCTCTGGAGGTCTCAGCGGTGTTCGCGCAATTGATTGTCCGATTTGAGTTCCAGACACTCAACGACCAAACACCGCTGAGAGTTCATGCGTAAGATGGCCGCCGCCACATGTTCGTCTACCGAATGGCGGCCACCCAGATACATCAATAAAACCTCAATTAGCTGCGGTTACAAAGGGAATGAAGGTTTAACGAGGGACACACTTCAGCTCTAAGGTGGTGTATTCGGTAGTTTCCATTCATATAACTAGGAAGGAAACTACCGAACTAACAGACGAACTTACATGCAATTTTTAATATATATTCAGTAAAACAGGCGAACAGACTTTTAAAACATAATTCTGGCGGATAGTCACAGGCCATCCGCTACAAACGTCATATTTCCAATTAGCAACTATTCTAAATATCAATCAAAGGTTACCTCCTTTTACAGAGTGGTGTGTATAATACAGTGCTTTAAAACAAATAAGGTGGTTTACAGGCTGCTCAATACACTTATGTGAAAATATCCTCTATTCCACAAGATAAAGTTAAAATCTTTGGAAACCTCAAGAGAATCTTCCCAGGGGCAGTGTCATCCCCATTTAAATTGACACAAAACCCATACACCTAGAGCCGGGACCCACAGGCTCAGGACCAGGGGAGCACACCATTTATCTCCACTATATTGTGTTTTCCATCAAGCACGTTCTACATATTGGTTTGCTCTCTCTATTGTTTTGTTTTTGAGAACTACCCCACACCGAAGGAGACGGGCGGTACTACCCTTATAAGCACATCGGCCAACATACGGAGCCAGTGTTTTTATATACAGGCTCCTAGAAATGTGAGTGTGCAATTTACCCAATAACATCATAACTATTACATTATTACTTTCCATACCGTCTGCACTATATTGTATTCCTTGTATTTCTTTCAAACATGTACCTTATACTTCGCCATTGAATGAAATATCATTCGGTAAGCCGTATTTGTGTTGGAGTGCTCCACTTATTGGTATAAGTTTGTTTATAGCTTAAACCACACCAATAATTTTAACTATTCTAAATAGATTGAGAGATTTTGAATAAAGGAGTATTTTTAACATTTAAAGAGAATGTAATTGTGTATACCATTATGAACAAAGGTGGTAAATACTTTGCTGCTTCAAATTATCCTTATATCTCTAAATCATATACAAGGGTGTTTATCTTTAAAACAAAACACTAGAAAGATTAACTATGTTACTATTTCATCTATCATTATTATACAAAGTATAACAAATGTAAAGATTTTTCCACAGACAGATTTTTAGCACAACAGCACCTGATGTCATTGAGATGTCTATCACTGAGATGTTACAAAGGTTCCAATACAGCAAAAAGAGGCGTTCTTGAGAATCCACTTCGATTGCTGTATCAACATAACACACTATAATGGGATCCATGTCACTTAAGACAATGTCTTCGAAATGCTGTCAATTAATCTATTCCGTAGAAGAATATCGGAGAGTATCCAATCTATACACATCATAAACGGTGTAAAAAAGTAAAGACAAAGACAAATACCAACACCATCACCACGGTGATAACAGATGATGCTGATTCAATATCTGCAACCAATTCTAGCCAAATATTTGCAAAGCTGGACTCTACAATCTATACTCTACAACAAATACCCGGGTATTCTACAAACACAACCTTTCAGCAATGTATCTAAGGAATGTAAACTTCTACAGGCCTTTAAGACTTTGGATTACAAATACAATTACTACTTTTAACTTTAGATTACAATTCGTATCCGGATCCATCCAAGAATTTCTTACTCCGGAACTTGGTGTTCTTTTCAATTCTTTCCCAGACAAAAGCTTTGCTCATTTTAATCAACCAGGCAAAGATCACACTAAGGATATTTTACTGTTACAACAATGATCAGAGATGCTGGGAGCACAAAAAAACCTAAACACAGTTGGAGAACTTTGGTTTACTAATTTAAGGAAGAAATGCTCTACAATGCCCACAGTTTAATGGAGAGGGTGTTATGGGTAAATGCAAATATTACAAGTTTTAGAATGAAGTGTTGTATTTCTTAAACTGTGTACTTTGTCTTTAAGAGATATTGCAAACTGACAAGGTGTTAGAAATGGAACATATTGTTTTTCATAACTGTTTCTTTAAGCAATAACCTCAGTGCATAATATGTTTGCACCATTTTGTCCCAGACGAATTACAATAACAATAATGCATAAATAAGCTTCAAAGCTATGCTACGACTCTTTCAGTACACAATATACTGTGGTAACCCCAAGTTAATGGAACTTCCCCAAACCTGGGAATCTCCCACGACTGTGCACTTACGACTTAGTGTAAACAACAGATAAGCTATTCAGACTTTAAGATGCCATCTTGAACTAAGTCAGGAAAATTTCCATGACGTATGCACCCTTTAGTTATGGCCTTGTATGTTTGCCAAGTTAAGGGAGGTCCTAAAATGAATAAAGTAAAAGAAGTGTTACTTTTTCATATTTAAACTACGGTAACCCTAAAATGGAGACACCTAAGGTTTAAATAGGTGTACTTTTAAATGTTAAGACACAGAGGAGAGACTTGGAGACAGACGCTGCTCCATCTTAAAATGACAGAGAGGCTGACATGATGACATGTTCAGAAGGGTATGTTAACCTATTAATGATATTTGCAAGCATTTAGTTTAATCTTAGAAACTCTGCTATATGGATTTTATATGTCTATATTTATATTTTTATATAATAAATATCAAAAAGACAAAATTTTATTGCTTCCAAGACAATCCTTATTTTATATTGTATTCTCAATTATTTATATATGTTAAATAGAGGATCTCTTACTAACTATATAAGATATCTTTATGGTTAGCCCTACTAAGTTCTATGCTTTAAGACATTATAGTGGTAAATAAGGGAACCACCTGCGGTTACAGTACACAGTCATTCCTTCAGGTTTAGAACTAACATTTCAGACTGACCAAATCCTGTGAAAAGCAAACCAATATAAAATGGGTAAGATCAGCCATATGTTGGATGATCAGCCATATAGTACTGAATGTTTAATACTTAAAAAAAATCATATTGATTGCAGGCTGTTGCTAGACTTTGAAACAAAAATATTCTCTTTGGTAAAAACAACTGTTTGTGCTATCACACTTAGCTTAAAAAAACCCATTACATTCACTCTAAAATCATACAATACATACATTCTTGCCCCAAAATAACGAAATCATATTGTCTTCTTACTTTGTTCCAGAGCGTATTTCCTCTAGTCACAATTATCTCTACAGATCCAAGATTACTAATAATGCTTTGTACAGGTTTAGGTTTTCCGTCTGTTATGTGTGTTGAAGCAAGAGGAAGCATCACAGAGATATTCAATTGACCAAACCCAAGAGATATATTAAGCATAGGTGGTCCCACTTTCACTGTAGAAAACAGACAAATACATGTATTACAATATATACTAGTAAACTCTTAAAGTTATTATATAAAGAAAGGCAACAGATTTTAAAAAAAAAGTTGCGTCCATCAAGTTTCACCTTAAACAAACACTGCTGCTGAACCAATGGAAAATGGCAGATACTGTAATGAGTATTAAAGGAATATTATACTTATCAAAACAACTTCAGCTTAATGAAGCATTTTGGGTGTATGAATCATGCCGCTGCATTCTAACTATTCAATTTTCTGCCATTTTGTTTCTGTCCATGCAGCCCTAGCCACACCTCCCTGGATGTGATACACACAGCTTCTCTGATACAGTATAATTTTCAATCAGAGTTTAAGTTACATTACTCTTAACTATTTAAAGTAAAGTGTAATCACACACACATTAGGCTTCTGAAGGTTATAGCATGCCAAAAACAGAGCAGGAGATAAAAATTCTAATTAAACAGACTAGGGCCAGTGCAAGAATTTCTGGCTACACAAGCCAAGATTTTGCCACCCCCCTTCACTATACCCATACCAAAATTCATCTTCACCTGTGTGCCCCTTAATCCCCCTCTTCAACATCTTACCCCCATTTGTGTTTCTCACCCTTTCTTTTAAATGTCTTACCACCTTTAGCATATGTTATCCCCCATTTTTACTTTTTGTGCTCCTTCACTCAGCCCCTTTATGTGTATGTTTCTCCCTCCACCTTTGAGTGTCTCTTTCTCCACTTCCCCTGCCTCTCTATGTGTCTCCTACCCTCTCTCAGCCCATTTGTGTATCATTTTCTCCCCTTACCTATCCTCTCTGTGTGCTTCTCCCACCCCAACCCTTTTATGTATCTCTTTCTCCCCCAGCCTCTCTGTATATCTATTTCTCCCCTCAGCCCTTCTGTGTCTCTTCCCCTCCAGCACCTTGTTTCTTTCATCTCCCAGCCCCTTTGTGTATATTTGTCTCCCCCAGCCCCTCTGGGTGTCTACCCCTGCTCATGTCTATCTCTTTTACACCTTCCTCCGCCCCTCTGTGTCTCTTTGTCTCCCCAGCCCCTCTGAAGTTTTCTCCTCAAGACACTGTCCTTCTCCAGCCCCTTTGTATGTGTCCTCACAGCCCTCACAGTCCTGGCAAAAATGGGTCTTAGAGATCAAAGTACTTCAATCTGCCAGACACCACCAGACGAACTTGTCGCACAGACATAAAACAATTAATTAATTGAAAGTGGCATTCCTTCCACCCCTATACTACTGGGGAAGGGTCCAACAAATGGCCCTTACCACCTCATCCTTTACCCCATGTGCAGCATGATAAACTGTAATAACATGAGGCGCATCAGGCAAATAGTGTGGATTTTTTTAGTTTAATCCGAGCCTGGATTTGAAGTCTCTGGTTCTAGTTTTGCAGCATTCGGTCCAGTTTTTAGGCCTGAATTATAAAATCAAGATATTGTTTTGCTGCAAGAACAATATATAGGGTTTGCACCCCCGAAAAGAGAGATGGGACGCAAGCACCACAAATTGCCTAATATCAGGAGATCATTCGACAGGCCGTGGAAGACTGGACAGCCTAAGATGGCGTCTGCCAGACCATGAGGCTCCAGTGAGTTGGAGATGTCACCAGATGAAGAGGGATCGATAACAACACAGACCCTCAGCGGAGTTTACCAAAGAGAGGATTCCGACTCAGACATGTCGCCCTCTACTAAGGGGGACATTAAAAGGCTCCTGCTCGAGCTCCGTGGGGTCTGGAAGAAGTACTTTGACGGAGTGCGCGGAGAGATGGACGGCATTATGGCTAGACTAGGAGCAGTGGAGGCTAGAGAGATGACAGCCTCACTGAGACCCACACTAACATGGCAGATCTCTCACAGCAGCTCCAGCGACTCACCCATGCGGTCACTACCCTAGAAGCCAGGCACAGAAAGAAAAACATACGTATAAGAGGGGTGCCGGAGACAGTGGGACTGGAGTCAGTGCTGGAGTTTGCCAACAAAATGGTCAACATGATGGAGGTGAGGGGAGAAGGAGCGCAGCCGCCAATATCTGGGCTATTCCAATTTGGAAGGTCCCAACGGCCCCCGCGGACGATCCCAGGAACATTAGCACTGTCACCTGGAGCCCGGCAGTGAAGGCAGTGATGTTGACCAGCTTACGGAGCACTCCCCTTATAGCGGTGGAGAATTGCCAAGTGCCAATCTTCGACGACTTACCCTTCGCTGTCCTACTGGAGAGACGCAGATTTCAGCCAGTCACCAAACTCCTCAAGGACCACAGAGCCAGGTACAGATGGGGTGCATCAGGTACACTGGTGGTACCGCACAGGGACGGAGTGCTGACGCTGTCCGCAGCGGAAGATCCGACTGACTTTCTGAAGAAGCTCCAATTGCCGCGACTGCCGCCCACTGTGCTAACGGAACACCGGGCTTCACAAGCGGACACTCACACCACTGAGAGGGGAGAAAACCCGGGTGTGGCGATGGCAAAACGACAGCCAATGCATCAGCGCCCTCCATAGGTGAGATAACCCTGAGGGGAGGCCGCTACTGAGTCGACAAACGGGACTAGGCAGAGGCTCAACCGGGACTCAAACCCACTTACATATCATAAGACTGACTTTATTAGATGGCTTTTTTTTTTTTTTCTTTTTTTTAACGGGGACACCCCCGATTTGACGCCCCAGTTGATTTTCCCACGACCGCACCAACTAATTCTGCTCCGCAAAGAGACACTTTTACTTTGTGTGCAGTGCTAGCATGACCCATCGACTTTAACCCCATAAGAGTTGATGAGTCCTACTATTGTGTTTATATTGTCCCCAACAGAGGGGCTAACGTATATTTTCAAAGTGTTAAAACATTTTTTATATGAGTAACTAAACAGAACTATTAATATGTTTGACCTAGCCTCACAAGAAGTGCCCACATGCTTTACCGTAATGTCTTATGTGAATTCAACCACGTGATACTAAGTTTTCTAGCATAACATTGCAGGAGGTGCAAATGTATTTTTCCTATATGTTTATTTAAACTTTACGAAAGTTACTTACAGGCAATATCAAGGGGCACATTGCATCCACACAGGCCACTACTGTGCCTTACTAACGAGTGTAACTTTTAATTACACAAGAAATGCCAGCGGAAAGCACCACAGAGTTAATCTTCTAAACACACAAGCGCGGCCAGCGAGCCCCCAATTTTATACGAGCCACTAACAAGATACCCTAGATTGCAAACTATGAACCCGCTGGGGCCGCGGACATACCATAATAACCTATAGGTCGCAAGACCACATAACCTGACAGCGAGTGAAAACCAAAACGTACACTGTAAGCCCGCTGGAACAGCTGACATGTCACATTAAATCATTAATTATAAGCACCTGGGTGCCGTGGGTGAGCTCTATCATACTGCAAACTTTAAAGCCCCGTCAGGCGAAAGGCACATCACCATAATGTGTTCACTTAGGGCCCCCAGAGGCTGCTAGAGTGCCATGTCATATAATACATTTCACATATACAAGAGCGGAGGGTGGGCGATACTGACCCGGGTGTTATACGTTTGTTGTTAACCGTAGATGCCTCTTTGATTCTCCACCGTTACCCGAGATGTTAATGTGCTCAATCAAGAGTGACTCATGTATACTACTGCTTAATGTTGTGTTCACTTTTTATCCTTATGCATTGGATGACTGTATGTTAATACCAAAACCAGTGGAGATTCTCCACAACAAAAATAAAGAATTAAAAAAATATATATTATATATATTTGTGTACGGGATTAACAGTCAAGGCATTCAATAAGGATTGAGTGATACCAGGAGTGGCAAGTAGGTTGTGGTGTGCCGAAACTGATGACTGTGGTAGGCCTGGAAAAGATGGCTCACCTATTGGAAGAGTATAAAAAAGGGAAGGGTGGGTGGGTTTCCAAAACTTAGACAGAACGTCAGGAGGAAACTGGGAGGAGGGAGTAGATATAGGCCAGCAATCCCTCCCATAATTCCAGGCATCCTGCCTTAACATTTGTGAACGGGATCAACAACTGAGGCATGCAATAAGTATTGAGTTATATCAGTAGTTGCAAGTCAATTGTGGTGTGCCAAAACAGACGAACGGAGTAGGCCTGAAAAAGAGGGAAATAATATTAAACTAACAACCAAAAAGAGGAAGATGTATTAGACATCAACCAAATTAGTGAAGCGTGCGAGGTGTAATGAAGTAAACTCAAATGGCAGATGAAATTTAATGTTGAAAAATGCAAAATTATACAGAAGCAGCGTATACCCTTAATGGAAGCAAATTAGGGATAACAAGACATGAAAAGGACTTGGGAATTTTTATAGACAACACACTATGCAACAATGTGCAATGTAGCTAATGTGGCAGTGGCTAAGGCCAGTAAGGTATTGTCATGCATGAAAAAGGGCATTCATTTTAGGGATGAGAATATCAATTTTCTTCTTTATAAATCACTGGTAAGACCACATAGTGAATATGCTGTGCAATTTTGGGCATCTGTTCTAAAGAAGGATATTATGGCACTAGAAAAAGTACAGAGGCGGGCTACAAAATTAATAAAAGGAATGGAACATATTAGCTATGAAGAAAGGTTAACACATTTAAACATATTTAGTTTAGAAAAACGTCGCCTGAGAGGGGATATGATAACATTATACAAATATATTCGGGGCCAATACAAACCATTGTGTGGAAATCTTTTCACAAACCAAACTTTACATAGAACACAAGGTCATGCGTTTAGACTGGAAGAAAGAAGAAAGGCAAAGGAAAGGTTTTTTTTTTACTGTAAGAACAATAAGGATGTGGAATTCTCTGCCTGAAGAAGTGGTCCATACAGAAGTTCAGACAGCTACTAGATGTATACTTACAAAAACAGAATATTCAAGGATATAATCTTTCAATGTAGGGTAATAACTGCTTGAGCCAAGGATAAATCTGACTGTGTAAAATGTAGCTTGGAATCTTTAATGTTGAATCTTCTTAATTTCTTCTTGTCTTCAGTTGATTGATATATATACGTCTTTTGTATATATAGTCTTGGGCCAAATGCTCGCCACAATAATATTTGTCTATATTATTGAAAAGTACTAATACGCAATCTGACTTATGGTTTTTTCAGGTTTATTCTTAGTTACAGATACATAATAAAACATAATAAATTATGTTACAGGATAATGGACATTCCACAGCAGATGGTAATTGCTGTACTTCTGATGGGAGAGTTACATCGTTGTACAGTGCCAAGAGCCAAGACCCAAGAGAGAGTGACCTTGTGTCCCTCTGTTACTATATAGAAGTGTTCATACTAACGTCAGCGTTTAACTCTAGCCATATGAGGACAAAACCCCCACATCCACATTCCAGATCTCTCGGACAAAGAAAGCCTTGAGACTTATACCATCTGTTACTTATGTCAATCCACACATCCATATATAATCAATAGAAACATAGAATATGCAATATTCTACATTCCCTCTGTTTATGGTTTGTTTTAAAACCATAACACAATGTCACTAACCTGTCCATTCATACATCACTTGTATCACATTCATTGAGCATAGAACAAGATGTAGTCACAACTTTCTATTATATGAGAGTTCTTAGAATGTCGAGTTTCTATCCCTCATACTGCCTACTTTACTTCAAAACTCCCTCTGTTTCAGCTATGTATTGATATCCATATCCATGTTACATCATAACTACTTGAACATAATATGTACATATATATAGCAATAATAAATGAATAAAATAAAATATTTACAAATGTTGATCCAATAAACAATAAAGCAATCAGAAAGATCTACCTGCTCAGGTACAGTCATATCTTTGTAGATAACAAAATCAAGATGATAACTTTCTAAATAATAATAACTGTGTATCACTATCATATTCCTACAGATACATACAGGGAGTGCAGAATTATTAGGCAAGTTGTATTTTTGAGGATTAATTTTATTATTGAACAACAACCATGTTCTCAATGAACCCAAAAAACTAATTAATATCAAAGCTGAATATTTTTGGAAGTAGTTTTTAGTTTGTTTTTAGTTTTAGCTATGTTAGGGGGATATCTGTGTGTGCGGGTGACTATTACTGTGCATAATTATTAGGCAACTTAACAAAAAACAAATATATACCCATTTCAATTATTTATTATTACCAGTGAAACCAATATAACATCTCAACATTCACAAATACACATTTCTGACATTCAAAAACAAAACAAAAACAAATCAGTGACCAATATAGCCACCTTTCTTTGCAAGGGCACTCAAAAGCCTGCCATCCATGGATTCTGTCAGTGTTTGATCTGTTCACCATCAACATTGCGTGCAGCAGCAACCACAGCCTCCCAGACACTGTTCAGAGAGGTGTACTGTTTTCCCTCCTTGTAAATCTCACATTTGATGATGGACCACGGGTTCTCAATGGGGTTCAGATCAGGTGAACAAGGAGGCCATGTCATTAGATTTTCTTCTTTTATACCCTTTCTTGCCAGCCACGCTGTGGAGTACTTGGACGCGTGTGATGGGGCATTGTCCTGCATGAAAATCATGTTTTTCTTGAAGGATGCAGACTTCTTCCTTTACCACTGCTTGAAGAAGGTGTCTTCCAGGAACTGGCAGTAGGACTGGGAGTTGAGCTTGACTCCATCCTCAACCCGAAAAGGCCCCACAAGCTCATCTTTGATGATACCAGCCCAAACCAGTACTCCACCTCCACCTTGCTGGCGTCTGAGTGGGACTGGAGCTCTCTGCCCTTTACCAATCCAGCCACGGGCCCATCCATCTGGCCCATCAAGACTCACTCTCATTTCATCAGTCCATAAAACCTTAGAAAAATCAGTCTTGAGATGTTTCTTGGCCCAGTCTTGACGTTTCAGCTTGTGTGTCTTGTTCAGTGGTGGTCGTCTTTCAGCCTTTCTTATCTTGGCCATGTCTCTGAGTATTGCACACCTTGTGCTTTTGGGCACTCCAATGATGTTGCAGCTCTGAAATATGGCCAAACTGGTGGCAAGTGGCATCGTGGCAGCTGCACGCTTGACTTTTCTCAGTTCATGGGCAGTTATTTTGCGCCTTGATTTTTCCACACGCTTCTTGCGACCCTGTTGACTATTTTGAATGAAACGCTTGATTGTTCGATGATCGCGCTTCAGAAGCTTTGCAATTTTAAGAGTGCTGCATCCCTCTGCAAGATATCTCACTATTTTTGACTTTTCTGAGCCTGTCAAGTCCTTCTTTTGACCCATTTTGCCAAAGGAAAGGAAGTTGCCTAATAATTATGCACACCTGATATAGGGTGTTGATGTCATTAGACCACACCCCTTCTCATTACTGAGATGCACATCACCTAATATGCTTAATTGGTAGTAGGCTTTCGAGCCTATACAGCTTGGAGTAAGACAAAATGCATAAAGAGGATGATGTGGTCAAAATACTCATTTGCCTAATAATTCTGCACTCCCTGTATATAGTATAGTATTTTCATTCTCAATACCTGATATTACTAAAATACTAATACATGTATTACTATAATATCCTGTCCAATTAGATTTCCATGAATCATATGGTTTCTAGCAACCTTAAAATCTTTAGGTCATTTGTATTCATGAATTAAATTCCTATACCATTAATATCACCTAGTGATGATTGTATCAGTACTTTACAATCATAGTATTTAATTTGTATATTCAGTAGGCTCTCACTGCCTGAAATATATCAACACTACTTATAAGTCTCATTCAAAGGATGTGTTATCAACCATGAAGTTCTATAATAATTCTTCAAATAATGTTCATGGTGTTGACAATACTTATTGTTCTAGAAATTATCCACCCAGAAATCTTTCTATCATAGATTTGTTTTTGTTTACATATTTATAATTTTGACTACTATTCTACCTTGTAGTAACAAACTTTTCATTCAATAGAAACATAGTTTACTTTAAAATGACTTGGAAAGGGGGGGCGTGGTTTGGCGCTCGAGCTGCACGGCCGCATGTCGGAGTAGCTCCCGCCGATCGAGCTGCACGGGGCAATAAAAAACCGGTCTAACGAGCAATCCCCACCGCAAGCACAACCGCAAGTACCCACCATGTCCCAGAGGCAAAAAAGCAAACCCGCGAAAGCGGATAAAGCGTCCTTTTTCCTAACAAAAGCCGCACAGTTAAAAACGCAGGAAAACCAGGAACAAGATGGCGGCCCGCCACGATCGCGGGAGGGCTCACCCGCTTCCCCAGCCTTCCCTGAAATGAGTGTAGACGACCAGCCCCTCACGGTGGCCACCATGAGGAGCATGATGACGGAACTAACGGATTCAGTTCAGAGGAGCCTCAGGGCTCAAATTCTCACACTGACAGCTGAGCTTAGAAAGGATCTGCAGGACATAGGGACCCGTACCGCACACCTGGAATCCAAAATGGACGACTTCTCAGTGGCCCATAACAGTGTGGCTGACAAAATGCAAGAACTAGAAGCCCAAAAACTCCCAAAAACAGCCCAAAAACTCAAGCTGGCAGACCTGGAAGACAGGTCTAGGAGGAACAACCTCAGATTTAGGGGAATACCGGAATCGGTAACAAATGCTGACCTAGATAACTATTTACAAGATATGTTCCAGCAGCTGACTCCTGAACTGCATCCAGATCAACTACTGCTAGACAGAGCACACCGTCTTCGGAGACCTAGCCACTTACCTACCACCGCAGCGAGAGACGTCATAGCGAGAGTGCATTTCTTCCATGCCAAGGAACGGATAATCAGGGCAAACAGAAACAAAGGGATGCCTGAGAAGTACCACAACATAAAAATTTTCTCTGACCTCTCAGCAGAAACACTGTTCCTCGACTGACTCAAGACTGGGCATCCAGATAAAGAGCCTCCATACCCACGCGGTATACGTAAGACGCTCACCCAAGTTATGAACTATTTTGTTGTAATGGTTATTATGCTGTTTTACATTTTATGTTTTGTTATCTTACTGCCACACACCCAACGCTTGCAAAAGGGACTACTGAGGCCCCCCGACCTCCCCCCGCACCAACTACTACAGTAGCTAACGAGACATACTCTCGGCTAGATTTTGACACTGCCCAATTACAATAGGTTAGGGAGTTGGGGCACCGTAACATGTAATAACCAAAAAAAAAAAAAAAACATGCAACAACGGCTAATGATACCTGCACCCATAGTGCCCCGGTGTGTGCTGGATCGAGTGACTCCCTCCTGACGGGAGTGTCCCAACATCACGACCCCACTAGCGTGCGAGTGACCTTCGGACGCCGCACTAAGGCTCGACCCAAAGGAGCCTAACAGGGCTATGCCCTCTCCTACCCCCTTCTCTCCCCCCTATAGGAAACGGCCCGAAAACAGACGACACAGGTTGACCTTCCTTCATCCCCCTCTTGCCTCCATACCACTTCCTTTTACAGTAACTAACCACACTGAACCACTAGGAAAGTCCATATCCCAATCACCCCACTATAAGAGACAATCCGACAGCCTACATACACGGGTACCAACACCAGCGAATCCTAGAGAGACCACACCAGAATGAGAATAGTATCCTATAATGTAGAGGGGGCTTAACTCCCCTGAAAAACGAAGACTACTTCTACACGAGCTTAAGAAGAACTCAGTAGATATAGCATGCCTCCAAGAAACGCACTTTAGGGGTCCCACTGCACCCTCCCTCTTCTCAAAACTGTACCCTATACAGTATCACGCCCTGTCAGAATCAAAAACGAAAGGGGTTTCCATCTTAGTGCACAAAGACGTGGTCTTCACTCCACAAAACAGCCATATAGACCCTATGGGAAGGTATATTATAGTGGTGGGGCTTTTCAACAACACACAATACACCATAGGGACAACGTACTTCCCGAATGACAACCAAGCCTCGTACCTCAAATCTCTCCTGTCTAAACTTGATACCTACAAACAAGGGGAACTCATCTTAGGCGGTGATTTTAATTTCATTCAGTCCCCGACCCTGGACACTACAGCCTCCCTGCGGGGAAAACACAAAAAAGGAACCCAAGCCCTCTGCACACGCATAACCAACACCTTGGCCTTGTACAACCTATACGATAGTTGGAGAATCTTACACCCACTGACCGGGATTATTCCTTCCATTCTAGGGTCCACAACACCTACACGCGTATAGATACATTCTTCATAGATAACAAAACCCTACCACAACTGATCGACTGTAAATTAGGAGAGATAACATGGTCTGACCATAGCCCAGTATACCTTGACTTGGAAGACAAATACCAAACTCATGGTAGGGGCACTTGGAGACTGAATGAGTCTCTCCTCCTAGATAAACCGTTCGTTGAGCGTATGACAACAGAACTCAGAGAGTACTTCCTCACCAACACAACGGGCGAAGTCTCGGACTACACGGTGTGGTCCGCACATAAAGCAGTGATGAGGGGACAGTTCATTAAACAATCCGCGTACATAAAAAGACGCCACCAAACCACCCTCCTGGACTGCCACAAGCAAATAGCGATAGCCACGGCCCAAAACAAAAAGACACCCACGTCAGCCCTAGCAGACAAATTACGTGACCTGTACCAGGACCTTAACAACCTTAATGCCCAAAATAACTTGGAAAGAATAATGTAAATTAATTATCACAACTCTCTTCATTAGCATTGTGATGACTTATTAATGTAATACATCTTAAAAGCAGGATTGTCCTAATGTTCTGACCAATCCGTATTCCTTAGTACACTTCAACTGACTAAAATAAAATAAAATAAACTTGGGGTCATACTGCCCAGAAACTTTTATTCCTAGTCTGTGTCTAACAAACTCAGGGTAATCATAAAACAACTTCTAACAACGTATTCAATTAATTGGATACCATCATATCCAGAAACCTATTCTCCCTAGTCCATACCTTTTATAGACTTAGGTCAAATATAATTGTGTACTGTACTCTTAACTAAACTTCAATTCAGTTCCTCTTGGATCTCTGAACTCTTATATCCAAGGCATTCTTAATGTATATAATTACTACATATTAATCAATATAAATTATCTTTCCTTAGTTTTCTTCCTTATGTTACCATTGTTTGTTTTACTTCACCTCGATATAAACAAATTACTCATTCTTGTGAATCTATGAAATACTATTAAACTCAGTCTTTGTAGTATTAAGTAACCATGATCCTTATTTAATCAACTTCATATTTTATCTACTTCTGATACTTCTCATCCTATGTATAGGTAACAATAGAATAGTTCTCTTCATAATACTATCTGTGACGAAGTGCCCTTTGCCACTTGGTCCTGGAGAGGCCTACTTGCCAGCCTCCTCCCCTATGACTATGACTCTTTCACGTATCTGGCTTTAAAGCCCCTAGTCTACCTTCAGACAGACTATTTATGTAGGCTGCTTTATTTATCCTATGTTTTAGTCACCCTGTACCCATTATAGGTGCAGGGTGTGTGTAATGTAATTGTTTATAGTGTGTGTGTGTGTACTGTATAATGTATTGCCTGCTCTCTTGTATTGCTGAGGTTTGCTACCAACTAGGTGGGTTTGGCTATGGAGCTTGTCTAGTGCCCTCTGTTGGTAGCAACAGCAATATGCACTACCTGAATTGCAAGACTGGTTCATTTGCATATTCGGGTAGATTTACATATTGCTAATTCTGCAGGCAGGTGAGATATTTACTGTTAAATATTGTCTCCCCCCACCCCTTTAAAATGTGCCATTGTGTTGTGATAAGTCACTGTGTGTTTCTTGATATGGTTTGACTGTTTGTGATTTTATTGAAGTTTTCACAACAATGTTATTGTGGTGACCCTATTGGCTGGTCCCAAGGGAATAAAGGTTTTGACAGTTCTTCTGGATCCCTCTAAACGTAGCCTTGTCTCGTTATTGGAGGGAGCTGTTATAATCACACTGGGGATTGCTATGCTCTGCATGCTCCCCTGAGCTTGAGTCACTTAGCTCTTTTAAGAGCTTGTTCCTGACATGCTCTCCTTGGAGGAGGGGTCTTCACCATACAGTCCTGGATGCTGGAGGTTCATACAGGGTGGAAGGAAGAGTTCTTTCCCACACAGTCCTGGAGGACAGAAGCTGATCCAGGGTGGAAGGAAGACGGCGAGACTCCAGTCAAGATACGGCGGTTGCGAAGTCTGCTGTGGTTGTGGTGTCTGCTGCAGTGCTTGGAGTCCTCAGGAAGCGCTAGGAGCATCCGTCAACGGAGGGTACTCAGTCGGAGTACAAGGAGCTCCGTTACACTATCCTTTCATCATTTTACTTTATGTCTTACACATTTATAAGTACTCTCTTTTGGTATTAATACTCATAACTGTTCAATAACTTTTCATTGTCTGTTTTCTTCTTCATTAATATTTAGGAACTGTTATGTATGTTAGTGCCAATCTTTTATTTCTTTGTATGTCTGTTAATCTTCTGTATCGAATTAACTCTGTAGAATCTTCCATCACAGTTTGCAGATCAGATGAAGAGTCTCTTTCCAACAGTCGATGTCCAATTGTCTGAAGGAATGCTTTCCTGATTTACTGCCACAAGGATCTGTCATGCTTTACCTACATTAAAACAAAAACATGTGCAGCATCATGGCTTACGATGTTTATATCTCATTATTATTATACAGTTTAACATTGAATTATATTGACTACACAAAACATACTCATTTCTTCTCATGAGATGTATCATCTAGTGGTCATTACATTTATGCAATGTGATGTATAATCTTTAAATTTCCTTTGTATTAAAATCTTTCTGAACATTTAAATTTCCAAACTTTTTATTAATCATACCACCCTTTTAAACAGTTTAATAATCTGGCGGTATAACCTAATCACATGTCAGATGTTGCAAAAAAAAATATTGTTTTCCACTATACTTTAGCAATAGCAGCCATTTTGTCTTAACACTGGCACCATTTTGCCACATGAAACAAACTACAAAAACATATTGTTTCCTACATCAAATGTATTTGTAAATCTAGGTTTTATTTTATCAAAACTTTTGTCTTCTATATAGTCAAAACATATGTATGTCCAGGCTTTGCAAAATATAGTAATCCATTATCAGTCATGACATTAAAATCTCATTCTCATGACTTAAATCAAAGATTTTAAATCAACCCCAGAAGTAACAACATTGTTTTTTCCTTCTGTAAAATGACTGGAGTTACTGTATAATCGCATACACCCAATATAACATACAGTGCATGTGCCTAACTGCTACATTAGTGTATTTCATTCTGCCATATTTGCAAACTTGATGTAAATTATTATTTTAATTAATTAACCTAATACTTTCTTATAACACACATAAAAACAATGAAAAAACAGTTCAGACTAACAATTCATTAAAACAAACTAACATAGATCTCTATTCTTGTGTGCTGTTCTTAATGCTGGAATCAGCCTGTGTACATCTGTTGGCACACATATCCATGCTCATCTCGTGAATTTATCTGATTCTTATAACTTTCTGTTTTACACTGCATTGCTTGTCTGTCTCCTAATTTCGATTTAGCTAAAATTGTTCTTATTTGTCTCATTATAGGTTTACAAGGAAAGGCTTTTATTGATTTATCTCCACATGTATTTTCTCTGTCAAAATTTTCAATCAACAAATTTAATTTCTCATTTGCTTTTGATTTGATATCTCGGATAAAATATCTACAAGATCTTAAATAATGTTGTATATTGCACCAAAAACAAATAACTTTAGGAGTTATATTCTGTCTTTGATTAACTCTACAGTTTTTAGTTGAACAGATTGGGGGGGGGGGCTCAGCTGTCTGTATCACTCTTTTACACTCTGTCCTAGAAGAAGGAGGAGGAGGGGGACGAGGGGTGTAAAATCTGCACTTCTTTGCCTAAATCCACAGGTCATTTTAACCTCTTCATTAATGGTTACCCTCCTTAAGTTATCCAAGAACAAAGCTACTTCTGTCAAAGTGCTTTTTTCTCTAGCTAACACAATTGCAGTTGGATCTAGATCTTGAATTTTTTTCACAAATTCATTAATTAACTGATCCTCAGGAAAATTAGCAACAAGTCTATATGCACTTTCAAATTTTACAAGAAAACTAAAAATATCCTCATCAATGTGTGGTTTTAGTTTTTCCAACACTTCTGCAAAATCATTCCTTGTTGTTAATTGTATTAATTGTGTTAATCTGTCTTGCTTATTTCCATATATTATTTTATCATTGTCCTCACATTTTACAGGCGCGATCAGTCTACATGCCATTTGAGTCGGCAGCCATGTTTTAAATAGTCTATTCCTTTGTTCGTCATTTAGGCTATATTTGTCCAAATTTGACTCAAACATTTCAGCATTAGTGAATGCATCCACTGACATGTCATAAACTGGAATACATTTCACAATTTTCATTAATTGTTCATGGACCCTCAAATTAAGTTTTGCAGCTCTGTCTTGAAATTTACATTTCTGCAAATCACTCTGTGAGGATACATTTCCAGTATCTATTGGTTCTGGGATCAGATTCTGTGCCTGTATTTTTCTTGTATTAACACACACGTGCTTAACTTCATTTCTAAGCTGGCAACTTAGTTCAACTCTATCCTCTAATTCACAGACTGTTTCTGACAATGTGCTCTCTGTTACATTGTTACACTGTTACTTTAAATCTGATTTGTCTTCTGTTAACCCATTCAAATCTATTTCTTTATCTGCTGATTCTAAATTGTCTTGACCTGCATCTCGTTTACAAATCAATGCATTGTAAGTAAAGACTAATTTCATAACATTTCTGATCTTTTGTTTTTTCTTATTAACAAACAATTTCTTGTCAATTTTACTATTGTACTATTGGCAATTTCACATTGTGTGTATAAAGATTGCCACAAAACAGCATCTGAATAGCTGCTATTAAATGCAAACTGCAATTTACTTTTCTCTGCAATATCATTTGTGAATTCCATGTTACTCACCAGATCAGTTATTTCTGTTTATTTCGTTGCTTCATCCACACAGCTGTGTACAGTTCTGGACTTGAATCTGGACGCTTGCCAATCTCTGCCACGTGCTTGCTTCTAGAATTCACGTTGTATCTTGTGCTTTTTGTCTCTGTTGTAGAAAATAGTCTTGTACAGTCTTTGTGATTTGAAAATCTTTTTCATACAAACCACAGTCTAGATTCTTTTTTTCTCTTCAAGTTTGTTTTCCCAGTTCCAAAATAGCTTTGTAACTCGATAATTCTCTCTCCCCCCTTGAAGTGGGAACAAAACTTGAATAGAAGACTGGCTGGCTGGCCAATGTAAAATCTAGATGAATTTATATATATATATACGTCTGACTGTGTAAAATGTAGCTTGGAATCTTTAATGTTGAATCTTCTTAATTTCTTCTTGTCTTCAGTTGATTGATATATATACGTCTTTTGTATATATAGTCTTGGGCCAAATGCTCGCCACAATAATATTTGTCTATATTATTGAAAAGTACTAATACGCAATCTGACTTACGGTTTCTTCAGGTTTATTCTTAGTTACAGAAACATAATAAATGATGTTACAGGATAATGGACATTCCACAGCAGATGGTAATTGCTGTACTTCTGATGGGAGAGTTACATCGTTGTACAGTGCCAAGAGCCAAGACCCAAGAGAGAGTGACCTTGTGTCCCTCTGTTACTATATAGAAGTGCTCATACTAACGTCAGCGTTTAACTGTAGCCATATACGAACAAAACCCCCACATCCACATTCCAGATATCTCGGACAAAGAAAGCCTTGTGACTTATACCATCTGTTACTTATGTCAATCCACACATCCATATATAATCAATAGAAACATAGAATATGCAATATTCTACAGACTGCCATTCTGGGGTCAAGAAGGAATTTTTTTCCTAGCTTGTTGCAAAATTGGAAGTGCTTCAAACTGGGGTTTTTGCCTTCTTTTTTTTTTTTCCATCTTTAATTTTTATTGAAATGTCATCACAGTGGTACATAAATACGTTGGTTTTAGGACAGGTACAGCATGCATATATTGGTGAGCGGCAAATAACATAACATAGGTTAACATGTGGATTTAGCATACTTATTGTTTGGCATAAATGTACTATCATCTCGGTGGGTTATTTGATAAGTAGTGTTCCACCATCATGCCTTGCCACCTACGTTTGCATCTTCTCTAGCTGTGCTGTCCTTTTTTATGATACTCTAACATAAGCGTGACAGTTCGTTTTTTTTATCATGAACATAGGAGAAAACGGGGGGTTACAGAAAGAAAAAGGGGGGGTAGGGGGTTGAGTTCATGCAACATAGTATTTGACAGTGTTTCAGTTATCATACATCATTTAGTTGGTCTTCTTGACTTCTCAACATCTCTGCTCTATTGGCGTTTATCGCAACTTATACAGATATCCAGCATCCCCAGTCCTTTGCAATTTTTTCTTTACATCCCTGGAGTCGATAGGCTATGTGGGTTTTTTGCCTTCTTTTGGATCAACCGCAAAAAACTAATGTGAGGAGGGCTGAACTTGATGGAAACAAGTCTCTTTTCAGCTATGTAACTATGTAACTATGTACAGGACAAAGAGATGGAAGCATGCCAGCAGGACCTGCGAGAAGGTACATATTTGTGTGTGTATGCAGCAGTGTATGTATTCAGCAATCTGTGTGTATATTCAGCAATTTGTGTGTGTGTATACATCAGTAAGTGTGTGTGTATTCAGCAGTCTGTGTGTATGTGTTCAGTTGTCTGTGTGTGTATACAGCAGTCTGTGTGTATTCAGCAGTTTGTCTGTGTGTATTCAGCAGTCTGTTTGTATGTATTCAGCAGGCTGTGTGTATGTATTCAGCAGTCTGTGTTTTAGACAACCACAACAAGTCTGAAAGTTATAAACGAGAGATCTGCTGTTTTTAGATGTAACCCCAATAACAAAAATGCTTAATTAAATACATACATGTTTCTAATAAACAGAGGGTTTTTTTTTTATTATTTTGACAGTGGAGTGTACCTTTAAGGGACTTACCTCGTAGTTAGAAAGATAGATGCTCTGACACACGCTAATTATTCATATTATTATGCATAATTGTTGAAAAAGCAATTTCATTTTAATGAAGCTTAATAAAAAAAAATTTTATATATACACTTTTATAATTTCTTACCATCTCTGTATAGTTGCATTTTACTGGAATTATTCCAAACATTTAGACATTTAACTTTTGCTTGGTATTCTAGGTAAATATCCGTAATGTAATGAGAGAGTTCAGTAATGCAGGACCCATTTTCACACTGCACAGGCACAGATAATGAAAGCCATTTGGTGCTGGAAGCAAAAAGAATGTTACTACAAAAGTCATGCATCATCTGTGTCAATATGTTTTCTTATTCTCACGTATGCTACTTCCCATTTTCATTCCGATTGCCTGCACATCATTTGTATTCTATCCCCATACAGTCTTACCCATTTGATAGTTGAATATGACAATTCTTCTCCTCTGTTTTCCATTGCAAGAAACTTCGGAAATTCACAGATGTAAGCATAGGTTTCCCTGTACCTAAAATACATACATAAATATATATAAGGTTAATATTTGCATATGAAAATAGTCAGACCTTACTAAGACCTTGTTATTTATGTGCTAGAAAATATCAACAGAACAGATGTCAAAGGATATTAATGCCATGGTTCCACTTCTTTTTCAGTACAAAGGAAGGGAGGATATGGAATGCCCTTTGAGTATGTATATATATATATATATATATATATATATATATATATATATATATATATATATATACATATATATATATATATATATATACACATATATATATATATATATATATTATATCCCCAACTTGTAGGCCTTGGGTGGGGGCAAAGGAATGGACAGTGACCTGTACAACTCCTGTTACGATTTAGCCCTGACCTGATGCCCACGGTTAGGAGCACAGGGGAGCAGTGACAGACATCCCCATGATAATTTATCAACTGGGTGGCAAGAGATTTCCAGTGTCAGCAGCTTGCTGCTTACCGCTTAGTAGATACACCCATACTCACATTGTTGCAGGTGGGAGCATATGGGAGATTTTAAACAATTATTCATCTGGATTAGATTTTTTTTTCTGGATATAACTTGTAATGGATCACCTGGCACCCCGACTGGGTACCTCCATTAAAGGATGCTCCTAGCGTTTCCTGAGGACTCCAAGCACTCTGGCAGACACCACAATCACCGAACCGGAGAAGCGTATACCTTCTCTCAAGCATTGAATGCTATAAACAGTTGAATAGGCAAAAACCATACGGATGGGTTTAGACTCCTAGCAGTCAAACTGGAACAGCATACAATAAATCTTTCCCCAACAATGAGACGACACTTCACTTTGAGGTTTAAGCAGGAACTCTCTGTAATGGCCACACACTGGCTTTTATGCAAGTCCCCATGCAAGGGGACATCCCACAGGGTGGGACACAGTACAACCAATCGTTTACAGGAGAACCATAAAACACACCCACAATTACATCACAATCCCTCCTCTCTGTCCTGGAGATAATTGTAAAGTAATCAAATTATCTCCCAGGACAGAGGCAAGATTCCATTAACCACATGGCAGTAACAATACAATAAAAGACATAAAATTACATACAGTTACATTTATTCCATAAAACAGACATTCTACATATCCCCAGATAGCTTAGATCTGAGTGCACATTACTACCGAATGGCGCTCAGATCACATAAATACT
>OW240920.1:113591144-113602607 GCA_933207985.1 Pelobates cultripes | reverse complement strand
CTGTTTTGAAACACTAATATTTGTGTTCAGCAAAGTCTTCCAAGTAAAACAGTACCCCCCATGTACAGGTTTTATGGTATCTTTGGAAAGATACAAGGTAAAATATATTATTTCTTACAGAATACAGAAGATCCAGCGCACTCACCTATCCACTAAACAGCAACTTCAATGTTGAAAGATTTTATTAGTTTTTTTTAAAAACACCTAATCTAGGCAAAAATAATGGGGGTTTAGTTACATTATATGATCATACATTGCATAAGCCTGCCACAACGTCAACGTACCCCATCTTTGGCAGGTCCTACTCTAACAGCCTAATGTCTGCTCTTTTGAGATTAACCACTTACTTGAGGAAAAAAATTCCATCTGGGACTCTCTGCAGTACAAGGATAAATAGGGCCCTGGGATGAGGCACCTGTGACAGGGAGGGGTGCAAAACCAGGGAGTTGGCTAGACTCTCAAATATATATATATATATATATATATATATATATATATATAAAACAAGGGGGTGTTGGCTGCACTCACCTGAACATGCATAAATGGGGGTGCTGCTGGGGGCCACATAATACAATACAGAAGATTTGTACATGGGGGGTACTGTTTTACTTGGAAGACTTTGCTGAACACAAATATTAGTATTTCAAAACAGTAAATGTATCACAACAATGATATCATCCGTGTAAGTGCCATTTGTGTGTGAAAAATTCTAAAAATTTCACTTTCACTGACAATATTGTCGTAATACATTTTACTGTTTTGAAACACTAATATTTGTGTTCAGCAAAGTCTTCCAAGTAAAACAGTACCCCCCATGTACAGGTTTTATGGTATCTTTGGAAAGTTACAAGGTAAAATACAGTGCTAGCAAATTAAATTCCCTGAACTCTTGGCCTGGGTTGTCAAGCAGGTGCTAATTGTAATTAATAAAATGACCTAATTATGTAAAATTATTACATAAATATATATGTAGAATTATATATATGTGTGTGTGTATATATATATATATATATATATATATATATATATTATTTTTATTTATATATAGGTATATATATAGTGAAATATACGTAAATATGTGTATATATAGATATATATATATATATATTATTTCTTTCTACATGTATTTTCATATCTATATATATATCTATATCTATATATATAGATAGATAGATAGATATATATATATTAATTTTAAAATACAGTTAGAACGAATTTACACATATATATTTTTTATTTATTTTTTAACATATTTATTTTATATTATAGAAAAAAAAAAATATATATATATAAATGAAAATTATATATACATATATATTTAATTTAAATTTCTCTTTATTGAAAAAACGGTATTCAGTAACATTAATACCGAAAGACAAATACATTCTCACATGACAAGACATATAACACATACATAAAAATCATTCGACAGTTATTGGTTGGATCCGAGTAAGAACCAAAGAAAGGCTGTTAGAAATTAAACATGTATTATCAGATACATCAAACACTCTTTAATCATTTTTATCCACTTATCCAGATGGTGTATATATTTGCTGTTATTATTTGAATATGCGACTCCTCTCTCCATGTCCAAATGAAATATCAGTTGTGCTGTGAACTGTTTCATATCTGGCGTTGTTGTCTGTTTCCAAAATCTAGCAATTAGTACTTTCACTGCTATCAAAGAATGGATGGTCAATAATAATTGGTCTCTTGGGAGTCTATCCCAATTAATATGGAGTAAACCTGCTTCTGGTGATTTTTTAACTTTGATATTTAAAAGAGATAAAAAAAGATATATTGAATCCCAAAAGGTACTTATTTTGGGGCAACCCCACCAGATATGTAACATATTTCCCTCCTTAGATAAACATCTCCAGCATAAAGGGGAGTTAAGTGCCGATATCTTGGCCATTCTAGTTGGTACCAAATACCACCTATGCTGAACTTTAAAAACAGTTTCATTTAAATTTAAGCAGTGTATATATTTTCTAAGTAATTTCATAAGTGAGCACCATGTTTTATCTGAAATTTTGACATTGAGGTCATTCTCCCATTGCTTTTTAGCTGTAGGCCGGGTATTTGAATACTCTTGTCTGATTAGGTCCATAGCAATAGAACATATTGATTTAGTTTCTTTTTTGTCAAAAATGTTATAAAGTTGTTTTTAACCCCTTCCTTTTTTAATAAGGATTTATTTAAAAATCATCTTATTCTTAAATAAGAGAAACTTTCTATATCTGAAATATCAATTTTTGATTTAAGATTATTGAAAGACAACATTCTTGCATTTTGGAGGAGGTCTCCAATATAGATCTCTTTATGAATTCTCCATTTAACAAGGTTTAGATCGGGCATCACTCTCTCCAAAACCTATGCAAGAACTATGCTATGCAAGAACACTAAATTAATATTATAGCGCCAACAGATTCCGTAGCATTTTACAATATTATGAGAGGGGGGATTTAACTATAAATAGGACAATTACAAGAAAACTTACAGGAATGATGAGTTGAAGAGGACCCTGCTCAAATGAGCTTACAGTCTATAGGAGGTGGGGTATAAGACATGTTAGGACAGGAAATATCAATCAAATATGGTGGGGGTGAAGCAGAGCTGGAGGAGAGGGTAGAGAGAGCAAGAGACAAGTATGTAAGGTAGAGGTTACTCTGGGAGGCCATAAGCTTTCCTGAAGAGATGGGTTTTAAGGCTCTTCTAAAATGATTAAAGACTAGGGGAGAGTCTGATGGCGGTAGGCAGGCTATTCCATAGGAAAGGAGCCACCCGCGAGAGGTCCTGCAAGCGCGAGTTGGCCGTACGGGAACGAGGAGGGGCATACCTATGGATCATTGAGGAGATATAAGAGGGGCTAGAATTGTTCAGTGCTTTAAATGTATGGGCTAGCACTTTGAATTGACTCCTATAGGATACAGGGAGCCAATGTAAGGACTGGCACAGGGGTGATGTGTGAGAGGACCGACTAGAAAGGAAAAACAGTCTAGCTGCAGCATTCATTACAGACTGTAGCGGGGCAATACGGCTTTTGGGGAGACCAATCAGGAGAGGGTTACAGTAATCCATGCGGGAAATTACTAGAGCATGGACAAGCTATTTGGTCGCATCTTCAGTAAGAAAGGGGCAGATGCGGGCTATGTTTTTGAGTTGGAACCTACAGGATTTGGCAACAAACTGGATGTGAGGCTCAAAGGTGAGGCCAGAGTCAAGTATGACGCCAAGACAGCGTGCTTGCAAGGATGGACTTATGTGGATATCACTGACTTGAAGGGAGAGCGAGAGAGGAGGATCAGTATAAGGAGGAGGAAAGACAAGGAGTTCAGTTTTAGAGAGACTGAGTTTCAGAAAGCGTGAGGACATCCAGTCAGAGATGGAAGAAAGGCAAGCAGTGACACGTTGCAGGACGGCAGGGGAGAGGTCCGGGGAGCAGAGGTATATCTGAGTGTCATCAGTGTACAGGTGGTAGTTGAATCCAAAAGAGGAAATAAGCTTGCCAAGAGAGGCAGTATAAAGAGAAAATAGAAGGGGACCAAGGACAGAGCCTTGGGGAACTCCAACCGAGACAGGACAAGGGGAGGAGGTATGCTTGGAAAAGGAGACACTGAATGAGCGTTGGGAGAGATAGGAGGAAAACCAAGAGAGGACAGAGTCACAGAGACTGAGCGATTGAAGAGTTTGAAGGAGGAGAGCATGATCAACGGTGTCAAAGGCAGCAGAGAGGTCAAGAAGAATTAATATGGAGTTGTGACCTTTGGATTTAGCTGCGATTAGGTAATTAGTGACTTTGATGAGAGCAGTCTCAGTAGAGTGGAGAGGGCGGAAGCCAGACTGAAGAGCGTCAAAGAGAGAGTTGGAATTGAGGAAGCGAGACACACGGGTAAAGACAAGTCTTTCTAAAAGCTTTGATGAGAAAGGGAGCAGGGATATCGGACGATAGTTAGAGGGGAAGGATGGGTCAAGAGATGTTTTTTTCAGGATAGGTACTACAGTGGCATGTTTAAGGTCAGCAGGAACAGTGCCAGAAGAGAGAGAACAGTTAAAGATGTGTGTTAGGGTAGGCACAAGACAAGGGGAGAGAGATCTGATGAGGTGGGATGGGACAGGATCGAGCAGGCAAGTGGTGGGGCGAGAGGAATGGAGAAGCGCAGCCACCTCTTGTTCAGTAGCCAGGGAGAAAGTCTGAAGGGTAGGGAAGGCATGATTTATATGTGGTTGAGAAAGAGAATGGCAAGAAGGGGAGAATTGTTTCCTTAGCTGTTCAATCTTGTCGGTAAAGTAGCATGCAAAGCTATCAGCTGTAAAGTTAGTTTGAGGGGTAGCCGCAGCAGGGTGCAGAAGTGAGTTAAAGGTGTCAAAGAGACGTCTGGGGTTGCGGGAGCATGAACTAATGAGAGAGGAAAAGTATGACTGTTTGGCGAGGGCAAGGGCTGCGCTGTATGAACGCAACATGAATCTATAATGGAGAAAGTCTGCCTGGGTGCGGGACTTCCTCACATATATATTATTAAGTGGTCTTGCATAGCTTATGTATTCTTATTATAGCCAAATTTACCACCCTAACTCCTCCCACAGTTTTTACACTACATAGACAGTAATATACCGAAACGTGCGGATTGTTCACAATTAGATTACTATTACTTTGTGGAACGTTTCGCTGAATGGTTCACGGAAAATATCATCGTTCTTATGGAGAAATTTGTCCCATAGGAATGAATGGCAAAATGTTCAAAACTAGAGTGGGAGCTGGCAAAAGCTGAAAAATCAGGACATGATTTCTAAACTGCCACCACTCCCTCATTTTCAAGCCCACCTACACAAATCTTTTATCAAAACGTTCAGCTATCCCTGCTGCCACTAAAAATAACACGGCTAAGCCATAGTCCTGATAGTTTTCACAATATGACCATTTGTTTGCAACTCACGCCGTCCATTGACATTCATTGAAACTCCACTCTAGACAGCTCAAATTTAAAGGGCAATTTCTAAACTGCGACTGTGCCTTCATTTTTAATATTTCAGAGACATACTATGCATCAAAATGTAGGTCTAGTAACTTTTCTAGTTAAGTGTTCTTGCATTGCAAGACCACTTAATGTTATCTCACATATATATTATTCTTATTATAGCCAAATTTACCACCCTAACTCCTCCCACATTTTTTACACTACATAGACAGTAATATACCGAAACGTGCGGATTGTTCCCGATTGGATTGCTATTACTTTGTGGAACGTTTCGCTGAATGGTTCAAGGAATATCGTCGTTCTTGTGGCAAAATTGATCCCATAGGAATGAATGGAAAAATGTTCAAAACTAGAGTGGGAGCTCGCAAAAGCTGAAAAATCAGGACATGATTTCTAAACTGCCACCACTCCCTCATTTTCAAGCCCACCTACACAAATCTTATATCAAAACGTTCAGCTATCCCTGCTGCCACTAAACATGTCCATGGCTAAGCCAAAGTCCTGATAGTTTTCACAATATCACCATCCATTGACTTTTACTGTAACTCCACTCTAGCCACATCAAATTTGAAGAGCAATTTCTAAACTTTATAGTTTTTAAAATACGACCGTTTGAAAATGGCAACTGCCAAAATACTCTGACCTGTGCCAGGCTGGAGCAGCAAGTGATGTCATAGACAGGGCCTTTTGTACACCTGCTAATGTTTTTATAAATTTATGTTTTAATGTAACTGTAAAGCACATTGGGCAACAACGTTTAAATTAAATGTGCTATATAAATAATAACAGTTACTCCGCCTACTCCAGTTGTAGACTACTGGTGGAGGCAAGAAACCTGGTGGTTAGGTGGAACAGCAGTCTTTATATAGTGAGGAGGGGGCCCAGGAGTCCTTTCAGCATGCGGCAGGTATTCTCCTTCTCTTGCGGACTCCAGCATGTGTCCTGCATTGGAGGGTTGCCATGGTAACCTGTCCTGAGGGGTCCTGGGCCAACTCTATACATGTCAGCAGGTAGGTGTGTGTGTGTGTATATATATATATATTTTTTTATTATTATTATTTCCTGGCCATTCGAGCACCAATCCTAGGTTAGCTCCTCCCATCACTCCTATTGGACAAGACTAAATTTTAGCCTATAAAAGTCCACATGAACCATAAACCCCCGTTCTTTTCCTGTCCACACTCCCTTGGATTATCTCTGTGGGATATTTCATTATTCAATTTTTTTTCCTTTTTGACACCCTCCAGAACCCCCTTAGTGATCAGGGGTGAATGCTGCAGTGACCCTTGGGTAGCAGGGAGCAACCTTGCAATGTTGGATAAATTCTTATGGGCAAGGCCGGTGCAAGGATTTTTGGCTACACAGGTGACTGTGCATTTTCCCGTCCCCCCAAAAAAGGTATCTTCACCTTACTTGCCCACCAGCCCCATTCTGTGTCATTGTACTTTAGTGTGGGGGGATAGGGGCAGAATTGTTGGGGAATAGAGGCAGTATTGTAGGGGGGATAGGGACTTTTGCGAGGGGGGAATAGGGGCAGTATTGTGATGGGGCAGAGGCCGTACTGTAGCAGATTGATTCTTTAGTATGGGGGCAGGGCCCATATTGTGGGGGATTAATTCTTTAGTGTGGGGGTATAGGGGCAGTATTATGGAGTTTGGGGCATTAGTGGTAAGGTTAGGAACAGTATTGTGAAGGAATGGGGCTTAAGTGTGGTGGGATATGGGCAATATTGTGTGGGGCAGGGGCATTTGTGCCGCCTTATGGCAGCGCCGGCCCTGCTCGTGGGTACCGTATTTCTGCTGAAGGGAACAAGTTCAAGCCTTGCTGGCAACTGAGGAGCTCCGACAGGGCTTGCCAGAGGTGAATTTTCATTTTTGACTACTCATGCAATCAAGGTAAGTAGTTCTGTGTCAGGAGGTCATCAGCAAATGTGATCTTTATTTTGGACCAAGTTCGGTCGGAATATATGTTTGAACTTCAGGTCAAATTCAGGCAATTTTGTGCTTGTTTAAATGATTCCCATGTTTTTCTATTGATTATGGTGGCAATCTGATGTTACTTTCTCCTATAGGCTATACAGTTCTCAGGTATTTGCAGATCTTTGTGCTTCTCCTTTTTTATGCATCAATGTAAATTCTACTTCTTTGGGGATTCCTTATGATTAATGTATAGCTTGTACTAAATTAATTGCACAGTTGTTGTTCTTATGTTTTTTTATATCTGGATACTAGTCCCTAATGGGCAGCCTTTTTCCAGCTGCTCAGGTATTGTACAAGTAAATTTTTTTATTCCAACACATTAACTCAGAGCTGTGCACTCTATAGTTCTGTTTTTTTTTGTTTTATATCCACATGGAGTGGACCTATACTACCCACATATCCCAGAGTGGGGATCATACCACTCTACACTATACATGTATATTCATCTATTTATTCTTCCAACACTCAACAACATAGCTCCACAAAGCGTAAGTTCACCCTTTTCTCCAGTGCATAAGACATACTACACTATTAGTTTTGGGCCTTCTACCATTCTTGTCACTTCATGTACCACAACTAAGGACAGTTAAGGTCCCACTCCACTATATTTCTATCAAGTGGAGAAGAGACACCCTGGATTTTGGTTTCTGCCTATTTAAAATATATCAGTATACTCTGAGTGTTGAACCTAACATTTTTTCTTTAAGAAACACAAAAAAAGGGGTGATTAATAGGAAAGAAATTCTATGAACTGGCTGAAAAGATGGGCATAACCCCCCAAAAATGGGATAACTAGTATAAACAAAAATGATCCAGCTCAGTCATGTATAAAACGTAACTTTTATTATTACAAATCTCTTAAACGTATGTGAAACACTTAAATCACCTCTAAAATTCAAATTTGAATCACTAAGTAACCTAGAGAATAAACTGATTCATATATTTATATTATAATGTTTTACAGGTAAGTTGTTAGAGATACATTTAGATACAGTAGAAGGAAAGGTGGGTGTGGAAACCAACAGGTAAAGTTGATTGAATAGTATGAAAGACAACTACTAATAAAGCAAAGGACTAAACAATAGTAAATAATAATTTATAATTAAAAAGAAAAGAATCAAAATAATTAATATACCAAGGTTTCTAAGCTGTGCCTTCAAGAGCACCTATGCTAAAGTCCCACCTCCTATCCCTGAGATAAACTAAACTCTGAAGTTACCACTATATGCAAATAATATCCAATGTGTAAAGAAAAATAATAAGAAAAACAATTAATAGAAAAATATAAATTGAAATTTAAAAGAAAGAACTTTGTGGGCGATCGAGTACCGATACAAAATAGTATAATTGAGCATGATCCTAGCAAAGATCACCAGACCGAAAGAGCAAAGGCAGCTACCTACAACAATATTTGGATGAGAAATGGGTTTCGAGGGGTTTCAGACCAGATATATCGTTACCTGACAACGTGAAAACAGATGAACAGTTGGGGGAGTGGAACTCCATATTATTGGATTGTTCATCCAAAATAATGTCATTTCTGGTAAAATTAGAACAAGAATTCCTAGAACACGTTAGTAGTAGGTTAGTTGTAGAAATAGAAAAAGTCAAGGAGTTAAAAAAGAATCTTCTTTTAATGCAATGGAATTGAAATTACAAAATAATCTAGACAGTTTTAGAAATAACATTAAACAAGAGAAACATTGCAAATTTCAGAGAGACAACAAAGATTTTCAGGATATAAGGATTTTTAAGCAAAAGCGATGGACCCATAGAAACACTAGAGCAGATAAAATATCCTCATCTGATGCAACAGAATGGTAGGAGCCTGAACTTGGTCAACTAATTAGATCTAGACGCGCAAAAGGATTCACAAATTCCCAACGAGGTATATTAAAAACTGGGGATAGAAATGTCTCCTTCTAGGCACCTATAAGTACGGATACCCCTAATCAATTAACAGAAGGTCTGCCAATAGAATCAACTTCTAATGTTCCTTCTACTGCATCTTCTCCATCCTTACATTTTTTAGAACAGGAGTGGCCCCGACCCTAGAGAGATCAATTATGCAACAGACAAAAGTGGGGATACAAAAAATACCAATCAAACAAATAACTTCACAATTTTCTAATGATACAAATAAGGTGATTAATCTGTCAGACTTTAACCTTCAAACCTCACACCTTATGTTGTTAAACAAAGGGCTATCATTTGTACCTACTCCCAGTGGCAACTTAATTCATTGGGCAAAATATTTGAACCTGTTTGGGAGAAAATTAGCCCTACACGCTTTTCATCAAAAGAAAAAAAAATCAAAAAAGCCAAAGAATTGGGTTTGGTGGAAGGCAATTTGGATGGTTTTCAGATACTAGTGGATCTATTGACAGAACAGGAATCCTTTCAACCTTTAACTCAACATAAATCCCTTAGCTGGTTTACTCCAAATTTAAAAGAAGTCACAAGTGTTGACTTGTTCATTAAAATGTTTATGGAAGCATAGAATCATACCTCATAGAGCATCCATATAGATCTAACTTAAAGGATCACTATAGTGTCAGGAAAACAAAGCTGGTTTCCTGACACTATAGTGCCCTGAGGGTGCCCTCATTCTCAGGGTCCCCCTCCCATGGTGCTGGAGGGGTTAAAACCCCTTCAGCAGCTTACCTTATTTCAGCGCCGGGTGACCTCTCTTCCCTCGCTGACGTCAGCTCCCGAGTGGAGCGGAATGCGAATGCACGCCAAGTGCTGCGCGTGCATTCAAGCTGGCAATAGGAAAGCATTTCGAAATTCGCATCCAGCGTTGCAGATGTGCCTCTAGCGGCTGTCAGAAAGACAGCCACTAGACTAGAGGTTGGCTTAACCCCTAATGTAAACATGTTTACATGTGAAGGGTTAAAACCTGAGGGACATTGCACCCAGACCACTTCATAGAGCTGAAGTGGTCTGGGTGACTATAGTGTCCCTTTAAGTAAAATAGAACAAAAGGCCATGTTTGAACTACAAAGTCTGCAAAATGTAATCATTAAACCCCCTGATAAGGGGGGCAATATAGTTCTGCTCAACAAACGGACATGAAGTGTTACCAACTAATTACAAAGGATTCAACATTGGATTACCTAAAAAACTGGATCTGAAAAATATAGCCCAGACTGCCTTGGATGACAATATTATTACCAAAGATGGATTTAAATTCATTATTACATTTGGAAACCCTAAAGTTGCAACTTTCTATTGCCTCCCAAAGATCCACATGGACAAACATAATCCACCTGGCAGACCCATCGTTTCAGGGAATTCAAGTTTAACAGAAAGAGCTAGTCGATATCTCGACATCCTACTATCTACTATGAACCTTAAGTACATAAACTTAAATCACATCTACGCGATACCAAGCAAACTTTATTTCTGTTGGAAAATTTGACACTGCCTTATACCTTAATTGCCAGCTTATATGTAGTTTTATTTTATAGTAACAACCCCATTCGGAGGTATTGAAGAGAGTTGCCTACTTCCTAGCAAAATCAGTATTATCTGACAATGCCATCATCCCTGGAGTCTGAAGAAAAACATTCCATATGAACAATATCTGAGAGCCAAAGGGAATTGTTCCACAGAGGAAGATTTTAAAAATGAGCCAATAAGGGCCAGGTTCCATGAATTACGGTATCCTAACCGAGTCTTTGAAAGAGTTTGCCATTGGGTACACAACATCAATAGGTCCGAAAGTCTACATAAGCCTTCCAAGTCCTCTACAAATGTCTTCACTAGGGGGAACTTTGATCGCCATTGGAATGCAGCAAAACACATTTTCAGAAGAAACTGGCCAATTCTCCAGAGTGATGACACATTGAATAAAGCTATCTTGTCCTTTCCTACAATGACCTTTAGGAGATCTAGGAATCTTAAGGAACTTTTGGTCCATAGTCACATGGAACCTCCACATTCACTTTCCACTTGGTTGTCGAATACTAAAGGCATGTTTAAATACGGGCATTGTAAAGCCTGTGAGTTTATCCACCCATCTAGTACAACAACTAGTACACAAACTAAAACAACATATATCACTGATAGCTTTGTGATTTATAGCTCAGTTAACATTGTATATGTAATGTCAATGTGGAGTTCAATAACACTTTACAACAGTGAAGAAGAATAATTTTTCAACCCATAAACTCTCTCTCTAACCCTAATGTATCAACACCAATAATTTTAAAGTCTTAACATTCCAAGCAATTCAGCAATTAAAACTCAATTTCCTAAAAGGGAATATTAATCAATTATTATTGAAGACAGAGTCAAGGTGGATCTATCATTTTAAAACCATGTCTCCCAATGGTTTAAACGAAGAGTTTAATTTTACTCCATATATGCCTTCTCAGATGCCAGCCCTCATCTCTCTGGATATCTCACCCAATGTACTTAACTCCAACAAAACTCCTTCTTTCCAAGAGGTGCTCCATGAGGCCAAATTCCTACAGCAACCTGAGGTTGCACCAATACAAATA
>OW240920.1:113575718-113591044 GCA_933207985.1 Pelobates cultripes | reverse complement strand
AAAAAGTTTTTGGGTTTTTAAATGCACGCTATTGTGACACCAGTGAGTGAGTGGTGGCACTGGGCAAGTGGGCACAGTATATGCTGCGAGCCTGACACACAGATGCTTGCAGACAACTAACTGCTATTCAATCTATTACCGTGAAAACTATTTTTTTTTTAAATGCAAGCTATTGTGACACCAGTGAGTGAGTGGTGGCACTGGGCAAGTGGGCACAGTATCCACTGTGAGCCTGACACAGAAGCTGGCAGGCAGGCAACTGCAATTAAATTACACAGAAAAAAAAAGCAGACTTATGTTCTAGCCCTAAAAATGGCTTTTTGAGGTGCTGTCCTTACAGCAGAGGTCAGATGAGTCCTTCAGGACTGTAGTGGACACTGTATACACTAACCTAGCTATCCATTTCCCTATCAAATCAACAGCAGCTACACTTTCCCTCCTCTCACTAAGCATGCAGCTTGAGAATGAATCTAAAATGGATGCTGTCCAGAAGGTGGGAGGGTCTGCTAGGGAGGGTGTGCTGCTAATTGGCTGGAATGTGTCTGCTGACTGTGAGGTACAGGGTCAAAGTTTACTCAATGATGACAAATAGGGGGCGGATCGAACCGCGCATATGTTTGCCCGCCGTGGCGAACGCGAACACGCTATGTTCGCCAGGAACTGTTCGCTGGCGAACCGTTCGCTACGTCACTATAGAGAGGGCATCAGTTTTAACGTTTTTGGGACCATGTCTGTAAGTGATAATAAAGTTAAAACGGGATAAGAACAAAGACCATTTGGCCTATCTAGAAGACAGTCGTCTAGCATCACCAATATATGCCAAATTTTTGTGATCAGTGATGATCAAAAGGGGATCCTTGGAACCCTCTAAAAGGTGTTGCCATTTTTTAATCACTAGTATAACGGCCAACAATTCCCTGTTGCCAATATCTTAATTACGTTCGGCCGGAGACAACTTTCTAGAAAAGTAGCAGTGTAAAAACAGAAAAAACTAAGTCACTGATATAGGAGTGAACCAAGAAGCTATTATGGTGAACCTCACAGCACAACTTAACAGAAATAAAAAAAGATACTTATACTGAGTATTAGAAATAAAGCTCCACGTTAAAGAGAATGAATACCATCTGAAAATACAGTATCTATGTAAGAAAATAACTATACATAGCGTTATACAGTATAGACAAAATAAATGGGAAAGGCAGAAAGTGAGAAAACTCACAACATGTCTGGTAATAATTCAGGCTTGTCTCCCCACAATAAGGGGTTATATTTGGAGTAGAAGTACAGTTGGCAACTGCAAATAATACATGGAAAGCCAATAGCGTAATAAAGTAAAAGCAGACACTTTAATGCTTAAAATTGCACTTACAAGAGGGCAATGAGTTTATGCTTATCTCCACCCAGAGTGGACCTGGAGCAATATATTGCAGAAGGTAGGTGAAACAGCAAACAGCAGCCCTGTAACAGGAACAAAATACATATACAAAAGAAGGGAACAATAAAAACAAATAAAAGTCCCACAATTTAATTCAATTGAATTCAATCGTGGGACTTTTATCTTTTTCTATTTCTAAAAAAAGTACCCACATGGATGCAAAGGAGTATCCTGACTCACCCTTTGAGATAGAGCAACCCCCATCCCTGTTTCGAAGGCATCAACCTCCACTATGAAGGGTCTGCTGGTGTCAGGATGTATCAATATGTCAGCATAAGCAAACCTTTGTTTAAGAAGTTCAAAAGCTACTCTAGCTTCCTTAGAAGATATCGTACAACTAGCCCCCTTACGTGTCATATTGATGATGTCAAGAAAACCCTTTGATAAATCTCCTGGATTTTAGTCCATTGGGCAATGGCCAATGTAGAACAGCCTCTAGTTTATGAGGGTCCATCTGAAACCCAGAGGTGGAAATATTATATCCCAAGAACTGTACCTCAGTCTGATAAAATATGCATTTTTCAAGTTTGCAATAAAGTTTATTTTTTTAGCAAGGTTTGCATCACTTGTTTAACATGTTTGTGGTGAGTCTGAAGGTCAGGGGAATAATTAAGGATATCATCCAGGTATACTAGGACAAATGAATAAATATAGTCTCTGAGTACATCATTAATAAAGTCCTGAAACATGGCCGGAGCATTGCATAACTCAAAGGGCACAACAAGGTCATAATGCCCACTTCTACTGTTAAATGCCGTTTTCCACTCATGATTCTCCTATCCTTACCAAACTGTATGCACTCCTGAGGTCAAGTTTAGTAAAGACTTTAGCACCCTGGAGTCTGTCAAACAATTTGGAGATGAGAGGAATGGGATAGACATTCTTTATTGTGATCTTGTTTAATGCCCTGTAATCAATGCATGGGCATAGTTCACCATCTTTTTTAGATACAAACCCTGCACCCGCAGACGAGGATGATTTACATATGGGGCCCTTACTCTATGATGTACTCTTCTGTTATTCTACTCTCCTGTGGAGATAAGCCATACACTGCCTCCTTGGGTGGCATAGCGCCAGGTAGCAGATTTATGGAGCAGTCATATGAATTGTGAGGAGGTAGAATATCGGTCTGACTCTTACTGAATACCTCCTTAACCTCCCAGTATTGTATGGGAACTTCCTTGCATAAGGGGCCTTATGTGTAGTAGTGGGTAAAGTAACGATGCCCACTCTTTTGGTAATGGGTAATACACATCTCTCTGTACAGTCTTTACCCCACTCCAGTATTTCTCCCTTTGCCCAGTCAATATGAGGATTGTGCTTAATGAGCCAAGGAAATCCTAATATGATGGGACAGGAAGGAGAAGGATTTTAAATTTGCATATTTGAGTAGATTTGCATATTGCTAATTCTGCAGGCAGGAGAGATATGTCCTGTTAATTAATGTCTTCCCCTTCCTTTTAGAAAAAAAATGTTATTATGCGATTATAATTTCCTGTATATTTTGTGACATGTTTTGGTTATTTGAATTTTATTATGTTTGTCACAGCAATGTATATGTAACAAGCGTATGGGCTAGTCCCAAGTGAAGTAAAGTATTGTATGTTAGTTCCCTTTGGATTGGTGCCCTGTGTGGATTTTTAGGGATCCCAGCCCCAGAGTTGTCATACCTGAATTATGGGTACTACAGCTGTGCACTTCAGTCTGTGCCACTTATCAGTTGTACTGCAGCACATTTCGGTATTTGCTGCAGGATCTACTGTGGTTGGCAGGTGTTCTATGCCCCAGTTACTATCCAACTTGATCAATATTCCCTATTGGTAAAGTGTGGTTATAACACCTGTGTAGTATACTTTCAGCTATTTTCTTTTGGCTACAGTTTAGGTTTTTTTTCTGCAGCCTAAAGATGTCTAGGACTCCTAGTGACTATAATTATATATTACACATAGGAATAAGAATACATTTATACATACATTTTTGATACTTTTTCAGTGGAATCATATTCTTTCCACACAATCTTGGTGGATATTTAGATCTCATTAGGTGTCTTGCGCAAGAACACTTATTGTGCCCTTACTAACATTGTTCATGATGTAAATATCAGATGAACCCATTAGATACTCTTATATTTTATACTTGTTCTCTTCACTCTGCTTCTATACTCAAAAACATCAATATTGGGAATCTTCAATTTATACCATTCCCATTTCTATAGTTAAACAAGTAATACCATCAAAATTATTATTCTTGGGGATCACCCAATTGGAAAAATATCTTTCCCATTTCAGAATTACCATAATTCTACATGCACACCTTAAATGTTCATAATAGAAAGTCTCTACCTCCCACCACTACCAAATGTCTCTGAAAGCCCTTCATTATGCATATATATCATCCTACCATCAGTTTCTGATAGGACTCAGCCAGAGATTACTATGTGTTGGACTATTCCAGAGCAAATTTCTGCTATATGCTTTGACCTACCAATACCTGTACTCCTACCATATTACCTTATCCTACTATAGTAATAATTTAATGAAGGTACTGTTATGGGCAAATGCAAATATTACAAGTTTTAGAATGAAATGTTGTATTTTTTAAACTGTGTACTTTGTCTTTAAGAGATATTGCAAACTGACAAGGCGTTGGAAATGGAACATATTGTTTTTCATAACTGTTTCTTTAAGCAATAACCTCAGTGCATAATATGTTTGCACCATTTAGTCCCAGACGAATTACAATAATGCATAAACAAGCTTCAAGGCTATGCTCCAACTCTTTCAGTACACAATATACTGTGGTAACCCCAAGTTAATGGAAATTCCCCAAATCCGGGAATCTCCCACGACTGTGCACTTACGACTTAGTGTAAACAACAGATAAGCTATTCAGACTTTAAGATGCCATCTTGAACTAAGTCAGGAAAATTTCCATGACGTATGCACCCTTTAGTTATGGCCTTGTATGTTTGCCAAGTTAAGGGAGGTCCTAAATTGAATAAAGTAAAAGAAGTGTTACTTTTTCATATATGAACTACGGTAACCCTAAAATGGAGACACCTAAGGTATAAATAGGTGTACTTTTAAATGTTAAGACACAGAGGAGAGACTTGGAGACAGACGCTGCTCCATCTTAAAATGACAGAGAGGCTGACATGATGACATGTTCAGAAGGGTATGTTAACCTATTAATGATATTTGCAAACATTTAGTTTAATCTTATAAACTCTGCTATAAATTATTGCAATGGATTTTATATGTCTATATTTATATTTTTATATAATAAATATCAAAAAGACAAAATTTTATTGCTTCCAAGACAATCCTTATTTTATATTGTATTCTCAATTATTTATATATGTTAAATAGAGGATCTCTTACTAACTATATAAGATATCTTTATGGTTAGCCCTACTAAGTTCTATGCTTTAAGACATTATAGTGGTAAATAAGGGAACCACCTGCGGTTACAGTACACAGTCATTCCTTCAGGTTTAGAACTAACATTTCAGACTGACCAAATCCTGTGAAAAGCAAACCAATATAAAATGGGTAAGATCAGCCATATGTTGGATGATCAGCCATATAGTACTGAATGTTTAATACTTAAAAAAAATCATATTGATTGCAGGCTGTTGCTAGACTTTGAAACAAAAATATTCTCTTTGGTAAAAACAACTGTTTGTGCTATCACACTTAGCTTAAAAAAACCCATTACATTCACTCTAAAATCATACAATACATACATTCTTGCCCCAAAATAACGAAATCATATTGTCTTCTTACTTTGTTCCAGAGCGTATTTCCTCTAGTCACAATTATCTCTACAGATCCAAGATTACTAATAATGCTTTGTACAGGTTTAGGTTTTCCGTCTGTTATGTGTGTTGAAGCAAGAGGAAGCATCACAGAGATATTCAATTGACCAAACCCAAGAGATATATTAAGCATAGGTGGTCCCACTTTCACTGTAGAAAACAGACAAATACATGTATTACAATATATACTAGTAAACTCTTAAAGTTATTATATAAAGAAAGGCAACAGATTTTAAAAAAAAAGTTGCGTCCATCAAGTTTCACCTTAAACAAACACTGCTGCTGAACCAATGGAAAATGGCAGATACTGTAATGAGTATTAAAGGAATATTATACTTATCAAAACAACTTCAGCTTAATGAAGCATTTTGGGTGTATGAATCATGCCGCTGCATTCTAACTATTCAATTTTCTGCCATTTTGTTTCTGTCCATGCAGCCCTAGCCACACCTCCCTGGATGTGATACACACAGCTTCTCTGATACAGTATAATTTTCAATCAGAGTTTAAGTTACATTACTCTTAACTATTTAAAGTAAAGTGTAATCACACACACATTAGGCTTCTGAAGGTTATAGCATGCCAAAAACAGAGCAGGAGATAAAAATTCTAATTAAACAGACTAGGGCCAGTGCAAGAATTTCTGGCTACACAAGCCAAGATTTTGCCACCCCCCTTCACTATACCCATACCAAAATTCATCTTCACCTGTGTGCCCCTTAATCCCCCTCTTCAACATCTTACCCCCATTTGTGTTTCTCACCCTTTCTTTTAAATGTCTTACCACCTTTAGCATATGTTATCCCCCATTTTTACTTTTTGTGCTCCTTCACTCAGCCCCTTTATGTGTATGTTTCTCCCTCCACCTTTGAGTGTCTCTTTCTCCACTTCCCCTGCCTCTCTATGTGTCTCCTACCCTCTCTCAGCCCATTTGTGTATCATTTTCTCCCCTTACCTATCCTCTCTGTGTGCTTCTCCCACCCCAACCCTTTTATGTATCTCTTTCTCCCCCAGCCTCTCTGTATATCTATTTCTCCCCTCAGCCCTTCTGTGTCTCTTCCCCTCCAGCACCTTGTTTCTTTCATCTCCCAGCCCCTTTGTGTATATTTGTCTCCCCCAGCCCCTCTGGGTGTCTACCCCTGCTCATGTCTATCTCTTTTACACCTTCCTCCGCCCCTCTGTGTCTCTTTGTCTCCCCAGCCCCTCTGAAGTTTTCTCCTCAAGACACTGTCCTTCTCCAGCCCCTTTGTATGTGTCCTCACAGCCCTCACAGTCCTGGCAAAAATGGGTCTTAGAGATCAAAGTACTTCAATCTGCCAGACACCACCAGACGAACTTGTCGCACAGACATAAAACAATTAATTAATTGAAAGTGGCATTCCTTCCACCCCTATACTACTGGGGAAGGGTCCAACAAATGGCCCTTACCACCTCATCCTTTACCCCATGTGCAGCATGATAAACTGTAATAACATGAGGCGCATCAGGCAAATAGTGTGGATTTTTTTAGTTTAATCCGAGCCTGGATTTGAAGTCTCTGGTTCTAGTTTTGCAGCATTCGGTCCAGTTTTTAGGCCTGAATTATAAAATCAAGATATTGTTTTGCTGCAAGAACAATATATAGGGTTTGCACCCCCGAAAAGAGAGATGGGACGCAAGCACCACAAATTGCCTAATATCAGGAGATCATTCGACAGGCCGTGGAAGACTGGACAGCCTAAGATGGCGTCTGCCAGACCATGAGGCTCCAGTGAGTTGGAGATGTCACCAGATGAAGAGGGATCGATAACAACACAGACCCTCAGCGGAGTTTACCAAAGAGAGGATTCCGACTCAGACATGTCGCCCTCTACTAAGGGGGACATTAAAAGGCTCCTGCTCGAGCTCCGTGGGGTCTGGAAGAAGTACTTTGACGGAGTGCGCGGAGAGATGGACGGCATTATGGCTAGACTAGGAGCAGTGGAGGCTAGAGAGATGACAGCCTCACTGAGACCCACACTAACATGGCAGATCTCTCACAGCAGCTCCAGCGACTCACCCATGCGGTCACTACCCTAGAAGCCAGGCACAGAAAGAAAAACATACGTATAAGAGGGGTGCCGGAGACAGTGGGACTGGAGTCAGTGCTGGAGTTTGCCAACAAAATGGTCAACATGATGGAGGTGAGGGGAGAAGGAGCGCAGCCGCCAATATCTGGGCTATTCCAATTTGGAAGGTCCCAACGGCCCCCGCGGACGATCCCAGGAACATTAGCACTGTCACCTGGAGCCCGGCAGTGAAGGCAGTGATGTTGACCAGCTTACGGAGCACTCCCCTTATAGCGGTGGAGAATTGCCAAGTGCCAATCTTCGACGACTTACCCTTCGCTGTCCTACTGGAGAGACGCAGATTTCAGCCAGTCACCAAACTCCTCAAGGACCACAGAGCCAGGTACAGATGGGGTGCATCAGGTACACTGGTGGTACCGCACAGGGACGGAGTGCTGACGCTGTCCGCAGCGGAAGATCCGACTGACTTTCTGAAGAAGCTCCAATTGCCGCGACTGCCGCCCACTGTGCTAACGGAACACCGGGCTTCACAAGCGGACACTCACACCACTGAGAGGGGAGAAAACCCGGGTGTGGCGATGGCAAAACGACAGCCAATGCATCAGCGCCCTCCATAGGTGAGATAACCCTGAGGGGAGGCCGCTACTGAGTCGACAAACGGGACTAGGCAGAGGCTCAACCGGGACTCAAACCCACTTACATATCATAAGACTGACTTTATTAGATGGCTTTTTTTTTTTTTTCTTTTTTTTAACGGGGACACCCCCGATTTGACGCCCCAGTTGATTTTCCCACGACCGCACCAACTAATTCTGCTCCGCAAAGAGACACTTTTACTTTGTGTGCAGTGCTAGCATGACCCATCGACTTTAACCCCATAAGAGTTGATGAGTCCTACTATTGTGTTTATATTGTCCCCAACAGAGGGGCTAACGTATATTTTCAAAGTGTTAAAACATTTTTTATATGAGTAACTAAACAGAACTATTAATATGTTTGACCTAGCCTCACAAGAAGTGCCCACATGCTTTACCGTAATGTCTTATGTGAATTCAACCACGTGATACTAAGTTTTCTAGCATAACATTGCAGGAGGTGCAAATGTATTTTTCCTATATGTTTATTTAAACTTTACGAAAGTTACTTACAGGCAATATCAAGGGGCACATTGCATCCACACAGGCCACTACTGTGCCTTACTAACGAGTGTAACTTTTAATTACACAAGAAATGCCAGCGGAAAGCACCACAGAGTTAATCTTCTAAACACACAAGCGCGGCCAGCGAGCCCCCAATTTTATACGAGCCACTAACAAGATACCCTAGATTGCAAACTATGAACCCGCTGGGGCCGCGGACATACCATAATAACCTATAGGTCGCAAGACCACATAACCTGACAGCGAGTGAAAACCAAAACGTACACTGTAAGCCCGCTGGAACAGCTGACATGTCACATTAAATCATTAATTATAAGCACCTGGGTGCCGTGGGTGAGCTCTATCATACTGCAAACTTTAAAGCCCCGTCAGGCGAAAGGCACATCACCATAATGTGTTCACTTAGGGCCCCCAGAGGCTGCTAGAGTGCCATGTCATATAATACATTTCACATATACAAGAGCGGAGGGTGGGCGATACTGACCCGGGTGTTATACGTTTGTTGTTAACCGTAGATGCCTCTTTGATTCTCCACCGTTACCCGAGATGTTAATGTGCTCAATCAAGAGTGACTCATGTATACTACTGCTTAATGTTGTGTTCACTTTTTATCCTTATGCATTGGATGACTGTATGTTAATACCAAAACCAGTGGAGATTCTCCACAACAAAAATAAAGAATTAAAAAAATATATATTATATATATTTGTGTACGGGATTAACAGTCAAGGCATTCAATAAGGATTGAGTGATACCAGGAGTGGCAAGTAGGTTGTGGTGTGCCGAAACTGATGACTGTGGTAGGCCTGGAAAAGATGGCTCACCTATTGGAAGAGTATAAAAAAGGGAAGGGTGGGTGGGTTTCCAAAACTTAGACAGAACGTCAGGAGGAAACTGGGAGGAGGGAGTAGATATAGGCCAGCAATCCCTCCCATAATTCCAGGCATCCTGCCTTAACATTTGTGAACGGGATCAACAACTGAGGCATGCAATAAGTATTGAGTTATATCAGTAGTTGCAAGTCAATTGTGGTGTGCCAAAACAGACGAACGGAGTAGGCCTGAAAAAGAGGGAAATAATATTAAACTAACAACCAAAAAGAGGAAGATGTATTAGACATCAACCAAATTAGTGAAGCGTGCGAGGTGTAATGAAGTAAACTCAAATGGCAGATGAAATTTAATGTTGAAAAATGCAAAATTATACAGAAGCAGCGTATACCCTTAATGGAAGCAAATTAGGGATAACAAGACATGAAAAGGACTTGGGAATTTTTATAGACAACACACTATGCAACAATGTGCAATGTAGCTAATGTGGCAGTGGCTAAGGCCAGTAAGGTATTGTCATGCATGAAAAAGGGCATTCATTTTAGGGATGAGAATATCAATTTTCTTCTTTATAAATCACTGGTAAGACCACATAGTGAATATGCTGTGCAATTTTGGGCATCTGTTCTAAAGAAGGATATTATGGCACTAGAAAAAGTACAGAGGCGGGCTACAAAATTAATAAAAGGAATGGAACATATTAGCTATGAAGAAAGGTTAACACATTTAAACATATTTAGTTTAGAAAAACGTCGCCTGAGAGGGGATATGATAACATTATACAAATATATTCGGGGCCAATACAAACCATTGTGTGGAAATCTTTTCACAAACCAAACTTTACATAGAACACAAGGTCATGCGTTTAGACTGGAAGAAAGAAGAAAGGCAAAGGAAAGGTTTTTTTTTTACTGTAAGAACAATAAGGATGTGGAATTCTCTGCCTGAAGAAGTGGTCCATACAGAAGTTCAGACAGCTACTAGATGTATACTTACAAAAACAGAATATTCAAGGATATAATCTTTCAATGTAGGGTAATAACTGCTTGAGCCAAGGATAAATCTGACTGTGTAAAATGTAGCTTGGAATCTTTAATGTTGAATCTTCTTAATTTCTTCTTGTCTTCAGTTGATTGATATATATACGTCTTTTGTATATATAGTCTTGGGCCAAATGCTCGCCACAATAATATTTGTCTATATTATTGAAAAGTACTAATACGCAATCTGACTTATGGTTTTTTCAGGTTTATTCTTAGTTACAGATACATAATAAAACATAATAAATTATGTTACAGGATAATGGACATTCCACAGCAGATGGTAATTGCTGTACTTCTGATGGGAGAGTTACATCGTTGTACAGTGCCAAGAGCCAAGACCCAAGAGAGAGTGACCTTGTGTCCCTCTGTTACTATATAGAAGTGTTCATACTAACGTCAGCGTTTAACTCTAGCCATATGAGGACAAAACCCCCACATCCACATTCCAGATCTCTCGGACAAAGAAAGCCTTGAGACTTATACCATCTGTTACTTATGTCAAAGTGTGTGTGTGTATTCAGCAGTCTGTGTGTATGTGTTCAGTTGTCTGTGTGTGTATACAGCAGTCTGTGTGTATTCAGCAGTTTGTCTGTGTGTATTCAGCAGTCTGTTTGTATGTATTCAGCAGGCTGTGTGTATGTATTCAGCAGTCTGTGTTTTAGACAACCACAACAAGTCTGAAAGTTATAAACGAGAGATCTGCTGTTTTTAGATGTAACCCCAATAACAAAAATGCTTAATTAAATACATACATGTTTCTAATAAACAGAGGGTTTTTTTTTTATTATTTTGACAGTGGAGTGTACCTTTAAGGGACTTACCTCGTAGTTAGAAAGATAGATGCTCTGACACACGCTAATTATTCATATTATTATGCATAATTGTTGAAAAAGCAATTTCATTTTAATGAAGCTTAATAAAAAAAAATTTTATATATACACTTTTATAATTTCTTACCATCTCTGTATAGTTGCATTTTACTGGAATTATTCCAAACATTTAGACATTTAACTTTTGCTTGGTATTCTAGGTAAATATCCGTAATGTAATGAGAGAGTTCAGTAATGCAGGACCCATTTTCACACTGCACAGGCACAGATAATGAAAGCCATTTGGTGCTGGAAGCAAAAAGAATGTTACTACAAAAGTCATGCATCATCTGTGTCAATATGTTTTCTTATTCTCACGTATGCTACTTCCCATTTTCATTCCGATTGCCTGCACATCATTTGTATTCTATCCCCATACAGTCTTACCCATTTGATAGTTGAATATGACAATTCTTCTCCTCTGTTTTCCATTGCAAGAAACTTCGGAAATTCACAGATGTAAGCATAGGTTTCCCTGTACCTAAAATACATACATAAATATATATAAGGTTAATATTTGCATATGAAAATAGTCAGACCTTACTAAGACCTTGTTATTTATGTGCTAGAAAATATCAACAGAACAGATGTCAAAGGATATTAATGCCATGGTTCCACTTCTTTTTCAGTACAAAGGAAGGGAGGATATGGAATGCCCTTTGAGTATGTATATATATATATATATATATATATATATATATATATATATATATATATATATATATATACACATATATATATATATATACACATATATATATATATATATATATTATATCCCCAACTTGTAGGCCTTGGGTGGGGGCAAAGGAATGGACAGTGACCTGTACAACTCCTGTTACGATTTAGCCCTGACCTGATGCCCACGGTTAGGAGCACAGGGGAGCAGTGACAGACATCCCCATGATAATTTATCAACTGGGTGGCAAGAGATTTCCAGTGTCAGCAGCTTGCTGCTTACCGCTTAGTAGATACACCCATACTCACATTGTTGCAGGTGGGAGCATATGGGAGATTTTAAACAATTATTCATCTGGATTAGATTTTTTTTTCTGGATATAACTTGTAATGGATCACCTGGCACCCCGACTGGGTACCTCCATTAAAGGATGCTCCTAGCGTTTCCTGAGGACTCCAAGCACTCTGGCAGACACCACAATCACCGAACCGGAGAAGCGTATACCTTCTCTCAAGCATTGAATGCTATAAACAGTTGAATAGGCAAAAACCATACGGATGGGTTTAGACTCCTAGCAGTCAAACTGGAACAGCATACAATAAATCTTTCCCCAACAATGAGACGACACTTCACTTTGAGGTTTAAGCAGGAACTCTCTGTAATGGCCACACACTGGCTTTTATGCAAGTCCCCATGCAAGGGGACATCCCACAGGGTGGGACACAGTACAACCAATCGTTTACAGGAGAACCATAAAACACACCCACAATTACATCACAATCCCTCCTCTCTGTCCTGGAGATAATTGTAAAGTAATCAAATTATCTCCCAGGACAGAGGCAAGATTCCATTAACCACATGGCAGTAACAATACAATAAAAGACATAAAATTACATACAGTTACATTTATTCCATAAAACAGACATTCTACATATCCCCAGATAGCTTAGATCTGAGTGCACATTACTACCGAATGGCGCTCAGATCACATAAATACTGTTCCATCGCCATGGAGCCAAAGTCTTTCATACAGTCTTTCAGCATACGGCAGGGCTCCATGGCATAGCTATCTGGGGTAGCATGGCTTTAACAGTCTACAGAAAGGCACGAATACGCTTTGCAGGCGAGCAACCAGGCTCCTCCAGTGGACAGTGGCGAGGCTGATTTCGCCACATTTCTCCCCTTTACCATCCAGACTAACAGGGTATCTGACCTCCTGTCGGTCAGTGCCCTGGTTAGTCCAGCAACCCACCCACAAAACAGAATCTGCAGTATAACCCACCCACCAGAATTGGTTACTACACCAGGGGTAGTGGGTAGTTTGTCCATGTCCAGGAGTTCCACCTCGGCTCTGGGGGGTACTAGCGTTCCGGATCGGTGGGTTGCTGAGTGGGCAGAGACCAGCGGTACTCTGCCCTGCTGCCAGCGCTACCAAGGGAGTAGCCTGGTTGGAGCCCAGTTGAGGGAATGGCGTAATAGGCTCCTCACTCTGGACCTGGTACTGCTGCTGGAGGGTAAGACAGGCTGTCTCCCCTTTGGATGAACATCCCTGCTGCCAGGGAACAGGACCGACCGTCCCTAGCCCCTGTGAGGCATGTGCAGAGACCATGGTCCCATCTGCACTGGTGTGGGGCTTATCATCTCCCCTTGGTGGACTAGGCTGCTGTTGGAGAGAGGGGGTAGCAAGTTCCTCTCCCTTATCCACTTTCTGTCGCTGGGGAGAGGGAATGACAAGCTCTTCTCCCTGACACTCTTTCTGCTGGTGGAGAGGGGGACCGACTGTCTCCCCTTTCAATATTTTGTCCTGCTGCTGGGGTGCGAGACTGACGATCTCTGCTCCCTGCAGGACACCCTGCCGCTGGGGAGGAAGGACGGCACCTTCAGCTCCCTGTAACACACACTGCCGCTGGGGAGGAAGGACGGCACCTTCAGCTCCCTGAGACACACACTGCCGCTGGGGAGGAAGGACAACACCTTCAGCTCCCTGTAATACACACTGCCGCTGGGGAGGAAGGATGACACTTTCAGCTCCCTGTAACACACACTGCCGCTGGGGAGGAAGGGCAACACCTTCAGCTCCCTGGGACTCACACTGCCGCTGGGGAGGAAAGACGGCACCTTCAGCTCCCTGGGACTCACACTGCCGCTGGGGAGGAAGGACGACACCTTCAGCTCCCTGGGACACACATTGCCGCTGGGGAGGAAGGACGGCACCTTTGGCTCCCTGGTACACACACTGCCACTGGGGAGGAAGGAAGGCACCTTCATCAGCTCCCTGTGACACACACTGCCGCTGGGGAGGAAGGACGGCACCTTCCGCTCCCTGTAATACACACTGTCGCTGGGGAGGAAGGACGGCACCTTCAGCTCCCTGTGACACACACTGCCGCTGGGGAGGAAGGACGGCACCTTCCGCTCCCTGTAATACACACTGCCGCTGGGGAGGAAGGACGGCACCTTCAGCTCCCTGGAACACACTGCTGCTAGGGAGGAAGGACGACACCTTCAGCTCCCTGGGACACACACTGCCACTGGGGTGTCACCCAACCTGCCAACTTATGTGCCCGCCCTGCTCTGACCTGCAGGTACTCTTCTACATGTCTCCTCACAAGCTGCACGCATCTCTCCGGGGGGTTGGGACCAAAGAAAGCCATCCGCATGGTAAACTCTCTGTCATACTGCTCCTGAGTGTAGCTGGGTGCCATGCTTGCCCTGCTGCCCTCCATTTGTAAGTCCAGGGGATGGTGTTACCTTGTAGCTGTCCTTCTGGGCTGTGGGAATGATCCCGTCACTTGCCACCAATGTAACGGACCGTTTTGCCCAAAAGAGGTTAAAATTCCCTTTTTCAGCTGCACAGACAGCTACTGCAAGCACCAATCTCCCAAACTGCATACACACGAATAGCTGTTAGCAGAAGAACAGGAAAAGCCCCCAAGCGGCTTACACTCCTGGCAATCAGTCTGTAACGGACCGTTTCAGCACACAAGCGGTAAAACCGTTTAGGCGATCGTCCCCTTCCAGAGTTGCAGGCACAGCTACTGCAGAACACCAATCCGCCGAACAGGAAACCATACGAATGCTGTAAACAGCCGAATAGGGAAAACCATATGAATAGGTTTACACTCCTAGCAGTCGAACTGGAACAGCATACAATAAATCCCCCCAAGAACGAGACAAAGCTCCGTGTTGAGGGTCAAGCAGTGAACAGACAGAGCTGTGGGTTTATTGTGCTTATCGTACACATTTTTACACATTAGTACCACCCACAGGGTTTTGGAACACAACCAATAAACACATAAAATACACTCAGACACTCCCACACAAATTCCTCCCCTCTGCATGTGATTCAATTACCTTACACAATGGGTAATGTAATTTAGCACAAGCAGAAAAATAAAATGTTTCCACATTATTCATAACTTGAAAAGTATGCATCACATTCACA
>OW240920.1:113540951-113569079 GCA_933207985.1 Pelobates cultripes | reverse complement strand
ACAGGTTCTCAATGGGGGTTCAGATCAGGTGAACAAGGAGGCCATGTCATTAGATTTTCTTCTTTTATACCCTTTCTTGCCAGCCACGCTGTGGAGTACTTGGACGCGTGTGATGGAGCATTGTCCTGCATGAAAATCATGTTTTTCTTGAAGGATGCAGACTTCTTCCTGTACCACTGCTTGAAGAAGGTGTCTTCCAGGAACTGGCAGTAGGACTGGGAGTTGAGCTTGACTCCATCCTCAACCCGAAAAAGGCCCCACAAGCTCATCTTTGATGATACCAGCCCAAACCAGTACTCCACCTCCCCCTTGCTGGCGTCTGAGTCGGACTGGAGCTCTCTGCCCTTTACCAATCCAGCCACGGGCCCATCCATCTGGCCCATCAAGACTCACTCTCATTTCATCAGTCCATAAAACCTTAGAAAAATCAGTCGCAGAGATATTTCTTGGCCCAGTCTTGACGTTTCAGCTTGTGTGTCTTGTCCAGTGGTGGTCGTCTTTCAGCCTTTCTTACCTTGGCCATGTCTCTGAGTATTGCACACCTTGTGCTTTTGGGCACTCCAGTGATGTTGCAGCTCTGAAATATGGCCAAACCGGTGGCAAGTGGCATCGTGGCAGCTGCACACTTGACTTTTCTCAGTTCATGGGCAGTTATTTTGCGCCTTGGTTTTTCCACATGCTTCTTGCGACCCTGTTGACTATTTTGAATGAAACGCTTGATTGTTCGATGATCACGCTTCAGAAGCTTTGCAATTTTAAGAGTGCTGCATCCCTCTGCAAGATCTCACTATTTTTGACTTTTCTGAGCCTGTCAAGTCCTTCTTTTGACCCATTTTGCCAAAGGAAAGAAAGTTGCCTAATAATTATGCACACCTGATATAGGGTGTTGATGTCATTAGACCACACCCCTTCTCATTACAGAGATGCGCATCACCTAATATGCTTAATTGGTAGTAGGCTTTCGAGCCTATACAGCTTGGAGTAAGACAACATGCATAAAGAGGATGATGTGGTCAAAATACTCATTTGCCTAATAATTCTGCACTCCCTGTATATTCCCACTGTCTTATAATTGCAGCAATTTAGAAAACAAAACTAAAATCTGCAAATATAACCACTAACCGAGACAAACTTATGCTTCCCTGATGCCCATCCAATTACCCCCATCTCCTGTAATAGGTCTCCTCTACAAATGACTGTTTTTTTTTCTTCACAACTACTAGGTAAAGAACTTGCCACTGGCAGTTTAATTTTTTTTTTCCCATGGGAGTTTTCCATTTAGTCATGCTCCATTTTGTTATCTAAAATGTTACTGGTTTCTATATTTTTTACACATAATTACTTTTGTTTTCTATCTAAGATCATGAGAGGATTAAACGGCAAGCAACACTGTTTATTGGAAAGTCCTACAGGAAGTGGAAAAAGTTTAGCGCTGCTGTGTTCTGCCCTTGCATGGCAGCAATCTCTGTATGGTAAGTTTACCCAACATCCAACAGGTGTGTGTTGTTTTTTTGGGGGGGGGGGGGGGGGAGGGAATGGAGTGCAAAATTGCTTTATTATTGTCAGCTATACATTTATTTAAAAAAGCATTGATCGGAAGACTTTTGTGAACTGTTTGCAGGTAATCTGTTACTAGTACATAATATATGTACGCCAACATCAGTGGGGTGCCTGTGGCTGGGTTTAAAGGGTGGACCAGGAGAATTGGCAGGTTATCCTGGCATGAATGCAGCCCCTGCAAGTGGGTCTGTTTCAGTGCTCTCTGCAGGACTCTAGTGCTATGAAAATACTGTGAATGCTTCTAATGATGTGCAACGCTTTCTGGAGACAGGGCTCTAGTGTCCCCTGAAATCAGGATGGTTGGGAGACCTGGTATTGTCCCGTATTTATGTACATACGTGTGTGTGTGTGTGTGTGTATATATGTGATATATATATATATATATATATATATATATATATATATATATATATATATACTGTGGGGAGATATATATATATATATATATATATACACACACGATGTTAAACTCATGGACAGCTATTTCATTGTTGATGCAAAAAAATCATCAGCATGAGGTTGGTTACTGGTTTATTATTGAGGCTTGGTAGTGCATGGGAAGCAAAAAAATGGTTATGGTCCGGGAAAAAATTGTGATTGAAAACCTCTTCCACCTGAGGATAGTTAATACAATGTTAAACAAAAATCTGCACACCAGTCAAGCCATACAACTTGATAGATATAGATAAAAGTGAGTTCACCCCTAAGTTGAAATGTCCACACAAATGAAAAATGCTTTTTTTCTTTTTTTTTTTTTTTTTTGGTTGTGAAATATTGCAGTCTGGCGTGTGTGTATATTTTGGGTGTATGATGAAGGTAAGGAGACATTATATGTACTGAGTCTTCGAACTGGCCATGTATATTGTTGTGCTTTTGAATTCCTTTACTTCCATTATATTTCACAAATGCAGTAATCCTTTCTCTCCTGTCTTTAGGAATCATGTAAAAGTTATATTTGTGTAGGTAGCTTAAGAGAAGTTGGACTCATTGAACACAAAGTAGTTTTTATTATTTAAGATGTTAAAACAAATTGTGTAATAGAGATTGCTGCTCTCAGCAAAATATGTTACTGCTCAGCGAGTTTCATCTCCTGAGCTGGAAATGTGGTTTCCTGCATTGAGGGCCATATTTGTGTTCGAAGTACATTTCACTATTGGGTTTTTTTGTTTTCCATTTTCCCCCAAGAGATTACATGTGTTTATTTTTACAAGTGCCATGGGGATTACAGGTACCAGTATCCATATAACAGGAAGACTTTGCATTCTCAGATGTTTCATTACATTATGGGAAGTTTGACTGTGTTTTGAATTGAGCAGACCCAACACATGCTAAAATTCAAGAGCTGTTAGGAAATATCTGAGATCACATAGTCACCTCTCTGACTTTAAGTTCAGTCACGTCATAAACAGAAGAATGTCACCTTTTTGTGAGTACACAGGGGTTTCAGATTTTGCCCTTCATTGTTTAAAGAGCAGTCTTAAAAAAAAAAAAAAATATATATATATATATATATATATATATATATATATATTTAGAACTTGTTTTCGTTATCTGTTTTTTTTTATTTTTTTTTTATTTTTTCCTTGAACTACTTAGATATTTTTTTAAATTTTAAGAAAAAAAATACTTTTAAAATTACTCGACAAATTGTACAGAGACCGCCACCTTGCAGCAACCTCCTGGGCCATTTGTGATATCATTAATCCTGATGATCTTAATCGGATGGTTGACATGGAGAAGCATTGGTGTTATAGGCAATTGTTGGCGAAGGCATGTTTCTCTCACAAATGAAAAATGCTTTGGTTTACATGGAGAAGCACTGGTGGCATAGGGCATATAGAAGCATTGGTGGCATAGGGCATATACGAGGCAATTGTTGTGCGAAGGCATGTTTCTCTCATAGAGAGAGAACGTGTTTGGTGTGTTCATCAATCATTCATTACACACTATTCAATATTGGATCAACCGCAAAAAACAGATGTGAGGAAGGCTGAACTTGATGGACACATGTCTCCTTTTTAGCCTATGTAGCTGTAATTATGTAACATTTCCCCCCAAAACCATATATTGATAATGTGAATATATAATTGAAAATAAAGAAAGTACAAAAGGCTTGGTATTGACTTCATATTAGTGTGTGTGTATGTGAAATTGTAGTGGCTATTAGTTACAACGGCTGCCTTTTTGTTTTATTAGGGAAACCAGCAGATGAAGGGACAAATGAGAAAGACTGGAAAAAACCACAAGCCGTAACCTGTTTCTGCTTATGCCATTCCAAAAATCCAAATCAAAGCAAATCGGATTTTTCTACTAATAACGTTTTTGCAACAAGTCATATTAACGGTATGAAGATAAAGAATTTTGTAGTTTTGTAACAATTCAACAGGGTGATAAAGGAAATTCCTATCAGATGTTTGACTGGCATACAAATTCTAGGCAATCTTGGACAAAAAAAGCATTCTAAGATTAGTTTGCTTGCTAGTATATCTGTACAAGTAGGAGAAAACTCATTGACATTACTTAAATTTATAAGGCGGAATGCAGTGTGCATAGAAATAAGCATTTCTGCTTTTGAAAAGCATGGCAGTCTTAAAATCATGCATAGTTCAGGTACAAGAGCATGTGTCTGAAGTCAGTGAACAGCCGCATGCTTACAATGCTTGTATTTTGTGCTCTGGAGATGAAGTGGATTTTTTTGAGGCATCTGGGCTAAAATGGGCATAACAGGAGGAGGGCAAAATCTAAAATAGGCATACCAGGAGGAGGGTTAGCCATGGGTAAAATGCATACCTAGGAGACTTATACTAAAACATTCTTTGATACAAGTTTATAATGCCATGAAGAGCGCTTTCTCATTTTATCATGGAAATATGCACAGCGTTCATAGGGCAGTTGTCTATAATGCAAGTCACTTTTAGAGCCCTGAGCACTGTATACACTTAGACCGGTGATAGCAGTTACTATCAAATGAATCTATCTAGTGGGTCATGGGCCACCTTATTTGAAAGATAATATCCTGTTAAATGAGGGGCTGTTTTGTGGGCACCTCTCCCCCTTTGTGTTAAGATGTTGAGTAGATGTTTTCCATTTTTATGGTAGTCCTCTCATGCGACAGGAAACTGAAACCACCAGCAGGTAAGAACGTTCTTCTCTTTCTAGAATGTGACCATGCCCCTCTCTGTCTTAAAGGGGGGCTGTAAATGGGTCCCTCATTACCCTCTTGTAAAATGCATCACTTGGGGCAAGTGATCGCCATTACTGTGGCATTTAGTATATTGAAAAGGGAGTGTTTTAATGTAGGGATGCAGAGGATGGTCCTTTGTCCGCCCCCACATTTCAGAAGGACTGTAGATGGTGACTATAAGCCCTTTACGGTATGTACAAAATGTGTATAGTGAACCAGATACATTTTAAAATTGTGATTTGGTTTCTGTTGTGCGGATGCTCGAGTTATCGTGCTACATTTTTATTTGAGCCCTTGTATAACATGTACAAGCGTACACATATTGAGTGTAAATGTGTTTTAAAATAAACTTTATTGAGTATCGTTTTTATTTCTGGTATTAGCACAACCAATATAATTGTAATATTTAATTTATTTTACAATTTTTTTTTTTTTTTTTGGTTGGTTTCTACTTTTTTGGTCCATTTTTATTTCTAATGTTGTCTTCACAGTTTCTAAGAGGCATTTCTGACACATGTTACATTGTCTACAAGATTGTTTTTACTGTATTTTTCTTTCCCCCCCCCTCCTACCCCCCCCTCATTTTCCTGCTCATGTATTTTAGATAACCTTAATAACAAAGCAACATTAGCTTCTAAACTCTCTGCAAAGAGGCAAGCCTTTGCTGAGGATCAGGATGATGATTTCCAATCTGAAAAGAAAAGAATCCGACAGTCCCAAAATGAGCCGCAGGTAATACAAATACCGGTCGCTGAGGACAGCACAGATAAATATTTTCCTCCTTGATCGTTTGGGATTAGAAGGGTCATGTAGCAGCCAGTATATCATATTTTGTTACTGTTGCCAATTACAAATGAGTTCATTATTGCTGCTTACAATGAGATGTCAGCGAGACTAATGACTCGTTGCCTGAAAGTAAATGTGGAATTATTGCAGTTTAGAAAGTAGTGCACTCCCTTAACAGTTCCTCTGCAACTGTTTAATCAAAATGATTAATGACCAGATTAACAAAAGAGTCTAACATCAGTCTTACAATGGAAAGTAAAGCTTCCAGCATCCTTTCCGTTCATTTTTTGTTTTTATAGATCAGTATATTCTGTTTAGGACCCCTCTCTTATACATGCAAGGCCCTTAGGTCTTTTGAATCCTTTAGCATATTTGAGGTTACATTTTTTTTTTCCCATGACTTTCTTGGTAATTAATGAAAGTCAGCAAATTAAATGGTACATGTCTTTTAGGGCATTGTTTTATCTGCCTTCCTACAGTTAGGAGTCGATTTTATGTTGTTTGTTTTTTTTCCCCCAACTGTTTCTGCTTGAATTAAGATACAAGAACCTATGGAAATGTATTGGTTTCTTCTGAACAATGAATGGTTTAATGGCAAAATCTAACTCCTTAGGAGGTTTACACGATGAGCAGGAAAGATTTCCGCCAAAGATAACTCAGCATCTTGAGAAAAGGTCTACACCTGCTCCACCTCAATACTGCACTAGATCTGCCATTCATTAATATGACTCATTAGATAATTATTTTAAATTTTTTACAGGAACACTAGTGTCAGGAAAACAAATGTATTCCTGACACTATAGGTGTGAAAACACTGTTTAGGCCCATGGCACTCTTTTGCCACTTGTGAAAAACGTAATTACATGCCCTTTTCCCATGCCACACCGGTCTCTTTGCAGTAGACCCTGCCTATGCTCTGCCTCCTTAACTGAGATCATGACTTTTGATGACCTCAGTCAATCTAATGCTTTCCCATAGGAATTCATTGGGAGACTATTTTGCATGCGCAACCAAACACCAATGAATCAATGCATCTCTACGGGGAGCATTCAGTGACTCTACATAGAGCGTGAAGACGCTTAACGTCAGTGCTGCACACTGTGCTCAATTTGTATTATTTAGTAAGCTCTCACTACCTTTTTAATACAAAAATTACTCAGTAGTCAAATTAGCTTGTAAACGTTGAATTGGCAGGGTTATGATCATCACTGCAGTTCTCAGTTTTTCAAATAATGCTCATACTGTGGACAATGCTTGCTATAGAAAAAAACTCCAGCCTGAAATATTTTGTTTATAACTTTATCATTTCCATCTAACTCCTTCAAGAAGAGAAATATATATGATTTTTTTTTTTTTTTTTTTTAATATAAATACACCCTACTTAAAGGTAGGGGCTGAATTGATGGCTGTGTTGTTGTGAGGAAGGTGACCATTTTACTTTAAGATTAACAAAGCACGTGAATTACACATTTTAAATGCCAAGATGCTGGCTGGTGCATAGAGTACCTTAAGTTCTGCTCTGAGAGTGGGGTAGAACTACAGTGATTTGTAAAAAAAAATAAAAAAATTGCAGTTTCAAAATCTGCCATTTAGGCAGTTCAAATGCTTGATTCTGGGACACCTTTATAATTTTTGCCCAACTTGTGCTTTTATTTATTTACATCTGCATTTTATTGCATTATCTAGCATTTTATTGCATTATCTATATCAGGGCTCACAATTCCAGGCACTGAGCTGCTAGCCAAACCTAACATTTTCTCTAAACCTCAAATCGCTCACATGGGAAGAACACCATTTTTTTTTTTTTTTATCTTTATCTTTTATACATGGTTTCAGGGCTTACAATTTCCATATGCCTACATTCCATTGTCAAATAAAGTGTGCCATGAACCCTGCAAACCTGTGTAAGATATTAACTGACGTGGTCAGATTTATTGGGCTAGTAGTTCTACATAGAGCATGATGACGAAATTAGGTAGATTGAGTTGAGCACACAATTGATGTATGCAAACCACGATCGGAACTATTATAAATGAAGATTCTTTACCTGGTGCCAATCGATATAGAGTGCTACCCCTATATCACAGATAACAAGAAAGGATCAAGCACTCAGTGCAAATCACAGCATGGCAATGTTCTGCATCCAACCTCCCCCCACAATGATACTCTTATATTTTTCAGTGTTTGGTCCTATCAATTATTGTTAAAGGACCACTCTAGGCACCCAGACCACTTCAGCTTAATGAAGTGGTCTGGGTGCCTGGTCCAGCTAGGGTTAACCCATTTTTTAATAAAACATAGCAGTTTCAGAGAAACTGCTATGTTTATAATGGGTTAAGCCTTCCTATTCCTCTAGTGGCTGTCTCATTGACAGCCACTAAGCGCTTGCGTGCTTCTCACTGTATTTTTCACGGTGAGACATAGCGTCCAATAGCATTGTAAATGCTTTCCTATGCAATGCTGCTCTTGCGCGGCTGCAGCAGGAGGAGCCAGGAGGAGGAGAGAAGGAGGAGAGCTCCCCGCCCAGCGCTGGAAAAAGGTAAGTTTTTAACCCTTTCCCCTTTCCAGAGCCAGGCGGGAGGGGGTCCCTGAGGGTGGGGGCACCCTCAGGGCACTATAGTGCCAGGAAAACGAGTATGTTTTCCTGGCACTATAGTGGTCCTTTAACAATCTAGCTTGATATTTAGTGTTCAGTATATATTTCAATACCTATAACTAAGGAAAACCGAAAAGCCATATATTTTAAAAATGTAAAAACTATGGGAAAGTGCCAATTGACTCCACATAACTTACTCTTTGTGTAATAGTAGAAGGGATTGGTTACACATACCTATAATATTATGTTTTAAATATTTTTATTGTATTCATAACATGGATGCATGTATCAAACTGTTTTGTCAAATAACGAAGCAAGTGATTGCCCGCGCAGGGGCTTAAGCATCAATTTATAACGGTGGAAACATTCGGTTGCCTGCGCAGAGGACCGTTTAGCGTGACATTGTTGTTCACCTTTCGTTGCTATGTGCCATATATTCTTATCCGTGGCATCTAGTTGTTAGATTCCTAGCATAGTACATTGCAAACGTAGTGTTAAAGTGGCGGGTCCGTGCCTGCGTGGAGGCCCGGTTATATTTGCATGAACAGGTTCACAGGTTGTGGCCTTCGCAGAGGCTTTGTGTACCCGCCAGATGTTGTATAGCGTTTAATACAGTAACATTTTTAGGCATTTACCCTCTAGGCGTCTGTATGTCGTTTTAGAGTAAGCATATAGAGTAGGGGGAACAGACTATGTGTCAGCTCTAATAACAGTGCGGTGTACAGGCAACCTCACTAACTTATTACATCCTAAACATTGTGGTTGTAGTCAACATTTTGTATCTAGCTGGCGTCTTGTTGCCTTTGCGAGACCCGGTTGTGTGTTGCGTAACTGCATTTAAATAGTCGCTGTATCGGTGTATATCTTGGGGAGAAGCGTAGTGGTTAGGTATTGTCCGTGAGCGACACGGTAGTGCTTGAACAGGTCTGTAACGACCCTTAGGGTGTTTCTCTGTATGTGTTTGCCTATACCTATATTAGTGTAGGATGTGGTCCCTCACTATGTTGCATGGAGCAATGTATCTTTTTGGGGTGGTCAGTTACTGTAGCCGCTGTAGTTAGTGTTGGCCCTTTAGCGTTGTTCACGTGAGTTGGGTCAGTCGTTGCGTCTCCTCCGTTGTGTGCATGTCGCATGTGTGATGTGTGTTGCTTGGGTTACGTTCAGTGTTGTGTCGGCTATGTCTTCCCCTCCTCTCCGGCTTAAATGTCCATCGACTTGTGTCTATGTCGCGAGGTTAACAACTCTGTCATGTCCTAACGTCAGAGTATGAGTTCTCTGCTGTCGTATTTGACGTCTCGTATATGTCCTGCAGTGGTGTCCGATGATGTGGAGCGGTCTGTTGGCGTGGTCTGCGTGTATGTGATTCGTGGTCTCTCGTGTCTGTGTCGTGCATGTATGATCGTGTGTTACTTCGAGTGGTGTGTCTGACACCTTTGGCCCTCTGTCTTTGTGACTCCATTGTCTGGTCTGTCACCTGATTTTGTAGTCATTCTATGTCTTGTTCGTCCAGAGGTAGGGTGCGGCAAAGTGGTGGGTCTAGTGTGCGGCGTGTTATCTGTCATCTGTTCATGTGAGGGCTGTATACCTAGCCATCCCTCGAGCGGTTGCGGCCTGGCCGGTGGTTATGTGTGTGGCACGTGTATGCCATCATGTCTGCGGGCGTCGTGGCTGTCTTAGTCAGCAGTGGCAGTCGCTGTGACGTCTGTGTGTGGGATCGGGTCGGGTGGGCCATGTGTCCTGTGTCCCGCCCCCTGTCCCCCGCCCGGCTCGTTGTGCCCCGTCGTCATCTTTTCGCCTCCTGTGTCTCCCTAGGTCCCTTCCTCCTGCCACTAGTTACGGTGTGGTTAGATGGTGCCGGAAGGAGTCTGACGAGATCAGTCTTATCCAGTGGAACCAGCGTTTGGTATATCGGTCCCTGAGGTTCGGGGTTTCTGCTTTCAAGTCCTCGAATGATCTCGTGGCTTCCACCTCCTCTATCCATCTCTTTATGGGAGGTGTGCTGGTCTGTTTCCAGAAGATGGGGATGGTCACCTTAGCTGCATTCAGAAGTCGAGGGATAGCCGATCTCTTGTATGTTTGTGTCGCCATGGTGGTGTGGTGTAAGAGGAAGGCGGCTGGGGACTGTGGCAGGAGCTCCTCCGTGACCTCGTGTATGATTGTCCTAATTCTGTCCCAGAACGGTCTGATGCGAGTGCACGTCCACCATATATGTATAAACGTACCAGCTTCCTCCCCGCATCTCCAGCATGTGTCTTCGAGTTCCTGGTTTCTGGCGTGTAGCGCCGTCGGCGTCAGATACCATCTAGTAAAGATCTTGTACGAGTTTTCTTGGGAGCGTGCCGAGCTCGGAGTCTTTTGTATTAGGGTAATGCTCTTGTCCCAGTCCGCGTCTGTCATAGGTTCCTCAAGGTCCTCCTCCCATTTTCTGATGCACGGGGGTGCTAGTAGATATCTGCTCGTGATTAAGATAGTGTAGATTTGTGAGATGGCACGAGGAGGTTCCCTGTCCTGCGTGCATAGAAGTTCAAATTGCGTTAAGTCTCTCAGTAGGGAAGGTTTTTGCGGGATGGATCTAGCATATTGAGTAATTTGCGTTCTTGCTAGTGCGTGGGCAAATGTGTGCGGCCTGTCTGGGTATAGGTCTTCCAGTGGCCGGATGTCAAATGGTTGGTGGAGAACGTCTTTTATGCGGGGTATCGTATTGCGTCTTGCTGGGCCCAGCGTTGGGCCGTAGTCTCCAGCCGGAAAATCTGGGTTACCCTTCAGGGGTAGGAGCGGGCCTGGGTCCGTGGTGAGGTATCGTTTCGTGCCTTGCCCATGCCACACTTGCATGGTCGCCGCCACGAATGGGTTGGTGATGCATTTGCTTCTATATGCTGCCTTGGTGATCCACGGTAGGGTTCTGAGGTCGCAGTTGGTTATGCCAGCTTCTAGTTGTGGCCACTGCTTGGTGCCGCTGGCTATCGACCAGCTGATGACCCTGGTGATGTGTGCTGCGTGGTAGTACTTTTCGAAGTCTGGGAGTGCTAAGCCCCCCCGGAGCTTGGGTAAGATCAGTTGGGTGTGCGCTATGCGTGGGGATTTGCCCTTCCAAATAAAGGTGCGGACCTCCGTCTTAAGTGTCGAGAAGAATGTTCGTGGGACTTTTATCGGCACCGTTTGAAATATGAAGAGTAGTTTCGGCAGTAGCGTCATCTTCACCGCGTTCACTCTGCCCAGCCAGGAGATGTAGTAGGAGCCCCATCGTTGTAGTTCCTCCGTTGCCTTTCTCAATATCGGGAGGTAGTTGTGGGTGTACAGGTCTACCGGATTGGGCGTAAGCCATATTCCCAGATATTTCATGCGTTGGTCACGCCAGCGGTAGGAGTGTTGTTCCTGAATCACGCGTTTGATGGTTTGGCTGGTAGTTATGTTTAGTATCTCCGATTTTGTGTAGTTAATTCGGAGGTTCGAGATGTTGCCATACACGTCGAATTCCGTCTGGATCGCTCGAAGGGACGTCTCCGGGTCCGTAACCACGAACAACATGTCATCCGCGTACGCCAGCGTTTTGTGGTGCACGTTTCTGACTGTCAGTCCCCGGATGTCTGCGTTGTGTCTGATCTTGTTGAGGAAGGGCTCCAGTGTCAGTGCAAAGAGTATGGGCGAGAGCGGGCATCCCTGCCTGGTGCCGTTGTAGATCTGAAACGGGTCTGTCAGTGCGCCATTTATCCGGATGCGCGCCGTTGGGTTGGTGTAGAGTGTCTGCACCCATGTCATATAATTGGGTCCGATGCCGAGGGAGCGGAGAGTTTCGAACATCAGGTCCCAGTCCACCCTATCGAACGCTTTTTCAGCATCAGTAGACAGGAGTAGGGCTGGGATCTTCTGCGCTTTCGCGTGTGCTATGAGGTTCAGGGCTCTGATAGTGTTGTCCCGTACCTCCCTGCCAGGTATGAAACCTGTTTGGTCCGGGTGGATTACGGCCGGTAGTAACGGTGCCAGGCGTGCCGCCAGTACACTCGCCAGTAATTTGAGGTCCGTATTCAATACAGAGATCGGGCGATAGCTTGGGCATAGTGTCCGGTCCTTATCTTCCTTCGGAAGGAGGGTAATGTTCGCAGAGGTGAATTGGGCCGTTGGTGTGGCCCCGTCCTGGGCCGAGTTCAGTGCCGCCAAGAGTTTCGGTATTAGGTCCCCTGCAAAGGTTTTATAATATTGGAGGGGTAGGCCATCTGGTCCTGGTGCTCTGCCCGTTTTTGCTTTTTTGATGGCTTGCGCTAGCTCCTCTGGGGTTATGGGGGCTTCTAGTGCTTCCTGGTCTACTTCCCCTATTCCCGGTATATCAGCTGCATCCAGGTATCTGCGAATGTCCTCTAGTTTTTGGGTTCTTGGCATCTCCGGGGCGGTGTGTCGGAGGCCGTATAAGTTTTGGTAGTACGCATGGAATGCTGCCGAAATCTGTTCCGGTAAGTGTCTGAGTTGTTGTTGTGCGTCCTTGATTTTCGGGATATATAGATGGTTCCTGCGTTGCTTCAGGAGATTCGCTAACAGTCTCCCGCATTTGTCCCCGTGTTCATGGATCACATGTTTATAATGTTGGTATGAGCGTTGGATTGCGCGGTTCAGGTGTGTGGTAAGTTGGTTCCGTTTGGACAGTAGCTCCTCGTAGGTCGTCGCGTCTAAGGTGCGTTTGTGTCTGGCCTCTAACATCTCAATTTCCGTGCTGAGGTCATGTATCGTCTGTGTCGCCCTCTTCTTGCGAGTCGCACATATCGCGATGAGCTGGCCTCGAATAACCGTTTTGTGCGCTTCCCAGCACGTCAGTGGGGTAACATCCCCCGTTTCGTTGTCTTCAAAGTACACCTGGATGCGTTGATGGATCTGGTCTACAACCGCGATGTCTGATAGGAGTGATTCGTTCAGTCGCCATGACATTTGTCTGGGTTTATGTAGTGGTGATTTCAGTCGTATGCGGATTGGGCTGTGGTCCGACCATGTCATAGGTAAGATTTCCGCGGTGGTGAGCAGGGTTAGGGTGTGGTGGGGTACCAGGAAGTAGTCCAGTCTTGTATAGGTCGAGTGGGTCGTAGAGTAGAACGTATAGTCCCGGGTGGAGGGGTGTAATGCCCGCCAGCAGTCTGCGAGCTGGTGGAGGTGTAGGAGGCGGAGGGTGTTGGCATGCCTGTTGTGTGGTGTGTTCCCATGCGAGGATGTTGAGTCCTGGTCTGGATGGATCGCTAGATTGAGATCTCCGCCTATGACCAAGATGCCCTCTGCGAATTTCATCAGAGTGTTCAATGTATCGCGTAGGAAGTGATATTGTTTAGTGTTCGGAGCGTACACATTAGCGAACGTATACGTTTGGTCTAGGATTGTGCCTTTTGTGAAAAGGTATCTGCCGTGCTTGCATCTTACGGAGGCTCGCTCCATGTACGGAACTCTTCGTGAAAAGAGGATGCATACTCCCTGCGAGCGTCTGTCTGGGTTGTGGCTGAAGTATCCCGTTGGGAAGTTACGGTCTTTCAGGGCAGGTGCCCTACCTTCCTGGAAGTGTGTTTCCTGGAGGAATGCTATCGAAGCCTTATAATGTTTCAGGTCACGCAGTAGTCTTGTGCGTTTCTCTCTGACGTTCAGGCCGTGGACATTATAGGAGACTATGCATAAGTCCTCCCTGGCGAATCCGCTGGATCCCGGCGTCGGCATCGTCCGGGCGGGACCGAGGGGGCGAGGTGGCAAGTCTTAAAAGTGTATACGTGTGTTATTTGGTGCAGTCAGCGGTGCGTCCGGGTACAGAATGTGGCTGTGTAGGTAATTACTGTCTATTTAGTCTTTACGTGTGTAAAGGGAATCGGACAAGCGTCCCGAGTGTTCGGCCTCCAGGTCACACCCAGTGGTGTGCCTGTGTCGGTGTCGGGAGTGGTTCGTCCCCTGCTAAGTGGGGACTTTTATGTCCTATGCCTGTGGGGGGGGTCGGGTTATTCGTCCGAGTAAGTTCGGGCCGCCCTTAGGCGTCCGCGATTCCGTGTAGGTGTGGAGTGTGGTACCGTGTACAATACGTGGTATGTAGTCACCTGTCTCCTTGGTGGCTATGTGGCTGGAGCAGCCGCTCCGTCCGTTCTTTATAGTGCGTACGCGGGTCGGTGTATGCGGGTCATTTCTCAGTGCGTCGTATTTCTCAGTTGGCCGAGCGCTCTGCGCTGCAGTGGTGTCACTCGACCAGTGTGTCATGTCGCGGGCATGGTCACGGTTTGTGAGTCCCTGCTTGGGGGCATGCAGGTTGTAGCTGTGTGTCTGGTGGGGTTTGGCTCTGCTGGTGTGGTCTGCAAGTAGTGTCCTGCAGGTGTGGTTTCTGGGTGGGTGGTCTTTAGTGTCTGGGCATGCGTCGACCCTTGATCTCTCGTTTCTCTCCGGTCATATGGTTGTGAGGGGAGTGTGGGTCCTGTGTGCTCGGGGCGTGGTCTCTGTGCGTCCTATCACTTCGGCGTGTCAGTGTGGCTGCCCCTACTATGGTGTGTTGGGTCTCCGCCGCTATAGTGGCGTCAGTGTTATAGGCCATAGCAGGGGCCGCTCTGCGGCTAGGCGAGCGTGTGTTGCAGTGTGCGGCCTATGCGGCGGGCTGGGTCCCAACTTTCCCTCTGGGGTCCGATAGGGGTGGTCGTGTGTAGGTCAACCTATGGGCTGTCGCTTAGTCTTCCTTAGATTAGTCGTCTGGGGTCTTTTTCTCCCCCCCCCTCCTCCCCTTCCCCCCTCCCTCGTATGTCCCCCCTCTCCCTCCCTGGTGCCTTTAGGCGGTGTCTTGGGGTATTCGTCCCCTGTCCTCCCATCCCCCTCTGCCTTACGTTCTGCCACCTGTCCCCTGCCTTCCCCTGTTACCTTTCCATGTGTCAATCCCCCCCCCGATAAGCCCACCTCTCCCCCCGCGTGTATGCCAGTCATACCTCCCCCCCCTCAGCAAGGGACGGAGTATATTCACAGGGGGCGGAGGGGGGTGGGCGAACCTCACAGCGTAGGTGGTAAGCAAAGATGTACAGAGGGTATCTTTCCCGGTTTGCCACTGAGTGCACTTCGGGATAGAGTAAACATTGACATTACCAAGCCGACAGGCTTTAACTGACAATAAACTGTGCAGAGTATGAAAGTGGGTAGGCAGTCAGGAGTAGGCTTGATTTCACAAGTAGGCCAGCGTATCTAAACACTGGCTGGTTGGTTATGGTTTGCATTGAGTCCCTTGAGGGAGTGTGTGTTGTCACAGGGCCACTGGTGTAGAGCAATAAGGGTAAGAGCCTTGCCTTAGGGGAAAATCCCAATGGGGCCCCGTAATAGAGCATCTGGCTCAGGACCTTGTTCAGTGGGGGAAACGTTCCGTCTTCAGCTCAGATTCACATGGGGTGCCCTTCTAGCTCCTCTCCCTATTGGTATGCTGGCTATTTTGGCTCGGGTGTTACACCGTTTGTGGCTCCCTGTTGAATGGCTCGAACTTTAAGACCAGCAGTTCACAGTTCTTCTGAATCAGTCCGGCTTTAGCAGTGCCTGCGTAGAGGCTAGACCCCGTATCCCTCCCCAAGTGTCCTGAGTAAGCCCCCCCGTGCAAAGTGATGTGCCGTAGTATGGATCCCCCGTGTTTGGAAGTCCCCATGTCGCATGGTGCGCTGCGGTACCATGGCCCCGTATCCCCGTCCCCCACCCAAGCTGTTGCCCAAGTGGCTAGTATGTGTCCATGTGTCCCCCCAAGCAGTACTCACGGTTGCAAGCAGGTCCCCGACTCATGAGTCCTGCTTCTCCGAGTGACAGTCCATTAGTGCTCCTGCTCGCGCCTTGCCGGGCCCGGATTCCAGTCCCTGCGGCGTTGTTGCTGGGGTCTTTGGGGACCTTGGTCTGGCCTGCGTGGTAGTTGTGGTCCTGGCGGAGGTTGGAGAAACGATCTTGCCAGCCAGTCGGGAACTTGAAGCAGCGGGAGGCCCATGGCTCGGAGGAAACCTGGGAGGTCTTCTGGTCTCCTTACCACCAGTTGATCTGGGCCGTGTCTGGCCGATAGGGAAAATGGGTAGCCCCATCTGTACGGTATTCCTGCCTGTTGTAGAGCGGATGTTACCGGGCGTAGGGCCCTTCTGGCCTGCAAGGTGTACCTTGATAAATCTTGGTATATTGATACGTTTTGGCTTTCAAAGCGGATGGTTCCCATGCGGCGGGCCGTGCGCAGTATATCCTCCTTCAATTGGTAGTTTTCTAGGCAGCATATGATATCCCTAGGTTGTTCTTCCGGTGCCGGTACCGGCCGCAGTGCCCTGTGCGCCCTGACTATGCAGAGTCTGGGTAATTGTTGGCCCCCCAGTACCTGGGTAAACAAGCGCAGCAGTGCGTCTGGTACGTGTTCTGTTGGGCCTTCTTCCCTCATCCCGCGGATCCGCAAGTTCAGCCTGCGGCCGCGGTTGTCCAGATCGTCGATCCAGGTGGTGAGGTTAGCAGTGTCTGCTTCTTGATTAGCTACGGCCAAATTCGTTTGCTCCAGGTCAGTGCGTAGTGACCTGGTCTCAGACTCTGCCACTGACATACGTGCCTCCATATTAGCCAGGTCAGCACGGAGTTGAGCCACCTCCTCCCTCACCACGCGGCCCAGACGGTCAGATAAGGCCTCAAAGTCTGCCTTGGTGAGCAGATTTGGGAGTATGGCCTTCCACTCACCCTCCTGTGGAAGCTGTGACTCCGACATGTTTGACGGTACCGGCGACATCCTGGCCGGCGTGGAGGGGAAGGAATCCAGTTCCTGGCTTGCGGCCTCCTCCTCCCGTTGCGGTGAACGGGCGCGGGTTGCGGCCTGGAGGTAGGAGCGTATAGAGTGCTCCCCTTCGCGGCCCGAGGGTCTCGGGGTGCCGGTGGGATCCGACTGCTTCCTTGTGCGACCCATATCAGGTATGTGAACGGGCTGAGTGCGTGCGGGTATGCGTTATTAAGGCGGGCGCCACGAGGAGCTCTGGTGTTAGGCGTCCATCTTCCTCGGCCGCCGGACACGCCCCCCTACATTCTCCGTTTGTGCATTTTTGTACCATATCAGTGTATTTATGTGAATGTAAGAGTGAGTGTGTATTAATTAAGGTTTTTGTGTGATGTGCATCTGTGTATAACTGCAGGGGTGTATTTTAGTATTACAGATGAAGAAGTTTTCTATTGACCTCCATTTATGCATCTCCCCATCTCCCCCACCCCAAAACACATGTTTTTCTCCAGTTCCATAAAGGGCTGTGTGGCGGGAGCGGGATATGATGAAAAAAGAAGTGCTATTCTGCCAAACAGTTGTATATTTTGTGATACGTGGCTGCCCGGTGAACAAAGCGTGTAGTGAAGCTGTCTAAACTGCACTCACTGTGAAGTTTCCTAGGTGTGTGCGTTCTAGAATATGTGCAGAGGTCAAGAAACGGAAAGGGACACTGTAGGCACTATAACTAGTTTATCTCTTGAATTGGTTAGAGTGCCCTGTATCCACCATTTTTGATCGGTTTAACACTGAATGAGTGTCGCTATCTTAACATAGGCCTGACCCACTGGTTGTGTAGATAAGACAGAGATCACACACTTTTTTCAAGCCATACTGATTCATACCAGCTATGGGCACTGTGATAGGCTAAATGTGTTTAGATGACCACCAATCACAGCTGCCCATTACTGCTCAGGCTAATACATCCTCATTTGCCAAAGCAGCACAGAGAGGATGGGTTCCTAAGGACTTTTTTTAGCATCAAAACATAAAAAAATAGTTTAAAACTGAACCAAAGACAATGAGTTGAAACAGTTATGGTGCCTACAGTATCCCTTTAGTAATCAGCTGCATCATGATCTGGGCGCAATTGTCCCCCTATCTCACCTGATTCCTACTCCCTTGCATACAAGGTATCAGACTAGATCGTATTAGCAGGGATGACCTTAACCTTGTTTAACTGAATAGCAGTTTTCCCATTGAGAGCTTGGTTTTATAATATATAAACATATCTGAGGAAATTTCATAATCTTTGCCATACATGCCAACAGTAGAACTGCTATTTCTTTATCAGAGTTAAGCTTTCTCATCTATGGGAGATTGCTTTTCTATTACCAGAGTTAAGTATTTTGTCTCCAATCTAGGCCTTCAAAACACATGAATTGAATAAATAAAATAGAATATGGTAATGGTCAATAATGAATAATGATCTGCCACCACTTCTAAGACAGAAAAAGCTTTCTGACTGACTATAATATCAACATATCATTAATTAAAGGGTGCATAAAATGAGTTAGTAATAGAATACAATACTGATTCGAATGAAATAAGCAAATAAATAAAATCATTACATAAATAAAGCAATCCACTATGGGTACAATGGAGAACTTTAAGAGTTTACCATTGGAGGAATGAAGCAAACCAGTTATTCCCCATTGCGAATATAATATAGGAAGTTGCAAAGAGCATTTGAACCTCCCATGTAAGCCAGCAGTGTCAGACAATACGTTATTCCAAGTCTGGGGAATAGAGTAGAGTCCGAATAACTAAAGCTTTGCAGTCCAATTTAGTATGGTTGTGTTTGTACTTTCAATAGGAAAAGCGCCTCTGGTTCAGCTCAATGATGTACCCCGGGGTAATGTAGTGTGAAATCCATTCATAAAATATGCAATCCTGTATAACTAGCTAACAACAATAAAACAAGTATCCGAAATATTCTATAGTCTGGTGCAACATGAAATCCTCCCAGGTTTGCGTCAAACTAAGTTCCACTCTGCACACCGCTGAGCATGTGTCAAAACATAGACCTAGTGCAAGAGAAGAGGACTCCACTATTGATATAACCCACCCACTAACTATACCTTGTAGGAAAATTTAATTATCTGTCGATATCATTAATAGATGCAAACCATAGACTAATACATAAATGTGAAATTAAAATCCAGGGTTGTTAGTAACAAAATAGGCAAATAGAAAAACGTAAATTATGCTGAAAATATTTTTATGCTGATAAATTTGTATTTAAAATAGATTAAGCTGTCTGTTCAAATGCATAAACTTGTTTTGTATGCATAAACGAAAAAAGAGAACAAAAAAGCTAGGAAGGGAACAGATAGGTCTAAACTGTTCCACTGTTCCAAATTTATATGGGGTTGCTCTAATATTCAAAGCTTTAAGTGGAACAGTTTAGACCTATCCGTTCCCTTCCTAGCTTTTTTGTTCTCTTTTTTCGTTTATGTTCTATCTAGGAGTTACTCCCCATTAAATAATAGCAACCTGATACATTCTCTCTACTCGGTCTCTAACTTAATAATTGTTTTATATGCATACAATACATTCACAGCACAAAATGTATTGGAAACTGTCCACATAATGCATTGGACTAATATATTACAATTTAAAATGTTGCTTTCCAAGAGTGTGACTACCACTCACGATCAGATATCTATAATGATGTAATTATAGAAGGTTATGGTTGTATTTTACCAACGAAAATAAAATAAAAAAAACAAAACCCAATCACTTGTAGGTCCAGTCGGAGGTGTATCTAGGTTATTTGGCGCCTGGGGTGGAATAATCTGTTGGGATCCTCCTCCAAATTGTTAAATACCATCCACCTATCCGGCATAATCCATCTCCAGCCTGCTATCTAGTTTCCCTTTCCATTCTCCAGTTTGTCTCTGCATCCTATCAGCCATCATAATGGACAACTAATGGGGAATGGCAAAATATGGCAGTGAAAGCTGCAATCTATTGTCTGTATCCCTCTCCAGTCTGTTACATAACCTTCCAAACCCTTCACTGCTATTCACCTACCCGCCATAATCTATCTCCAGCCTGCTATCTAGTTTCCCTTTCTATTCTCCAGTTTGTCTCTGCACCCTCTCACCTCCTTGTGTGTGACTTGTAACCCCTCTCATGCTATTGTTTTCCTCTTCTAACCCCCTGACATCTATTATGTCCCATATTCTCCATTACCTTTGTGTGCTTCTTGACCCTCTCTTATCCATTCTCTCTCTAAGCCCTCCTTTTGCTCCATGCTTGTCTCTTGGCCCCTTACCCCCTAATGTGTGTCTCATAGCTGCTATTCTTCTTTAGAGTCTCTTGGTCCCCCTTGTATACTTCTTTACCTCTTCTATCCCTTGTGTGCCTCTTAACCCTCCTTTACACCTTGTGTGCCTATTAACTCTCATTACCCCTTGTGTGCCACTTAATCCCCTTTTTATCCATTGTGTGCCCCTTAACCCTCCCTCTATACTCTGTGTGCCAGGTTAAGTACGCCAGAGGACAGAAGAGTCAATGGAAAGCCTGGTCACAATACCAAGGAATCAAACACACTATAATTCGCTATTGGGACAGTGACCACAAGAGGGCATAGAGTATTGGATGGACTAAAGTATAAATACTTCTACGCACCAACAGCGTGCATATACATTGTCACAGGAATGATGCAAGACACTTATTTTGATGCATGGTAGGGACCCTATAAAATGATGTGAAATATAGAGCTTTCAGTATCAGAAAAGATGCCAGGGTGGCACATTGCATCATTATAGATCCACGGTTTCAGCATGGGAGTGAAAGTGACACATGCTTAACGACATACTGCGACCACATAAAAATCACCTTACACCTGCTTCCTCCAGTCACCCTACATCGTCCTATGAGCTATTGTAAAGGACAGTAGATGAAGAATGACAAAATATGGCAGTGAAAGCTTTAGTCTCTCTCTAGTCTGTTATATAACCTTCAAAACCCTCTACTGCCCTTAACCTAACCACCATAATCCATCTCCAACCTGCTATCTAGTTTTCCTTTTCACTCTCCAGTCTGTCTTCTAATCTCCCTAAATCCTTTGTAGCATGTCACTTAACTTCCCGAATTTCACCCCAGCCTGCCCATACTACTCTAATGACCATCAATAACTCCTCCTTCATCTGACATCCCCATGCCTTAAATCCCTCACCCCATTACATTTTTAATCCCCTTGACATAAATCCACTGGCTTACCTTCCAGTTGTCATTTCCACATTGCATCTCGAGGACCCTGGTGGCTGGTGGTTCAGTGTTTGGAACAGAAAGTTCATACTCCCTAACTCATGTTGTCTTCATTTTAGTTCCACCTGAATAATAACGTGTGGACATAAGACATCATGCCTTGATGCTTAATTTAGTGTCTTTAATTTTCTAGCAGCATTCAATGGAGGGAGGTGTCTTCAAAACCATTTTGGTTTTCTATTACTGCATTCTGAAACCAACAAGGCTTTTATATTGGCAACCTGTATCTTAATCCTTAATCCAGGAGATAGGTGAGATGAAAGAGAGACGAAAGAGGCATTTTAAGGGAATTTGGCTGCACATTTGGGTTAAGATAGGATGAAGAAATACATTGAATAGTAGTTTTAAAATTATTATGTTTATGAACTACTTTTATTGGACTTGACCTTCTAGCACGTGTCCAATAAAATCCTTTGTTCTGCACCAGATGAGTTGGGCAGCACAATTACATTACATCTGATTCATCACTGCAGATTTTCATACAATTCACTCAGAGCACTGCAGAAGTGGGAAAATGCTAAAATATTCTGTGGAAATATTATTTACTAGGGAAAGTCATTATGAAAAGCCATTATGTAGGAGTGGATGCTGGTTGTGTAACATTCTGTGAACGTATAGATCATATTAATGTACTTTGATATTTGAGTAGCACTTTGAAATATCACGTTTTTATTGCTGTTACTACAAAATTCGGCTGTACTGTAGTCATTAACATGCTTGTAAATCTTGTAAAATCAATAAACAGACTGAAAAAAATAAACTTTGTTAAAAATGAAAATGTACGTTAAATGCCAAATCGCCGACCAATACCAGTGGGCAGCTAGAAGAGTCTGTCTAATCCAGCTGCTATGACTAGCTCAGCTGATATTCTTGAAGTCAAATTATTTACAGAATTTAACCAGCCATTTGGTTGGTGACAATCCACCATTGCAGAATTAATAGCCTCTTTGACTAGCAAAAACTACGTATGGCATTACTGGTCCTGTAAATCTTTTATGAGACAATAAATAAAGGGAATCACTTACAGTTAATTAATTTATTAAATATACGGGCAATAATCCCACTGCTAAATTATTATACTGTACAAAAAAATATTTTATGAGTTTAGAAATAAATGAAAAAAGGTTGGTACCTTTTGAGTAAAGAAGACTACAAAGAGCAAAATAAGGAAACGTCACACGCTGTACCAAGGTATACAAAAATATAGTCACAATTAACTAACCAAAATGACAATGTAATTTGTGTATAATGAATATTTCTAAAATCGGAGCAATTACCCGGAACTGTTCATTGAAATATTTTTAGGGAAGTCACATGTAGGAGACAAAATGAAATAATTTATTTTAAAAATGAAATGTCTATACCACTTAATAAAGTATCCTATTTTAACTGTTGTTCACTGTGACATATCTAAGGTTAATTTCTCGTGATATTTTCCCTTTTGTCAATCTTTATTTTTGTAGTGCCAAGAGTTTCAGAAGTGCTTGAGTTGCCACAACAGCAAGTACAAACTAGTGAAACAATACATGGTAAACACTCACAGTTGCATGGCATTAGGTAACGGCACAATTTTTAGTAGGTATATTGAGGTTAGGTACAGACTAATTAACGAAGCTGTATAGCTATGTCAGTGGTGAGTGTTCAGAAGTGGTTTCAAAACTGTTTATGCTAACTGACCATATAAGTGGTCTTAATAAGAGATTCTAACGTGCATAAGAGATTAGCGACATGCTGCTGTATAAGAGTATATCAAGCAAGCTTAACTAAGACAATACATGGCTGTTCATATCATTCAATAACAAGAGTTAACTTTGCTAGCACAGCCAACATTACCAGCTTTCATTATGCAGGAGTCCCCCCACTCCGCTGCGGCCTCGGGCTTTCTGAGGGCTGGAAAATGTGTGGGCATACGTAGCAACAGGGTTTTAATGCTTTGGAAGAACAGGGTGCAAAATTGTAACAAGAGCCCCAATACAAAATAAGTAGTGTGATTCTCGTGAGGGCGGATTGGCCATGGTGCCTTCCATGGATGGGGCTGTTGAGGAGTGTAACAGTCACCTGGGGACTTATGGAACAGTTTACCAGGAGTTGGAGCCCAGTTGCAGGAGATGGCACAAGGAGGAGACAAAATCCAAAAACACAGTACAGATAAATGGGTAATCCAAAGGCAGGGTCAGACGAGAAGCAGAAGTCAGGGCTGGCAGCGGAGTAACGTAGTCGGTAAAGCAGGCAGAGGTCAGAGTCCAGGAAATCAGTCAGTAGTGTAGCAAAGATCCGGCAGGAAGCACCATACAGGCAAAATGACTAGATAGTAGGTTTCAGGCAGGGGTGGCTTTTACAGCCTGCTAATTAGATGCAGCTGACCCTAATTGGAAAAGGGCTACAGGTGGATCAGCACTGTTTAATCCAGGCAAGGGGTCAGGAAGCAGAATAATGCAAACATAAACTGAAGCACCCGGGTGGACCGCACGGCAGAGAACCTGACTGAGATGCTGGAGCTGTGAGTTTAAGCCAGGTCTCTTAAAGTCTAAACGTTAAAGACCTTGTGTCCCTTCAGCCTATGCCATCTTGGATCTCTTTCCCGTTCTGCAGCCCACATAGGGACTCACCTGACCTAGATTCCCTTCCTGGGTGTCCCGAAGACAGGGTCATCTGCTCTCAGCAGTAGAGGCGTGCTGAAAGGTTACCAGGGATTGATGACGTTGGTGGCCGGACCCAGTGGGGCTCTGTGTGCAGGCCATTCAAGGTGTGGAGCTGTGCATGCTGGTGTGCCTGGGTGAGGCTGTTTGCTTCTTGCACAGTAGTCACATGTGGGTTCCGACGAGTGGGTTTCCCAATCAATGGGATGCAACTTCGTCTATGGCGCCATTTTCTGTAGCATATTGCTTTACCAGGTGTGCCTTTATAGCTGGAGCAGGAGGGTAGCACCTGCAGTGTGATCTTGATTGGAGCTTGTGTGGTCATCCGCAGCTCTTCCAGAAGGTCTTGAATGCCGGGTTTAGCCGTGCCGTAATGTCTGGCTCCATTGTCGGGTTGAGATGACCTATGGTGCTTTCTGCCATCCTGTTTACCTTGGGCCGTCACCACAGCCTATGGAGAGGCCTTCCTTGGACCGGGATAAACCATCACAAGGGTCCAGAGACAGGCTTATAGTCGTTGTAGGTGGTGGGGGAGTGGCTGTCTCCCACTCGCCCACCATGCTAGTAGTTGCGTTGCATTTTTTTGTATCCTACAGTAGCCCCCGCTGTCACCGCTTCGGTAAGTGTCTTTTTGGGTCACTTGGAGGTAGTGGAAGGTAAGTCGGGTAATGTGCCCCGTGGTGCAGGAGAATCTTGAGTCTGCTTCCACACAGCTCAGCGGTCAGACCCCACCCTCGATATTTTCCCTTTTAAGAGTTATAAGTGCAGTTCATAACACTAATGCTTCATTATTCACCAGAAAATCTCAATTGTACCATTTATAATGCCAGGATTGTTGTGTTTGGGTAGTATTGTTTTTCACTGTTGACCTGGTGACTTGTTTTGACAGTTTTTTGGTATTCCCTTTGGTTTAAATCTTACTCTTGGTCAAAGAGTATGCTGACAGAACCTTGACTACAGAGGAGCTAAATATCTCACTTTTTATTTAATCCAAGCAGCGTGATGATCATCTGGATTGCTTTAGTCTATCTAAACAACAGCTAGAGATGGTGAAAGAACGGATGGTGGAAAACCTGGCGCGGGGACTGGTAAACAATTCAGAGAAAGCCTCTACTCTTAAAATGCTTCCCACTAATGTTACATCAACCCCAGATGGCACTGGTAAGCGAGGACAGTCTCAACTCATTTTTAGGACATGCATTTCATCAAATCTAAATCGCACCAGGACAAAGGGTCAAGCAAATTCCATTATATCATAACAGTACTGGTACAGGCTGCTGTCTGTCATATAGGGAATGCATGCTGTCAAACTAACTACAGGAAGTGTTTAGGAGCATAAATTTGCTTATTATGAAATACTTACAGTTTGATATGGTAATGCAAATAATAGAAAATACAATTACGTACTGTCAGTTTCCCAGTAAAGCTATTTTAGCATTACATCACAAATAATAATAAAAACAAAACAAAAAAACAAGCCTGCAGAACACACGTGCAGCTAATTATTATGTGGCTTGTAAAATTTAAAGGAAAAGGCTAATTGGACTCGGGTGATGCTCTGAGCCTGACTTCCAAAAGTGCATAACATTCTTTATATTAAACAAACAAACAAACTACTGAATATACTAAGTAATGGTCAACTCTTAAAATAGTCACAATTAAATGGTTAATTTATTGTGTATATTATACATCTGATGTCAGATAGACATTACTGTATTGCACTTAATGAAAACATGCATGGGGAAAAAAAAGGTTTTGTTTCGATTCCTTTAATTTAGAATTTTGTTTTTTCCCTGAAGTTCTGGATTATGAAAAAGGTTCTTGTTTCTTCCTCTGAGAATAAAATTAAAGCTATCTTAGAAGTATTGTTGTTGTAGATTTGATTTATTATTTAATTCCTTTAATCTACAGAACAAGGCACTTTCTTGGTGCTGGAACTGAAACAAGACACATTCCAAATCTCTCAGGTGAAACTTGACGGTCGTAACAATCCAGAAATTGAAAGTGAAAATTTCTCTATCCCCAAAACGCAGGTAATCGGAATGTCTTGAGTGGCAATTTGATCTGTAACTGTAGGATACACTTTACTTACAAGTTTGTTAACAATTGAGCAGCAAAGTATGAAAAAGGTGAGGATGTATGTCAGTCAAATAGCAATGGTTAGTAAACAGACTAAATTCTAGGTAGAGTCAAATGAAATAAATTTCACGAGAATCATATATTTCCTGTTAGATCTGGGAATGATTACAGGGACACTCCAGACCCCTAAAGTACTTTATGTTTTTGAAATACTTTGTGTATGAAGAGTGCGTCTTCTTTTTTTCATTTATTAAAAGTGCAAATTTCAAATTTTTTTTTTAAATTAACTTTGTTACACCCCCAGGTTTTAAAGCAGACATTAGGTTCTGTTACTTCCTGATTTGGTTAGCACAGTGGTGATAAATCCAAGATGCTGCAATTGCACACAGTACCGACCATGAAAAGACTTTTGATCTGCACTGGGAAGTCTGTGATTGGACAACCACAAAATGTCTGACTGGGGGAAGATGGGTAGGGTTATGAAAACAGTAGACAAGAGAACTGCATCTTTATACATAAACCCCAATGAAAAATGCTTAATCAAATACATGCATATATAAATATCCAACACCTCTTATCTATAACCTTGTCTGCAGAGAAGGCAATAGCTTGCAGAGAGCAAGAGAGGGTCAAAGTATTTTAGGACATGTTTTAAGGGAGAACATTTTACTATTGAGTGTGAAAGTCTTGTAGAAAGCGACTGTAGCGGAGAGCTGGTATTACACAACCTATCTCCACTTTGGATCCCAGGGAGGCTCAGGAACAAGCAATTATAAATCCATAGGGCAGAGTATCCAGCAGGCAAAGTATCACAGCAGTATCCCAACAGCAATCCCAATAACTGGACGACACACAGTATCCGGAGCAGAACTAAAGATTTATTCACACAGTGGCCTTTTAAAGCCTGCTCCCATGCAAGGGAGGGATTTCCATTAATTTGTACAGTAGCCAATCCTGCTCTGGTAACCTCCCACACATCTCCTCCCCTCAGCCTGTATCATAATCCCCTTATCCAGCACACCAATTCCCCCCGTTTCTGGATGTACCCCTAAACTTAGGGGTACCATTTTAAATTATACATCCCCTGGTAGCCCTGATCTGGGTGAACAACATATCCACTGGATAGAACAGCCGAATGGGGTTCCATGCGATGGGGCCCTGCGGTCGGTCCTGGAGTCAGGGAATAAACTGCATGAAAGCCTCTAGCTACAGAGACTAGGGAGGGTTCGCCTGAATCCACTCGTTCGGTTGTTTCTATCTACCGAACGAGGGGCCGTTCGGTAGTTTGGAACCGAACGGACCGGGCTTGTGGAGGTCTCAGCGGTGTTCGCCTAGTCGAGTGCCCAATTTGAGTTCCAGACACTCAACGGCAAAACACCGCTGTTCGGGAGTTTTAAAATGGCCACTGCCATGTGTTCGTTTCCCGAATGGCGGCCACCCCCGAGAACAAAGGACGGCTACTCAGCTTGTCAATTACCCGTTTGCAACAATGTTGCAACGGGTAATTGAAGGCACATTTCACACAGGGGAGGTCTAACTGTTCGGTAGTTTCATTCGAACAAACTAAGGGAATGAAACTACCTAACATTCAGACGAATACAATACATTTAACACATAGAACTTTGCTATTTTACACAAATGCATTCAAACACATGTAATTCTCAGGACAGCCTAGTGCCATCCGCTACAGTGACGAGGGGGGGAAGTCCAGGAAGTAGTCAACAACCTTTGAGTGAAGAATGAATAAATGATTTAAGACAGTGGTTCTCAACCCAGTCCTCAAGTACCCCCTAACAGTCCAGGATTTAGGGATTACCCAGTTGTGTCTAACACTTTAGACAGAACAGGGTAATCCCTCAATTCTGGACTGGTATGGGGTACTTGAGGACTGGGTTGGGAACCACTTATTTAAGAGAAAGCTGTCATGACTTGATCACAGAGAGTCAGCAGTTTGATGACATCAAGTTACAAGATGAGTGTATTAAAGTAGGAAGACAATCATCTGAGGTTGAGCATCCCTTGTTACCATCCCTTGGAGATATGTCCGTTATTCTCAAAACCTTGTAAGGCAATTTAAAGACACATTTATCCATTAATAGTTACAGCATTACCCTATATATTATCTGTTCTGTTTCTGTTCATTCCCTTTTGTTGTATTTATAATTAAATCCATGCATGTTTTTATTTGGGATATAGCTACTATACAGTGATTTTTCTTTTTTAGTATTTGGACGGTGGGGTATCCTTTTAAATTTTTAAGTCCAGGTTATAT
>OW240920.1:113519157-113539399 GCA_933207985.1 Pelobates cultripes | reverse complement strand
TTTCTTTCATATTCTTCCTAACTTCCCTGTCCTTTCAAGCTATACTCCTACTCACAGGGGCTCCTAGGGCAGGGTCAATGGAGACTATCTGCTCCTGGTGGTACATGTCCACTGGCGATGACAAGTTCTGGCTCTGCTGGTTTAGAGCTTAAGTAGAGCATTGATTAGACTGTTGAGTGGATATCTGGGGTGCTGCTGGATTCAGTCTAGGCAATGGCTGCATAGCTATCTTGTCTCTGTGTACTAATGCTGGAAGTCGGGATATAACATCACCCCAGCCCAGGGATCGGTAAAGAACTCCAGGGATCCATGCAATCGGGGCACAGAGTGATCCCAGCAGCAATCCACCAGACACCAGAAGAACTGATTTATATATATATATATATATATATATATATATATATATATATATATCGAATGTGAGTGTCAGTGTTTGACTGTGAGTATTATTGTGTATATTAATGTGAATATGTGCATATGAGTCTGTGTGTGAATGTGTGTATGTGAATGTTTGCATGTTTGAATGAATGTATGTGTGTAATTTCCTTTACAAAAGGATTCGTAAGGGCACCTTCTATAGTTCAGGGTGAGGGGTGCCAATATACATATCTGTCCGGGTGCCAGGTAACCTAGGTACAGCTCTGCCTACTTTTATTTTCACTTTCCATTCTTCTTTTTCATTTTACAAGATATTGTTTTCCTGTAGTTCTCTTTCATAAAGAACATGTTTAGTCTGGTTGACATTAACACTGTATTTTAAATGACTGGTGAAACAGTATTTCAGTATTTTGTATTTAGGACATTGATATCTTTTCGTTGTTATGCCCATGACCTCTCAGCACCTCATTAAATGTTAACTGAAAAAAAATAAATGATGAATACATGACATAGGGAAAACATTTTTAATAAGCTGCTTTTGAACAAATATGTCTGTGCTGGAAGGTATTTATTATTATGTGCTAACTTGAGTGGTCTCCTTTAAATTGTACATTGCTGCAGAACATGTTGGTGTTTTACGTGCAAGGAAATAATAACCAACCTTGTAGTCAATGCAATATTATTATTTTGTTTTATTGTGTGGACCATGATGAAAATAACTTTTAATATCGATGTCTTTAATCAGAGCATTCTCATCTCATGGTCAAAAAGAGTTTTTTATCAAGGAGTGGAAAATAGGAACATGGTGCAGTTACTACGTAAGGCCATATTTAAGCAAGAGGTAAGACTGGAGTTTATATTAAATGTTGCATATCCAGGCTACATGAACATGTATACACTTAAACATACATATACCTTATAAATAAATATACATTTTAACTTAATATTTTAAGCTCAGCTATCTAAATATTTTAAGCTCAGCTATCTTAAACTCTGAGTGTAACTGAACAATATTGTTAGACTAACTCAATATTGATTTGTCTCAAAGCTCTCTCAAGTTTCTTTAACTTAACAGCTCTATTCATTGTAAACCCTCCACCCTACTCCTGACGATGTTCTTTGTACTGATCTTCTAAAATCTTAGCTCCACTTCACTGTTCTCTGCTGGTTAATATAGGCTACACTATTATGCAAGGCTGAGAATTTTTATGTTTCTATGCAATTTCCCTTCTTTCTAGAATTATGAACCAAAACATATCACTTTTGTTAATGACACTGTTGGAACAATGATGAATTGTGGTTTCAACCATTCTGACTGTGAAGCTGGCCTCATTGTAGGTAAGTGCAATATCCTCCTGGGAACCAAGGGAAATAAAATTTCTTCCAAATTCTTTTTTGTGTGATTTCCTACCTAGGAAGTCCCCAGCATCCCAGCCAATCACATTACATATCAGTGGAAAGCCCAGGATGCCCTCTTTACAATACAGCAGGGATTGATAGAGTAGCTCAAACAAATAAAAGGAGATGCATGTGAACAAAAAGTCCAGTACGGAGGACACGTGTTAATGGGCTGGTTATCAGGAGGATATAGTGTTTAGAGTAACAGAAAGGGATAAAATGGCTAAAAATAAGTGAACACAAAGTTAAAGGAATACAACATTTATATTAATAAGACAAATTTGGTATTGTTTAATTTGAATTAAAATTGTTTATAGGGAATAGGACTACTTGCGACCTCTATATACAAAACTACAGACGAGATAGGATTTTCACAGTATGTTGCAGGATCTAAGAGCCTCTGTGGAAAGCAGAAATCAAAATAATATCAATACTTATTGTATCCCAGAACGAGCCTGAGCAGAGGAGATATTCTTGCTGCTTCTTTGGTTTCAGGAGTTCACACAGGTTATGACGCTGATGTCATCTCCGCATGCTGTCCTGCAGTTCCTTTGGCTGACTGCTGGGAAGAGAGGACCTGCCTCTGTGGGCGCTGGGCGAGAAGGGGAATGAGCACTTTTCCTTGTCGCCCAAGTACTCCTACTGAATCAACAACATTACAGAGTTCCAGCAGTGCCACCACTCCCCTGTCTGTCTTCCCGAGACCATAGCGTCGGCGGGCTTATGGGAAATCCAGCCCTACTCAGGACATACTATTTCTCTCAATAGGCAGTGATAGGCCGAGTGCATCACCGGCTGGAGTGTTAGGCGCATGGGGGGGGACTTCCCGGTTAAACCTTGGAAGAGGTTTTAACCCCTGGAGGTAAAACGCTGCCCGGACACTCCAGCCCCATAACATCTTCAATAATCTGTAGCTGTTATGGGAGTTGGATTGATTTTTTTTTTTTAACAGTTTAGCAGTGTTATTTAGAAACACAATTTTCTATTGTTTGGTGCAATATGTATTCTTGATTTTATATATACTGACTTCACAGTCATTTCCAAAGGCAATTTTAATTCAGACACATGACTGCACTGTTCCCAAGCCTCCCATTTAAAATAACAGATTTCATTACTTCATTATTTTGCCTCTGATCTAACTAACAGATATAGCAGTCCAATAGTTTGGTTCCCAGTGCATTAGGCATCAGGAACCCCTTTCATATGCTCAACTTCTGAGGTTCAGGTTGTTCTAGAAGTTGGTCAGTAAAGTAACTGACAATTGTGATCAGAGCAGGTTTAACCTTAAGGAGACCCTACGCAGTTGACTAGGGCCCAGGGTGAGACAGATGCCCTGGAACCATAAATGTGCTTGGCCCTAAATGACCCCAAATGGTAACCTATCTAGGGACTTGTGGTATCTTAGTCCTTTCCCGTCTGTGACAGCACTGAAAGAAAAGTTGGAAAAAACTGACAAGCAGAGGTGAGTGCATTGGGTATAGTCCCACCACCAGAAAGTCCAGGGAGCAAGAGGGGGGGGGACGTACGGTTTAAAATGATATTAATTGTCCTTGTACCTCTTATCACCGAAATCTTTTAGAGGGCATTGTATGCAGTCAGGACACGTTACACATGCAGTGTGCAATGGGAATATTTTTTTATGATATCTTATTTATATAAATTATTGCAATGTGAAGATCAAATCTGTTAATCTGTTTCAAATTATTTGAACTTCCCATGAAATTATTTCCCTGAAACCTACCCTGATGAGAGAATAGTAAAATGTGATGGTTTTTACTTTTCATCTAAATAATGCACCTATGTAACACATTCATGTATGAGCTGATCACATGTTGGTTTCTCTTGCTACAGACAACAGTAGTAATATTTGTTATATGGAAATGGAAAATACGAAGGGGAATGAGGATGACTTGAATAGCTGGAGACGGTGTGTGAAAGTGGAGTGGGGCTCATTTGGTGATTACGGAGATCTTCAATCTATCTCTACAATATACGATCAAAAAGTAGATAAGGAGTCTGAGAAACGAGGAATTCAGTGGTGAGATTGCCAATGATATTATAATTTGGGAAGTTTTTGTGAAGTTTGAGACAATTACCTTAGAAATACCACTTAAAAGGACCCCCTGGGCACCATGAAAACATCATCAGAATTAAGTTGTTATTGTGTAGGGTTACAGTTCACAAATGGTTTAACCCTAAAGTTTTTAATCCAGCGTTCTTTAGCTTGACCCCTGCCCTTCAACTGCTCTCTGATTTTGAAACAGGAAGCCTCAAACTGCCTCGGACAGGGATGCTGCTAATTGACTGACAGCATCAGCTGATCAGTAATTTCCCATTCACAAAACAGCTTGAGAATAATACAAAGCCATTTTTATCAATGGGGAACTACTGACTGGCTTAGAACATCAGCTGACACTACCAACCAACCAGCAGTGCCCCTATTTGATGGTTAGAGATACAGTGGAAGGCTTGGGACAGAGCTAAATAGTCCTGTATGCAAAACTTTGGAATTCGGGGTTCATGAATGGTTTAACCCTTAAAGGTAATCTGGCCCGAGGGACCTCCTGCACCATAACAACTTAATTCAATGGAGTGTTTCTGTATTTTGCAAAAATGCTCATCTTGTTTGTCATGTTTAGAGTTATTTAGAGTTATTATTTAAACCCCTAGACAATTTAAAGTCATAAATGTAATTTGGGAGCAAGTGTTTTGTCTGGTACACCATTCGGTTACACTGCTGGCATGTAGGTCACTTGCTGTGACTACCTGTAAATAAATTACACACTTTAAATGAGAATTTACATAGTGACCTGTTTTTTGCATTAATGTTCTTTGATGTTAATTTATTACACCCGTTAAAGAAGTTATGTCCTGTAGCTTCGAATAGAAGCGCAAGGAAGGCAAGTGAATACATTTGCAGGATTTGCAAGGAAGAACCCCAGAAGATATAAAGTGGAGTTTTACAGCAGAAAAAAAATATGTTTAACTATAGGAATAATAAAGCCAAAAAATGTAAAAAAATCATAAAGTTAGTTTAATGCACTTTGGGGTTAACTGGATGGCCACTGATTGGATGAGACCATCATTAGTCATTAAATGCTAGTTTGCAGCAAAATTAAAACCAAATTGCAAACCTAATGGCTTATCGGGAGCCTATAAACAGCTGATAAATGAATGATAATGATAATCAGCTAGAATGTAAGTGAGGTCATTTTCAGTAGTGGCAATATATTACTTTATCTATTGATATCATATACATACTTCCCCAGTGTAAAACATCTATCATGTCATATTGGATGGTAGCCCTCACTGCTTTTCATACCTCATGCAGTTTTGAAAAGATGGTCAGTCTGACGTATGTTGGAGAAATAGTGCGTCATGTTTTGCTTGCCAACGACCAGCTGATACTACATGATGGAAACCATTCTAAGCTGCAAGAGAAGTATTGTCTTAAACCTGGTGATATTTTAAAAATTAGCAAGTAAGTACTCAGTCTCATTCCTCTGAATCATAGTATGTTATTAAACGCACACACTTGGCACCACAACAACCTTTACTCAATGTTTAGGTTATGAGACTTACTTATAACTGAAGCTGTAGGTTTGCTGCTTTGGTCTCAAACTTTAGAGGAGCAAACAACATTTCTGTACAAATATTTATACTCTGTTCAAATAGAATTTCAAATTTAAGGCCAAAGTAACTGAACTGGAGGCATAGCTGACTTGAACAAGCTAAATGTAGAAAAGCTAAATGTCAAATTACAATATATCCAGTTTAGCGATTTGTATATGTGAGTAAATATATCGGCAATAATACAAAGTAAACATCTAAACATGAAAACCATTTAAAGATACAAGTTCTTCGATACTCCAATACATCAGGCATAAAGGTGCCCCAAGAATTAGGCACACACAACCTTCCCATGCATGGAGGTGGAGGGTTGTCATCAATTATGTGTTGCCACCAAGCGACTCACTTATTGAGTGTGATTGACTGGCATGTGTCATCTACCCAGAAATTGTGAATAGATCTGGAGAAAAGACAGGCAATGGGACAGATTCCCTCTGTGGTTTGGGGATCAGACTGCCTTATGAGGCCTAAAGCTGAGCAACCCATGTACATGAGCTATGATTAAAATATGGTGAACAATCCGGTTCCCTGTTCAACTATCTACGACACCCATTTCACTTACACCAATAAAACATAACCTGGACATTGCAGGTGGGCTCATACCCACTGAACCTTAGGCATTGGGAACGTCAGATTGGACCTACAACAGACAATGGTGTAATCCAGATGAGCTGACACCCCTTGCTGACCATGATAGATGGCATTCCAAAGGGCAATATATAAATATAGATATCATCAAATCTGAAGGTTCTAAGACTCAACTCCAAATAAAAAAAATTAATAGGGATCAGACCCAAATTTGGACATTCTGTTCCTCCTGAGAGCATGTGATTAGGTGTATATTCACCCTACATGCCCTCCTGAAAAATACCATACCAGGACTATCTCTGAAATTAACCACACGCTGGGAGTTGGATGTGAACCAGCAGTTGACGGAATGAAAATGGGAGATTTTCATCCTAATGCACCAAGGCTCTATATGCTCTAAGATGCAGGAGAAGGGATACAAGCTATTGACACATTCATTGTTGATGGAGATGTGTATGTGTGGGGGGGAATGGAACAGGCTTTTACATTTGGTTAACATACCCTCAGTTAATTCTCTACTGGAAACAGAGTCATGCCACAATCTCATTGATTTGCATTTCTGTCCCCTACCCAAATTGTTATATCACACTATACTCCCTATCTCAAAATATTAAAAGGCACTCACACTTCTAAATGCAGTGAAATTACTTATCCCTCTGTTTTAAAAATGGAGAGAGGTGCCTACCCTCCAGCAATGAGTGACAAAAGTGGAAAAAATCAGTAGCATGGAATCACTAACCACACAACTAATATGCCACACTGACAGATATATGCAAAATTAAAGTCCTTTGATGGAAAATGTAGACATTGGACTTACTTAAAATAACAAGTGCCCCTCCCAGGGACTTAAGATAAGAATACACCATGAAAATGTTAATTTGTGTCTTCCTCTCCTCCCTCTGATCTCCTGCTTCCCATTTCCACTCTTACCAATTGTATACAAAGGGATATTTGGCCAGATGGTTTAGACAGCTGATTGCCCTCAAAGCAGTGTTAAAATACATAACTGGTTGCTAACCATTCACAAGCCTTCACAATTCCTTATGTTCCATCATTGTTAATCCCGCTAATCCCATTCAATGAGACTGAATGTTCATTTACCATGTCTGAAACAGAATATTAAAGGAATACACATTTCCCTGACCCTATAGTGTTAAAACACTATCTAGCTCCCCTTGCCTCTCTAAATGTAGTAAAACCTTACCTTTATTCTAGACTGCTGGTTCTGGCTCTGCCCGTGATCTGCCTCCTTAGCTGACATCACCAGAAGTGATGATCTCAGCCAGTCACAATGCTTTCCCATAGGATTAACTAAGCTGGTCAATTCTGATGATCTCAGTCAAGGAGGAGGGCCAGGGTGGCAAAACCAAACGCCGCCTGTCCAATCAGCAACTCCTCATTGAGATGCATTGAATCAATGTGGAGACACTGAATGTCAGTGATGCACAATGTGCAGCACTGCCCCAGGAAGCACTGCTCTGAAAAGGCAGTGCTTATACTAATATGCCTACAGGGACTGACTGTACTCATCAGAACAACTACACAAAGCTATAGTGGTTCTGGTGACTATAGTGTCTCTTTAACATCAACTTGGTTTTCTGTTGTCAACATGAAAGTATAACGATCTAACCTTAAATGATGCTAATATGGAACCTTTTCCTTTGAAGATCTAAAATAAAGATTGTGGGGAAGAAAATATACAAGCTCTTGTAATTTTGCAATGAGTTTAGGGTTACTGTTGTAAGGAATTATTGCATAGGAACTATCAGTAGATTAGGTTTTGGCAATAGTGGTAGGTGAACTTTGACGAAGGACTCAAAGCATAAACAAGGTGGTATATTCAAAGATTTTAATTCAGTTTTTGTTGTTTGGAAGCTTTATGATAAGCAATGTATGACTCATCTACTTTAAAATATATTCCTGTATGTTCTTCCTAAGAGTGTGCAGTTTCCATTCAGTCCATTTAAACCTATGTGTTTTAGATTGCTTTCAAAAAGCATAAAGTTTATCTATTGTTAAAACAGAACTCATTTACACGTAGACTTTAGCATTCCATTTCAGAAGAATTGCAATTGGCTCATCCGACCATTCCTGCCTGAACTCCGAATCTCTAAATGGCACAATGGAGAAATGAACTAATCATACAATTAACTACATTCTTCCATGCGCAATTCGTTTATTCATGCATTCATGTACATTCATAGCAAATTAAAGAACTAACCACTAAAAAGCTGAATAAACAATATTAGGAAAATGGCTTTTCTTAATTTTGAACTTTTAGTTGTTTAGAAGATGACTCTCTAATTTGGTATCTTTATGAGGGATTGACATATTAAAGGATACTGAAATTAGGAGTTAGTTACTAAACGGTTGAAAGGACAAAATTAAGAAAAGGGCTTTTATTCATTTTGATTGTTAAGCTGTTTGGAAGATAGCTTTGGTATCCTGTGTATATCATATACATTCTATATACATGTAGCACATGCATTGTACATACATGCAGGCTAGATACTGGGCCATGGCAAGCAGAAAAGAACTGTCAAAAGACCTGCGTAACAAGGTAATGGAACTTTATAAAGATGGAAAAGGATATAAAAAGATATGCAAAGCCTTTAAAATGCCAGTCAGTACTGTTTAATCACTTACGAAGACGTCAGCAAGACCAAGAAAGATTTCAGCCACACTGCTAGAAGAATTGTTTGGGATACAAAGAAAAACCCACAGACAACCTCAGGAGAAATACAGACTGATCTGGAAAAAGATGATGTGGTCGTTTCAAGGAGCACAATACGACGGTACTTGAACAAAAATGAGCTGCATTGTCGAGTCGTCAAAAAGAAACCTTTACTGCGCCAATGCCACAAAAAAGCCCAGTTAGAGTATGCCCAACAACACCTTGACACACCTCACAGCTTCTGGCACACTGTAATTTAGAGTAACGAGACTAAAATATAGCTTTATGGTCATAACCATAAGCGCTATGTTTGTAGAGGGGTCAGCAAGGCCTATAGTGAAAAGAATACCATCCCCACTGTGAAGCATGGTGGTGGCTCACTGATGTTTTTGGGGGGGTGAGCTCTAAAGGCATAGGGAATATTGTAAAAATCGATGGCAAGATGAATGCAGCTTGTTATCAGAAAATACTGGCAGTCAGTTTGCATTCTTCTGCATGAAGGCTGCGCATGGAACGTTCTTGGACTTTCCAGCATGACAATGACCGTAAGCACAAGGCCAAGTTGACCCTCCAGTGATTACAGCAGAAAAAGGTGAAGGTTCTGAAGTGGCCATCACAGTCTCCTGACCTTAATCATCGAGCCACACTATGGAGATCTCAAACGTGCGGTTCATGCATGACGACCAAAGACTTTGGCAATTTGCCAAGACGAATGGGCAGCTATACCACCTGAAAGAATTAGGGGCCTCATAGACAACTATTGCAAAAGACTGCACGCTGTTATTGATGCTAAAGGGGGCAATACACAGTATTAAGAAACTAAAGTTATGCAGACTTTTAAATGGGGTTCATTTCATTTTTGTCTTTGTTGCCATGTTTTGTTTTATTATTATTATTAATTATAAAGTGCCAACAAGTTCAGTAGCGCTGTACAACAGGTGGGCAAACAGACATGTAGTTGTAACCAGACAAGTTTGACGCACTGGAACAGAGGGATTGAGGGCCCTGCTCAATGAGCTTATATGCTAGAGGGAGTGGGGTAATGTGACACAAAAGGTAAAGGTAGGGTAGAAAAGTAGGATACTAGGATAGTGTTCATTGAGGGCTTAGTGATTTGTTTTTTATGATTGTGCCATCCTGTTATAACCTACAGTTTAATATGAAACCCATAAGAAATAAAAGAAATGTGTTTTGCCTGCTCACTCATGTTTTTTTGGTACATATATTACCAATTCTCCAAGGGTATTCAAACCTTTGGGCACAATTGTACATTCTATATAAATATAGCACATACATTCTATGCACATGCAGCTGAACATGTATGTGGTTATGGTGCTTGGAGTGCTCCTTTAAATATCTAAGTACATGCAGCATTTTATACTGAAACCTTGAACATACATTGAACTTGCACCATGACCACTTAAAAACACTGACGTAAACACTTGTAGTAGCTTTTTCACTGATTTCTTTATTTCTGACAAAATGTACAGTCTCACATTTATTATAATGATGTTTCTCTTGCAGAGATCCCGAGGGTAAGTTTAGAGCCCAGGAATTACTAACATCACTAGGGTTTGTTCCAACTGATCAGGATTGTGATTGGATGAAGCGTGTGTGCGACGCAGTGTTTTGCCGCTCTGCCTCACTATGTGGAGCTGGCCTGGCTGCAGTTATCGAACATATACAGAAAAAACATCCCAGAACAAAGCAAAAGGTCACAGTGGGAGTTGATGGATTATTATACAAGACTTTTCCAAAGTAAGTATGACATTTATGAAAATATATATCGTCTTGACCTGGTTAATCTAAAATGGAATCATCACATTACTGGAAATAAGAGGCAAATACAATGATGTAGAATGTTACATTAATTTGTTTTTTAGAACTCACGGACACCTTTAACCTATGTTATTAAATATAGGGATACTTAGACATACTATTAAAAACCCTTGAAATTGATGGTTCCTCTCCTAGTGCATGGATAACATTTATTGTTTGATATTTCTGTTATACTAACTATCAATTTGTTTCAACAGACTCTACGAAAATTCTGTTGCTCAGTGTCCCATATTGTTCCTTTTTCTGCGGTTCCACCTTGCAAATCCCATCACTGGCATCTTATGTCAATGATACAAATGCAAGTCCTTAGCCAGTCTTATACATGTCTCCATAACTGTGCTTCCACAATATGACCATTCTCATTGTACTCATCCCTTCTATCTCACTCTTACCAAATCCTCCCTCTCCCACTCTCTGTCCTATATCAGTAGAGACTGATACCTGATCTCTGACTTTCTTTTCCCTTCTCCACTTTCCAGCACTTTCTGGGAACAAGTTTACACATCATTCCAATAATCGCCAGTATTCACAATCAGTTATGCATTTAATATTTATCCAATGTGTCCCTTTAATTAACTATACAATCTATCACATTCACACATAAGAGATCAACCACATATCTAGCAAGGTATGTATTATTTAGTCATTTACATGCATGCATGCACGGTTCTACTGGAATACGTACACAAATAGCTAAACATACACAGTTTTACGTATACACCAATCAGAAACAATATTAAAATCACATGCCTGATATCGTGTAGGTCTCCCTTGTCCTACCATAATAGCTTTGATGTGTAGGCATGGACTCCACAAGTTTTCTGTGGTATCTAGTACCGAGACATTGGCAGCAGATTCTTTAAGCCCTACAAGTAGCAAGGTAGGGCCTCCATGGAATGGGTTTGTTGTTCCAGGACATCCCACAGATGAGCAATAGGATTAAAGGACCACTCTAGGCACCCAGACCACTTCAGCTTAATGAAGTGGTCTGGGTGCCAGGTCCCTCTAGGATTAACCCTTTTTGTTATAAACATAGCAGTTTATAAATAGGTTAATCCAGCCTCTAAAGCCTCTAGTAAAAGCAAAAAATAAGGCTGCGCCAGGAGAGTAATAAAAGCAAGTCCAAATAAAAAAATGTTCTAATAGAAGAGTCCCAGTAATGGATGATGTCTTAACTTGTATGATGTCTTCTTTAACAATGATTGTCCGTCTCACGATATGGAAGACACAATGAGAAAAAGCCAATTGTGCAGAGTGTATAGATTTGTAATTATAAAATAAAATATAAATAACACACTCACATTTCCAAGAGCTAGAACCAGCTCTAGTATGATGGGCACACGGCGGATAACCCTCCGCTTATGGGGGTGCTTATCCTCTTGGAGAGTCCTGGTGTTCAATTCTCAAGGAAAGAAAAAATAAAAACAGCCAATAGTGCTCTCTGGTGAGGTAGTAGTTAAAAAGAATAAAAATAAATAAAATATACTCACAAGTAGAGTGCAGGTAAATCTGCACTCAATTTTTCGCGTGGGTGGTATGATCCCCACCTTAGGATATGCCAGGAACAGTGTATAAAATTAGGAATAGAAATAGATAATAGATGATAAATATAAAATTATTTATTAGTATAATATGTATAAAACCAATAACGCGTTTCGCCAAAAGGCTTTATCAAATTGGGATAGTATAAGTACCTGGCACATAAGGAGTTTATATAGCTAATACAAACACTTAAAATTGGCGCCAAAAAATGAACAGCCAATCAGAGTAATACAAAATGTGAATAAAAAGTATACATTCAAAAGTTAGAAAATAATATACAATATTGATATATATAGACATGAGATATTATATATATAAAAATAGGATAAAAACGAGCATTATTTAATGTAAAAAGAAGTGTGGGATAAGTATTTCCGCATTCGTGCGTGTCACGTGACCCGCACTGCACTATGGGATGTGTAGTGCCCGGTCACGTGACCGCTGTTCTGCATACAGTCCGTGCGGCCAGAGCTGGAAGGAACGGCACGCACAGGACACAGATGCGGCAAGGCGGGATTAGGCTCTGTCACGTGACCCGCGACGGCATATTACAGCGGACCACGTGACTAGAGACAAAATAATGCTGGGAAATGTAGTTCATACATATTAAGCCGAAAACAGCAACAAATAAGAAGAAAAATAGCTTACATGCTTTTAAAACATAGAAGTTAGATATATATATGGTTGGAACATTGAATTAAATAAAATATTTGTAGAATCAATATAATCAGTACACTATAAATTGCCTAATTAATACAAATAAATAAAATTAAAAGCTAAAAGCTGTAAGATGAATGAAAGAGCATACAATAATAAATCCATGATAATAATGTTAATAATACCAATACATAAAAATGAAAAGTTAAGATTTAAAGGTACAGAATTATAAAAGTGCTAAAAAGTTATTATAAAAAATTAAATAAATCAAAATCCACATTAAGACCTTGGGGTGTAAGGGTTTGTAAGTTATATACCCATTCCATCTCTGATCTACCAAAAATATTTTTTATGTTGCCACCTCTCCACGGCACTTGGCATTTCTGAATTCCTAAGCATTTGAGAAATTTAGGATCTTGGTTGTGGTTAATAAAGTGCTTAGATACAGAGTGGTTTAGGTACCCATTTCTAATGTTCCTACAATGTTCTGCTAGTCTTATCTTAAGACACCTGGTGGTCATACCCACATATTGGAGGCCACAAGGGCACTCCAATAGGTAGATAACATTAGTAGTATTACAACCGATGAAGTCTCTTATAGTATAACTTTTATTTGTTTGGTTGGACTTGAAATTAGTAGTTTTTGATTTAGTTGTTAGATCAGTGTTTTTACATACGGTGCAACGTTTACATTTATAAAAGCCTTTTGCACCATCTAAAAACGTATGATGAGTATTTTTGGTTGCTTTGGTATAATTGTTAGTTAAAATGGATCTAAAATTCGGTGCCCCTCTAAAAACAATTTTTGGCTGTACAGGTAAAATTTCTTTAAGCAGATCATCTTGTCTTAAGAGATGCCAATGTTTTTTAATAGTTTTTTTAATAAAACCACTTTTATTATTATAGTTAAAAATTATAGGGAGAGTGGGAGTTTCTAAATTATTCTTGTTCTTGTATGTTAAAAGGCTTTCTCTAGGTTTGTTTCTGACTGTGTCTATGGTATTATCAAGAAGAGTACAGGAATAATTCTTTTCAATGAATTGTTTTTTTAAAAGCAGTGATTGTTCGTTAAAATCATTTATTTGAGAGCAATTGCGCCATATTCTTAAAAATTGGCTTTTTGGAGCACTTTCAAGCCATGGTTTATAGTGGCAACTAGTTTGATCAATTGCAGTGTTGGTACATACTTTCTTAAAAAATGTTTTTGTATGTATTTTGCCATCTTGAATAAAAATATTTAAGTCTAAAAAATTAATTGAATTAGTACTATATTCGCAAGTCAGAATAATGCCTCTATTATTAGAATTGAGGTGTGATATAAAAGTATTTAGACAATCTTCTGGGCCCTTCCATATAAAAAAACAAGTCATCAATGTATCTAAAATAGGAGACTAGATTATGCTCCCAGGCATGCCGTCCCCAAATGGCGGATGTTTCCCAATCCGCCATAAAGAGGTTGGCATAGCTGGGAGCAAACCTAGTCCCCATAGCAGTCCCTCTCTTCTGGAGATAAAAAGAGTCATAAAACCAGAAATAGTTATTGTTTAGAATAATACTAATACCATCTACAATAAAATCAATCTGGGCAGTAGGAATGTTATTTTCATTGGATAGAATGGTTCTGACTGCATTGAATCCAAGTTGGTGTGGGATAATAGTATACAGGGATGTGACATCACAGGAAACAAGTATAAAGTCTGACTTCCATTCAAATCCATTTAAAAATCTCAGTAATGACATAGAGTCCTTTAAATAGGACCTCATTCGTTTAACTGACGGTTGAAGTAGGATGTCAATATACTGAGATAAGTTGCACAAAGGGGAGTTTATCCCAGATACTATCGGTCTCCCTGGGGGATGTTTAGCGTCTTTATGAATTTTGGGTAGAAAATAAATAACCGGAATTTTAGGATTCTTAATAAATAAATAATCGAATTCTTTTTTGTTCAAAATATTATCATTTAAACCTTTTTGTAAAAAAGTGATTAGTTTCTGCTGTATATTGGAGGTAGGATCTTTGTTTAATTTCTCGTATACATCAATATCATTTAATTGATTGTAAGCTTCTTTGATGTACATATCAGTAGACTGTATAACAAGACCTCCACCCTTATCGGCCGGTTTGATCACTATATCTTTATCCTCTTGGAGTTGTTTAATAGCTGTTTTTTCTGCGATGTTTAAATTTTGAAGATCGTATTTATTAAATTTGATTTTGTTGAGATCTTTCAGAACAGATTTCTCAAACATCACCAATGGGGCTGATTTAAAATGGTAAGGGTAAAATGTAGATTTTGGTTTAAGATTAGTATTGATAAAAGAAGATTGATCAGTAGGTGTAGAGGGATAAGGAAGAGAAGGGTTAGTTTCTGAGGTTTGTACTGAAAAAAATCTTTTTAGTGTGGCCTTACGTACGAACTTATTTACATCTAAAAAGGCTTCAAATGGTTTAAAAGAATTAGTAGGTGCATATTTTAATCCTTTACTTAAAACAGAAATCTGTGCTGCACTTAAAACTTTATTAGATAGGTTAAAAATGCCAACATCTGATTCTTTAAGGGTATTTTTTATCTTTCTAGTCTCTCTTTTTTGTTCTCTTCTGCCACTCCGTTTTCCTCTGGGCTTAGAGTTCTTTTTTTTGCTCTTGTGGGATATGGTGTATTGATAAAAGTGCTGGGGTGTGTCTGAATCTCTAAAAAATGGTCATCATTCTCTATTTCAGAGTCAATAGACAATAATTGATATCTGTTAGTATGTGTAATAGGGGTATCAGAGTGGTTTTTGTAGAAAGTATTGGAACGCTGTGTTTTGGGTGAATGTGATCGAGTGTCAGGACTGTGAGAATTGTAATAACGATTAGAGGAGTCCTGGTAATTGGATGTTTTGTATGGAATCTTCCGTGGTATGTATGAAGATGGACGGTGATAGGGTAAAGGAGCATAGTGAGAATTTGGGTTTTTGTAGTGAGGTTTGGGTCTATAGGGAGAATGGTGAAAAGATTTGTGAGGAATAGAGGAGTGATTTTTAGTTGTATATGAGGATTCGTGCCGTGCATTGTGTATAGTAGCTCTTTGGTATTGGTGAGACTCTGTCCTTGTATTGGCATGTGAATTGTCAGCCATATATCTTTTGTTCAGATGATATGTTCTAACCTGTCGATTAGCATAATCTTGCTTATCTCTGACATACTTTTTAACTTTAATGTGCTTGGTGTCTGTTTCTATTTTTTCGATTTTACTTTGAATTAAAACTGAATTTTGTTGATACACATTACTTTCTGTGAAGGGCATAAGTTTTTCTCTGAGGTCATTAATTTCTCTATCAAGACTAGATAATTTTTTGCTTTTTTTCTTCATTAACGTATCCATGAGGCCGAATGTACAAGTTTCTAACTTATTGTTCCACTCGTTCATAAATTCAATATCATCTTGGTCTGAGGTAGGTAGTTTCATAAGCCTCAGGCCTCGAGGTGTTATGCGTTCTTCTATATATTTTTTGAATGTAGCAATTTCCCATTTTAATTTAATTTCTGTTGTTAAAGCTTTTTCTAATTTGATAAACAATTCTTGCTGGGTAAATATAGGAGGCCTTACATATATGGGACTCATAGTTTGATGTGAAAAAACATTGTCAATATCAATAGAATGATTACTTCTGTACTCAAAAATAGACATATTAAAAGCAGCTAAAACCAGAGGGATATAGATAAAAAACAGAAAAAAGATAAAAAAAGGTTAGCGCTAATAATAAAAATGTAAATAAAGGCAGCAACCTTATAGGGGGTCACCCTCTAACCCTCTACAGTAAGAGTGTACACAAGGAAAAACAAAGAATAAGGCTGCGCCAAGAGAGTAATAAAAAAACAAGTCCAAATTAGAAAAATGTTCTAATAAGAAAGTCCCAGTAATGGATGGTGTCTTAACTGGTATGGCGTCTTCTTTAACAATGGTCGTCCGTCTCACGATATGGAAGACACAATGAGAAAAAGCCAATTGTGCAGAGTGTATAAATTAGTAATTATAAAATAAAATATAAATTACACACTCACGTTTTCATGAGCTAGAACCAGCTCTGGTATGATAAGCACACGGCGGATAACCCTCCGCTTATGGGGGTGCTTGTCCTCTTGAAGAGTCCTGGTGTTCAATTCTCAAGGAAAGAAAATAAAAACAGCCAATAGTGCTCTCTGGTGAGGTAGTTGTTAAAAAAAAATAAAAAAAAATAAAATATACTCACAAATAGAGTGCAGGTCAATCTGCACTCAATTATTCGCGTGGGTGGTATGATCCCCACCTCAGGCTATGCCAGGAACAATATGTAAAGTTATTACGTTTCGCCAAGAGGCTTTATCAATTTGATAAAGCCCCTTCCAATTTGATAAAGCCTCTTGGCGAAACGCGTTATTGGTTTTAAATATTGTATCAATAAATAATTTTATATTATCTATTATCTATTCTTATTACTATTTCCAACTTTACATATTGTTCCTGGCATATCATACCACCCACGCGAATAATTGAGTGCAGATTGACCTGCACTCTATTTGTGAGTATATTTTATTTAATTATTTTTTTTTTAACAACTACCTCACCAGAGAGCACTATTGGCTGTTTTTATTTTCTTTCCTTGAGAATTGAACACCAGGACTCTTCAAGAGGACAAGCACCCCCATAAGCGGAGGGTTATCCGCCGTGTGCCTATCATACCAGAGCTGGTTCTAGCTCATGGAAACGTGAGTGTGTAATTTATATTTTATTTTACAATTACTAATTTATACACTCTGCACAATTGGCTTTTTCTCATTGTGTCTTCCATATCGTGAGACGGACGACCATTGTTAAAGAAGACGCCATACCAGTTAAGACACCATCCATTACTGGGACTTTCTTATTAGAACATTTTTCTAATTTGGACTTGTTTTTTTACTCTCTTGGCGCAGCCTTATTCTTTGTTTTTCCTTGTGTACACTCTTACTGTAGAGGGTTAGAGGGTGACCCCCTATAAGGTTGCTGCCTTTATTTACATTTTTATTATTAGCGCTAACCTTTTTTATCTTTTTTCTATTTCAGGAGCTAGTCAGATTGAAATAAACAGAGTAAAACTTCAATAAATATCAGCTGGCAATTCAAATATATATAAAACTCCGGTTGTTTCACCTGAGTTTTATACATATTTCAATCTGACCAGCTCCTGGAATAGCTCATTTTTTTTCTATAAATGACATACCAATAATCATAATATATTAATGAATAATAATATTTATTAATAATAAAGATTTAGAAATGTGGACTAGGGACTTGAAGAAAGCACTTTGGGCAGATTGGCACGTGCAGAATATAATTAATAAATGGATGTGGATAGGTTTCTTAAAGTGTATTTCTTTATTCAATCAAATGGTCTAGGGATCACCCTAGTGTCACCCGGCTACATATAATATAATATTATTAATTACATTTACATTTGAGTCTGAGAGCAAGGACTAGTCTTGACACTATTTTCAGAAACGGCTATTACAAAATGTTGGATAGGCGCGGAAATCGTTAGGGCAGGAGCATACACTTTATCTTCCTGGAGGCCATCTAAGACAGAATTAGCCTCCTGTACTTAAAATAGACCGATGACTGATCACAGCCATCGGTCGAGATGCACAGCAGGGCAATCACTTCACTCAAATAACACCAGACTAAGAACAAAAGAAGAGAAAATACTAAAATAAATAATAAATACATTTTATTAAATTTAATTACTTACCGCTGGTGATGTGGATAGTTTTGCAGCAGGCTGCTCCACTGCTTTCACTTCCGGTTACAAGGTTGCGCAGCGGCAGTGTGCGGTCCTGTCACAAATAGGATAGAGCGCAGGACATTTGCAGTGGTACCAGTGCGGCATGGTGAAGTACTGGGTGACAAATCCCAATGCCCAATTTTCTGCAGATATGTGCCAATATCGGCCGAAATGGATTAGGTCCATTTTCGGCCGATACTTTCGGTGCACCCCTAGTCAGATCAATACACTATTACTTGCATAGTACATGATGAATAAAACGCACACGGTCAAACACCACCGTATAATAGAAATAATCTTTATTATGCAAGACCATGCATGTACAAAAACATAACAAAATCCCGAATTAATCATAAGAGATAAAAAAAAAAAAAAAAAAATCCAGGGAGGGAAACGTAAAAAAGGGGGGAAATATTCATCTCCTGTCTTTAATATTATTATTCCTCATTGAGGCTAGAATAATCCCTAATTTTATGGCAAGACAGGAGGCTTCATATTTGCAATTTTAACACCCAAACATAAAAACAAAAAACATGAGCTCGAGGATGGAAATAAAAGGAACGGAAAGTCGATTTCCCAGACCAATCAGTGGTGCAGAGAAAAATCCAGAAGGTACCCACTGGCTTCTAGCTGAAGCTGCAGCGCCCTGCACCAAATGTGTCCCAAAGGAACTCACCAATACCAGCTGATGAGAGAAACCACCAAATCCAATGAGCGAGCGAAGGTGCAGAAACAGTTCTGGAGAGCCTCTCTTCTCCAGCAAGAGAGGGAACTACGGTTGACTCCTCCAAAGTGGTGTGACCAGGAGAAACAACACTGTCTGAAGTAATCCATAGAAGAAGAAAAAGGGGGAACGCATATGCCCCCGAGGGAGGCCAGTCTTCGAAAACACGGCCACCACCTCGCTGATGGGTCCAGAGGCCAACTGAAGAACCAATCTGTTTGAAGGTTCACCCTGGATGCAATCAGATCTGAGTGAAGGGGGACTCGGAGCGAGTCCAGTACTTGAAACACCAGAAGGTGAAGTAGCCAATCGTTAGCGCCTCTCCATTGTCGGGATAACTTGTCCGCTACATGATTGTCTCGTCCCGTGAGATATTCTGCCACAAGTATCAAATTCTTGTCCAGACAGTCTTGATAGAGATCCTACATGAGATCTGACTGCGGACTGGACAGTTAGGATGTTGTCCATGCAGGGAGACAGCGAGCAGTAATTCTTCCCCAGGGGAAGCTGCAAATGGCGAAAGAACCTGCAGTTAGTTCCAGACAGTAGACGTGAGGAGCTCTCTCCTCCAGAGTCCACCAGTCGCCACGCCATCGCAAGTAGCAACCCAGCCCATGCAGCTGGCATCGGATTCCAGGATGAAATCTAGTTGCGGTCTGAAAGTCGCCTTGCTATTCCGGTTCTCCATATGTCATCAATGAAGTTCTAGACAAGTTTTATCCGAAAGCCACATGACTTGGTCATACAAGGCCGAAGACCTGAGGTGGAGAGCCTTCTGGTGTTGGAGTGTCCGATTGTACAAGGTCCTGGTACAATGGCTTCAATGGAGGATGGCAACAGGACTATCGCCGCATCAGGTCCCTCAGCATGACCCACGGGATGCGGAGCATGCATCTGATATTCTTCCTAAAGGTGGTCACCTTGGGCATCGGAATATTCCATGAAAAAACAGACAACTGGATCGACTGAGAGTGAGTCAGTTCTGATATTTCCGTGTTTGATGGCAGAACCCAGGAAGGCTTCCCTCA
>OW240920.1:113404236-113509676 GCA_933207985.1 Pelobates cultripes | reverse complement strand
TCATTCTGTTCGCAAGCATTATGATTCATATTTATATCAATTCTTCCCATTCCTTTCAATAAGGTTGCCATGTGAGACAGCAAGTGTAGCACATAATATCTCTGCTATTACAATCTTCAGATACAACTTCCTCACTTGAAGACCATGGTAATGGTGAGGTAAATACATTGTCACTGCCAGGACCAGATACTTGTCATTGCACACTGACTTTCTGGAATTTTACAACTCTGATTTAGACTGTTAATTAGTAAAAAACACACCTTTTCTCATCTTTAATCCCTTAAGGACCGGACTGTTTTTGCGATGTTGTACATTTACGACCAGGCCTCTTTTTACATTTTTGTGGTATTTGTGTTTAGCTGTAATTTTCCGCTCTCTCATTTACTGTTCCCATACAAATTATATTTTTTTTTTTCAGGAAAAAATTACTTTTTTTACATACCATTATTTATATAATCTCATGTAATTTAATTAAAAATAAATAAAAAATATGATGAAAAATTGAAAAAAATACATGTTTTTTTACTTTTACTTGAAAAATCTTTTACTCTTCTACAAAAGCTAATGGAAAAAAACTACTAAATAGATTCAAAATTTTGTCCTGTTTTTAAAAATACCCAGTGTTTACATGCTTTTTTTTGCGCAAGTTATAGGGCTATAAGTACAAGTAGAATATTGCGGTTTCAAAACATACATTTTTAAAATTTATCACTAGTGACATTGTAACACTATTATCTGTCATAAATCTCTGAATAACACCCCAAATGTACATATATTTTTTAAAGTAGACAACCCAGGGGGTTCAATATGGGGTATGTCCAGTCTTTTTTAGAAGCCACTAGTAGTCACAAACACTGGCCAAAGTTAGCATTCATATTTGTTTGTGTGTGAAAAAAAGTAAAAAACTAAATTGAAGGATAATTTGGCCAGTGTTTGTGGCTACTGAAAAAGACTGAACACACCCAATTTGCAATACCTTCGGTTGTCTTCTTTTGCAAATGGTATGCCATCATGTGGGTAATTCTCATTCCTGGGCTACCATACACTCTCAAAAGCAACGTAACCAACCTGGCAGTTTTCAATGTAAAAATATTTGACCCATATATTTGACCCTGTAACTTTAAAAAACGCAATAAAACCTGTACATGGGGGGTACTGTTATACTTGGGAGACTTTGCTGAACACAAATATTAGTGTTTCAAAACAGGAAAACATATCACAACAATTATATCATCAGTAAAAGTGGTGTTTGTGTGTGAAAAATGAAAAAAGTCACTTTCACTGATAATATCATCGCTGTGATATGTGTTACTGTTTTGAATCACTAATTTTTGTGTTCAGCGAAGTCTCCCGAGTAAAACAGTACCCCCCATGTACAGCTTTTAGGGTGTCATAGAAAGTTACAAGGTAAAATACAGTGCTAGCAAATTAAATTCTCTGGACTTTCGGCCTGGGTTGTCAGGCAGGTCCCTCAAATTGCAATCAATAAAATTACTTAATTATGTAAAAATATTACATAAATATGCATGTAGAATTTAAATATATATGCATAATTATATATTTGAAGTCTACGTGTATATTTATATAATTATTTATGTAATTTTGTATATGGACATATGTATATTTTGTATTATTTTTATTTATTTATATATACATAGATATATATACAATTTCATTCTAAGTGTATTTTGATATAAATATATATTAATATCAAAATACAGTTAGAATAAAATTTCATATATATATATATTTAAATTTTTGTATTTTTAATTTAATTTACTTATTATTTGTGTTTTATAATATATATACACACATTATATATAGTTATTATATATATATATATATATATATATATATATATATATATATGTGTGTGTGTGTGTGTATATATATATAATATGTGTGTGTGTATATATATATACATATTTGTGTTAGGTGCTTGAGATAGTACAGTGTGAAATACCATGAATAAGCGTAGGATGATAAAAGGAGCAAGTCGGTTGTGGTGTGCCGAAACCGACGATGAGGTAGGCCTGAGAAAGAAGAGGGCCCACCCAGGAAAAGAAATAGAAAGGAAAATAAATGTTAAAGTGGTGTGGTGGGGGGGTCATTCAACGCTGACCTCGAACGGTAAGGAGCCAGGCAAGGGGAGTGCCTTAAGTAGGCTAGGGGTGGAAAACCAGCACCTCCCACAAATGCAGGCAAATTGCCTTAATACTTGTGTTAGGTGCTTAAGATAGTACAGTGTGAAATACCATGAATAAGCGTAGGATGATAAAAGGAGCAAGTCGGTTGTGGTGTGCCGAAACCGAAGATGAGGTAGGCCTGAGAAAGAAGAGGGCAAAAATTAAGTAATCCAATTTATTAACAGACAATCAATACATATACATTTATCAACCAGACATGTTTATGAAAGCATCTCTTAACTCTTGTACTGGGTTCGGTATGTACCGTGAGTAAGCAGATGACTTCCAGCGCCCCAGCGTTTTGATAACATGAGTTGGGACGTTGAAACTGGAGGCTGTGGACGCGGCTCCTATACGAAAGGAGTGTCCTGAGTAATTGTTTGCGTTGAGGCCCAGTTGTGTGAGCAAGGACCTGACGTAGGTCATGAAGGTTGTAGTGGTGAGTACTGCACCTTGTAGTTGTACTAACGGTTGCGAGGGCAGTAAGTGATGGTGCTGTATGTAGGCATCAAGAACTTTTACGGGACACCATCTGTTGTGCGTGGGGTAGTACGGAATGTTTACAGGTATGTGCTGGCTGGTTTTGGAGTGAGGTAAAGACAGGATGTAATGATCCCTATGTTTTGTCGAGTGGGAATAGAGGAGGAATGGAGTGGTTTGGGTCGTGGAGGTCGTAGTGAATTCTCTGGGTCGTAGAAATCCATAGAAAGCGATGTATATTGCTGTTTTGATGATAGAATTCGTATTAGTGTCAAACGGTTTCAGGTCGAGTAGGTTAGATAAAGCTTTGAAGATATGGTTATCTATGGGTAGCCTCTGGGCCAAATGTGTGGGTTCTGATTTTGAATACCTCTGAGTATGGTCTTAATTTGGTGAGAGGCCATGAAACTGTTGTTATTTGGGTGTAAGATGAGCATGTGGTGTTGAATGCCAGTGAGATAGAGTTTGATGGTGTTGTATGACAATTTGAGTTTAAGGTGGCAAAAGGAAGCAAACCCCAAAAAAGATGTCATAACAAACGGTTGTATGATGTTATGTTCCAGAAGGAATCGTTTGAATAGTGTGAAAGCCCTGTTGTATGTTTTGTTTGTATTGTGTGAAAGTGCCAACTGAGACAATGTCCTGCTATGCTGCATGATGACGTCTAGTCCAGTATGAGTTGTTGAAATGTTGGAGGGATGGTGGCTGTGGGTGCTGCTGACGGGAGTGCTTGATGAAACTCCTGAAATTTAAAGCGAGACAAACTGTCAGCAGCTGTGTTGTATACACCTGGCACATGGAAACAACATAGGAAGAAATTATGACAAGCTGCCAACCAAGTGAGTTTCCTCAGAAATCTCATAATCGTAAGAGATTTGGAACGACCTTTGTTGATGATGTGACAGGTCGCCTGGTTGTCTGGTTGTCTGAGTAACAACGCACTGGCGTATTAGCCCATAAATGACCCCACGCTACGGCAGCCGCCACTATGGGGTAGATCTCAAAAAGAGCTGAGGTAGTGGAAAAACCTTCCAAATCCAGAACTGCTGAAGGCCGGCTGCCCCAAAGCCATTTGTTCCCAAAAATTGCTGCAAAACCAGTGGTAGATGCCGCATCTGACCAAATGGTAGGAGATGATTCAGTCAATTGAGGGAGGAACATACTTTTACCATTCCAAGTGGTTAAAACCTCTTCCACATGTTTAGATCTGCCGTAGCTTGGGCATCTAAGGACAACCTGTGCGTGTCATGTAGAAAAAGTGGGAAAAGATGCAATAGTCGTGAAATAAAGGAGCGGCCTTGAGGTATGATGCGCATTGCAAAATTTAGTGACCCCAGCAGGGACTGTAGTTCTTTGCGGTTGCAAGTGCCGAGCTGTAGGTAGTTGTTTATGTAAGTGAGAATATTCTCTATCTTATCGTATGGTAGGCTTGCTTGCATTGTGGCAGAGTCTAATTGGATACCCAGAAAAGTGATAACCGTGTCTGGCCCTTCTGTTTTCTTTGGGGAGATGGGTACACCTAGTTGCTCAAACAGCTTAGTGGTAGCTTTGAGGCTAGTGGGAGGTGCAGTATTCTCCTCGACCAGTAGGAAATCGTCCAAGTAATGTAATACTGTAGGGCATCCGGCTATGTTCAATAGTAACCAGCATAGTGCTTCGGCAAATGTGTCGAAAATAGCTGGGCTACTTTTGGACCCAAAAGTTAACCGGGAGAAAAAATAGTAGTTCTCGGACCACTTGATGCCATGCAGGTGCCACAGTGTGGGGTGGATAGGGAGTAATTTGAAGGCGTTAGTAATGTCGGTCTTACTGAGCCAGGCTCCAACCCCTGCTTGTATGATAGCTGTAATGGCGTGATCTATGGTGGTGTATTGCAGAGAGAATTCTCAGAGGGTATGAGGGAATTAAGACTGGGGTTGGCCGATGAGTGGGGAGCCCATAAGTCAATGATGAGTCTCTGTTTTTGGGAAGATTTCCCTGTGACAATACCAATAGGGTTGGTGCACCATTCTGTGAATGGGGGAGTTCTAAAAGGCCCCAATACAAAGCCCTCCTCCACTTCTTGGTTTATGAGGGTGTCAACCACTGTGGGGTTGTGTTGGGCGGATTGTAGGTTTGGGCATTCCAGACTTCCACACTGGTATCTGTAGGATACCTGTGTGGAAGCCTTCTGTTAAACCAGAAATAAGAAAATCTACCAGGTGTCTAGATGGGTGCTGAGACATCAATACTGTGAATACTGGCATATTAATGGACGTAAGGTAAGGCTTAGAATACATTTTATTTGGACACATGGTCTTAGCATGTGCCCTAAAACATTTTGAACAGACATGCAATAGTCTACATCCACTGTAATTACAAGACCCAACATTGAAATTATTACATATCTGGGACTTGCCCAGAAACTTGATTGGGCGTCCCAATTTGTCTTTGGATAGTTTCCCTGGATCCCCAGAGGAACTAGTTCCTTGTGTGGAGGCATGTCCGTCTGCCGTGTTGGGACAAAAATTAGTAGTATGGGCTGTGGAGGAGCAGTATGCACAAGCTGGTGTTCTTAGACCTGCAAAGTGTCTGCAGAATAAGACGGTATCAATCCTTCCCCAGTTGGATCGTGTACCGTACTGGGAGAAGGCTCCAGACACTTTTGCAGAAAAAGACCTATGGTAGTCATAGAATGCTGAACCACCATATTTGTTGCCCAGGTCTACCAGCTTGTGCATATAGAGATCAAACTCCTCTCTTCTGTTGGGATAAACTGCACAGACGACATCCCTGTAAATACCAAACGCTAGTACAAATTCAGGGATAGTCAGTTTCCTGTTCAGGCGGGCATCCCTAGATCTGACAATAACAGAAACATCATCATAAGCATACGTCTTATGTTCCACAATGTCCTGGGAGGCAATCAACAGGGAAGCCAGGTTGACGTCTTCACCTTCCAGGATATGCCTTTTGATATGCTCAGGTATCATGTGGGCCGGGCTAACTTCCTTGTCATCCAGCGGGCTGGCTGGAGCGACTAATGGCAAGGCTGGTGTTTGTACCGCAGCCGCGGGTGGCCCTGCTAGAGTGAGGGCCGTGGTGACCGACTCAAGTTTCTCCAGCCTGGAGTTGACCTTGCCCATGGATGCCATGAGTGAGGATAACATGGCATGTATGTCCCCTGGGTTGGACTGGCTAGATCCTTCCCCGGCTTCCATGTTATTGGTTGATGTGCGTAGCAGTTTGAAAAGTTCTGCCTTCCTTGCTGTAGCGGGGTAGGGGATTTGTCGTCTCCTTAATTCCGTGGTTATGCGCGGGATTGTCCAGGATCTAATTGATGCTGGACTAGCTAGCTCTCCTCCTTGTGTGGGAGTGACAGCTCTAGCCGGGGTGCTAGGCAGGGAGAAATCCTCTACCCCTTCCTGAGACATACTATAAATAAAACAATAATTAGTATATAGAACCACCAAATTGTACTGGCAGGCTAGCTAGGCCGGATGGCGAAAGTATTATGCTTGTTTGGTGACAGGTGAGGCCCTACTAATTGCCAAGCGGCTTGAGAGGCTCTATCTATGCGTTGGCGCGAGGGGTTATTGAGGCCACTTGACGTAGTGGCAGGAGTTTTAGGCCTCTCGGTGACTGTACGACAGAAAACAGGGGAAGGGAGTGACAGGTGAGGCCCTCTCTTTGCAACATGCGAGGCGGCTAGCTAACGTGTGGCCCGATGGGTGTTTGCCTCCGAAACGTTTGAGGCGGGGTGTTGGCCTCGCGGGACCACTAACTAATGGCGACAGCCAAGATGGGGTAAATACCTATTGGGAATCCTGTGACCCTATTGCCAGTACTCTAAACTAGGGGGATGAAATGAAATGTATGGTAGAATACCATATGAGCAGGTGTACGTACCTGGTAGTATGATAAATCACAGGAATAAACCGTGTGGAGCAATTATATAAGCTCGACAGCCTAAAAATGGGTAAAAGAGAGTAGTACGATGAGTGTGGGGTGTAAAAGAACCAGACTTATAGTCTGTAGCAGCAATGTATAAAATATGTTGATACCATGGGAATAGCTATGAGTGGCTCAGAAATGTTTGCATGCTTGAATAAGACATCTGAGGGAGGCCGTGGCCTATGTACAAACAATCTATGTGTTACGTGATAATGGTGTGTAAAGGAAAACATGAAACGTAGGTTATATACATATGTATATGACTGTGTAGGGGACGTATGATTGGTTGGATCAGTACGTGTGATTCAACCCGAGTATGCATGCAAAAGGATTTAAGCCTTATGTGTCATCGCCATGACAGAGAAATGAGGCCTGTAATGTAGGCTGAGTAAATTGAAATGAAATGGATAGTTATAAAACTCCTGGCGTGGGAGTTCAATGATCTGTACCGAAATTTAACTGGTTTTATAGAAAGGGACATGGATGAGGTCATGGCCTAATTAACACAGCGTTATGTATGATACGTAGCAGAAAGACCAAAGGCAGGGATACCCAAAATGATTTAACATGATGTAAAGTGATGTATATCTATATGATATGTATGTATAGCAAAGACGTATCAACCCGAGAATTATTGCTTAAATTAACCTATCCTTGTATGTGTTGTATTAATAACCCAGAAATGAGGCTTGTAACATAGGCTGAGTCCATTCGTATAAATGGATAAGTAATGCAGACCCCTGAAAGCGTGGGAGTCAAATGGTATACACAGAGAAGTGGACTTGATTTGTGGACGTAATACAATACTGACAATTGTTAAAAGTAATCAACAATAATCTATTTAAGCAAGCAATACTTTAACCGAATGTTAAATACACATGAAATGGTGAATATAATTCTTGAAAGGATTATACGTGAACACACAGAAACAGCCGAAAGCAAATGTGAGTGGAACACAGAAGTTAGAATAGTTTAACCGTATGATTTATGCGAACCAAAGCGTGTATGAGCGTATGTAAAATTTGCCGAACGGCAAAACAACCGAATGAACATTCGTTTAAAAAACATGAATAGGATATGCGAAATGACTATTGAACGATTTAAAACATGTTCAGCCGAATGACCGTACGAATGAAAAGCCCGCGAATGGCTTGAAACATTCGTGTCATAACCAGGGAAAAGCCGTAAAGCGAGGACCCGTGCTGTACCGTACGCTGTGGGAACCAGTCCTGGCGTGACAGGAAGGTCTGACTTACGGTTTAGGAGTCCCTGGGACGCGATCTACGACGGAGAACGGAGTCAGAAGAAGCAGGACGGGCGGAAAGGCCTGAACAGGATTCCTGGACACAGCTCTGTTGAATATAAATGAAGATAATCTCAGATTCACAGCTGAATTTGGAGGACAAATGCTTAATTTTTTGGATATAACCATCTCTATCAATATGAATGGGTCTCTGAAAGCAACCCTTTTTAAGAAACCGACAGCATCTAATGCATTCCTTAGATGGGATAGTTTCCACCCCATGCCCCTCAAACAAGGCATTCCGGTGGGACAATATCTGAGGGTACGTAGGAACTGTACGGATTTATCGGATTTTAAGGTAAAAGCGGCTCTATTAAGACAACAATTTCGGGAAAAAGGTTACCCGAATAAATGCCTTTAAAAAGCTTACAAAAGAGCCATAGAAATGAATAGAGATGACCTTATTTTGGATCAAGCTAAGCAGAAACCGTCGTCGAATAAAATTATTCGTATGATTGGAACTTTTGATACAGGATGGAATACAGTGAAAAGATCAATTGAGAAATTTTGGCCTATCCTTTTGAAGGATGCCCATCTCAAAGACGTCCTTACCCCTAGGGCAACCATCACAGCACGCAGGGGGAAAAACCTTCGTGATATGCTGGTACCGAGCCACTTCTCAATGAAACAGAACAAAGTGACTTGGCTAGGCCGCAATCCCCCGTGTGGCTCCTATGGGTGCGGTAGATGTACTGCCTGTAGGTATATATTACGAGATTAAAAAAAAGTCCAAGATAGTGCTGGACAACAGAATTTTATGATTACCCATTTCTTCAATTGCAATACTGCTGGGCTGGTATACCTCCTCATCTGTAGCTGTGGAATGCTGTATGTAGGCAAAACCTTTAGACCATTCAAGGAACGGATCAAAGAACACGTAAGATCCCCAAAAAACCGTATGGAAACCCCAATTTCAAGACACCTAAAAAATTGCCATGCAGGTGACTCTAGTGCAATTAGGTTCTGCGGATTAGAATGGGTCAAACGTGATCAGAGACGAGGAGACTATGATAAACTCTTACGTCAAAAAGAGTGTAGGTGGATATATAAATTAAAAACCCTCACTCCAAATGGTTTGAATGAAGGGTTTTCTTTTTCCCCCTACATCTAATTTTGTTACTACATGGTCCTTATATAATGTCTGGTCACTAATTGCAATTTAAATGGAGCAACTAACTTTAACCTACACATTCTCTGTATATATGTATATATGTATAATAGAAATCTCTTTTTGTCTGTATATAATAATAATAAGTTTTTGTGATCTACATGCATAATTTTTGGTATGTGTACCTTAACCTGGCACTGATCTAGTCCATTTGGACTAGGATCACTGAATATTTAAGGGAATATATAATTCTTGTCCATTTAAGGATATACTTGAATATATAACTTGTCACTACCCTTTTATTGGGGGAGTAATATGGAGTATTAAACAAATGTCCAATATGTACTTATGGGGGAACAATATTTAATAAATATACACAGTTGATTTCTAATCAATTGAGTTCTAAGTGTAATTAATGGTGTCAACATCATGATATGATACATTAGGGATTTTTGTGAAAATAGTGACTGATAGATTGTAATTAATAATGAGCCAATGTATCTATCTACAATTAAATTTTGAGTCTAATAACGACCCCTTGACATATACTTTCTTCTTTTTTAGAATATAGAGGCTCGTTTTGAACTAAAGTTAAGTCTCCCTATTTGTAAACTACTATCCTGACTTCACTCCCCATATATGGCTAATTTATACCTAGTTAATGCAGGGAATGGACCTGTAAATGGAGATCTTTAGGTTGAAGGACAACGTGTACTGCACTTGGGTGCAGTTGGAGTGACCGTGTCACCATAGTGACATCCAATGTTTTATGCACATACAGAGTACTCTGTTGGACATTCTTTTAGAAGGAGGAGGTTGCGATCGGGATATAGTCACGCCCCTAACTAAGTTGATTGGAACATGTAGTTATACGGGCGAGATCTTTCCTGGTATAAACCCCTCCTTCTTTACCATAGCGACAGCTCACGCTGTGTGAGCTCACGTGGTATCCTCTTAGACAAGCCCTTGAAAAGAAAAGGAGGAGGACGCGATCGGGATATAGCCACGCCCCCAGTAAAGCCGTTTTGGTGACATTCAATGTTATATGTATACACAGAGTACTATGTTGGACAATCTTTCAGAAGGAGGAGGTTGCCACCGGGATATAGTCACACCCCTAACTAAGTTGATTAGAACATGTAGTTATATGGGCGTGATCTTTCCAGGTATAAACCCCTCCTTCTTTACCATAGCGACAGCTCACGTTGTGTGAGCCCACGTGGTATCCTTTTAGACAAGTCCTCGAAAGGAGGAGGACGTGATCGGGATATAGCCACGCCCCCAGGAAAGCCGATTGGTAAATGGAGCTATATGGGCGGGACTTTCCCCGGTATAAACTTATCCTCTCCCTCACAGTCATGCCAGGAGCTCTTGATAAAGGCGTGTGATCACGCCGAAACGCGCGTCGAGCGTTTGCCGTTTTTTGTTTTTACTACTGGGGGATGCAAGTAACGATTTAGTTACTTTAATGCTGGGAGACTCCTTTTGAGTATTTTTTTGGACTACTTATTTACAATTATTATTTTGGTAGTAGCAGCTAGTGGCACTAGTAAAAGTTCTATTATTAGAATCAGCCAGACCGTCTAGCTAGTGACCTTAGTGTTAGGCTGCCTCGAAGCAGCAGTGTTTAGTGTCTATAGAAGCTAGCTTTGATGAGTGCAGATTTAAACTCTCTCAACTTTCTACATATATTCTTTTCAAAGTGATTTTTTTGTGTTTTCAATCTTTCAATCTTTCTGGGGGGGTACCTCTGTATATATATACATAGGGATTGATCTATTAATCCACCTCACTACTATTATGAGATACCTGTTCTCTAACCCCCAGGATTATTTTGTCTAACCATTTTTCTAAACCTATTTATATATCTGCGCTCTATTTGGTCTATTGAGACATTATAATTATCTATACTACTCCATCTAAACTTTAAACACTAAGTAGCATACTCTACATGTACTGCCTCTCAGTTGTTCTTTAGACTCTATTTCATTTTGCAACACTTTAGATCAAATTTATGTTAGATTGACGATACACTATGTATCTAAGTCGGAAATATATTAGAGTCTATGGTACTTTATGTGGAATTACCTCTTTAGAATTGAATAGGGATATCTTTAGATCCCTGTAGATTTTTCCTCTAGAGAATTGGCTCTGTGGTGTTCGACTGGATATATATTATACTATACATGGTACTTCTTACTACAAACACCCAGTGTAGATACCCTTAGCCACTCTATTACCTTTTGAGGATATCCATATGGCATCTACCCAGTTTTTATTTCACTTGTTTTTTTCACGAGTGTTTCACTATTATCACATTTAACTCTTTGTGTGTTGCCCTAAGACGGCGTAATAAAGGTTATACCTAATAATTATTGTAATATATTTGAGATATCATTTGGTGAAATGGGTGTCCAGTTTTTCCATCTTTAGTGGAACAACCATCTCACTCTAGTTCTTTTTTCTTCAAAAATATATTCTATAGTCCATAAACAGTGATAAATCTGACTTGTTTTGTTGGATATTTTTATCAAACTTCAACTTTAATGCCAGCTGAAATTCTAGCTGTGGAACCTTATAAACGGGTTGGCTACAAGAGAAATCTTCTTATAAATGTGTTTCAGAAGCACATTTATCTTCAATGTTTAATAACTAACCACAAAGACACAAATATAAAGCCTATTGTGGTCAAAATGACACTCACATTAGTTCAAGATATGTTTTACACCTCCCTGGCACCCTTACTTGCCATGTCCCCTGCATGATGGAGTTTTTACACCTCCTTTATGCCTCTATGTTCTCCCAATAAAAACCCATGAGTGTCGTTATTTATAATAATATTAATAATAAATGTGGGGGACTAATGTTTTCCCCAGCCCCCCAACATTGAGTGGTGGATGAGAGCTAGAATTAAATATACAAAAAGTAATGGACATGCTATTATTTAAAGCTCCATAGATACAACTCTGCATATCTTCTGAAAATTGGTAATTTATTAAACAATGAATGTTATATGACTTGTAGGTGATACATGTTAAAGAAAAACTCCAAGCACCTTAAAAGCACTACAGCACGCATTATGGTGCCTGGAGTGTACTGCAGTCCACTAATGTAAGTAGTCAAACTGATTTAGAATGGTTTGTGTTCTTAGTTTAGCTCTGCCAGGTGCCACTCCATGCCTCCAGTATAACCTAAGTGAGAGTCAGACACTCTCTGCTTGCACTAAGCCCAACAGTTAAAAAAAACATTTCACTATAAATTCTCGACACTGGTGAACTACACTTGCCCTTTAGTCTTAAGAAAGTAGCACGGTTGTCATCTATGATACCATAGTCAAGTACATGTGTAACTAAATCTGTGGTCATGTCAGAGGTATGCTGAGTTCAAACCCTACTGACACGTTTATAAATATTAATGTAAGCACTCTGTGGAATTTTACTTACGTAACCAGAAGTATTCATGACGACAATTGCCCCACCCTTGATACAAGGTTATTTTTAACAAACATTTGTATTGGCAATAAAACAATGTGATATACAGATAAACAAAGCTTAGCAAAATACACAAAACAATGTATAATAGACATGAATAGAAACACATACACAGTGGCACTGGGAGAGGCATAGGTTAGCTCCTTTCAATTAACTAGTAATGTTAAGTACATGAATTGGCATTCATTGCCAATGTAAAGGAGAACTGACACTCCTTTGCAAATTACACAATTTAAGCCCTTAAGGACACAACTTCTGGAATAAAAGTGAATCATGACAGAATATTTCCGTCATGTGTCCTTAAGGGGTTAATAAAACATCACATGTGTCTGTCTGTCTGAAAGTTTTCTTTTCAGCTACAGTCTTAGTAAGGGGTTGGGTTATGGTTAGATTGTGGCTAACTTGAGTTTGAGAAATTTCATCAGTCAATACCAGAGGAGTGATATCAATAAAATAATAATACAAACATATGGTAAAGACATCCCAAAAGGTTAAGGTTAAGGCCCACGCTGGTAGAACATATCTTCTTATTGCATAAGTCTGCTGTTGAGTCTTTGATATTTTATACTTGTGTATGGGGGTACAAGATTTGTGGTTTGGGGGAGGGCAAGAAATGGATGGATAACTGGTGAAGAAATCCATTGGATGTGTGGCAGACAGCATAACATGTGGAGGAGAGTCATAATTTGATATTAGGGTATAAGTCTGATGGCAGTGAGCATAAACTGGCTGGGTGGAGAGGTGAAGAAAAAAATAAGTGTCAGGACCAATTAATTGCTGAAGAAGGTGATAAATGTACAGTGGATGATTGGAAAGAAGGGACATTAGAAGTGACAAGGGCAAGCAATAGATAGCAGCAGTTTGAGATGATTGACAAAGCATGATATGCTTTGTGCAAGGTGACAATTTTCATATTTACTAAAGCCAAATGTGGTCGGACATTGGTCGGCACAGGCGAATCTGAAACAATTGCTCGGATGCATTCGGTGTCTGGATTATAATTCGTACATTCCCATCTGAATCCCATACATAGTATAAAATTCTGAAGATTCACAAAGCACTGGTTTTAGTAAAATTCAGGACCAAATAATTGAAGATTATGCTAGCTTTAGTATACTAATACTCTCAATTTTAGTGATAAAAGTATTTTGCATATATCTTTCTTTACTTAACCCCATAGCAACAAAGATACATATAAAAAAATAAGAACCAAACAGAAACAATTAATGTATATATTTATTTATAAAATATTTTACCAGGAAGGATACATTGAGATTTCTCTTGTTTTCAAGTATGTCCTGGGTTCACAAAACATTGCATTCATACAATAGGGTACAATAAAAATACAAAAACAATATTAATACACAATGTATACAATATATACAAAATGTAACATAGAACAGGTAGGAAATATATAATCAACCATGACAGGTGCATTCTGTTTTGAGATATGCAGAGGGGGATCTCTTAAAGGACTTTAGGCTTGTGGAAGATTTTAACGTGAGGTCATTTAATAATTTTGGTGCTCTGTAGGAAAAAGATGATCAAGCTGCTTTCTTTTTGTATTGAGGTAGACTAAATAAAGTGCTGGTACTGGATCGGAGGCTATAGGAGGTGGCAACAGCCAAGGAGAGCATTCTGCTCAGGTGGGATGGGAGGTTCCCAGAAAAGCTTTTAAACACAAGGCTGGAAAGATAAAGGGTGCATATGGATTCCAGCGACAGACAGTTTAGTTCTTTCAGCATGTCACAATGGTGGGTCCTGTAATTACATTGAAGCACAAATCCTCTACTGTAGGGCTTAGGCAGGATTGGTTTCTGTACAGGGCACCTAGTTTTGGATATAGTTTAGACACAAGTTTTTCTATGTGGAGGCCAAAAGATAGAATGGGGTCTAACAACATACCCAAATATTTGAAAGAGTGGACTGCGGTCAGTGTGTGATTTTATTTTGTTCTGATGCATAGATGGGAATTTTGTAATTTGTGTAATTTAGGTACTGTTCCAAAGATTATTGTGATAGTTTTGTCAGTGTTTAGAAAGAGTTTTCTTTTTGTGATCCACTTTTCTACCTCTGTGAACTGGTTATGGAGTAAAGCCTCAAGCTGTGGTAGATCGATTTGCTTGCATAGGTTACTGTGTTGTCTGCGTACATGTGTACGTTTGAGGATTTGCTGACATTGGGCAGATCATTTATAAATAATGTGAATAGTAGGGGGCCATGGGGAACACCACACTTGACTGGGAGAGGGAGGGAATCGCTGTCAGAAATGGACACATATTGTGATTGATCCGATACATATTATCGAAACCTGGTTAGTGGACAATCACCAATACCTGAGTTTTTTAGTTTGTGCAGTAGAATGTCGTGGTCTACTGTGTCAAAGGCTTTTGCAAAATCAAGGAAAAAAGCTACAGTGAGGTCTCCTTCTTCCATGCCAGTTTGGATGTCATTGCAAACTTTTAAGAGGGCAGTTGTAGTGGAGTGATTCAGGTGAAAACCTGATTGATCAGTGGTCAGATAGTTAGATTGTTGGTAATACTCACATAGTTGTGTATGGACGCATTTTTCTAAGATTTGTGACAAGATTGGAAGCAATGATATTGGGCGATAGTTAGAAACCAAAGTAATGTCATCGATTTTTATGGATAGGCACTACTCCCACAGTCTTTCAAAGTTTGGGTATGTATCCAGACACCAAGGGTTGGTTAATTAGAGTTAAGGTCAGCTGTGATCCAATTCATATGTGCCCCTTTTACTCTCACCTCACGCAACGGGGCATGCAAATTCCAAACTTGTAAGAGTTCAGACTGAAATAATTCAACTGCACAGTCTAGATCTGGTATTAGGTTTAATATGTGCTATGGGAGGTTCTTGATTTAATTTATAAAGGATTCAAGATAAAATTTTTTGAAGGACCTGGTGATTTTAACCTTGAGCGAGGAATTAGAAGCCTTTATTTTGTGCACGCTTTACACTAAGCAGTGGTCACTGAAACTGTTAAGGAGAACACCTGCCTCCTGGATTCTATCAGGAGAAGTGGAGAGAATCCAATCGAGCAGGGTATGGTTATGGCTTTTAACGTTAATGCGAATTGGGGAGGAGATTAATTGCATTAGCTGCAAAGTCTTAAACATCGAGCAAGAACTATTATTTTTAGGATTCAGCCAATCAATATTAAAATCTCCAAAGACCAACAGTTCACGTTTTGGGTTTTGAGCTATGGTTTCACTAAGGAGATGGGCTATGTCAAATAGGGAATGCACATGGGACCTAGGTGGGTGGTAGATTTTTGCAACAATGATTGATTTACTGCACAGGATCTCAATTGTGCCAGAAATGAAATCAAAGATGGCAGGAGAACGAAAGTTTTGTAAGGGGTTGAACTTTATGGAATTGTCAACATAAATTACTATGCCGCCTCCTCTTTTTGCTCTGTCATTTCTATGGCATGAATACCCATGTATTGCAATGGCAGAGTCAAGTATTCTTGCGGTGAACCTACAGTGCAACTCCTCTTTCTTTATGTGGCATCACAGGCAAAAGAGAAAACAGAACAAACAGCATAAATCAGCATACTGGAACAGCAAACACGTCCTCAGATGTTAGTCAAACTGAAAAGAAAAATGCTTAATAATACAGAAATATAATTATTAAAAAAAATGGCAGGCAATCAATGAATCTCAAGTACACACATGATAGCAGAATCTAAGCAATATAACCAAAATTAGTACTTAGACCATACTAAAATACTAAAAACAAAGTAGGATGTCAGAAAAAATACACTAAACAACAGAATTACACCAATTACAACAAACAACTGTTTGTGACAACAAACAGTAAAAAACAAAAAAGGGGAGGTGAAGGGAGAGAAAATACTTGGCCCCTGTCATTACTAAAATGGAGATTATTAGTACACTAAAGCTAGCATAATCTTCAATTTTACATGACAGGAGGCTTTTTTTGTTGTTGCATTTTTAACATTGCGAGAGAAGAAAAAAATGCGGCATAGAAGAGGGACGGAAATAGGAAGTCCAAAAAAGTATCCTCCCAAGACCAATCTGCCACACGTAAAATATTCACAAGCGAAGCTCATGCTGAAAAAGCGGAATAAGATGCCGAACCCTGAATAAAAAGTACATTGACAGGAGAGAAAGTTCAGAACTGGTGAAACATGGGCTGAAAATGGATAGAGACGACATTCCACACTCCAATCTGTCCATGAAGTCCAAGCAGAGAGGTAACACCATCTCATACCAGGGGCCCAGGAGTCCCAGAGGAGGTCCTTCGCAGCATAATGCACTGACCTGCCAGGAACCCAGGAAACAGCCCAGGGCATCACCAGCTGATCTTCTGGGAGCAACAGGTGAGGGTTTCCCTTATGGTCCATGAGGAGCATCTGGTACGATGGTAGGAGGAACAGGTCCTCACAAGACAATTCCAAACGGGGCGACCACAGGCTTCAGGATCTTTAAACTCCAAGGGCCTGAGTCTGATGGGAGGCAAGATTTGGTTCTTATGGCCTTCCCTGCCATAAGAACCAAAGGAATGGATGGCTTTTGACATAACCAGTGATGGAGGGGTAGGCATCCTTTAAGTCCAGGCATGTAAACCAGTCACTGAAAGAGTTGTATATCCTGCATCTTGAAACAATGTGAGCATTGAGGTCCCGCAGGTTAATCACTGTCAAAAATAACCTGTTTCCGGAGCAAGAACATATTGCTGAAGAAGCCTCTGTCCCCCGAGGCAGGTTGGATGGCACTCTTTAGCCACAATTCCTGAGGCTTCTGATGGAGGCATTGAGTGTTGGCTGATGCAAAATGGATAGATCGTGGCTGCCACTGGACAGGGATAAACTCGATCACGAATACCGTGAAAAAACTTTTGCCATGGAAGATTAACCCCTTCAGGACGGGTGACGGACGAGGTCCAGCACACAGGGGAGACCCTTAACGACGGGTGACGGACCTCGTCCGTCACGCGGTAAAATTAACCCCGGATCGCCGCTATCGCGGCGATCGCGGGGTTAATGGTGCTCCCGGTATGCCTCTGCATTAGAGGCATACCGGGAGCACCCGGTCAGTCTGCCCAGCACATGTGCTCGCTCTGCAAGTCTGAGCGAGCACATGTGCTCTCTATACTCACCTACCGGCTCCCTGCACTTCCGGGTTCTGTGTGAAGTGCAGGGAGCCGGATCAGTGCTGATCCTGCCCCCTGCTGTAAAAAAAAAATAAAGTTTATTTAAAGTCCCCCCCCTTACCCATTTTAATAAAAAATTAACCCCTTCCCTGCCAATTGATCACTGACTACAGTGATCAATTGGCAGGGATTACATTTTACTATGATCTGATTTTTTTTTTAACCCCTGAGGGTTAATTCTTTTTTTTTTAACCCTCAGGGGTTAAATTAATTAAATTAATTAATTAAATTATTTTTAATTATATATTTAGATAGCTGGGGTGGGTGGAAGTTAGTGGGGAATTGGGGGATTTGGCGTTAGGCTAACTAGGGGTTAACGTTAAAAAAAGTTTTAAAAGAAACTTTAAAAAGTTAAAAATTAAGCTTAAAAAAATGTTTTAATAACATTTAAGTAAAAAAAACAAAAAAACACACTTTACCTAGTCCAAATAAAAATTAACCCCTTCCCTGCCAGTCGATCACTGCCTACAGCGATCAAATAGAGATCACAGTATTATACTGTGATCTAATTTTTTTTAACCCCTGAGGATTAACTTTTATTTATTTTTTTTAACCCTCAGGGGTTCAATTTATTTAATTAATTAATTTAAATATTTTATAACTATATATTTGCTAGCTGGGGTGGGTGGGAGTTATGGGAAAATGGGGAATTTACTGTTAGTGCTGCGTACTGCTAGTTAGGGGTTAACGGTAAAAAAAAAGCTTAGAAAAATTTTAAATCTGTAAAAAAGTTTTAAGAAAGTTTAGGAAAGTTTAAAAAAAATTTATAAGCAAAACAAAAGTTTAAAAACTAGTTTTTAAAAGTAAAAAAGTTATAAAAAGTAAAAAAATACATTTTAAAAACGCTCATTACCACCACACCTGGAGCAAACTAGAGAAAAAATTATCCCACGCCAAGGTTCAAAATATGCCTTTTGAATTACCCCAGGGTGTATTCTTTAATAAATAGTATATGTTTGTGGGGAAGTTTCAATAACCAACCGTCTAAACTACTCCAAATTGGAACATGGACACAGCGTAAAACTTTAAAGTTAGAAAAAAACTGAATGGCTGCGTCTCAAATGCGCCCCTTCAACATCCACATATACCTGGCAAAGGTACATACGGGGGTATTGCTGTACTCAGCCGACATAGCTGAGCAACATATGACGTATTATACAGTCATAGTACACATAAGGTTTGCAAAATATGCTGCGCAAACTCACTTTGTATGTCAAAAAGGCAGAAAAAATACTTATTACCACTACACTTGGTACAAGCTAGCGGAAAAATGATCCCACGCTAAGGTTCAAACTATACCTTTTGAAACACCCTGGGGTGTCTACTTTAAGAAATGGTAGGCCTTTGTGGGGTAGTTTGAATTTAAAACCTGCGAAGATGCTTGGAAATTACACATAGGCCCAGCGTCAAAATTCAAAGTTTGGTAAAAACGGATATGGCTTGGTCTCCTATATGGCACTGTAGCTTCACGAAATAGTGCCAAAGACATTCATATGGGGTGTCATTTTACTCAGAAGACTTAGCTGAGCATAATTTGGGGGTTTGAACTTAGTGGCACATATGAAATATACAAAACGCCCAGCAAAAATGCAATCCGTATGTAAAAAATGCACAAAATTTTTTTTTACCACATACTTTAGCATATATTGGTGAAAAAATGGGGGCATGTTAAGGCACAATATGCACCTTATAAGATACCCTGGAGTGTCTACTTTTACAAATGGTAGGCCTTTGTGGGGTTTTTTTGAACAGTCAAACTGTTATAATACCCCAAAATGGAAGCTAAGGCTCATTAAATCCATCTCTCAAAATTCTACTGTGAATACTGAAAGGGACAGGTATCCTGTATGGCACTGTAACTTCACGAAATAGTGCAAAAGACATACAATGGGGGTGTCATTTTACTCAGCAGATGTAACTGAACACAAAATAAAACTTTGTACAGGAATAGCACACACTAACTTTACAAAATATACACGAGAATTTCTCTGTTATAAGTTTGTGTGCAAAAAACCAAAAAGAACACAATTTTACTCCAATATTTAGCAGAGGTTGGCGGTGAAATGGCTACGTAGAAAGTGTCAAAACAACCTTAGGTAAATAGCCGTGATGTCTACTTTATATAAATATATACTTTTGTGTGGCAATTTTGTTTTCTTTTATGGCTATTAAGCTTACAAGACAAACATACCAAATTCTAAAATCGCTCCACATTAAAAGTTTATTTTACTCCTTGTGCTTTGTGACCTGTAACTACCAAAAAAAACTTAAAATCCCAGACACATTATATATTCTGTAAATCAGAACAAATAAATTTATTTTTAATTACTTTCCTTAACCTGCACTAATTATGCACACATTATTATTGCAAAAACTGTAAAAAAAAAATGTTTTTAATTTTGTTTGCATTTTTCTGTATTTTTTTTATAATAAGTAAGCATTTATATATATATATATGTTATATCAAATTAAAGCCCTTTCTGTCCTTTAAAAAACAGTATATAATATGTCGGTGCAATAAATGAGAGAGATGCAAATTGCAGTTGAACGCAAACAGCAAGAAAATGCAAAAATTGCTTGTGTCATTAAGCGCAAGTCAAGCTTCTGAAGCTGTGTCCTTAAAGGGTTAAACTTTGTATAGGGATGTGAAAATGTTCACATGTTTATTCAGTTCTTTCATGAAGAACTTGTCCTGTGTCCGAAGGCTGAGTTCCTTAGCCCCTAAGTCTGCCAGTTTTCAGTCAATGCTGAAGAGTGCTGCTTTGTTTCTCTCAGAAGAGAGTGCTACATTTGTCTTTCCAGGTAACAGAAGCACCTTTCTGCCCATACTCTAATGCCATGCACCCCTTTATGCACCATGCCCACATCAAATGACTCAGCTCAAGAATAGGTATCATACGCCAGACACATTATGTGTCTGAGGGACCCAACAGCATCCAGGAGCGTGTCCTGCACACCTTTGAAACCTCTTTCAACTGCTTTACGTGGGCTCGTCCTCCACGGGTCATGAAAGCCAACATCAACTGGTCAAATTCTGGCCTCAGGGTAACTTTGTCTGGCAATGAAGGATGCAGACATTCAGGCCACAAACTGTTTCAGGCCTTCTTCTCATTTTTATTATAAAAATATACAGCTTAACTGTATTTATTGTATGTGGGCATTATGCTCAAATGCAGACATTATTTGTTACATTCTGTTGCCTTGTTTGCTAAGCTGTACTACTAATACTTGCAGGGTCCTTACAAATACATATAAAAAAGTATTTAACTATTTTATTTATCTATTTCTTGTGTGGAAAATATAGCACTTTTGCTATAATACTAACATTTTAGGCCATTAGTAATATTGCAGTAAAAAGGACACTGTATACTGACTAAAGTTTATTTATTTATTTATTTTTATTTATTTATATATATCTAAAGTCATTTGAATTTCTTGAACTCCAGGCTCAAAAAGTATTCTGGCTGGGTGCTTAAAGCCCAATATCCAATAGGTACAACTGTCTTTTTTTTTTTTTTTTTTAAACAAAGGATGAATGAATAAGGGAAAAGTAAACATTTTGTAAATTGCAAATCTGCAAATCAATCTGTACACAAAATTATGTGCCAGTATATGTTTATATGTTAGCTCTTCATTCCATGCTTCAAGTAAATAAGCAATATATTACTAATTTTTCTTTCAATCAAAAAATGATTGGTAGTCCTGAGATGGTCGAGAAAATGAGGCTCCTACTGTGGGTCCGCAATATACTGACATCCATGGGCATCGAAAGCAACTCAGACTCTCCACTGATCTCCTTGGTGTTCAGAGTACGAAAATCAGCCGCAGCACCAAGTGGAGTACCCAGAGATGTCATAGCAGTGACCAGAGATGTATCTGCGAGGTCGGAGATAATGCAACGTTCCAGGGAGATGGGTGCGGTGCCTTGTGAGGGCCACAGAGTGGCTATATGTGCCGAAATCCCATTCTCTGTCTCAACAGAGAGGAAAAGGCTGGCACCTGTAGCCAGAAGACGGCGAGACTCATCCATCAGGTACCGATGGGGTTTAGAGGGATACCTACTAGCTGACAAGGGGGGAGAGAGTATCACACTAACATCCCGAGATGATCCTGAACTGCTCCTGCTAAACTAGGCCTGTCAAGACTCACCAACTTCACAAAGAAAAGACGAGCCCGGAGCCATCACCAAGTGCAACATTAGAAGCATACCACGAAACACCACCAAGAAACTGCCAATTGGAATATCGTCCCTCAGCCACACAGATCTTGGACGGCTCTGAAGCGCCTGAAGTCGGCAAATGCTCATCTACACACACATATGCGGACACTTAGCCCTCAGTGTGCGAGCAACTGTGAGACGTATCGATAATGCAATCACATGCTTATCCTCAAAATATACACCCCTATGTGTTTTATTATGCTCATAACTGTTTTTATATCCAATATAATGGAAAAGCTGTATAACGCTGAGAGTAACTCAAAAAGATACAAATTATATATATATATATATATATATATATATATTAAATAATGCTTGGTAGTTAATTAAAGCAGCTTTGCCACCTTTTGGGGTCTTTGCATAGTGGTATGCAGTGGCCTTGGGGTGCAGGTAAAGCTAAGTTGACCTTACCTGATGCTGTCCTACATGGCTGCTGCTATGTCCATCCAGGGAATCCTCTTCAGCTCTTGATGCTACGTCTGACAGGAGCCCACCTCAGTGCTGTACTCTTACTCATGGCAGCCTCCATAGCCAATGCCATTTATTACTCACAGCCATCACTAGTGATAACAGGAGCTCAGCCATTTGTCAGGTTTTGAGAGTAGGAAAAATGTACATAACAAAATAATCCGTACTTTATCTTATGGTATCTTTTGACTGCATTTGTATTTTAATGAATCTATATGAAATGCTCAGTTTGTTAAGGGAGAGACAGTCGCTTTAACTCATTCAGCTTCACAAAGTGATGGAATTATGGTTTTCTATCTAACCACACTGCAATAATCTAAATAGGAAACCTCAGTTCAGGTATATTTCTTAGTATTGAAAGTGTAAATGTTTTGACATGTTTGAAAATAAACTTGCAAATACACTACAAGATATCAAGATAAAATAAATCCTTACAGATTGGATCATGTCCAGCTTGCCATGATCTAAAACTGAACACCACTGCCCAGATGTCTGCACTGTGATATCTAAAAGAAGATGTTTTGTTGATGGTATCTCTTCATTGAATGCTTGTAAACATAGAAATTGTAGTTATAGTAAAAATGGGATAGCTAAGCACAATGTCACACATAAAGGCAAAGGAGTGAAGAAAGTGCAGACAAAATATAGCAAGACACTGGTGTGGTGTCACACAAGAGGAGTCAGAGCATGTAAAGAGCTGTTGGGTAATTCTTATAGTAATCATTTGTGTTATTCACAAACCACAACATTTTTGTAAAATATCTGAATTGAAAAATAGTTGCTAGGCTAGCCAAGATGTGATTATAACTATAGTTGGAGATCAGCTATTTTAGAATCTATCTTGCTATTTGGATATAATTTGGCTTGCTAAAATTCAGAGTTTAGATAATATCCTTGATTGTTTCAATGAACTGAGCTGCTCAGAAGCAGACAAGACTCTAAATAGAATCGTCTCAACCCGCCTACCCACCTGTAGGAGAAAGAAGGAGCAGAGTACTTGTAAAGAAAGAAGGAGCAGAGTACTTGTAAAATAGGAGAAAGAAGAAGCAGAGTCCCTATTCTATAATTGTAAATTTAAATGCTGATCATTATAATAGTAAGTAGGCAGTTAAGTGAAAATGATGCATAACTATTTAAAATAACATAAGAATTTTCAGATATATACTTTATTTATGCAAATAGTGAAAAAGATGAACTTGTCCTGTTGGGCTATTTAAATATATATTTAACTAGCAGTAGCTGAAAAAAAGAATAACAAATCTTTTTTTGAAAAAGGGTCCAAGTCAAAAGACTATGGGTAACGATTCATAACATGTATAACCCAATATAATTGCCAAGAAACCAAACATTAAAATATAGACTTTATTAGTATTTAAAGCCATATCTACATAAAACTATGAAAAAACAAGTGAAAAGCACAAAAGTGACTTGTGAAAGTGTAATATTAAAAATGAGAAACCTAGGGGGTCTGCCTATCTGGCTTATACATAGCAAGCGTGAGAAAATATACTAATTCTTGATCAACCCAAGTAGAAAGATTGTACCAAGAAAGACAGCTGTTTAGTAGCGGGTTCTATGTCACACGCAGAATCCTCATCCCATCCAGAGAGATGAATGCTCTTGCGCACTATTTATCTCTCGCGTGCTCAGTGGTTAGCAGGAAGTGCGTGCATGCAGGTGCGAACGCACGAACACGTGTGCATGTTATTCCAAGTGGAAGGCTAAAATGTAGTAAATTAAATAGCAGCAGTCTATGGGGATCGGTAGAATAAAGCTTAGCATTTAGATTCAAAATGATTTATATAAATTGAAAATGAGAGATATTAGAAATATTAGAGATATTCAAAAAGGTGAATAAATGGTATGGGTAGATACAATGATAGAGATAATTGAAGTAAACTAGTATATTTTTAGAGTCTGATTATAAGGAACAGGAGAGTAGGTGTATAGAGTGATAATTCGCCGCCCCCACCTTAATAGTTAGACCAAACTCTACTGAAAAAAGGGTGAATATGGGATCTAAAGTGGAAAACAGGAGGGTATGAGTTCAAAACAATGATTACCTACCCCCTTCCCCACTACAAACCACAACCCTGATTATAGTTACAAAGATAAAGGTAAAACAAAACAAAAAAAAAACAGGGGAGGAGTTGGAGTAAGGGGACCCAATACCTCACTTTTAGGGTTATTTTATACATATTTTTTTATTACGTATTCATCCATGTTTTTTAAAATCTTATTTTAATGTATTCCATTGATATCTCACTTTATGTGAAAAATAGTTTACAATGTATGTAATATACTAATGAAATATCATTTTGTGGTCTAAATTTTCCCTTCATTATTTATTATTATTATTATTACTGCCATTTATATAGCGCCAACAGATTCCGTAGTGCTTTACAATATTATGAGAGGGGGGATTTAACTATAAATAGGACAATTACAAAAATCTTACAGGAACGATAGGTTGGAGAGGACCCTGGTCAAACAAGCTTACATTCTATAGGAGGTGGGGTGTAAAACACAATAGGACAGGAAACTGCAATCAAATAAGGTGGGCTGCCTTTTAGGAGAGAGCAAGAGACAGGTATGTGAGGTAGAGGTTAGTCTGGGAGTCCATAAGCTTTCCTGAAGAGATGGGTTTTAAGGCACTTCTTAAAAGATGCAAGACTAGGGGAGAGTGTGATGGCGGTAGGCAGGCTATTCCATAGGAAGGGAGCCACCTGCGAGAAGTCCTGCAAGCGTGAGTTGGCCGTACGGCTGCGAACAACGGACAGTAGGTGGTCATGGGCAGAGCGGAAAAAGCTAAACACTAGATCACTGCCACAGTAACCAACATAGTAGAAACATAAAACAATATTATTAATGGCATGTAACATAGTGTATGTTGTCTGCCACCGTCGGGTAGAGCAACAGCTCAGGCAACAGTCCCCCAAGTTAGATCAGCCGACTCACTAGAGTGGCAATGCCTCTTCACAGCCAGGCAAGGTTGTGTACTGGAGCTGGTGGTTGCCTCTCCAGCCCAGAGCCTGCATGAGGGTCATTATCATTAAACCACAGATCCAGTAACTGTTACAGTTCGAGTCTAACCCCTTCTGTAGGGAGATGGAGGATTGCGGTGGTAATCTTCTGGCTCCATGGACGATGTGAGGCGGTTAACCCTCGGACGGCCCAGGTGGGCGAGCAGTAGACATTCTTTTAGGTGGTTCACTGTGAGGAGGCCCCTCCAGCCTCACATGTCTGCGGTCATCCATATCAGGTTTAGACAGAGTTGCTGTGCTGCTCCAGTGTCCTCCAGAATCGCCATAAGAGCTCATTGAGCCTCAACTGTAAGTTACCTGTTGAGCCGCAGCAATCTCCCTGGGTTGAGTTTACTCCACGTGAGTCCGTGAGAGTGGCGTTTGCCATATTTGATCATCGGGGAACAGTTTGTGGTGGTTCAGTTGGAGTGGTAAGCGTATTGGCTGGTATAGGTTTGAGTGGACCGGGAGTGCATAGGAGATTTCTTTGCAGGTTCCATATTTTATGGCCAGTTCATTCTGTCAGGGGTCTGGTTGGGAAAGGGATGCTGACCAGTGTAGCAACCTCTATAGGGTGGAACCCAGAATGCACAGAAACTAATATACACACAAATCAAGGCAAAAAATAAGGGTATTGACATTTAAGGAAGGCAGTTAAATAAAATACAAACACAGAAAACTGAGTGTAACAGAAGGGCCTCTGGAAACAGGACAGACAGGGCAAGCCTCTGGATACAGGACAGGCAGAGCAGGCCTCTGGATACAGGGAAGGCAGGGCAGGCCTCTGGTTAAAGGGAAGGTAGAACAGGAGGACCAGACCAACAACATAATATTAATGAACTGGCAAACAAGAAAGGTTACGGTGAATTATTAGCCTGTGTCCCAAGGCTGAATATTGGCATAACCAGCTTCATATGTTTTGCATCACACAGTGGAGTGGAATAGAGGACAAAAGGCAGGCAGGTGAATTGATAGTTTTAGAACAACAAAGTAAACATTGTGAAATATACATCATTCATCAATCCTGGACTCTGAGGATGTCCATAAATAGATAAAGTGATTTTAACTCAAACATAGGCATTTAGGGTTGATAACTGCCCTGAACTCTCCATCTTCTTGCAGTCCAGGAAGATATTGTTCAGAAACATCGGACCCAAGCTAGAAGGTTGACTGGTCCCTTATCTGTGGAACCTCCTGATTGACATTTCCGAGTCCTCATGGCTGAAAAATAATGGTTGAGTGGAGGAAAAGGAGGAGGAAGCAAGCTCTGTTGCAAGAACTCATCAGTTTGATGTAATGCTTTGTCATAGGTGACGGAATATTAGTTAGTGTTTCCACACAGGGAAGATGGAGAAGTGGAAAAGGAAAGTATATGCTTATTTGTATTGGTGCAACCTCAGGTTGCTGTAGGGATTTGGCCTCATGGAGCACCTCTTGGAAAGAAGGAGTTTTGTTTGAGTTAAGTACATTGGGTGAGATATCCAGAGAGATGAGGGCTGGCATCTGAGAAGGCCTATATGGAGTAAAATTAAACTCTTCGTTTAAACCATTGGGAGACATGGTTTTAAAATGATAGATCCACCTTGACTCTGCCTTCAATAATAATTGATTAATATTCCCTTTTAGGAAATTGAGTTTTAATTGCTGAATTGCTTGGAATGTTAAGACTTTAAAATTATTGGTGTTGACACATTAGGGTTAGAGAGAGAGTTTATGGGTTGAAAAATTCTTCTTCTTCACTGTTGTAAAGTTTAATTGAACTCCACATTGACATTACATATACAATGTTAACTGAGCTATAAATCACAAAGCTATCCGTGATATATGTTGTTTTAGTTTGTGTACTAGTTGTTGTACTAGATGGGTGGATAAACTCACAGGCTTTACATGCCAGTATTTAAACATGCCTTTAGTATTCAACAACCAAGTGGAAAGTGAATGTGGAGGTTCCATGTGACTATGGACCAAAAGTTCCTTAAGATTCCTATATCTCCTAAAGGTCATTGTAGGAAAGGACAAGATAGCTTTATTCAATGTGTCATCACTCTGGAGAATTGGCCAGTTTCTTCTGAAAATGTGTTTTGCTGCATTCCAATGGCGATCAAAGTTCCCCCAAGTGAAGACATTTGTAGAGGACTTGGAAGGCTTATGTAGACTTTCGGACCTATTGATGTTGTGTACCCGATGGCAAACTCTTTCAAAGACTCGGTTGGGATACCGTAATTCATGGAACCTGGCCCTTATTGGCTCATTTTTAAAATCTTCCTCTGTAGAACAATTCCCTTTGGCTCTCAGATATTGTTCATATGGAATGTTTTTCTTCAGACTCCAGGGATGATGGAATTGTCAGATAATGCTGATTTTGCTAGGAAGTAGGCAACTCTCTTCAATGCCTCCGAATGGGGTTGTTACTATAAAATAAAACTACATATAAGCTGGCAATTAAGGTATAAGGCAGTGTCAAATTTTCCAACAGAAATAAAGTTTGCTTAGTATCGCGTAGATGTGATTTAAGTTTATGTACTTAAGGTTCATAGTAGATAGTAGGATGTCGAGATATCGACTAGCTCTTTCTGTTAAACTTGAATTCCCTGAAACGATGGGTCTGCCAGGTGGATTATGTTTGTCCATGTGGATCTTTGGGAGGCAATAGAAAGTTGCAACTTTAGGGTTTCTAAATGTAATAATGAATTTAAATTCATCTTTGGTAATAATATTGTCATCCAAGGCAGTCTGGGCTATATTTTTCAGATCCAGTTTTTTAGATAATCCAATGTTGAATCCTTTGTAATTAGTTGGTAACACTTCATGTCCGTTTGTTGAGCAGAACTATATTGCCCCCCTTATCAGGGGGTTTAATGATTAAATTTTGCAGACTTTGTAGTTCAAACATGGCATTTTGTTCTATTTTACTTAAATGGACACTATAGTCACCCAGACCACTTCAGCTCTATGAAGTGGTCTGGGTGCAATGTCCCTCAGGTTTTAACCCTTCACATGTAAACATGTTTACATTAGGGGTTAAGCCAACCTCTAGTCTAGTGGCTGTCTTTCTGACAGCCGCTAGAGGTGCATCTGCAACGCTGGATGCGAATTTCGAAATGCTTTCCTATTGCCAGCTTGAATGCACGCGCAGCACTTGGCGTGCATGCGCATTCCGCTCCACGAGGGAGCTGACGTCAGCGAAGGAGGAGAGGTCACCCGGCGCTGGAATAAGGTAAGCTGCTGAAGGGGTTTTAACCCCTCCAGCACCATGGGAGGGGGACCCTGAGAATGAGGGCACCCTCAGGGCACTATAGTGTCAGGAAACCAGCTTTGTTTTCCTGACACTATAGTGATCCTTTAAGTTAGATCTATATGGATGCTCTATGAGGTATGATTTTATGCTTCCATAAACATTTTAATGAACAAGTCAACACTTGTGACTTCTTTTAAATTTGGAGTAAACCAGCTAAGGGATTTATGTTGAGTTAAAGGTTGAAAGGATTCCTGTTCTGTCAATAGATCCACTAGTATCTGAAAACCATCCAAATTGCCTTCCACCAAACCCAATTCTTTGGCTTTTTTGACTTTTTTTTTTCTTTTGATGAAAAGCGTGTAGGGCTAATTTTCTCCCAAACAGGTTCAAATATTTTGCCCAATGAAATAAGTTTCCACTGGGAGTAGGTACAAATGATAGCCCTTTGTTTAACAACATAAGGTGTGAGGTTTGAAGGTTAAAGTCTGACAGATTAATCACCTTATTTGTATCATTAGAAAATTGTGAAGTTATTTGTTTGATTGGTATTTTTTGTATCCCCACTTTTGTCTGTTGCGTAATTGATCTCTCTAGGGTTGGGGCCACTCTTGTTCTAAAAAATGTAAGGATGGAGAAGATAGAGTAGTAGAAGGAACATTAGAAGTTGATTCTATTGGCAGACCTTCTGTTAATTGATTAGGGGTATCCGTACTTATAGGTGCCCAGAAGGAGATATTTCTATCCCCAGTTTTTAATATACCTCGTTGGGAATTTGTGAATCCTTTTGCGCGTCTAGATCTAATTAGTTGACCCAGTTCAGGCTCCTACCATTCTGTTGCATCAGATGAGGATATTTTATCTGCTCTAGTGTTTCTATGGGTCCATCGCTTTTGCGTAAAAATCCTTATATCCTGAAAATCTTTGTGGTCTCTCTGAAATTTGCAATGTTTCTCTTGTTTAATGTTATTTCTAAAACTGTCTAGATTATTTTGTAATTTCAATTCCATTGCATTAAAAGAAGATTCTTTTTTAAACTCCTTGACTTTTTCTATTTCTACAACTAACCTACTACTAACGTGTTCTAGGAATTCTTGTTCTAATTTTACCAGAAATGACATTATTTTGGATGAACAATCCAATAATATGGAGTTCCACAACCCCCAACTGTTCATCTGTTTTCACGTTGTCAGGTAACTATATATCTGGTCTGAAACCCCTCGGAAACCATTTCTGATCCAAATATTGTTGTAGGTAGCTGCCTTTGCTCTTTCGGTCTGGTGATCTTTGCTAGGATCATGCTCAATTATACTATTTTGTATCGGTACTCGATCGCCCACAAAGTTCTTTCTTTTAAATTTCAATTTATATTTTTCTATTCATTGTTTTTCTTATTATTTTTCTTTACACATTGGATATTATTTGCATATAGTGGTAACTTCAGAGTTTAGTTTATCTCAGGGATAGGAGGTGGGACTTTAGCATAGGTGCTCTTGAAGGCACAGCTTAGAAACCTTGGTATATTAATTATTTTGATTCTTTTCTTTTTAATTATAAATTATTATTTACTACTGTTTAGTCCTTTGCTTTATTTGTAGTTGTCTTTCATACTATTCAATCAACTTTACCTGTTGGTTTCCACACCCACCTTTCCTTCTACTGTATCTAAATGTATCTCTAACAACTTACCTGTAAACCATTATAATATAAATATATGAATCAGTTTATTCTCTAGGTTACTTAGTGATTCAAATTTGAATTTTAGAGGTGATTTAAGTGTTTCACATACGTTTAAGAGATTTGTAATAATAAAAGTTACATTTTATATATGACTGAGCTGGATCATTTTTGTTTATACTAGTTATCCCATTTTTGGGGGGTTATGCCCATCTTTTCAGCCAGTTCATAGAATTTCTTTCCTATTAATCACCCCTTTTTTTTGTGTTTCTTAAAGAAAAAATGTTAGGTTCAACACTCAGAGTATACTGATATATTTTAAATAGGCAGAAACCAAAATCCAGGGTGTCTCTTCTCCACTTGATAGAAATATAGTGGAGTGGGACCTTAACTGTCCTTAGTTGTGGTACATGAAGTGACAAGAATGGTAGAAGGCCGAAAACTAATAGTGTAGTATGTCTTATGCACTGGAGAAAAGGGTGAACTTACGCTTTGTGGAGCTATGTTGTTGAGTGTTGGAAGAATAAATAGATGAATATACATGTATAGTGTAGAGTGGTATGATCCCCACTCTGGGATATGTGGGTAGTATAGGTCCACTCCATGTGGATATAAAACAAAAAAAAACAGAACTATAGAGTGCACAGCTCTGAGTTAATGTGTTGGAATAAAAAAATGTACTTGTACAATACCTGAGCAGCTGGAAAAAGGCTGCCCATTAGGGACTAGTATCCAGATATAAAAAAAACATAAGAACAACAACTGTGCAATTCATTTAATACAAGCTATACATCAATCATAAGGAATCCCCAAAGAAGTAGAATTTACATTGATGCATAAAAAAGGAGAAGCACAAAGATCTGCAAATACCTGAGAACTGTATAGCCTGTAGGAGAAAGTAACATCAGATTGCCACCATAATCAATAGAAAAACATGGGAATCATTTAAACAAGCACAAAATTGCCTGAATTTGACCTGAAGTTCAAACATATATTCTGACCGAACTTGGTCCAAAATAAAGATCACATTTGCTGATGGCCTCCTGACACAGAACTACTTACCTTGATTGCACGAGTAGTCAAAAATGAAAATTCACCTCTGGCAAGCCCTGTAGGAGCTCCTCAGTTGCCAGCAAGGCTTGAACTTGTTCCCTTCAGCAGAAATACGGTACCCACAAGCAGGGCCGGCGCTGCCATAAGGCGGCACAAATGCCCCTGCCCCACACAATATTGCCCATATCCCACCACACTTAAGCCCCATTCCTTCACAATACTGTTCCTAACCTTACCACTAATGCCCCAAACTCCATAATACTGCCCCTATACCCCCACACTAAAGAATTAATCCCCCACAATATGGGCCCTGTCCCCATACTAAAGAATCAATCTGCTACAGTATGGCCTCTGCCCCATCACAATACTGCACCTATTCCCCCCTCACAAAAGTCCCTATCCCCCCTACAATACTGCCTCTATTCCCCAACAATTCTGCCCCTATCCCCCCACACTAAAGTACAATGACACAGAATGGGGCTGGTGGGCAAGTAAGGTGAAGATACCTTTTTTGGGGGGACGGGAAAATGCACAGTCGCCTGTGTAGCCAAAAATCCTTGCACCGGCCTTGCCCATAAGAATTTATCCAACATTGCAAGGTTTCTCCCTGCTACCCAAGGGTCACTGCAGCATTCACCCCTGATCACTAAGGGGGTTCTGGAGGGTGTCAAAAAGGAAAAAAAAATAGAATAATGAAATATCCCACAGAGATAATCCAAGGGAGTGTGGACAGGAAAAGAACGGGGGTTTATGGTTCATGTGGACTTTTATAGGCTAACATTTAGTCCTGTCCAATAGGAGTGATGGGAGGAGCTAACCTAGGATTGGTGCTCGAATGGCCAGGAAATAATAATAATAATTAAAAAAAAATAAAAAAAAATATATACACACACACACACACACACACACACACCTACCTACCTACCTGCTGACATGTATAGAGTTGGCCCAGGACCCCTCAGGACAGGTTACCATGGCAACCCTCCAATGCAGGACACATGCTGGAGTCCGCAAGAGAAGGAGAATACCTGCCGTATTCTGAAAGGACTCCTGGGCCCCCTCCTCACTATATAAAGACTGCTGTTCCACCTAACCACCAGGTTTCTTGCCTCCACCAGTAGTCTACAACTGGAGTAGGCGCAGTAACTGTTATTATTTATATAGCACATTTAATTTAAACGTTGTTGCCCAAAGTGCTTTACAGTTACATTAAAACATACATTTATAAAAACATTAGCAGGTGTACAAAAGGCCCTGTCTATGACATCACTTGCTGCTCCAGCCTGGCACAGGTCAGAGTATTTTGGCAGTTGCCATTTTCAAACGGTCGTATTTTAAAAACTATAAATCCTATAGTTTAGAAATTGCCCTTCAAATTTGATGTGGCTAGAGTGGAGTTACAGTGAAAGTCAATGGATGGTGTGAGTTGCAAACAAATGGTCATATTGTGAAAACTATCAGGACTATGGCTTAGCCGTGGACATGTTTAGTGGCAGCAGGGATAGCTGAACGTTTTGATATAAGATTTGTGTAGGTGGGCTTGAAAATGAGGGAGTGGTGGCAGTTTAGAAATCATGTCCTGATTTTTCAGCTTTTGCGAGCTCCCACTCTAGTTTTGAACATTTTTCCATTTATTCCTATGGGATCAATTTTGCCACAAGAACGACGATATTCCTTGAACCATTCGGCGAAATGTTCCACAAAGTAATAGCAATCCAATCGGGAACAATCCGCACGTTTCGGTATATTACTGTCTATGTAGTGTAAAAACTGTGGGAGGAGTTAGGGTGGTAAATTTGGCTATAATAAGAATAATATATATATGAGATAACATTAAGTGGTCTTGCAATGCAAGAACACTCAACTAGAAAAGTTACTAGACCTGTAGTAGATTATTTTTGCAAACCAATTAGTTTGAATGACTATCTGTTCCTGTCCAAATTAAAGATAATAAAGTTGCGTGCACGCAGAAGTAAATTCACACTGAGACACAGAGTTCAGGTTAATGAAAGAACTTCGGAGAAGTTTAATGGCTTCTAACAGAAAATGGGTGCGCAGACCCTTTTAAAGGCATTATTACATCACTGAAGAATTCAAGATAACAGCAAATAGACACTATTGATTGGTCCGGGTGTTAAGTGGTTAGTTAGATACCCTCCTATAAAGAGGTGATGTCATCCTTGACACGGGGGTGGACACAAGATGTAGGCGCCATCTTATTAGCACGAGGTGTTCACTCGATGGGAGGGGTGCTTTGGCAGCCATTTTGAGTAGTTAGTATTGTTAGCTTCAAGGTTCTTTTAGTAAATACACATTTTATTATTCAGCACATTTCTTCCTGCCAAAGCATTAGCTTAGATAATTTCAAAAAATAATTTCAGTCCCCCCTTAAAATGTTAGTTACTAAAAGATAAACTTTATTTGTTAATACCAGAAGACTTGTTAGCCCAAAGACACAGAAACCCCATGGTCGCTAGCTTGGTGTTAGTGCAAAGTGCATGTCTACCCCTATCTGACCCTAGCGGGCTGCAACTCATCTGTCTTAACAAGCATCGAACACTTCACTCCGTGGGTAACCCGCAGCGGCTAGTCCACCACATCTCCGCATGTGAGACTCGCCTGTAGAGACAGATGCTGTCCCTGCGCTGGTTCCCTTCCTAGAACATCTGCACTTTATCAGTATAAGGGAGAGTTTGTAGCGGAATACAGGGTGAGGTGAGATCTTGATCGATTGTCAGATGAGTGAGAGTTAGTGTCGCTTGGTCTGTAGTCTTCTGTAAGAATTTTCTAAGGCATGGGAGGACACAACAAACGAGAAGAGCGAGAACAAAAAGGAAAATTAGTAGAGCCATACCAATATGGACTAAAGCTTTCTGCCAACCTGACATCCAACCAAACCACCTTTCCCAGGGATCTGTTACCCCAGAATTCTTTTTCAACTCTTCTGAGAGTTTCTCTAACTTCGCTATGGCCATAGTGACTTTACCATTTGGACCTGTGTTTTCTGGGATATAAGTGCAACAAGTCATGGTGTCAGGTAGTATTTTACATACACCCCCCTTTTCAGCTAGAATCATGTCTAAGGCCATTCTGTTCTGGAAGGTCATCTGGGATGTGGCCTGCAACTGCTCGGCCAGGCCCTGGAGGGCATCCCTGGTGTAATTGACAAAACGCTGTTGGTTGTAATAAATGTAGTTAATCCAATTAAGGTTTTTGTTGGCAGTGACTATGGTAAAAAGTGATTCAAAACCTACAGCTACTTCATCTCTAGCTTTAAATTCATTAGGCAGTCCCCTAGGTACCCCAACGGCTTCTATGTAAATGTGGGGGTCAAAACTGCCTTTTACTGGGGTTTCGCGCATCACTCTGGCTGGTGTATGTGGAGGGTCGTATGTGTCATGATGATTATCAGAAATAATATGAATGGGCATGATAACTTTGGCTAGGGTACACTCACCCCACCACTCAGTTTCCAGCCCAGATCTTAACTGTAGATCCCCACATAACCAGTAAATATCCCCCAATGACCTGGTATGGTGTTGCAACAGGCGTATAGGAACAGTTCTGTAGGTGGCACAATAGCCATTGGAAAAGTTACCCATGAATTTACCAATCCTGTCATAAATAGCATAACAAGTGTAATTACCCTTGTAAATCATGATTCCATCTGGGGGTTTGACATTTCCAATTATGAGGGGGTACTCTGCTGTCCATGCTTCGCAGAGGGATCTGTTGAAATTATAGCGGTAGGCAAAAAGACTAAGGAAGCAAGTCTCTATCTCCAAAGGGAGAGTTAGAGGAACGGTGCCAAGATGAGGTCGAGCACCACCGCACACATAGCATCCTTAAAAGACTGGATATGTGGTTTCAGTGGATTCGGGACCATATGAACAGCCCCTTGCCACTCTGGAGAGTGGCACATATCTTTAAGATAGAAATTACCTAATTTGTTATAGGAACCACTTTTCCAATACATTCCCATTACATATTGGTCAGCATCCTTTGGACCAGGGTGCTCAATGTTCAACATTAATTTCATGGGCAGACCTCCTCCTGGCTTTCTTAAAGTCATTTTTTGAAGGAGGGATCTACCATGGTCATCTACTTTAGATAAGGCACTTTTGGGCTTGTAACCCCAGGCAGGCCCATTATTCCATCCTGCAGCCCCCCAATGGTCACAGTTGTGTCCCCATTGCTTGTCAACTACACAAACATAGGGGTCCTTTGTGTGTGGTATATCTTTGTAAATGGTTTGAATCTGTGACTTGGGAAATGGACAATCTACTATGTAACAGTAATCAAAGGTGAATGTAGCTATGCGGGTGCATGATGAGTTATACCAGAATGTGTACCCACTAGCATCTTTGGTAATGGCCACTTGTTGGGCCTCAAGGAAACTAATCAAAGGGATGATGTACCAGAGGTACATGGTTGTGAGGAGTCTGCTTCCTCTGGGACAGGAACCTTTTTGCAATGGGAGGCGTGTATCCAGTTGCTTTTCCCAGCCAACTTGATGGAGGTGGAGGTGATCAGTAGAACTTGGAATGGTCCGTCAAATCTTGGTTCCAGGGTGTGTGTGTCTGACACTGAATAGAGCTGTTGACAAGCTTTCTGGCCAGGGCATCTTTGTTTCTTGTGACATTTTTAACATTCTAGCTTTTAGGGTACCATTCATGCGTTCCACTTTGCCACTGCTTTGTGGGTGATAAGGCGTGTGGAATGCAAGGGTCACTCCTAAGGCAGTCCAAATCTCTTTAGTTACTGATGCTGTGAAAGCTGGGCCCTGGTCGCTTTCAATAACTTCTGGGAGTCCAAATCTACATACAATTTCTGTGAGTAGACGTTTTGCTGTTGTTTTGGCGGTAATGTTGACTACTGGATAGGCTTCTGGCCAGCCTGAGAACATGTCCACTATCACTAGTGCATATTCATAGTGACCACTCTTTGGCATCTGGATGTGGTCGATTTGAATCCTTTGAAATGGATACATGGGTTTAACCAGATGTTTTGGAGGAACTTTGATTGTTTTTCCTGGATTGCATTTAGCACAAATAACACATGCCTTGCAGTAGTTACTGGTTAGTGTAGTAATTCCCGGGTGCTTCGTAGTATTTTTGTACAAGAGCATTCATTAGATCCTTTGATAAACGTGCAGGTCCGTGTGCCCATTGTACGACTGCTGGGTACAAATTCTTAGGGAGGCAGAACTTGAGGTTGTTGGAGTACACTCCATCCTTCAGAACTGCTCCTTTCTGTTTCCAGCTTTGTATTTCTTCAGGGTCAGCAGCTGCTTGTTGTTCCTGTAGGATTTTTAGATCAGTTGGAAGTGTCTGCAAGGTAAATGTGGGAGTTTCTTCGTTTCCGGACACACTTCTGTCCACTTCCTGTAGTTCTCTTGCAGCTTGTTTTGCAGCTTGATCAGCCAGATGGTTGCCCCTTGCTTCATCTGAATCCAACTTCCCATGTGCCTTTACCTTCAGAATGGCCACTTCTTCTGGGAGTAGGAGGGCATCCATCAGCTCCTTGATTGCAGAACTGTGCTTGACTGGTGTACCGGCAGTGGTAAGAAATCCTCTTGTTTTCCAAATTAATCTGAAGTCATGAGCCACGCCCAGTGCATATCTTGAATCTGTGTAGATATTGGCGCGCTTTTCTTCAGATATCTTGCATGCTGAAGTTAGGGCTTGTAATTCAGCTTCCTGCGCAGACATTGTTGATGGTAGAGATGATGACTTGATAATTTCATCTGTTGTGGTGACGGCGTATCCTGTGTGATATTTTCCTTCTTCATCAGCATACCTTGAGCCGTCCACAAACAGGGTGAGGTCAGGATCTATTAGTGGATCCTCATGCACGGTTGGCAAATGTGTTGTTTCCATTTTCATCTGTTCAAAACAGTTATGGGGCGTTTCTGGATCATAGTCGTGCTTTATGACCAGATCTTCAAATTCTTCTTCCAGAGAGTACCGTGGCCATGCTTTTACATGTTCAGTTGTTGGGTACTTGACAACGCCTTTTTCTTAGAGCTGTAGTTCATCCATGGTGGCCCATAGTTGGGTCAGGGTTGATGGGTGGCTTGTGCCACATGGTACAGAAGGCATATTCTGGCCCGTCACAGACGGGTAAATTGAGGTGCATCTTTTTAATGGTGTGGGTAAGAAGTAGGACATAGCCTTCATCCATGGTAAATCCATAGTAGCTACAACCCTCAGGGAGTGGCAGAAGAGTGGACGGATTCAGAACCTGACATCTTTGAAGGGTAACATTGTCAGGTAACAGGAGATGACATTGGAGACGAAGGTGCCTTGCAGGGGTGACATGTTTGAGTTGGACCTGGTTAAGTATGGCAGAAATATCATAAGGTGCCAAAACAGTCAGAGGGTGGCCAAGAACCAGGTCCCCAGTGCGGTTGATGAGTTCCTGAGCGGCAAAAACAGCTCGGAGGCAAGAGGGGGTTCCTCTAGCCACAATGTCTAGTTGGCAAGAGAAGAAGCCAATAGGCCTTTGGCGGCCGCCAGGTCCATGGGCTTGAGTAAGGACTCCTGTAGCGTGGCCTTGTCTTTCACACAAATAATTTGAATGGTTTGGTGTAGTCTGGCAAGCCAAGGGCGGGAGCAGAGGCAATAGCACGTTGGAGAGTGTAGAAGTTGTCATGTGCTTCTGAGGACAGACAGAACGGGTCTGATTTAAGAGCATCGTACAAAGGTTGCATGAATAGAGAGGCCTCTGGGATCCACGCTCGGCAGTAAGAAATGAGGCCTAGAAAGGCGTGGAGGGATTTAGGAGTTTTTTGGAGGCGGAATGGCCACGATCACAGGTGAGGTGTCTGGTGCCATGGGACAGGCAATGGCCTAGAAAGATTACTGTGGCCTGGCAAAATTGAAGTTTGACAAGAGATGCCTTACATCCCTGATCTGCAAGATAACAAAGGAGGTCCAGAAAACATTTTTCTGTCGTGGGGATGTCATCTCCAAGTAAAATGGGAAGGGAACAAAGAACTGTAGTGTCTTTTCGTGACAAAGGTGTATTTAATTGAACCTGGCCGTCTGCAGTGAGGGTGATGGATGCTTGGAGGCGGGATAGGACATCAGCACCCAAGAGGTTAATGGGACATGTGGAGGAGACAACAAACCGGGAAATGATATCAGAATCCACATGGAGGAGTTTAGTGAGTGAGTTACTGCGGGAAGTACCATCAACACCAACACAAGAGACATCGGTGTCAGACAGGAATGATGAGTCAGGCAGGTCTTGTTCTCTAAGAACACTGCGGGCTGTACCTGTGTCAACCAGGAAAGTAGTGGGATGAATTATTGGTATCTACACTTTTACATTCCAGCACTTGGCACTTTACTATTTTTCCTTGTATGATTATAGCTGCTATCCATTAGGGGTTCTTGGTATATTGATATTGTCATTTTATGTTGTTATTTTATCCATATTGTGCATGTTGCACTTTTGGATAGTACTGTTTCAATAAAGTGGACTTTTTTCCACGGATCACTCTTCATTTGGGATTATTCCATACCACATTGTTATAATATATGCTTTAGTGCTTGTGGCGCCCTGTAGTCTGTACTAGTATCCAGACATTGTGTTTAGTTTTTTATAGAGGTTTAGAGTGACCTCCATACAGTGGCTTGCCTACATTAAAGTTGAGACCTATTACCACCTCCATCACCCTTCTATCTATCCTTTGTTTCCATTATACCTTTTAGGTATTATATTCACTCTATAGGGTGTGTGGAAGGAGATTGTATATTTCTGTTTTGTTCGAGCCTAGTGCATCTTGTGTTGGTGAACATGGCCTATTGTAGACTTATGACCACCACTATAAGGGATGCTAGAAATAAACGAGTTGAAAGCCTTTTTTCAAGGAAAGAAACCACTATGAGTCAGGCTGTGAACAATTTCTCATTTCAAAAATTAGAGAGATTGGCAGAGAAAGAGGTCAAGAAATGGTGGGAGATTAAATATCTCCAGCAGTATTTAAAATTGGGAATCATACCAAGAGGGCTGAGAATCGAGAAAGAACCAGCCTTTGGTCATGATAGCCCCACTTTTATGGATAAATGGAATAATGCCCTAGATAAATGTTCTAATCAATTAATGGAGATCCTGGTTGAATACCAGGATGATTGTTTAAAAACCATTGAGGAAGAGATTTATCTGGTGGAATCAGAAATCAATAAAGCATTTGATGAAGAAACCATTAGAGAGAACAGCAAGTTATTAAATAGAAACGTAGAAAAATTAGAGGAGAAAATTTTAAACATTAAGGATAACAAATTAAGTCGTGATAAAGAGGATTATAAGAAAGGTATTCAAAGGAAGTGGAAGAAGAATAATAGATTTATGGGTCCCCAGGATAGATATATAAAAGAAAATAGATCCCGTCAATATAATCAGGGGGTTAGAAAAGGTCATGAGACATACACCTCCTCTGGGGAACCCAGAATGGTTAAGAAAAACTATGGTACAAATTATACCCCTAGAAGATTAAAGACAATGGTAAATCATGAGGACTCAGAGAGAGTAGTAAGGAGAAAGGACACACAAGCTAATACTATTAGTAAGAAAATAGGAGATAAACCTAGTCAGCAAGAAGTTTTTTTAGAGAACCGGTCAAGAGGTCATTATTTAAGAAAACAGAATGTTTGGACTCACAAAAACAGATTTTCCTCCCTTCAGACTACCCAGACACCACCAAAAAAAAGGAAATTATTGGGAGCCATTGGAGGACTAGGGGAAATAGAGGAGGGAGAAATGTCCGATTAAATAATGTACCTAAAAGTGAGGGCATTCTGAATTTATCCACAGTGACCTTAAGCCCGGAACAATTAAATGTTTTAAATAAAGGGTTGAAATTCGCCCCACAAGCTGATCCAAATTTATTTGAATTGTTTATTGACACCCAAAAGTTTTTAAGAAAATTGACAATTAAAAGATTTTTTGAAAAGAAAAAAGATATTACACCTGTTTTAAGAACTGTTGTAGATAATCCTGACAATGATTTAACATCTATAGAGGAAAGACAGACACCAGAGACTATCCACTCAGGTCTTAAGAATAAATCCAAATTTTTTCCCACTTGGGAAAAGGGAGATCATATCCCGTTTTTTTGTGAGATGATTATGAGCGATTTTGAAAGAATTTCTGGAAATAGGAAAAAGGAAAATTTAACCAAAAGAGAAAAACAAGCTCTTAAATCATTAAAAGACAATAGAGAGCTAGTAATTAGACAGGCTGACAAAGGGGGGAGTATTGTGGTCCTAAACAGAGATGATTATATGAAAGAGTCCCAAAGAATATTGGGGGACTGTAATACTTATAAGATTTTGAAGAGTAACCCTACATGTGACTATAAGAAAAAGTTATATGAGATTTTAGATGAAGGTCATAAAAAAGGGATTATAGATAAGGATGAGTTTGATTATTTGTTTATTTCGTCTCCAAAGACAGCTGTCTTTTACTACCTGCCAAAGGTACATAAGAGCCTTATATCTCCACCAGGAAGACCCATTATCAGTGGGATTGGCTCTATGACTAGTAATATTTCCCAATATATTGACTTTTTTCTTCAGAAATATGTGACACAAACAAGATCATATGTTAAAGACTCCGCTCAGATCATTAGGGAGTTTGAAGACCTTGAGTGGAAAGATGAATATCTTTGGGTAACTGTGGATGTAGCATCTTTATATACCGTTATAGACCATGAGAAGGGTATAGATGCTATACGTAGAATTTTAATGAAAGACCCTGATATGAATACAGATCAAATTTCTTTTATTTTGATTCTTATAAGGTTTATTCTATTCCACAATTTCTTTTGGTTTGAGGGGATCCATTACCTTCAAATATGTGGAACAGCCATGGGTACCAGGTTCGCACCGAGTTATGCCAATATCTTTGTGGCAGATTGGGAACTCCAGAATATTTGGCAGAATAACCCATTCGGTGCGAACCTGGTACAATGGAGAAGATATATTGATGATGTTTTAATCATTTGGAAAGGGGAAAGAAAGGTTTTAGAGCAGTTTTTGTCTTTTATTAATCTTAACACATATGGTCTTAAATTCACTGAAGAAATTCATAATACTCATATAAATTTTTTAGATTTGACTCTATTTATAAAAGAAGGAAGAGTAAGAAGTAAGACCTATTTTAAACCCACAGATGGGAATGGGTTTATTGAGTTCTCTAGTTGCCATAATCGGAATTGGTTGATGAATATCCCAAAGGGACAACATATGAGGATTTTTAGAAATTGCACTGATAGGGATGATTTTAAACAACAAGAACAAGTTTTAAATAAGAAATTCCAAGACAGGAATTATCCTGAGGATCTCTTGTCTAAAACTCAACAAAAGGTAGAAAGTTTCCAAAGGAAAGATCTCCTAGTGGATAAGAAGAAATATAAAACTATGAATAATAGAAGCCAGAGAAATGATTTTGATTTTGCCTTCCTTACGAAATATAACGGTAGGGCGAATTTAATAGAAAGTACTATACGAAGGAATTGGCCCATTTTATTGCAGGATCAATATTTAAAAAAGATTTTACCATCAAGACCGAAAGTGCTATACAAAAGAACTAATAATTTGAAAAATATTTTAGCACCTAGTATATTACCTAAAGAGGGCAAAGAGAAGGAGCACTTTTTATCCAAGAAACCTATGTTTTTTTTTTAAATGTGGTAGGTGCAGTACCTGTAAATTTCAGGCAAATAAAACTATAGAATTTAAGAGCACTGTTACAAATGAGGTTTTTAAAATAAAGCATTTTATTAATTGCCAGAGCAAAAATGTTGTATATCTATTACAATGCAAATGTGGCGTCCAGTATATAGGACGAACTATTAGAAAACTACACATTAGATTACTTGAACATTTTAATGGGATTAATAATAAAAATATGAAACATAGTGTTCCTAAACACTGCACCACCTGTGATATTTTTAATTTGAGAGATTTTATATGTATTGGGATTGACTTGATTATACCACATTGGAGAGGGGGAAACACTGAAAAAATGTTGGCAATGAGGGAAACCGAATGGATATACAAGATGAAATCATCGGTTCCCTCGGGCTTGAACACAGATCTTGATATACTTGTCTTTATTGACTAATCTGCATATATTAATCTGTTGTTTTTATATTCCCTTTTTTATATTCCCTTTTTTATGTGCAATGAAGAATGAAACAAGAAAAATAACCATTAACAAATATTATCACCTTTACTCTTTGGATTTTATATAGTACTTTTTTCCTCGTTATATAGGTTTTTATCTTGTGATCTATTATATATATATATTTTTTAGTACATTTTATGTCTCTATGATCAAATTTATTGTGATTCGCTTGTATATTCTATTTATTATTATATATTTTTCATATTTATATTTTTTATTATTTACTTTTTACCTTTCATCCTTCGTATTCATTCTGATGAATTGGATTTTTGATTACCTGACATCCTCCACTAATGTCTACAGGATTTATTATGACATTGAAAGGATAGTTTTCCTTGTTAGCCCTAGCAAAATATATGTATCCAAAATTCTAAATGTTGTGATGCAAATAGGCTATTAAACTTTTTTCGTAATTTTTTCGTAATTTTCTCCTTATTTTTCTGTCTATATATATATACATATATTAACATTTTATTTTATATTATATATATTTTTTACACAGCGTTATAGCTGCATTTAAAGCGATTTTTATTGAATGTTGGTCCTATTGACCCTTTTTTCGTATCTGGCCCAATTTGCATCTTTATTTGGTTGCTACATATGTAATATAATCCAGATTGGATATAGGCAGGTCTGTAAATTCAGACCGCACTGGTTATGAGCACTCCAAGTGGAGTTTTGCTCATTTTGTGGCTGCATACATTACACATAAAGTTTATTTGCGTTCCAGCTTGGTTAGCGCATGCGCCCTCCGACCAGTCGCACGTCATCACATATGATGGTGCGTACGGTACGGTTTGCGCATGCGCGATCAATTAATGGCGGCAAGACCGGCGGATTTAAAAGAAGACGAGGACCAACAACAATCTAGCAAGCTCCTGAGGAAGTCGACATCGACGAAACGCGTTGAGCATCTCCAAGATCCCTGCAGTTTTTGGTATAGCAGTCTCTTTTTTCTACAAGTATTCCATCATATAGTATTTGTGCACTTTATGCTGTCTTTTAATTATTGGTATCTACACTTTTGCATTCCAGCACTTGGCACTTTACTATTTTTCCTTGTATGATTATAGCTGCTATCCATTAGGGGTTCTTGGTATATTGATATTGTCATTTTATGTTGTTATTTTATCCATATTGTGCATGTTGCACTTTTGGATAGTACTGTTTCAATAAAGTGGACTTTTTTCCACGGATCACTCTTCATTTGGGATTATTCCATACCACATTGTTATAATATATGCTTTAGTGCTTGTGGCGCCCTGTAGTCTGTACTAGTATCCAGACATTGTGTTTAGTTTTTTATAGAGGTTTAGAGTGACCTCCATACAGTGGCTTGCCTACATTAAAGTTGAGACCTATTACCACCTCCATCACCCTTCTATCTATCGTAAGTAGTGGGATAACCCTCAATGGGTAGAACTACTGTGGCTAGTGGCCCTCCCCCATCCCCTGTAGACACGTGGCAGGGGCATTAAGCATCAGCGGGTTTGCTCTCCTCTGTATGGGCTGTGTTACTGACTCTAACCCCTTTCTATGTCATTAGCCATAGCTTTTTGCAGTTTGAACATGTCTATCATTATAAATAATGGTTAATAGTAAGTGAAGTAAAGTTCCTATATGTCTTTGGGTAAAACATTAACTATTGCGGTACTATCATTTATATTAATTAGACCATAACAATTATACCACAAAAGGATAATGGTTCAGCGCTAAATAATCTAAAAGAAACTAAAATAAAGTGTAAAAGCAGCAACCTATAGGAATGAGGTCCCTCAGCAAGCCTCACATGGAATAGGATAGACAAAAATGGGTATATAGGTCGCGCTAAAGGGACAGGGAGGTAAAATAAATGGAATAAATAAATATGATAAAAAAGTCCCAAATAATAGATAAACCTGTGTTGTTCTTAGATGAGTATAAAGTCCAAATGGATATCTGAATCTTCTTATGTTGGGGATGTCTTGATTCGCTTGTCAATATGTAGATACATAAAAGAAATAAAAAAGAACTCCAATAGTGTAGGATGTCGACAAAATTTCCAGATGTGAGTCTGTAAGTAGATAAAGAACTCACCTTGGCATGAGCAAAAAAACTTGCTCAAGTATTCTTAGTGTTCAGTCCTGAGTAATTCCTCGATATGTGAAAAGATGGGAGACGTATATAGTGCTCACTGAATTATATTAAAAACAAAGAGAGGCCTCTTTTTAATGCTATTTGATAAAGCCCTGTGTGGTGAAACGCGTTTTGGCTATTATTAGTTTGTTTTATATATTGATATATTATATTTTAATAAAGGAATACCGGCTTTTATTTTTGCCTATATATATTTTTAATTCCTTCCTTTTTAATTTTGAATTACCTGGTCACCGACTTGGATTGAAGTACGTTACTTTCCAAGAATCCTAAGGTGGGGATTGTACCACCTGCGCCATCATACTGAGCAGTAGTTCCTGCTCATATACATGTGAGTATTCTACCATTTTATTTGTTTTTAATATAATTCAGTGAGCACTATATACGTCTCCCATCTTTTCACATATCGAGGAATTACTCAGGACTTCATCACCTATATCCGACCAGTGGGGGATTGACGCCACTGAACGCTAAGAATACTTGAGCAAGTTTTTTTGCTCACGCCAAGGTGAGTTCTTTATCTACTTACAGACTCACATCTGGAAATTTTGTCGACATTCTACACTATTGGAGTTCTTTTTTATTTCTTTTATGTATCTACATATTGACAAGCGAATCAAGACATCCCCAACATAAGAAGATTCAGATATCCATTTGGACTTTATACTCATCTAAGAACAACACAGGTTTATCTATTATTTGGGACTTTTTTATCATATTTATTTATTCCATTTATTTTACCTCCCTGTCCCTTTAGCGCGACCTATATACCCATTTTTGTCTATAACAATTATACCACCCTGTAACTAAAATGAATAACCAGTAGTGGCTGGGTTAATAAAACATGTCACAAACCCTTCTAATGCTAAACCATCATTTAACGTACAGGATGTAACTGTAAACATACGATCTGTAACTAGCAAGATTTGATTAAGTAAAAATACAATGTTTAAAATAACTTGCATTATTTGGCTATTTCCCTTGTTGCAAGATTAATCTGGATAATCAGCTGTTATGCTCTTATATTCGTGCCCAACAGATCTCATTTGTAGGTCACACCACAGTTGCAAATGACATTTTAGCAACCTTCTTTTTTTTTTTTTTATCACGGACACATTTCTGATACAGGGAAACAAATGGCATGATTGTTTTAGTAATTATAATGTTTCTGTTCATAATATGTAGAGTGTAAGGAAAACAATATGTCTCTAAATAGGACGAGCATGATAGGGGTAGGCCTCATGATGGAGGCAGCCATGACAGGGGCGGGGAAGGAAATGACAGCAAGGGAGGAAGTGAGGTGATGTCCATGATAGGTGTGGGAAAGGAAGACAGGAGGTGTGGGCATGGTAAGGGCGGAAGTGACGTCACTTTAGAAGCAACCGTGACTGTAGATAGGTCACGGGACTGGCAGGGTCAACCTCCTTCTCTACTAGGCGCCATCTTTAGGGTGGTGGCTGACGCACTTTCAACAATACACTATATTATAAATAATAAAATAAGTCAGAGAAGCAACATTCCGTTCTGCAAAATGAAATACTAAACTATGAACAGACCTGGCAGGTTAAATAAGACAGTTGAGAACATTATGCATTTAACCTCACGGAATTCAACCAATTTCCCTTATCATCCTCCAACCATTAATCACTTTCCTCTTCACATACTAACTTAACAACTTCGCATATTCCCTCTATTCTTGTATCAGATTCACTTACCTAACCTCCGTAAATCAACACTGAGCTACATGCCTGACTCCCTGTCTTATACACCAGTCTTGGAGAGAATACTCAGAAAGGTGGAATGCATTCTTGTGAGCGAGCCACCCCACAATCTTCACTGCCTTATCACAAAACACAATTTATATATATATATATATATATATATATATATATATATATATATATAGCACCATGGAATCTGCCGGCGCCACGCAAACGGCAACAACAATAATATTATTACACAATTAGAATATTTTCCAGCAAAAATCCTGTCTCTAACTCTTATCAGTAGCTCCGAAATGCAGGCATGTCACTCCTCCCCCCTAGGCAAGAGGGGGGGGAGAGAGTGAGACAGTGCAAAAAGGGGAGAGAGAGAAACTGCAGGCATGAAGGTTAACCATGTGAGCGCCGTAAAGTAACAAGACAGAAGGACAGAGACTTATACGTTTGGAAACCAGAAATCTTTGACGGGAGAAACGGACTGGAGGTGCAGGGAGCTGCAGAGAGAGGATGAGGGTGACGAGATCTGTAGGACTGATGGGGGGGAGAATAGGGATCCATCAGCATTCAGGACTGGGCAAACAGGGGCGGTGGTAGGGTGGGGACCAGGGGTGTGGACCATGGTCAGCTATATTTCGGTCATTGCTGATGCGATGTTGGGAGTGGTCACCTCCTGGGCGCCATCATAGGGCGCTGGCTGGGAGGACTTCCCAGTAACACAATTATTATAATACACAAACAATCTTAAACCTTTGTGATCAATTTCTTCCTCAACCTATCCCTTTTGCTGAATAGCTCTTGCTACTCGGTACCAGGCTTCTGCTGTACGAACCAAATCGTGGTCCGACAGCTTCCCTTTCTTCTCTGTCAGTAACTTACGCCAGCTCTCTGGCTGCAATCTGCCGCACGGAGGTACGGTAATTCCACATACTTTAGCAATCTTCCTCACTTTCTTAACCATCTCTTCTCCTTCTCTATCTTCCACTAGATCACATGCTAACCAACCCTTACTGGGTTTATCTAACTTCTGTCCCATCCTCCCTATGTAAGGCGTCCCAGATATAGAGAAAGAGAGAAAAGAAGGTCTACAGTGCTCGACTGCTACGTAAGAGTGGGTTCCTACCTTTGTCTTCCCAAAACGTAGACTAGTCACTAATTCCGCCTACCCGAGGTAGCCGCGGATTGTAGCGTGGCGAGAAGTGTGTGACCAATCACTTCTCTCAACAAAGAGAAATAAGAGGGGAAAGTGTAAATAACACAGAGAGTAAGATAAGATCAAGCACAGGAATCTGTGTGACAGACAATTAAGACAACATTTCAAATAAAATACAGTGCATACATCACAGTTCAAATGCCTTTCCTTTACTCGTGTGGCCTTAGCCACCTCCCTCAACCTCGTAGTGTCCCTGTTGCGGACCCACCCGCAAGTCTCACTACCGCACAGTGATGGAAACAGCAATGCCTGCCCGAATCCAATCCCACCACAACCTAACAGTGTCCATATCCGCGGGCACTGAGAGGTTAACAGAACACTACCAGCGTCAGCGCTCTAGGCTGAAGTGTCTCACCCTCTGCAAGCCGAGTAACGTGCACAATGAGGCTAGCCAGGCCCTCAAAGTGACACCCCGGACCTGAGAAAGTAGTGAATCCACACAGACTTCCACCAGGTCCACTCCCCTTTTTCCTTTACCGCTAGAGCCACCTAGCACCTAAAAGGGGTAAACAGGCACTCACACTCCCCGGGGACTAAGCTAAACACAAACCAATACAAACACACCCAGGCAACAGTCAACATGCAGGTAAACTAGGTATCATTAACAATATAAAGACTCTGGGCAAGTTATTACCTGACTTTGATGTCCTCTTGGCAGCAGTCACAGACACTGGGACAGGTCAATCACAGGGGTAGGAACATACCGGCTAGGTGCTGCAGCAGTCTCCACCGTGTACTCAGAGGTGATCAGGCTCTTTTCCTTCCCCCAGGATTCACCCCCCCCCGTCTTCTTGGACGGCTGCCCAGGCAGGACATAACCCAGAGCCCCACGTTGGAAGCGCCAAATTGTAGTAGATTATTTTCTGCAAACCAATTAGTTTGAATGACTATCTGTTCCTGTCCAAATTAAAGATAATAAAGTTGCGTGCACGCAGAAGTAAATTCACACTGAGACACAGAGTTCAGGTTAATGAAAGAACTTCGGAGAAGTTTAATGGCTTCTAACAGAAAATGGGTGCACAGACCCTTTTAAAGGCATTATTACATCACTGAAGAATTCAAGATAACAGCAAATAGACACTATTGATTGGTCCAGGTGTTAAGTGGTTAGTTAGATACCCTCCTATCAAGAGGTGATGTCATCCTTGACACAGGGGTGGATACAAGATGTAGGCGCCATCTTATTAGCACGAGGTGTTCACTCGATGGGAGGGGTGCTTTGGCAGCCATTTTGAGTAGTTAGTATTGTTAGCTTCAAGGTTCTTTTAGTAAATACACATTTTATTATTCAGCACATTTCTTCCTGCCAAAGCATTAGCTTAGATAATTTCAAGAATTCTATAATTCTACAACAGACCTATATTTTGATGCATAGTATGTCTCTGAAATATTAAAAATGAAGGCACAGTCGCAGTTTAGAAATTGCCCTTCAATTTTGAGCTGTCTAGAGTGGAGTTTCAATGAATGTCAATGGACGGCGTGAGTTGCATTTTGTGAAAACTATCAGGACTATGGCTTAGCCGTGGACATGTTTAGTGGCAGCAGGGATAGCTGAACGTTTTGATATAAGATTTGTGTAGGTGGGCTTGAAAATGAGGGAGTGGTGGCAGTTTAGAAATCATGTCCTGATTTTTCAGCTTTTGCCAGCTCCCACTCTAGTTTTGAACATTTTGCCATTCATTCCTATGGGACCAATTTCTCCATAAGAACGATGATATTTTCCGTGAACCATTCAGCGAAACGTTCCACAAAGTAATAGCAATCTAATTGTGAACAATCCGCACGTTTCGGTATATTACTGTCTATGTAGTGTAAAAACTGTGGGAGGAGTTAGGGTGGTAAATTTGGCTATAATAAGAATATATAAGCTATGCAAGACCACTTAATAATATATATGTGAGGAAGTCCCTCACCCAGGCAGACTTTCTCCATTATAGATTCATGTTGCGTTCATACAGCGCAGCCCTTGCCAAACAGTCATACTTTTCCTCTCTCATTAGTTCATGCTCCCGCAACCCCAGACGTCTCTTTGACACCTTTAACTCACTTCTGCACCCTGCTGCGGCCACCCCTCAAACTAACTTTACAGCTGATAGCTTTGCATGCTACTTTACCGACAAGATTGAACAGCTAAGGAAACAATTCTCCCCTTCTTGCCGTTCTCTTTCTCAACCACACATAAATCATGCCTTCCCTACCCTGCAGACTTTCTCCCCGGCTACTGAACAAGAGGTGGCTGCGCTTCTCCATTCCTCTCGCCCCACCACTTGCCTGCTCGATCCTGTCCCATCCCACCTCATCAGATCTCTCTCCCCTTGTCTTGTGCCTACCCTAACACACATCTTTAACTGTTCTCTCTCTTCTGGCACTGTTCCTGCTGACCTTAAACATGCCACTGTAGTACCTATCCTGAAAAAAACATCTCTTGACCCATCCTTCCCCTCTAACTATCGTCCAAAATCTCTGCTCCCTTTCTCATCAAAGCTTTTGGAAAGACTTGTCTTTAACCGTGTGTCTCGCTTCCTCAATTCCAACTCTCTCTTTGACCCTCTTCAGTCTGGCTTCCGCCCTCTCCACTCTACTGAGACTGCTCTCATCAAAGTCACTAATTACCTAATCGCAGCTAAATCCAAAGGTCACTACTCCATATTAATTCTTCTTGACCTCTCTGCTGCCTTTGACACCGTTGATCATGCTCTCCTCCTTCAAACTCTTCAGTCGCTCAGTCTCTGTGACTCTGTCCTCTCTTGGTTTTCCTCCTATCTCTCCCAACGCTCATTCAGTGTCTCCTTTTCCAAGCATACCTCCTCCCCTTGTCCTGTCTCGGTTGGAGTTCCCCAAGGCTCTGTCCTTGGTCCCCTTCTATTTTCTCTTTATACTGCCTCTCTTGGCAAGCTTATTGCCTCTTTTGGATTCAACTACCACCTGTACGCTGATGACACTCAGATATACCTCTGCTCCCCGGACCTCTCCCCTGCCATCCTGCAACGTGTCACTGCTTGCCTTTCTTCCATCTCTGACTGGATGTCCTTACGCTTTCTGAAACTCAGTCTCTCTAAAACTGAACTCCTTGTCTTTCCTCCTCCTTATACTGATCCTCCTCTCTCACTCTCCCTTCAAGTCAGTGATATCCACATAAGTCCATCCTTGCAAGCACGCTGTCTTGGCGTCATACTTGACTCTGGCCTCACCTTTGAGCCTCACATCCAGTTTGTTGCCAAATCCTGTAGGTTCCAACTCAAAAACATAGCCCGCATCTGCCCCTTTCTTACTGAAGATGCGACCAAATAGCTTGTCCATGCTCTAGTAATTTCCCGCATGGATTACTGTAACCCTCTCCTGATTGGTCTCCCCAAAAGCCGTATTGCCCCGCTACAGTCTGTAATGAATGCTGCAGCTAGACTGTTTTTCCTTTCTAGTCGGTCCTCTCACACATCACCCCTGTGCCAGTCCTTACATTGGCTCCCTGTATCCTATAGGAGTCAATTCAAAGTGCTAGCCCATACATTTAAAGCACTGAACAATTCTAGCCCCTCTTATATCTCCTCAATGATCCATAGGTATGCCCCTTCTCGTTCTCGTACGGCCAACTCGCGCTTGCAGGACCTCTCGCGTGTGGCTCCTTTCCTATGGAATAGCCTGCCTACCGCCATCAGACTCTCCCCTAGTCTTTAATCATTTTAGAAGAGCCTTAAAACCCATCTCTTCAGGAAAGCTTATGGCCTCCCAGAGTAACCTCTACCTTACATACCTGTCTCTTGCTCTCTCTACCCTCTCCTCCAGCTCTGCTTCACCCCCACCCTATTTGATTGATATTTCCTGTCCTAACATGTCTTATACCCCACCTCCTATAGACTGTAAGCTCATTTGAGCAGGGTCCTCTTCAACCCATCATTCCTGTAAGTTTTCTTGTAATTGTCCTATTTATAGTTAAATCCCCCCTCTCATAATATTGTAAAACGCTACGGAATCTGTTGGCGCTATATAAATGGCAATAATAATAATAATTTAGTGTTCTTGCATAGCATAGTTCTTGCATAGGTTTTGGAGAGAGTGATGCCCGATCTAAACCTTGTTAAATGGAGAATTCATAAAGAGATCTATATTAGAGACCTCCTCCAAAATGCAAGAATGTTGTCTTTCAATAATCTTAAATCAAAAATTGATATTTCAGATATAGAAAGTTTCTCTTATTTAAGAATAAGATGATTTTTAAATAAATCCCTATTAAAAAAGGAAGGGGTTAAAAACAACTTGCTTTATAAAATTTTTGACAAAAAAGAAACTAAATCAATATGTTCTATTGCTATGGACCTAATCAGACAAGAGTATTCAAATACCCGGTCTACAGCTAAAAAGCAATGGGAGAATGACCTCAATGTCAAAATTTCAGATAAAACATGGTGCTCACCTATGAAATTACTTAGAAAATATATACACTGCTTAAATTTAAATGAAACTGTTTTTAAAGTTCAGCATAGGTGGTTTTTGGTACCAACTAGAATGGCAAAGATATCGGCACTTAACTCCCCTTTATGCTGGAGATGTTTATCTAAGGAGGGAAATATGTTACATATCTGGTGGGGTTGCCCAAAAATAAGTACCTTTTGGGATTCAATATATCTTTTTTTATCTCTTTTAAATATCAAAGTTAAAAAATCACCAGAAGCAGGTTTACTCCATATTAATTTGGATAGACTCCCAAGAGACCAATTATTATTGACCATCCATTCTTTGATAGCAGTGAAAGTACTAATTGCTAGATTTTGGAAACAGACAACAACGCCAGATATGAAACAGTTTACAGCACAACTGATATTTCATTTGGACATGGAGAGAGGAGTCGCATATTCAAATAATAACAGCAAATATATACACCATCTGGATAAGTGGATAAAAATGATTAAAGAGTGTTTGATGTATCTGATAATACATGTTTAATTTCTAACAGCCTTTCTTTGGTTCTTATTCGGATCCAACCAATAACTGTCGAATGATTTTTATGTATGTGTTATATGTCTTGTCATGTGAGAATGTATTTGTCTTTCGGTATTAATGTTACTGAATACCGTTTTTTCAATAAAGAGAAATTTAAATTAAATATATATGTATATATAATTTTCATTTATATATATATATATTTTTTTTCTATAATATAAAATAAATATGTTAAAAAATAAATAAAAAATATATATGTGTAAATTCGTTCTAACTGTATTTTAAAATTAATATATATATATATATATATATATATATATATATAGATATGAAAATACATGTAGAAAGAAATAATATATATATCTATATATACACATATTTACGTATATTTCACTATATATATACCTATATATAAATAAAAATAATAATATATATATATATACACACACACACACACACACACATATATATAATTCTACATATATATTTATGTAATAACTTTACATAATTAGGTCATTTTATTAATTACAATTAGCGGGACCTGCTTGACAACCCAGGCCAAATGTTCAGGGAATTTAATTTGCTAGCACTGTATTTTACCTTGTAACTTTCCAAAGATACCATAAAACCTGTACATGGGGGGTACTGTTTTACTTGGAAGACTTTGCTGAACACAAATATTAGTGTTTCAAAACAGTAAAATGTATTACGACAATATTGTCAGTGAAAGTGAAATTTTTAGAATTTTTCACACACAAATTGCACTTACACGGATGATATCATTGTGATATTGTTGTGATACATTTTACTGTTTTGAAATACTAATATTTGTGTTCAGCAAAGTCTTCCAAGTAAAACAGTACCCCCCATGTACAGATCTTCTGTATTGTATTATGTTGCCCCCAGCAGCACCCCCATTTATGCATGTTCAGGTGAGTGCAGCCAACCCCCCCTTGTTTCATATATATATATATATTTGAGAGTCTAGCCAACTCCCTGGTTTTGCACCCCTCCCTGTCACAGGTGCCTCATCCCAGGGCCCTATTTATCCTTGTACTGCAGAGAGCCCCAGATGGAATTTTTTTCCTCAAGTAAGTGGTTAATCTCATAAGAGCAGACATTAGGCTGTTAGAGTAGGACCTGCCAAAGATGGGGTACATTGACGTTGTGGCAGGCTTATGCAATGTATGATCATATAATGTAACTAAACCCCCATTATTTTTGCCTAGATTAGGTGTTTTAAAAAAAAACTAATATAATCTTTCAACATTGAAGTTGCTGTTTAGTGGATAGGTGAGTGCGCAGGATCTTCAGTATTATATATATATATATATATATATATATATATATACATATACACACACACACATATATATAATTCTACATACATATTTATGTAATAATTTTACATAATAAGGTCATTTTATTAATTACAATTAGCGGGACCTGCCTGACAACCCAGGCCAAAAGTTCAGGGAATTTAATTTGCTATTACTACATTTAACCCTGTAACTTTCCAAAGATACCATTAAACCTGTACATGGGGGGTACTGTTTTACTTGGAAGACTTTGCTGAACACAAATATTAGTGTTTCAAAACAGTAAAATGTATTACGACAATATTGTCAGTGAAAGTGAAATTTTTAGAATTTTTCACACACAAATGGCACTTACACGGATGATATCATTGTTGTGATACATTTTACTGTTTTGAAATACTAATATTTGTGTTCAGTGAAGTCTCCCAAGTATAACAGTACCCCTCATGTACAGGTTTTATGGTGTTTTCAAAAGTTACAGAGTCAAATATAAGCCGTGCGTTTCAGTTTTTTCACATTCGCCAGGTTGGTTATGTTGCCTTTGAGACCGTACAGTAGCCCAGGAATGAAAATTACCCCCATGATGGCATACCATTTGCAATAGTAGACAACCCAAGGTATTGAAAATGGGGTATGTTCAGTCTTTTTTAGTAGCCACTTAGTTACGCTGGCCAAAATTGGCGTTCAAATTAGTTTTTTGCATTTTCACACACAAACAAATATTAACACTAACTTTGGCCAGTGTTTGTGACTAAGTGGCTACTAAAAAAGACTGGACATACCCCATTTGAAATACCTTGGGTTGTCTACTTTTGCAAATGGTATGCCATCATGGGGGTAATTCTTATTCCTGGGCTACCATACTGTCTCAAAGACACCATAACCAATCTGACTAATTTCAATGTGAAAAAACTGAAAAATGTAACATGCTATATTTGACCCTGTAACTTCCCAAAACACCATAAAACCTGTACATAAGGGGTACTGTTTTACACGTGAGACATCGCTGAATACAAATATGTGTATTTTATTGCAGTATAATGAAACATTTTTGTACAAATTATTTTTTTCTCTCATTTCTTTACATTTTATTCATATTAAATTGTTTCATATCTAAATATTTGATGTTAAATAAAAGCCCTGTTTCCCCTGAATAAAACGATATATAATAAGTGTGGGTGCACATAATATGAAAGAGGCGAATTACGCCTGAACAGACATATAGCGCAAATTCAAGTTTTTGTTTACGTTTTGTTTTGATCACAACGTGTACATTTGGTCCAGTCCTTAACCCCTTAAGGACACAGCTTCAGAAGCTTGACTTACGCTTAATGACACAAGCAATTTTTGCATTATATTGCTTTTTGCGTTCAACTGCAATTTGCATCTCTCTCATTTATTGCACCGACACATATTATATACTGTTTTTTAAAGGACAGAAAGGGCTTTAATTTGATATAACATATATATATATATATATATAAATGCTTACTTATTATAAAAAAAATACAGAAAAATGCAAAAAAAATGAAAAATATTGTTTTTTTTTACAGTTTTTGCAATAATAATGTGTGCATAATTAGTGCAGGTTAAGGAAAGTAATTAAAAATAAATTTATTTATTTGTTCTGATTTACAGAATATATAATGTGTCTGGGATTTTAAGGTTTTTTTTGGTAGTTACAGGTCACAAAGCACAAGGAGTAAAATAAACTTTTAATGTGGAGCGATTTTAGAATTTGGTATGTTTGTCTTGTAAGCCTAATAGCCATAAAAGAAAACAAAATTGCCACACAAAAGTATATATTTATATAAAGTAGACATCACGGGCTATTTACCTAAGGTTGTTTTGACACTTTCTACGTAGCCATTTCACCGCCAACCTCTGCTAAATATTGGAGTAAAATTGTGTTCTTTTTGGTTTTTGGCACACAAACTTATAACAGAGAAATTCTCGTGTATATTTTGTAAAGTTGGTGTGTGCTATTCCTGTACAAAGTTTTATCTTGTGTTCAGTTACATCTGCTGAGTAAAATGGCACCCCCATTGTATGTCTTTGGCACTATTTCGTGAAGTTACAGTGCCATTTAGGTGACCTGTCCTTTTCAGTATTCACAGTAGATTTTTGAGAGACGGATTTAATGAACCTATGCATCCATTTGGGGTATTATAACAGTTTGGCTGTTCAAAAAAACCCCACAAAGGCCTACCATTTGTAAAAGTAGACACTCCAGGGTATCTCATAAGGTGCATATTGTGCCTTAACATGCTCCCATTTTTTCACCAATATATGCCAAATTATGTGGTAAAAAATAATTTTGTGCGTTTTTTACATATGGATTGCATTTTTGCTAGGCATTTTGTATATTTCACATGTGCCACTAAGTTTAAACCCCCCAAATTACGCTCAGCTAAGTCTTCTGAGTAAAAGGACACCCCCATTGTATGTCTTTGGCACTATTTCGTGAAGTTACAGTGCCATATAGGAGACCTGTCCTTTTCAGTATTCAAAGTAGAATTTTGAGAGACAGATTTAATGAGCCTATGCGTCCATTTGGGGTATTATAACAGTTTGACTGTTCAAAAAAAACCCACAAAGGCCTACCATTTGTAAAAGTAGACACTCCAGGGTATCTCATAAGGTGCATATTGTGCCTTAACATGCTCCCATTTTTTCACCAATATATGCCAAATTATGTGGTAAAAAATTATTTTGTGCGTTTTTTACATATGGATTGCATTTTTGCTAGGCATTTTGTATATTTCACATGTGCCACTAAGTTCAAACCCCCCAAATTATGCTCAGCTAAGTCTTCTGAGTAAAAGGACACCCCCATTGTATGTCTTTGGCACTATTTCGTGAAGTTACAGTGCCATATAGGAGACCTATCCATTTCAGTATTTACAGTACAATTTTGAGAGATGGATTTAATTGGCCTATGCTTCAATTTGGGACATTATTGCAGTTGGAAAGTTCATAAAAACCCACAAAGGCCTACCATTTCTTAAAGTAGACACCCCAGGGTATTTCAAAAGGCATATTTTAAACCTTAGCGTAGGATAATTTTTTTGTTAGTTTGTACCAAGTCTAGTTACAATGAGCATTTTTTCTGCCTTTTTGACACACACTTGGAGATGTTACTGTATATTTTGTAATCCTTATGTGTGCTATGGCAGTAGAACACCTAATATGTTGCTCAGCTATGTCCTCTTAGTGCTGCAATACCCCCATGTGTACCCTTTTCGGGGATATGTGGATGTTGAAGGGGCACATTGGAGACCAAGCCATATCAGTTTTTACCGAACTTTGAATTTTGACGCTCGGCCCATGTGCAATTTCCAAGCATCTTAGCAGGTTTTAAGTTCAAATTACCCCACAAAGGCCTACCATTTCTTAAAGTAGACACCCCAGGGCATTTCAAAAGGCATATTTTAAACCTTAGCGTTGGATCATTTTTTTGTTAGTTTGTACCAAGTTTAGTTACAATTAGCATGTTTTCTGCCTTTTTGACACACACTTGGAGATATTGCTGTATATTTTGCAATCCTTATGTGTGCTAAGGCAGTAGAACACCTAATATGTTGCTCAGCTATGTCATCTTAGTGCAACAATACCCCCATGTGTACCCTTTTCAGGGATATGTGGATGTTGAAGGGGCACATTGGAGACCAAGCCATATCATTTTTACCGAACTTTGAATTTTGACGCTCGGCCCATGTGCAATTTCTAAGCATCTTAGCAGGTTTTAAGTTCAAATTACCCCACAAAGGCCTACCATTTCTTAAAGTAGACACCCCAGGGCATTTCAAAAGGCATATTTTAAACCTTAGCGTTGGATCATTTTTTTATTAGTTTGTACCAAGTTTAGTTACAATTAGCATGTTTTCTGCCTTTTTGACACACACTTGGAGATATTGCTGTATATTTTGCAATCCTTATGTGTGCTAAGGCAGTAGAACACCTAATATGTTGCTCAGCTATGTCATCTTAGTGCAACAATACCCCCATGTGTACCCTTTTCAGGGATATGTGGATGTTGAAGGGGCACATTGGAGACCAAGCCATATCATTTTTACCGAACTTTGAATTTTGACGCTCGGCCCATGTGCAATTTCTAAGCATCTTAGCAGGTTTTAAGTTCAAATTACCCCACAAAGGCCTACCATTTCTTAAAGTAGACACCCCAGGGCATTTCAAAAGGCATATTTTAAACCTTAGCGTTGGATCATTTTTTTGTTAGTTTGTACCAAGTTTAGTTACAATTAGCATTTTTTCTGCCTTTTTGACACACACTTGGAGATATTGCTGTATATTTTGCAATCCTTATGTGTGCTATGGCAGTAGAACACCTAATATGTTGCTCAGCTATGTCATCTTAGTGCAACAATACCCCCATGTGTACCCTTTTCAGGGATATGTGGATGTTGAAGGGGCACATTGGAGACCAAGCCATATCATTTTTACCGAACTTTGAATTTTGACGCTCGGCCCATGTGCAATTTCTAAGCATCTTAGCAGGTTTTAAGTTCAAATTACCCCACAAAGGCCTACCATTTCTTAAAGTAGACACCCCAGGGCATTTCAAAAGGCATATTTTAAACCTTAGCGTTGGATCATTTTTTTGTTAGTTTGTACCAAGTTTAGTTACAATTAGCATTTTTTCTGCCTTTTTGACACACACTTGGAGATATTGCTGTATATTTTGCAATCCTTATGTGTGCTATGGCAGTAGAACACCTAATATGTTGCTCAGCTATGTCATCTTAGTGCAACAATACCCCCATGTGTACCCTTTTCAGGGATATGTGGATGTTGAAGGGGCACATTGGAGACCAAGCCATATCATTTTTACCGAACTTTGAATTTTGACGCTCGGCCCATGTGCAATTTCTAAGCATCTTAGCAGGTTTTAAGTTCAAATTACCCCACAAAGGCCTACCATTTCTTAAAGTAGACACCCCAGGGCATTTCAAAAGGCATATTTTAAACCTTAGCGTTGGCTCATTTTTTTGTTAGTTTGTACCAAGTTTAGTTACAATTAGCATTTTTTTCTGCCTTTTTGACACACACTTGGAGATATTGCTGTATATTTAGCAATCCTTATGTGTGCTATGGCAGTATAACACCTAATATGTTGCTCAGCTATGTCCTCTTAGTGCAACAATACCCCCATGTGTACCTTTTTCAGGGTTATGTGGATGTTGAAGGGGCACCTTGGAGACACATCACTTTCATATTTTTCAAAAGTGGATGCTGGGCCAAAGTGTTATTTTAGCAGCCCAGGACTGCAAATTACCTCTCAAAGACCACATATATTTTTAAGTATAAGCAGCTCATCAATTCAAATTATGAACAAGTGCATACTATTTGCTGTGAAAAGGGGGAATAGTTGGCTTAAACCTATCTGGGGGTAGTACCCAGTAATCTGTGTCACGGGCAACGCTGTCACGGATTCCAAAACACAGACAGACTACAAAGAGAGAGAACACAGAGAGAGACACTTGTAATACCGGTCCTTAGAATGGCCGGGCTATACAAGCAGAGAATAGTCAAGGTACAAGCCGAGGTCAAAGGGGTAAAGAGAAACGGAACAACGATAGGACAAGCCGAGGTCAAGGATCAGAGAAGACAGGATAAACGGGAGACAAAGCCAAGATTTGGTAACCAGACAGTTGACTAAATTCACACCCCAAAACTGGTCTGCTTATTCGGCCTGGGTGTGGAAAACTTTAAAACAGTGGCCAATACATAGGCCGGGCTGAGAGGGGCAATCAGGGCAGTAATAGCTAGTCTCAACTCTTACCCCCCTCTTGTAACACACCCTGCATCTTTTCTGGGGGTTTTTCTTTCTGGGGGTTGATGGAATCTTGAAGCAGAAGTGACCTACCTCCATTCTTCTGCTAGGCTCCACTGATGGTCCCCCTCTGTGGCACTCAAGTAACCCAGAAATGAGCTGAAATTGAAATGAAAGGAATGTACATTTCAGCTCAGCATTTGCCTTTTTAAAAATAATAAAGGCATTGTGGACTGCCGTCTGCATTATATATATGCCCACTTTTTTATACCATGCCCTGGTTTTGCGCATGATTAGATACGGCTGCATTAGTTGATCGGACAGATCAACTCCCCCCATATGCCGATTATATTGCTGTATGCAGACTGGCACCCGTTTATATTCCTCTCTGCCACGAACTGCGACCCTGCGAGTGTTTTCCCCGTGGATGGTAGTTAGGATGAAAACCTCCTTTTTATCGCGGTACTTGAGTGCCAGCAGTTCATTCTGGCAGAGAGCTGCTGTTTCCCCCTTTTTTAATTTTTTTTTCTGCTAGAGCCTTTGGGAAACCTGTGCGACTCTTCCTGATAGTGCCACAGGCCACGGTCTCAAAACAGTACAGCATTTGTAAGAGTGGGATGCTGTTATAAAAGTTATCGATGTATAAGTGATAACCATAGTTAAGTAAGGGCATTATTAAATCCCAGACAATTTTCCCACTTGTCCCTATTATATCTGGGCAACTTGGGGGATCAATGTGGCTATCCCTTCCTTCGTATACACGGAAGGTGTATACATAGCCACTGCCACTTTCACATAATTTATAAAATTTGATCCCATACCGGGATCTTTTGGATGGGATATATTGTTTAAATCCCAGTCTTCCCTTATATTTCATGAGGGACTCATCAATTGAAATGTGTTTTTTGGGGGTGTAAATAGTGGCAAATTTTTCATTTAAGTGGGAAATTAGAGGGCGTATTTAATAAAGAATGTCATACTGCGGATGACCTTTTGGGGGGCACTTCATATTGTCATTAAAGTGCATAAAACGCAGTATGTCCTCATATCGCTCCCTATGCATTGTCTGGGAAAAAATGGGGGTATTAAAAATAGGATTTTTAGTCCAATACATTCTAATTGTGGGCTTTTTAACTATCCCCATTAACATTGTCGGTGCCCAGAATTGTTTAATTTCTGGCACACTGGTTGGGTACCATCTCTCTGTCCTGGCGATTCGGGAGTCTTGGTTGCGTGCAAGATATTGCTCCGCATACAGATTTGTCTGGGTAACTACCCCAAAAAAATCATCCCTCAAAAACAGCTCCATACAATCCAGCGCATTATAGCCAGACAGGTCAGCCTGTATGCCAGGATTGGCAGTGAACACTGGGATGTCTGGCGAAAAATGATTAGGGGGTACCCAGTTTTAATTTTGAGAGATGGATTTAATTGGCCTATGCTTCAATTTGGGACATTATTGCAGTTGGAAAGTTCATAAAAACCCACAAAGGCCTACCATTTCTTAAAGTAGACACCCCAGGGTATTTCAAAAGGCATATTTTAAACCTTAGCGTAGGATAATTTTTTTGTTAGTTTGTACCAAGTCTAGTTACAATGAGCATTTTTTCTGCCTTTTTGACACACACTTGGAGATGTTACTGTATATTTTGTAATCCTTATGTGTGCTATGGCAGTAGAACACCTAATATGTTGCTCAGCTATGTCCTCTTAGTGCTGCAATACCCCCATGTGTACCCTTTTCGGGGATATGTGGATGTTGAAGGGGCACATTGGAGACCAAGCCATATCAGTTTTTACCGAACTTTGAATTTTGACGCTCGGCCCATGTGCAATTTCCAAGCATCTTAGCAGGTTTTAAGTTCAAATTACCCCACAAAGGCCTACCATTTCTTAAAGTAGACACCCCAGGGCATTTCAAAAGGCATATTTTAAACCTTAGCGTTGGATCATTTTTTTGTTAGTTTGTACCAAGTTTAGTTACAATTAGCATGTTTTCTGCCTTTTTGACACACACTTGGAGATATTGCTGTATATTTTGCAATCCTTATGTGTGCTAAGGCAGTAGAACACCTAATATGTTGCTCAGCTATGTCATCTTAGTGCAACAATACCCCCATGTGTACCCTTTTCAGGGATATGTGGATGTTGAAGGGGCACATTGGAGACCAAGCCATATCATTTTTACCGAACTTTGAATTTTGACGCTCGGCCCATGTGCAATTTCTAAGCATCTTAGCAGGTTTTAAGTTCAAATTACCCCACAAAGGCCTACCATTTCTTAAAGTAGACACCCCAGGGCATTTCAAAAGGCATATTTTAAACCTTAGCGTTGGATAATTTTTTTGTTAGTTTGTACCAAGTTTAGTTACAATTAGCATTTTTTTCTGCCTTTTTGACACACACTTGGAGATATTGCTGTATATTTTGCAATCCTTATGTGTGCTAAGGCAGTAGAACACCTAATATGTTGCTCAGCTATGTCATCTTAGTGCAACAATACCCCCATGTGTACCCTTTTCAGGGATATGTGGATGTTGAAGGGGCACATTGGAGACCAAGCCATATCATTTTTACCGAACTTTGAATTTTGACGCTCGGCCCATGTGCAATTTCTAAGCATCTTAGCAGGTTTTAAGTTCAAATTACCCCACAAAGGCCTACCATTTCTTAAAGTAGACACCCCAGGGCATTTCAAAAGGCATATTTTAAACCTTAGCGTTGGCTCATTTTTTTGTTAGTTTGTACCAAGTTTAGTTACAATTAGCATTTTTTTCTGCCTTTTTGACACACACTTGGAGATATTGCTGTATATTTAGCAATCCTTATGTGTGCTATGGCAGTATAACACCTAATATGTTGCTCAGCTATGTCCTCTTAGTGCAACAATACCCCCATGTGTACCTTTTTCAGGGTTATGTGGATGTTGAAGGGGCACCTTGGAGACACATCACTTTCATATTTTTCAAAAGTGGATGCTGGGCCAAAGTGTTATTTTAGCAGCCCAGGACTGCAAATTACCTCTCAAAGACCACATATATTTTTAAGTATAAGCAGCTCATCAATTCAAATTATGAACAAGTGCATACTATTTGCTGTGAAAAGGGGGAATAGTTGGCTTAAACCTATCTGGGGGTAGTACCCAGTAATCTGTGTCACGGGCAACGCTGTCACGGATTCCAAAATACAGACAGACTACAAAGAGAGAGAACACAGAGAGAGACACTTGTAATACCGGTCCTTAGAATGGCCGGGCTATACAAGCAGAGAATAGTCAAGGTACAAGCCGAGGTCAAAGGGGTAAAGAGAAACGGAACAACGATAGGACAAGCCGAGGTCAAGGATCAGAGAAGACAGGATAAACGGGAGACAAAGCCAAGATTTGGTAACCAGACAGTTGACTAAATTCACACCCCAAAACTGGTCTGCTTATTCGGCCTGGGTGTGGAAAACTTTAAAACAGTGGCCAATACATAGGCCGGGCTGAGAGGGGCAATCAGGGCAGTAATAGCTAGTCTCAACTCTTACCCCCCTCTTGTAACACACCCTGCATCTTTTCTGGGGGTTTTTCTTTCTGGGGGTTGATGGAATCTTGAAGCAGAAGTGACCTACCTCCATTCTTCTGCTAGGCTCCACTGATGGTCCCCCTCTGTGGCACTCAAGTAACCCAGAAATGAGCTGAAATTGAAATGAAAGGAATGTGCATTTCAGCTCAGCATTTGCCTTTTTAAAAATAATAAAGGCATTGTGGACTGCCGTCTGCATTATATATATGCCCACTTTTTTATACCATGCCCTGGTTTTGCGCATGATTAGATACGGCTGCATTAGTTGATCGGACAGATCAACTCCCCCCATATGCCGATTATATTGCTGTATGCAGACTGGCACCCGTTTATATTCCTCTCTGCCACGAACTGCGACCCTGCGAGTGTTTTCCCCGTGGATGGTAGTTAGGATGAAAACCTCCTTTTTATCGCGGTACTTGAGTGCCAGCAGTTCATTCTGGCAGAGAGCTGCTGTTTCCCCCTTTTTTAATTTTTTTTTCTGCTAGAGCCTTTGGGAAACCTGTGCGACTCTTCCTGATAGTGCCACAGGCCACGGTCTCAAAACAGTACAGCATTTGTAAGAGTGGGATGCTGTTATAAAAGTTATCGATGTATAAGTGATAACCATAGTTAAGTAAGGGCATTATTAAATCCCAGACAATTTTCCCACTTGTCCCTATTATATCTGGGCAACTTGGGGGATCAATGTGGCTATCCCTTCCTTCGTATACACGGAAGGTGTATACATAGCCACTGCCACTTTCACATAATTTATAAAATTTGATCCCATACCGGGATCTTTTGGATGGGATATATTGTTTAAATCCCAGTCTTCCCTTATATTTCATGAGGGACTCATCAATTGAAATGTGTTTTTTGGGGGTGTAAATAGTGGCAAATTTTTCATTTAAGTGGGAAATTAGAGGGCGTATTTAATAAAGAATGTCATACTGCGGATGACCTTTTGGGGGGCACTTCATATTGTCATTAAAGTGCATAAAACGCAGTATGTCCTCATATCGCTCCCTATGCATTGTCTGGGAAAAAATGGGGGTATTAAAAATAGGATTTTTAGTCCAATACATTCTAATTGTGGGCTTTTTAACTATCCCCATTAACATTGTCGGTGCCCAGAATTGTTTAATTTCTGGCACACTGGTTGGGTACCATCTCTCTGTCCTGGCGATTCGGGAGTCTTGGTTGCGTGCAAGATATTGCTCCGCATACAGATTTGTCTGGGTAACTACCCCAAAAAAATCATCCCTCAAAAACAGCTCCATACAATCCAGCGCATTATAGCCAGACAGGTCAGCCTGTATGCCAGGATTGGCAGTGAACACTGGGATGTCTGGCGAAAAATGATTAGGGGGTACCCAGTCATCTGTGCCATATTGAACATTAGGGGAATCAGCGATTTCCTCTGATGTTACTGCAGAATCTGGCACATAGTCCCTGTCCCCTGCGTCACTCCCTGCGTCACTCTCTGAGGCAATGTCGGTCGCCTCTGAGTCAGCGGCTAACAGGGCATAAGCCTCCTCTGCGCTATACTTTCGCAACATTGTTAATACAGTTAACAAAGAAACAAGAAAACTTTAAATAACTAAACTTTTTTTTTTTTTTTTTACCCCTAACTAAATTCCCCAATTACCACTAAATTCCACCCACCCAGCTAACTAAATCACAAATTAATAAAATAAAATAATAAAATTGAACCCCTTAGGGTTACAAAAAAAATAAAATTTAACCCTTAAGTGTAAAAAAAAAATAGATCACAGTAAAGTACTGTGACCTGTATATTGATCACTGCTAGCAGTGATCAAGCAGCAGGGAAAGGGTTAATTTTTTTTTTTAGACAGGGGAAAGGGATAGGAAATTTTTATTACAACTTAGCTAATATTCAGGGAAACAATGTAGCACCGATCCGTCTCTCTCCACTTCACAAACCCACAAGAGGTGGAGGGAGGCGGATCAGATGTCCCAGCAGCATTGTGACCGCTGTGACTGGCTGTCACAGCGATCACATGGACTGGGACATCGCGATTTGCTGTTGCTGGTCTGCCCCTGATTCGGAGGCACCCAGCAACAGCGTTAACCCCGCGATCGCCGGCACTGCGGCGATCGCGGGGTTAATTTTACCGCGTGACGGACGAGGTCCGTCACCCGTCGTTAAGGGCATCCCCAGGATGACGGACCTCGTCCGTCACCCGTCCTGAAGGGGTTAAGGGGCTAAGGGTGTATAATGGTTTATATATACATATAATTATTTATTTTTTTACAGGCATTAAATTGATTGATACCTTCTCACTATAATGGAAGACAGATATATTTTATTGGGTGGTGGCTAAGGGCTTGTGTGTCCTTAGCCACCTGGGCGGGACATGGGTGACAATTGTTGGGGATTTGCAATAGCATGTAAACTTAATTACCTGAAGCCCATGGTGGGAGCTAAGGAGGAATTACAGAAATACAAATTATATACAGAATTACAAATGATCTGATATTTTTAATGCTATGTATTTTTAATATTTTTCTAAATCCGATATTTAAACCAATAATTGTCTCCTGATAAGCCTTTAACGTAGGTAATATATTCAGATCAAACAGATAAAAGGTTTAGTGATAGGCAGTAAACTTCTTGTAAATGTTATCGGCTGGAATACTATTTAGGCCTAGAGTTGGTTAGATTTTCATTTTTAAATGTTAAATTAAAATCTGTCTGATCACTTGCTTTCCACCTCTCCATTCTTTGTCATTTCTCATGTAAACACATAAAATCTCTGAAAAATGGAGGATATATTTTTGCATTTACTATTCTTTCCTGCCTTTTTATTTTATAGATTGCACAATGGTATCACTTTCAGAAACATTTTGGATTCATAAAAACCTTAAGCTCAAATAAGGATGAGAACATCAAAATCTTTATGTACATGTTTCTACCTGCTGATTATAACTGAGAACATTTTGGGTAAGATATGTACAAGTGCACACAAATCTATATATAAAATGTATGTGGATCAATGTTTATTTTAGTTGGATTTTTATGAAAGCAATACATAAGTACAATAATGAATAATTTCCTTTGCATGTAACTGCAATTTGTATATAAAATTTATGATTTTTTTTAATTTTTATGCAACAAACAAGTACTGCAAATTATATCATTTCAAAAGATAATGAAACTTACAAAGCAGTTTACTAGAGGGTTATTTACTAATGTAAGAATTTTAAGGGAATTCAAAATTAATTCAAATTTAAGGCCACGGTAACCAAACTGAAATCATAGCTGGCTTTGTAAATTCACGTTGAATTCTTACTTTAGTGAATAAACCTGCTACTAAAACGAGAATTGTTGGGAATTCAAGTGCGTTTCATATTGTAGGTTAAAATAGCTTGATTGGTCAAAGGTTTCCATGTCAGCTAAGCTTCCAGTTCACCTATTTTGGTGTAAAATTTGAAATCCATTCTCTTTTAATTCCCAACAATTCTCACTTTAGTAAGTAACCCATATATCAAAGTTTATACCAGATTTGAAGATAGAACATCACTGCTGAATTACACTGAACAAAATTATAAATGCAACACTCATGAGCTGAACTCAAAGATCTATGTACACAAATGGCCTATTTCTCTCAAATATTGTTCACAAATCTGTCTAAATCTGTGTTAGTTAGCACTTCTCCTTTGCCGAGATAATCCATCCACCTCACAGGTGTGGCACATCAATATGCTGATTAGACAGCATGATTATTACAATAAAAGGCCATAAATTGTGCAGTTTTACTATATTAGGAGGGTCTGGGGAGGAGGCGGGGGAGGGTCTGAAAACCAGTCAGTATCTGGTGTAAGCACCATTTGCAACACATCTCCTTCACATAGAGTCGATAAGGTTATTGATTGTGGCCTGTGGAATGTTGGTCCACTCCCCCTCAATGGCTGTGCAAAGTTGCTGGATATTAGCAGGACCTGGAACATGCTGTCGTATATGCCGATCCAGAGTATCCCAAACATGCTCAATGGGTGACATATCCAGTGAGTATGCTGTCCATGCAAGAACTGGGATGTTTTCAGCTTCCAGGAATTGTGTACAGATCCTTGTAACATGGGGCCGTGCATTATCATGCTGCAACATAAGGTGATGGTCGTGGATGAATGGCACAACAATGGGCCTCAGGATCTCATCACAGTATCTCTGTGCATTCAAAATGCCATCAATAAAATGCACCTGTGTTCGTTCTCCATAACATACACTCACCGACACCATGGACCACTCGATCCACATCGCTGACATCAGCAAACCGCACACCCACACAACGACATACAAGCTGTCTGCCATCTGCCCTGTACAGTGAAAACCGGGATTCATCCATGAAGAGAACACCTCTCCAAAGTGCCAGACGCCATCGAATGTGAGCATCTGCCCACTCAAGTCGGTTACGACGACGAACTGCAGTCAGGTCGAGACCCCGATGAGGACAACGAGCATGCAGATGAGCATCCCTGAGAAGGTTTCTGACAGTTTGTGCAGTCAGGTCGAGACCCCGATGAGGACAACGAGCATGCAGATGAGCATCCCTGAGAAGGTTTCTGACAGTTTGTGCAGTCAGGTCAAGACCACGATGAGGACAACGAGCATGCAGATGAGCATCCCTGAGAAGGTTTCTGACAGTTTGTGCAGAAATTGTTATGCAAACCGATTGTTGCTGCAGCTGTTCGTGTGGCTGGTGTCAGACAATCTTGGAGGTGAAGATGCTGGCTGTAGAGTTCCTAGGCTGGTGTGGTTACATGTGGTCTGCATTTGTGAGGCTGGTTGGATGTAAATTTCTCTGAAATGCCTTTGGAGACGGCTTATGGTAGAGAAATAAACATTCAATTAATGGGCAACAGCTCTGGTGGACATTCCTGCAGTCAGCATGGCAATTGCACGCTCCCTCAAAACCTGTGACATCTCTGGCATTGTGCTGTGTGATAAAACTGCACATTTTTGAGTGGCCTTTTATTGTGGCCAGCCTAAGACACACCTGTGCAATAATCATGCTGTCTAATCAGCATCTTGATATGCCACATCTGTGAGGTGGATGGATTATCTCGGCAAAGGAGAAGTGCTCACTAACACAGATTTAGACAGATTTGTGAACAATATTTGAGAGAAATAGGCCTTTTGTATACATAGAAAAAGTCTTAGATCTTTGCCCTTGGCTCTTGGTTAGTGCTCTGGTTCCTGACTAGTAGTCCAGCTCAAATAGTACTTCGGGTTTTGGCTAGAACTCCTGCTTGGCTAGTGTGTTCCTATTGACCCTGAGGAACCTATGCAAATAGGACTCATCCACTGCAAAGTGATGCGTGAGGAAAAAGACCGGAGGAGAGGCCATGGTCTATGTTTCTATTGTGGAGAAAGAGGGCATTTCATCTCTCTCTGCCCAATTCGTCCACCTAGGCAAAGACCTCTTCTATTGGGTGCCCTACCGACTTATCCAGTCAACTCAGAGATACAGTTTGAATGCTGCCACGGTTGCTGCCAGCCATGTCCCCGTTCTGTAATACAGAAGGGTACTCAGACTGTAATGAATAACCTACCCAGTACCCCTGAGAGATCTGAACCTCCGCCGGAAAATATTCATGTTAGAGTTGGTACCATCACCACTTCATGTCAACCTAAAGAGGAGTTACCTGGTCCAGAGAATAAGACTCCTGAGATCAAGGTACTTGCCGCTCGCACCGAATCCTTGACCGATCTTAACCTCTCTCCAGTAGTTTCTGAGACATCTTCTCCTTGTTTGATGGAGAAAGCTCCTCCTTCTGGCTGTACCTATGCCTTGAATGGGACTCTAGTCCGTAATGAGGACTTAAACATTTTTGAAAAGGCTCTACAGGCTATGCCCTCCGCTCCTGCTGGCAAAACCAGAGCCAAGAAATCTAAAAAGTGTCCTGAGCCGTAGTTGCTGTAAGGGGGTACTGTCAGGATTCGAACCTGAGTACTTGGCAGTTCTGGTCCTGCTTCCTACCTCTGAACCACAGTAGCTTTGTTTCTTACCAGCTATTTCAGTTCTATTGATCCTGACTTATCTGCAGCACTGGGGGATGGCCCTTGTCGATAGCCATGCTTCACCTGATCCTGATCAGATATCAGCGGGGTATATAAACTCGCCCTGTGATCTGGATCAAGTCTTTGATCCGGTTGTGTGTGTTCCGTACCAGTGTCCTGTCTATTGCTTCATATTGACCCCGGCTCCTGGCATCGTTTACTCTGACCTCTGGCATCCCTTGACTCTGGCTATTCCTCAATGTTCCTGTCCTTTGGCAACCTTTGACCTTGGCTATTCCTTGACTATCCTGCTATCCTGCATTTTGGAATTTCATCCTGCACAGCCCCTGTGCACAGATCCACAGGCCAGGTGAATTCTTACCTGACCACCTTGGCCTGTGGCTATTTGCAAGGGAGAGCAACATATCTGCGCTACAGACTCCCAACTCAGGTAAGACCCTGACAGTTGGATAATAAGTCAACTAATCAGAATACTTTCACAGCAAACTTTTAATAGATGCTTTTAGCTTAGTAAGATCACTATTTAGGTTGCCAGCCTCCCTTGCTTTCCTTTAAAAAGATGATTTTAATAACCTTTTTTATAACACCATGTGCGTTCGTTAAATAGACCCCACCAGCTGGGATCAGGGAGATGGACAGTGATATTTCCACTACCCATTATTTTTTTTTATGGTTAAAACCTCAATTATAGCAATTGTCTTAAAACTTCCCCCCCCCCCTTTTTTTTTTTTTTTTTTACTTATTTTTATTTTTTAATCTAGAACTCTTTAATGTGGAGACAGGCTAGCAAGTGCAAGTCAGCTACCACATAATCCAACATTTTGCTTATTTTTTTTTAACTATTTGACGATTTGGGCAAATAGTCTGGATTTATTTTTAAATCAGGGCCTGCATTTGAAGCATTCAGTCTGGATTTCAGCCATCTGACAGTATAAAATAACTTTTAATGGATATATTAAAATGTAAAATAGAAAAGATAAAAGCAAAACAAAAGCTATTTTACATTTTAATATATCTATTAAAAGTTATTTTTTATGCCCATTTCATTGTGACTATATTTACCAAAATGTTGAGACACTCTATGGTAGTTTTTTTCTTTTCTTTTCTTTTCTTTTCTTTTTTGTATGCATATAAATTCACCATTTAGGGGTTACCCCCCATTTTGTTTCTACCCATATTCGTGCCTCATATTCATATCTAGGCTCTCCTTTTTTCTTTTTTAGTTTATTACTAACAAACATTTTAAATTTTTCTTCCATGACATTAATTTCTTTAACACCTCTATTGATAGTAACTATCATTCTGCATAATTTGATTAACAGTGACTCACTCATAAATATTAGACATCAACAATATTACATATGTTCATTGAGATTAATCCTATATCCTCATATACACTTCACGCCTCCAGCTGTTACGTTCTGATCACATAGTATATTTATACTCAGTCTTATTAGTGTCTAAAGCTAAGTGATCAGCAATTTTGACCAATACAACCCCAACCCCCCCTTATTTTCCCCTCTACTCTATATTTATTTGATATTGTCATTATCACCAGATTCATTTTACTTTGCCAAGTCTAAACAGATCATCAGATTCATTGGCAAGTTCCTCTCTTATAACATACAATGTAATTTACAACAGAATATTCAACAATAAACATTTTCATGACAATATTTCACTACTCCAAGATATTTAATTAACTATGACATTAAAGGCCCACTATAGTGCCAGGAAAACATACTCGTGTCTTGACCTAGAGCATTTTTCCACTAATCTCCAAACTCTCCTTTTACCTATCTCAAACCTCACCTGTCCTAGCTCTGCAGCCTCCTTCTACAATTCCACCCTCTCCTCTCAACTAGACATCATGGCACCTCCTACATTTAAACTCAGCAAGCGCCCCCAACAACAACCTTGGCACACCAAGATGACTCGATACCTCCAAAAATGCTCCAGAACTGCTGAACGCTGTTGGAGAAAGTCTCGCTGTGCGTCTATGCTGCACTCATACAGCTTGGCTCTATCCTCTGCTCCAGTCCTACTGCCCCACCACCTGCTCCGTAGATCCAATTCCCTTGCATCTTATCCGTACTCTGTCTTCTTCTCTTTCTCTACCTCTCAATAAAATTCTCAATCTCTCTCTCTCTTCTGGCATATTTCCATCGCCCTTCAAACATGCAACTATAACTCCAATTCTAAAGAAGCCCAACCTTGACCCTATCTCCCCATCCAACTACCGTCCTATCTTGCTACTGCCTTTTGCCTCCAAGATCCTTGAAAGAGTTGTGTATGCGAGATTGACAGACTTCCTCGGGTCCAACTCTCTGCTAGACCCGCTTCAGTCTGGTTTCCGCGCTAAGCACTCTGTGGAAACGGCACTGACCAAAGTATCCAATGATATACTTGCTACAAAATCTCATGGTTACTACTCTATTCAAATTCTCCTTGACATTTCTGCGGCTTTTGGCACTGTTGATCATCAACAGCTTTTTCTCATCCTCTGCAATATCGGTCTACAAGGTATTGCTCTCTCCTGGTGCTCCTGCTACCTCTCCCAGCACTCTTTCAGTGTTTCCTTCTCTGGCTCTGCTTCTTCTCCCCAACTCCTCTCTGTTGATGTCCCCCCAAGGTTCAGTTCTTGGTCCCCTACTGTTCTCCATCTATACTGCCTCCCTTGGTAAGCTCATTAGCTCTTTTGGCTTCCAATATAATTTCTATGTGGTTGACATGCAAATCTATTTGTCCTCTCCTGATCTCTCCCCATCCCCCTTGACTAGTGTCTCTGACTGCCTCTCTATTTCTAACTGGATGGCTACCCACTTCCTTAAACTCAACTTGGCCAAAACTAAAATTCTGGTCTTTCCTGCCTCAAGTGTTGCTACTCCTGTGTCTGTCTCCCTCCAAGTCCAAGGTGCTACCATCAGCTCCACCACGCAGGCTCGCTGCCTAGGTGTTCTCTTTGACTCCGACTCTCCTTCACGCCTCATGTTCAGTCTATCACCAAATCCTGCCGCTTCCGTTTCAAAAACATTGCGCGCCTCCGACCCTACCTAATGGCAGATGCGACTATGGTGCTGGTCCATTCCACTGTCCCTTCTCCTCCGTTAGATGCTCACCCAGTCTCCACCCCTTCAAAAAATCATTAAAAAACCCACTTCTTCATAAAAGCGTATTAATTAACCTTTTAATAGCTCCCGACTGATTCCTCTCTTGCAACTGTCATTAGTCTAATACTATTGTAATGACCACCTGTGTGTCAGAGGGGTGTATGCCGTTGGAGATGTCCTTTTTCCTGGTGAGAGGCTGTGCTGCAGTGTGTTCCAGATGTCTCATAAGCAGAAATAGTGGAGGGAGAGAATAGCAGAGCTCTTACAAGAGCTAGTGATTAGATGGATGTAGTTTCCTTACAATAACGAGGCGAGGCTACGTATTGAGGGTTAAGCAGATCTGAAGGTTTAATGTGCCAGGCTGGCATTTTATGCAACTTTTCCCACAAGGTTACCACCCATGTGAACTTTGTGGGGCAACGAGAAATAAATTCAACAGTCAATAGTTTACAGTTACAAAGTTAAACACTCCCATTCATTACTGTAAAATCCTCCCCTCTGCTTGGGAGATAATTGAATTAATTACTGTATCAACTCAATTATCTCCAAGCGAAAAAAAATGAACCTTTTATACATTTTTCAAAACATTAAAATTATACATCCAATTCACATAAAACTTGTATTTTCTGAACAGGCATAATTAGGGGACAAACATATAAAAAAAATCATGTGAATCGGTTCAGGGGTTTGGGAGATAGATGGAAATCCCATATCTGCCTGGCCGCACACGAGGCTCTTGCCCAACATAGTTCCATGCATTCAGCTGGTGCGGCCGGTCCCTGTTCGTGGGTTTACAAATACCGAATAACCATCCCTATCAGTGTTGTGCTTTTGGTGGTCGTGTGCTGCCTCGTTCGTGTAATGGTTTAAACGAATGCTGCCTCTTTCGTATGAATATGCACAAAGCTAAGTGGTCCTGGAAGTCTCAGCGGTGTTCGGGAGTTCGAGTGTCAAAAATAGTTCCAGAGACTCGACGACCAAATCGCGCTGGACGCGTTCGACAAAACAAGATGGCCGCCACCGCCACCTGTTCGTGCATACAGCCACCCAGTGAACCACTTAGAACGTTGAAGTTGCGGTTTGGCAGAGAGTCAAGGAGTCAATTGGCGGCACACGGCTGGTCTGGGTGGACTCGACAGTTTGTTCAGTTATACGAACAAGTTAAGGCTGTTCATTGTCCGATTCGTATGTTTCAAGTTAAAGAGTTGCAAGTTCCATTGTTACAAGTCTGATGGCCAGGCAATAAACAGGGTATCTGTTACAACTATCCTTACCTTTTGTGTCACTTTACCCCACTCCCCTAGCATGTAAGCTCATTGAGCAGGGCCCTCAACCCCTCTGTTCTTGTGTGTCCAACTTGTCTGGTTACAGGTACATATTTGTTCGTCATCCCGCTGTAAAGCGCTGTGGAATGTGTTGGTGCTATATAAATAATAACGAAATTACATAATAATACAATTGCATATTAACTTAACTAAAATTGATTAGAAGTTATGTTTGAATAGAATTGCTTGGGCAATTTGCCGTTCTTTCCTCTCCTTATATTGCTCACCTGGGTTCATGCCCTCCCCTCTTTTTGCCCTCAATATCCATATCTACATTACTCCCATTCTTCCAGTTATCTGTCTCAAATAAAGTGTAAATTATTATTAAACAAAATACTCTTACTATGCTCAGGGAGGTAAGTGTGTCTGACTGCTTGCAAAAGCTCTGCAACAAACCAGGCAGAAAGCATTTCTCTTTAAGATTAAAAAATATTCTGGAAAAGTAACCTAATTTACCTTTAAAAAACAAACAAACAAAAAATTTATTAAGGAACATGTCAGGTCTCCCAAACTGACCACTGACACTCCCATTGGTCGCCATCTAAAAAAAGCACCATTTAGGCAACTCACAAGGACAAACGAAGGGAAAACTTCAATAGATTTTTGAGACAAAGGGAAACTTACTGGATCTATCAATTTAAAACCCTTCAACCTAAAGGTCTAAATGAAGGTTTTTCATTTGCACCATTCATCTGATTGATCCTTTCATCGTTTGAGCCACCTTTTGCCCACTTTAAAGATGTTCAACCATTATTTGCATATGTCTTATTATGTCCAATGATCTGAATGGGGTCACCTATATTGACCTATTTCCGTATCATATGAGCACGGGATTACATATTATAATCTTTGGATTTATCCATATCTCTTTGGGTCACCCCTACCCTACATTAAACTAACCTCTCTCTACACTCTCTTTGCCAGGGGTGGTGGTACGGAAACCAGGACCCCTGAGTGCCTGATGTGGAAATGAGCCAAGTCTTCAGCGTGGAAGTGGATTATCAGGGCCTGGTTGAGCACCAGCGTTTGTGTGGCCACATACCAGGTCCCTGATACAGCTTAGCGGAACAAGAAGCTTGGAAATAAGCAGACCTCCCAGGAGCTGAATAGGGAGCCTCTGCAGCAAGAATGTATCCAGTACAGAAACGAGGCAAGGCTAGGATAGTCACCAAACATGAAAACAAGACAGAACTAGTAGAACCCAGAACCAGAGAAGGATAGGAAGCTAAACCCAGAACATGTACACAATACATAAAGGAACCATTGACATAACATGGGCAGGACAGGACTATACATGGGCTGGGAATACAAACTAAAACAAGACAAGATATGATAGGCAAAACAAGAGGAGAAATAACTAAGTACTATATATGAAGATTATGGGGATTTAGTCACATTATATGATACATTGAATAAGCCTGCCAACAACGCCAATGTACCCCATATCTGGCAGGTCCTACTCTGCCTAATGCAAGCTAAACCAACCAAAGAAAACACACATAGTACTTACCTGCAGGAAAGGGCAGAAGCCTTGAGCAGCTGCCTGCAGGAACACTGAAACAAAAGGAATGATGGAAAACAAACGGGTGTGGCAACATAAAATAAATATTTAAATGAATCCAAGAGACTGGGAATTCCAGGGACGCATTACAGGAATGAACCCAGAAAAACCCATAATAAAAAAAAAAAAACAGACATAGAATAGAAAACCAAAAAACCAAGAAAAACTAAAGAATAGTAAAAAGAGTACTGGATACCATAAGCCAAGGCCAGACATCTCTGCAGAACATGGCATGATGTGACACTCTTATAACTGTCATTTATATACTTTTAGCAGCTTTTGCCTACTAAATTATAATTTTGCAACTTGCCTGCTTGAGGTGCACCTGCCTCTAGATGAATACCAGCTATTTAATGGTGAAATTGGGGTGATCTAATCTATGGTTGTACTACTAAGTCACTACACCCTCAGATAATCACCTCGGCTACCAACTGGGTCACTATCCGCTCATATTTGTAGCGGTTTATCCACTGATTCTCTACCCTCTTTCAGACTGGTATATCTACCTACTACGTTACCGGGTATTACAATTGTGGTTTACAGTTCTTTTCTCTAATATACTCGATAGAATTCAGGGACTATCACCACATACTGACACAAATACCCGTTCACCTAACATTGTCTTTGTATATCCTTGAGGGTTAATAACAGCTAAATCTCCTCACTTTAACGTAGTCGATCTATATACCCCTCTGTTTAAAATCCTACTAACGATTTATTTAGATTCTCTACTTTTTTGCAACACTTTGCTATGTAAAGCTAGATACTGGATACATCGGATCTATAACAATGTATATACGTTTGGTCTTTTTAAAGTCCTGTTATTTATTATCTATTTAGTTAGTACACATTCTTTTCACTTTTATTTATTATTTTCTATTTCTGTTCCTTATGAGGGACCATCAAAGTTCAAATAGTTCTTACTTTTTTACTCTATAATTAAACATTTGTCCAATTACTCTAAGAGCTACCCTCCTTTCAAAAGATACTAGGTCTATTAGGGGGTGGGTTTTACCTACCACCTTCTAGTCCCTTTTTTTTTCTTTTTACCTTTCAAAAAAAGTCATGCTGGGAGCCTGTTGCTTTTGGTGGATGCTGAATAAGTGTTTGACTGGTCCCTGCTATTCGCTATATCTTAAGCAATGGAGTTTGACCCTAACTGGATTAAATGGCATGGAGCAATATACTTGACCCCATACGCAAAAATCAGAATCATTGGTCAACTCTCACACCCCTGTCAGAAATGACACGAGACAGGGGTATCCCCTCTCCTTTCTTCTATGTATCCTTATCATAGAACCTTTTTTACAAGTCATGAGAGATACATGGTTTACAAGTTTACAAGTTCAACAACATGAATTTAAAATCTCAGCATTTGCTGATGATCTCCTGTGGCAAACCTAGCCACTTGGGACTGCCTAAGATAGAATGGTTGTGCCTATTTTCTGTTGTGTACTGCGCGCCGGTATAGTGTGGCGTCTCCGGCTATGTTTAATTTATGCTGTACTGTGTATGTCTGTTCGAATCCTCCCCATTCGTTAGCATTGCTATTAAAACTGACTAAGTTGTATATTTTGAAGTTGAAAGGTAACGGTTTATGTCCTCGTGGTTTTCATTACTGTATGTTACAGCAGGGGCTGTTGGGAGGAGGACCTGGAAACGGTAGTCTCCCTCCAGTCCCCTCAACCAAAACCCCTGCTGCCCATCTTTGGAAACCCCTGTTGAGTGACCTGCTTTAAATATCAGTTATTTTTAATAAAGTGACAGTTGAGTGACCTGCTTTAAATATCAGTCTTTTTGAATAAAGTGGCAGTTGACTCTCAGACTGTGTTTCGTCTGGTTCTTGGGAGGATTTGGGAATATTGCCTGCTTCCAGCTTTGTACTTGGTTATTGCATTCTACCAGCAGAGATCCTGGGATTATAAAATTGCAGCTCCGCAACAATTGGTGGCAGCGGCGGGATCCAACCGTACAGCAGGAAAAACGCTGTTTATACAATTGGAATTGACATACTGGAAAGCAGAAGGCAATTGATACAGATGCAGAAGTGAATGGGGACTGACTACACCATATTGAAACGGCAAACGTTAAAGGAGCTGTTGGAAGTCAGGGGTAAGATAGCCAACAATAAGCCTAAAGCAAGACTTATTGCCGAGCTAATGGGAGGAGACCGAGCTCGTAGTGCTACACCCCCAGCAAACATGGAGGAGACCCCATTTGAACGAGAAATGAGGACAAGATTGGCATTTTGGCCCGCTCCAGTATCTCCAGAAATTATGACCATAATTTCGGCGAATGCACAGGAGTACGTGATGGCGCAAATGAATCAAGCCTTCTCACCTCAAGCAGAAACCGCTGCTGTTTCAACTGTGGGCCAGGGAAGGCCAAAAATACCACATCATGCATTTAAAACTTTTTGCGAGGATAAAGACGAAATAGATGGATTCTTACCCCAGAGGCATACCGGCGCAAGTTCCGAGAATTGAAAAAAGGGGACAAAGACTCACATGCGGAGTGGGCACACAAGCTTGACCAAGCCTCACAAGGCTGGATACAAGCCAGCAGAGCTACCACCATGGAAGAGTTACGCCAGATGTTGCTACTGGAGCAGTTTTGTAATGGCCTGGCACCAGAGGCTCAAGAATGGGTGAATGACCGAAATCCTCACACCCTAACCGAAGCGGCACGATTGGCCGACCAACATTATGATGCTAGGAGGCATCATAAAAATAATAACCGAGGGTATGCAAAACCCAACCCGCAACCGTTTCCAGTTATTGCTCCTGCCCCAGCGACAGCACCATCCAGACCAGCACTTGTGGGACAACCTCCCCACTCCCGTTATAATGGCAGGTCCAACATCCAGTGCCATGCCTGTAAGCAATGGGGGCACATGGCCCGAGAGTGCACCCAAAACCGGAGCCGCAAGAACTGGAATCAGCTCCGGCAGAATATGGCCCCGCGGGCAGCTGCTCATTATTATCATGCAGAGCCAACTTTGCCAGGAGTCCCGCTTGAGTCAGCTGATGAACCCCTGGGCGTTTTGCACGATGTAATGTCCATCCATGCTACTGACAACCGACAACCACATTGCCAGACCGTGACTCTGGAAGGGAAAGAGGTACAGGGGCTACGTGATTCCGGCGCTACCTTAACTTTGGTTGCCCCGCATTTGGTGTCAGGATCAGCACATACCGGGGGATCGGTAGCAGTCCGGATAGCAGGGGGTGCCATGTACCGGCTACCAACTGCCAAGGTACATCTGAATTAGGGTGCGGGGGACGGTATGGTGGAGGTGGGGCTGATGCACAAGTTACCAGCTGATGTTGTTTTGGGGAATGACCTGGGGCAAATGACTTCCGCTTTTGTGCCCCAAAGTCCTCGCCATGAGGCATATCCAGTGACCACCCGTCAGCAGGCTCGCACCACGGCTTCATCTTCCACACACTCTGAGGCTCAGGTAAGAGGCAATGTACCCCGTGTAACCCATGTTTCCTGGGATACCCCGACTGACTTTGAGGCAGAGGTTAAAAACGATCCCACGTTGCAAATTTATAAGGATAAGGCGACAGCTGGTCAGACAGGTTTAGAGGGAGAACAGTATGTATGGGAGAAAAATCTGTTATATCGTGTTGCTGAGCGGGTGGTAGGGGGGTCTGTACATGTGACTAATAAGCAGCTTATAGTGCCCCAGAAATACCGCAGGAACTGCTTAGAATTGCCCACGATATTCCGCTGTCTGGGCATTTAGGGATGACAAGAACGAGGTACAGATTGACACATGCATTTTTCTGGCCAGGTATATCTAGAGATGTGAGACAGTATTGTCAGACATGTGACATTTGTCAGAGAGTGGGAAAAAGGGGTGACCGCCACAAAGCGAAATTGTGCCCCCTTCCCATTATTGAAGAACCCTTTAGCAGAGTAGCAGTGGATATAGTAGGATCACTGTCCAAGCCTAGCCCTTCCGGCAAGCGGTATATTCTGACCATTGTAGATTATGCCACCCGGTACCCGGAGGCTATAGCCCTTTCCAATATACAAGCAGAAACGGTAGCCGAAGCTATGATAAAGATATTTTCCAGGATGGGATTTCCCCAAGAGATAATTTCGGATAGGGGGACCCAATTTACAGCCGAAGTGACCCACCAGCTATGGAAGTTATGTGGCATTAAGCCAATTGTAAATTCTGCCTATCACCCGCAGTCCAATGGGTTGTGTGAGCGCTTTAACGGTACCTTGAAGCAGATGCTCAGGACATTTGGGGAGTCCCATAAAGACTGGGAGAGGTTTTTACCCCATCTGCTTTTTGCGTACCGAGAAGTGCCACAGGAATCTACCGGCTTCTCTCTATTTGAGTTATTGTTTGGGAGAAGGGTGAGGGGACCCCTAGACTTAATTAAAGAACATTGGGAGGGGGGGAGCAGTGCAGATGGAGTCCCCATTGTGCCATACGTGCTGGAGTTCCGGGACCGCTTGGAGGCTCTAACCCAAACCGTACGGGAGAACCTCCGGGCGGCTCAGCGGCGACAGCGCCGGTGGTACGATAGGGGAGCCAGAGACCGTAGCTTTCAGGTGGGACAGAAAGTTCTAATTTTGAAACCTGTCCGCACAGACAAGCTACAGGCCACCTGGCAGGGCCCATACCAAGTGGTAGAACAGAGATGTGACACCACTTATGTGATCGGCCCGTGCTCTGGGGTAGGGAAACGACGCATGCTCCATGTGAACATGCTCAAACCCTATCACCAGAGAATAGAGGAGGTAGCAGCCATCTGTGCCCCAGCCACTGAGGATTATGAGAATCTGCCCTTGCCAGACATGTTAGAAAAGGAAGATTCTGCAGAAAACGCTACAGGTGTGCAGCTGGGGGAGCGGCTAAGTCTCCAGGAGCGTGCCCAGGTAGAGGAGTTGATTGCGGCAAAAGGTGCTACCTTCTCCAATTTACCAGGGTACACTCTGTTAGCTACCCACCGAGTAGAGACCCCAGGACAGCTCTCTATGAGACAGACTCCGTATCGTATCCCTGAAGCAGTAAGGGAGCACATGAGGAAAGAAATTAAGGAAATGTTGCAGTTAGGGGTTATCGAACATTCAGATAGCCCCTGGGCATCACCGGTAGTGCTAGTACCCAAGAAGGATGGCACCACGCGGTTTTGTGTAGACTACCGGAGGCTCAATGACAAAACAGTGTCTGAGGCCTACCCGATGCCCCGTATAGACGAGCTGCTAGATAGGATGGCAAGAGGCCAGTATCTCACTACCATTGATCTGTGTAAGGGATACTGGCAGATTCTACTAGCCGAGGAGGCCATCCCCAAGTCGGCGTTTGTCACCCCGTTTGGCCTGTATCAATTTCGGGTCATGCCTTTCGGGATGAAAAACGCTCCGGCTACCTTTCAGAGGATGGTAGATCGGCTACTGGACGGGTTCCAAGAGTACGCCTGTGCGTACTTAGATGATATAGCCATTTATAGCCAGACCTGGGCAGATCATTTGAAACATATTAGTGTGGTCATTGACCGTATTGGAGAGGCAGGGCTGACACTAAAACCTAGCAAGTGTCACATAGGGATGGCAGAGGTGCAGTACCTGGGTCACAGGGTAGGATGCGGACAGCAGAGGCCCGAACCGGCCAAGACAGAGGCAGTAGCTAAGTGGCCTACCCCCAGGACAAAGACACAAGTATTGGCGTTCCTTGGTACCGCTGGTTACTACAGAAAATTTGTGCCCAATTACAGCGCACTGGCCAAACCCCTGACGGACTTGACCAAGAAAAACTTGCCACGACAGGTCAACTGGCCCCAGAGTGTGAACAGGCATTCCATGAACTAAAAACTGCATTAACTAAGGCTCCTGTGTTAACTGCCCCTGATCCAACTAAACGATTTCTTGTTCACACAGACACTTCCATGTTTGGATTGGGGGCAGTACTGAGCCAAGTGGGAGCTGATGGCGGAGAACATCCCGTAGCTTACTTAAGCAGAAAATTACTACCAAGGGAAGTAGGCTACACCGCCATCGAGAAGGAATGCCTGGCCGTGGTGTGGGCCCTCAAAAAGTTACAACCTTATTTGTATGGACAACCATTCTCCTTGCTCACAGATCACAACCCGTTGGTGTGGCTACACAGGGTGTCAGGAGACAATGCCCGGCTGTTGCGCTGGAGTTTGGCGCTGCAGCCGTTTGATTTCACGATCCATTATCGCCCTGGAAAACAGAATGGTAACGCCGATGGGTTGTCCAGACAGACAGAACTTGAGAAATGATCTGTGAGCACTCCCCCGGACATCCCCAAGCCGATCCGTTGGGATCAGACTGTGTATGCCGGCTTGGTTTTGGGGGAGCATTGTGGCAAACCTAGCCACTTGGGACTGCCTAAGATAGAATGGTTGTGCCTATTTTCTGTTGTGTACTGCGCGCCGGTATAGTGTGGCGTCTCCGGCTATGTTTAATTTATGCTGTACTGTGTATGTCTGTTCGAATCCTCCCCATTCGTTAGCATTGCTATTAAAACTGACTAAGTTGTATATTTTGAAGTAGAAAGGTAACGGTTTATGTCCTCGTGGTTTTCATTACTGTATGTTACAGCAGGGGCTGTTGGGAGGAGGACCTGGAAACGGTAGTCTCCCTCCAGTCCCCTCAACCAAAACCCCTGCTGCCCATCTTTGGAAACCCCTGTTGAGTGACCTGCTTTAAATATCAGTTATTTTTAATAAAGTGACAGTTGAGTGACCTGCTTTAAATATCAGTCTTTTTGAATAAAGTGGCAGTTGACTCTCAGACTGTGTTTCGTCTGGTTCTTGGGAGGATTTGGGAATATTGCCTGCTTCCAGCTTTGTACTTGGTTATTGCATTCTACCAGCAGAGATCCTGGGATTATAAAATTGCAGCTCCGCAACATCTCCTATTTACAATCTCAGACTCTCTGTCATCAAAGCTGCCCCCATATTAATGAAATATCCAAATTTTAAAGTTAATTTGAAAAGAGTGACATTTTGCCACTTAACACAGACCATCCCACTAAGTCAGCCATACAGAACTTATACCCTCTCTCCTAAACCAATACAGCGATTAAGTATTTAGGGGTACATTTACCAAATATACTTATGAAGCTTTACGAGTTTAGTTTTACCTATTATAATACCCAAATCCTTTTTCACCTCCATTAGTATCATCTGAATGGTAAGAGTCTCCTGCCAATTTTAACTAAATCTTTTCATTTTTAGGACTTTGAACTTTTAATATAATTCAAAGCTGTTCACTTATTTCTAGACCTCTATGCCTTTTTTTAATATGCAATCATGGCATTTTGCCACTTTTTTTCACTTATTCCTAGGCCTATGTGCCTTTTAATATACATTCGTGGCTATTCAACGTGTTTTAAAAAAAAAAAAAAAAAAAACCTTTCTCTGTCTCTGTGCCTTGTAGTATACATTCACGTCTATTCGCCACTTTATTCACAAATTTCTATGCCTTTCTCTCATGCATTCACAGATAAAGATAGTTCTGATTTGTCTCACTGTGTCAGAGTGAGTAGTGGCCTTTTAGCCTTGGGAGGCACATTAGATTTTCCCTGGTGGGAACCGGGATAAACCCCACCGGTTCGGGGGGGAGGAACAGGGCTGCAGCTGTAGGGCCCACAAGCACTGATCTTTCAAGATTGGGAGATTGGCCGCTTCTCCCTTCCACAGATCTCTCCAAACGTAGGGCCTGCAGAGCCCAGCTTCGGTATAAGCCAGCAGGTGGAGCTGTCTCAGGTGTGCTCATGATGTACATGTAAGCAACCTCCAAAGGAGTAGTCCCCTTAGTAAGTAGAGTTTTACAGGCTATATGTACAGAGCCCATTTCATGCACGTCTGTCCACCATTCTTGCCAGGCCCTACCTCCTTGGCTCCCCTTTTTAAGTACCCAAATCACAATTGTTTTATAGGTTTTTACTAAAAATAAGAATGTAAGAGTGTAATCTTGAGTGCATCTTAGTTTGAGTACCTTTTTTTTTGCTTTTGGTACATTTTTCTTTATTTAAAGATGTTACCTCTTTTTCTGTATCTTTCAATTTTTTTGTTATAATTTTACTTTTTTAGCAGATATTTGCTTTCCTAAGGATGGATAAAGGAATGTTTAGCAGTTATGTATATAACCATATCCCACTGCTCCTGGAAAAAAGTATCTTGCATTTTCATCCAATGGAATTTTTGATACTTGTACCTGGGATTCTGCTTGTAAGTGGACGATTCAGTAGTAAGACTGGCTAAACATTCCACTCTGCCTGTAGACAATGCAGGCTTTCTCAGAGACTCCATGGAATATAGAAGGTCTCTAAAAACCCATGTGGCAGCTGACACAGGCTTTCATCCTGCTGTGATCCCTTACCTCTTATCATCTCTAGGTATCTGAGATTGGTATTTATAATCTGGAGGAGTAAATCAAAGATGGTAAAAGCTAATCTTCCTTCTGTTTGTTGACAATTTCATCAAGCTGGCGATAGCCTTTAGCTCGGAAACCTCTGCAGGGCTTTAGGCCATAAATATGGCTCTCTCTGTCTGCTAGATGGACTATGTGGCTCAGAACCTAGATGAATGTATAATTTTGTTCCCTCCCAGTTCAGGTTACAGCTGGGACCATGGTTCATCACAGTCCAAGGCATGGTACAGCTCTCTTCAGAAATTACAGTAAGACTTATCAAGTAAGTAATGATATGCTGGCTGTCAATATTACCTCAGCAGAGAGAGTTATGATCCTCTTAGAATCCAGGTCCTGCACCATAAGATGGGCACAATGGAAGACGTGAACTTTCCTATAGAAATCCCTTGGACAATGATAAATATGAATGTGAGCCACTGGGGTTGGGGAACCTTTCTCCAAAATTGAATACATTCAGGAAAGGCACATCCTTAAATCCATCTTCCTACCTCCTGGAACATCCTGTCAAAATCCTAAACTACTTTCCATATCAGTTAAGGCACAAATGGGTGAAAATTAGACCAGACAATGCCTTTGTAATAGCATATATCAATCTTACAGATGGAAAGGCGAGGACAACCTCTGAAAGCTACCTGTAACAACAGGTAAGTACAATGATTCTTCACAGGAAGTCTTGAATCCCAAGCTCTAGAAGGCCACTCTTTTATTCAATGGTAATTAAACGGAATGTTTTTTTTTACCAACTCCTCTCCTCTTTCCCTTCTGTGTATGTTGCAAGAGCCAGAATCGATTATCCTGACAGCTCCATCTGGGACACCCAGTCCATGGATCTACTTCTGCTTATCTACTTCAGTATTTCCATGGGCTCTCCCAAAAGAGTCCTTTCCTCCCCCATTCGGTCCAATGCTACAGACAAATCATTCTTTCCTCATACTGAAGGTTTGGATATTGAAAAAGAAGGGATAAATATAAGGGTTTCTTGGCTGCAGTGCAGTCGTGTCCAATCTCTGTTAATCAAGCATGTAGGTGGCCCATTCACAGGCTGTAACATCAATGTAACTCCAACTTGGGTTATAATAAAGAGAAGCACAATTTCTTGTTTAAAATATGCACACACAATCATAAAATTAAGGGTCTATATATAGCAGTATAGAGAACCACCATCCATACAATAGTCTTCTCACTGCTAGCCTAATGCACAACGCGGTGCGACGTTTAACACTTCAGCAGGTGTATCCTCCTGGTTTCCTCACCTTCATTTAAATAGGTCCCCCTTATTCCAAACTCCCGCAGCTTAACACTTCCATAAATCTCACTCCAATACGTACGTTTCGCTGTGACGTCTCCATTAGTACATGGAACTGGATATTCCTAAATCACCATCACCACCCAAATCATTTCCATTAAATGTCAGTCTGAAAAAATAACTTGATATATGAGAATAGAGAAACACATGTTCCTAAAACGTCATCTTTTCAAGTCCCATAGTGGAACATAAATTGTCCATATTGGATAAGACTATAGTAGCAAATCTAATCTATGTTTCCTTACTTTTAAAACCAAAAGGAAGAAGGTGTCTGAAAGGGCAATCTTGTAAGAGCTTAAAAAAAATATACAGTTTTTTTTTTGGGGTGGAGAGTAATCTGTCCAATCCCCATAATGTGATTTACAGCCCACACTTGATTCTTAAGGCACTGCCTGCTCACTGTTTAGCAGACATACACGAACCTGCAGCAGGGAGGGTTGGGATATCATGGAGTTTTAAAACACAGCCTTTTTTAAAAAAATTTTTTAAATGGTATACAGGTTTAGCTATTTAAAAAAAGACTGACACATGCGTTTTTGATGCACGTTTATAGGTGGATCAAATTTGAACAGCCAACCATTTACAGGAATCAGCTGCTTGAATTTCAGCTGACATTAAATCCAGCCGAAATAATATAAATAAAAAATTGGCAAAAACAGTCAATATTTATCAACTGCTTTTTGCCAATAAAACTAAATTGAGGTTCTTATCTAGTAGTATTCCTGCATACATTCTTCGTGTACAGTTCTGTTTGGCTGCCTGTACATTGTGTTTAGGATTTATTGGTATGCCTGACATGACTGAACTACAAATACCACAAAATCCTGCTTTAAACAGAAATGAGGCTGTGCTTTGAACAGAAATGAGGCTAAGGATACTTTTTAGTATTGATAGTTTTACGGGTGAGGCAATAGGCCTTCTTGCATGGGCTAGTGATTGTCACATTTCTAATCTTTAGAAACTTGTATGACTGCTTAGATATACCGTAATATAAGGCATCTAATTGGACAAGCAACTTCATGGTATGAGAAGAGCTTAAGTTTGGTGATTTGTACCAAGACCAGAAACCTGGAGCTAAATATCTGTTTTATTTTAATTTATTTATTTTCCATGTTATTAACCCCTTAAGGACACATGACGGAAATATTCCGTCATGATTCCATTTTATTCCAGAAGTTGTGTCCTTAAGGGGTTAATTATCCATATCATGCACAATGAATTAGAGGTGGTATGAGTGATTGCAGCACAAGAAGAGTTTGTTTGACTGCTAGAGGAATGTGTCCTTTTCTGGTCAGAGGAAAAGAGTTGTGAATTAGGTTTTTCTCTGCATCCATCAGGTCAGGTGTGACACTTTGAATTAAAAGGACACATATGTGTACTATTTCTCATTCTTCCTGCACATCATTTTTGGCCTCTCTTCTTAGCAGACCTTGGGTCCATTCAGCAGTGTTGTATTTTGGATATGTGCTGCCTTAGGCATGTCAAAACCCGGGCACAGGGGTGGGCTGGCAGCCTTAGGCCTGGGGGGGCAAAACCAGTCAAGTGGCCCATTGCACCACCAAATCAGTTCACCATCCATGCCCACCTTTTCCTGCTTTTATAACGGATATTGATTTTATAGTAATCAGTAGCTCTTTGCCATACCCGCTCCTTCACGGCTCTGAATTTCAGTGTTGTCAGAGCGCAGGCTGAGAATCTCTGAGCCTGTGCTCTGACTCACTAACTGAGTGCCGGAACCACGAGGGAGAGTATATCATCTGACTGCACCTACTGCTGGTGCGCACCAGTGGACCACCAGCAAATTGTTTAAAATGAATATGCTCATGTCCCCAACTTGTGAACTGTGTTGGCTGCTGGGCGCCTCTGTTGTCATGGCACCCTGCATGACTGCACAGCTTGTACATCCCAACGGCTGGCCCTGCTGACACATACTGATGTTACTACTTAGAAATTCCTCAATATTAATACAGACATCAGAGTAAACACTAATAAACTGTGGAAACAGAGCTGATCCCCCAAATTTATAAAGATTTGCTTACTGGATTTGTTGTAAGATTAAAGCATGCCTCCTCCTCTTTCTCTCCCATGCGCTGCTCTGTAGGCTGGGAGGAAGTGAAGAGTAATCACACTCTCCCAGCAAAGCAAAACCTGTGGCTGCATGGGGAACAGATGAATTTCCGCCCCCCATGTGACATCACAATGCCCCACCCATATGATCTGCCATATGAACTAACGCCAGTGCTGCACACAGTGTGTGTTTACATTAAAAAGCCTGCAGAGACCGGCTATAGACACCAGAACCACTTCATTGAGCTAAAGTGGTTCTGGGGACTATAGTTGAAAGGTAACTTCTATCCTAAGTGACTCGGTCCAACTTAGGCGTTCTCTGGTCTCCGTTGTTGGCTGAATTCAGGGAAGAACGATGGAGCAAAAATGAAACACGCACACAGTTTGCTTTTCCAAAGATCTTCAAATGTATTATAAAAAGGATGGCATATTTATACAGTATTGATCATGAACTTTGACATACATTGGTCAAAATATGCTTACAAAAGATAAACGTTGCTAAAAGCGGAAATAGCTGATTTTGCAAAAGACCACATTTCTTGTGGTCAAGCATGTCTTATTTTTCATGATACTTTTCTCGGAAGCATCAGGTCAACGTTACTTTGCGAATGCGTCTGTTGTTTCAAAAGGAGAAGCGATAAATCAAAAATAACCTGTGGTTTGTCTAGATTTTAGCTCTTGTGTAAATCTTAAGAATAAAATATCAGAAATTATAGATGAGATTTATTAACCCATTCCCTTCAATAGTGTCCCTTTAATGTGAGGTAAATTATAGATTAGTGTCACTAATAATATACTAGATTGCCTACTTACAACCAGATGAGGATGATGATGGGCTGCAGTTTGGCTCCACTGGTCTGGTGTAGAACAGGATCTCTGGAGGCTGTTTGCAACTGTGGTTACAAAATTCAATGATCTGGGAGAATTGGAAGCAGCTCCATTTTTTTGGGGCCCCTTACAAAGCTCAAGGTCTGGCCCCAGGGCCTGACGGTGAGTATGCCCACTCATAAGTCCACTTATATGTTCCACCCACCCATGAGTTCGCTCACAGGGAGTTGAGTGTGTAGGGGATGTGTTATGTGTTATTGTAGAGGATCTAATGTGTGCTTAGGTATGTAGTGTATAGGGATACCAGTTTGTGTAGGTGATGCAGTGTGTTTGTGTGTAGTGGAAGCAGTGTGTATTTGTGTATAAGGGATGTATTGTGTGTTTCTGGTTGTGTGTAAGGAATGCATTGCGTGACTCTGTGTTTGTATGCATAAGGGATGCAAGGTGTGTGTCTGTATGTGTGTGCATTGAGTGTGTGTAAGAGATGCATTGTGTTTCTGTGTGTATGTAAGAAAAGCAGTGTGTGTGTTTGCATGTGTGTGTAAGGGTTTGCATTGTGTGTTTCTGTGTATGTGTGCAAAGGATGCATTGTCTTTGTGTGTAAGGGTTGCATTGTGTGTGTGTAATGGATGCATTGTGTGTTTCTCTGTGTGTAAGGGAAGCATTGCGTGTTTCTGTGTATGTATAGAGATGCATTGTGTGTGCGTAGTGTGAAAGAGCTCCCTGTCTTGCCCCCTGTCCGTATAGAGCTGTCCCTTCTGTCCCTTAGAGCTCTCCCCTGCCCCTTAGTGGTCTCTCCTCTCCCCCACCCTCCCCTAGCGGTCTCTTCTCACACTCACCCACCCTCCCTGTGCTCTTCTCATCCCCCGCCACCACCCTCCATGTGTTCTCCTCACCTCCCCCCTCCATGTGTTCTCCTCACCTCGCCCCTACCTGTGTTCTCCTCAACTCCCCCCTCCCTGTGTTCTTCTTACCCCCCTCCTCTCTGTGTCCTCCTCACCACCCACCCTCCCTGTGTTCTTCTCAGTCCCCCCATTCTCATCTCCCCTTCTTCTCACCCTTACTCTCCCCCCTCCTCCTTGTGTTCTTCTTACTACCCACTTGTTCTTCTTACCTCCCCGTTTTTCTTACCCCCCGTTTTTTTTTCTTACTCCCCTCCCCTTCTTCTTCTTACTCCCCATTCTTTACCCACTTTTTGTTACCTTCTACTACTCCCCCTTCTGTTACTCCCCTCCTTCTGTTACTCCTACTCCCCCTCCTTCTGTTGCTCCCCCTCCTTCTGTTACTCCCCCTCTTTGTTAACCCCCTCCTTCTGTTACCCCTCCTTCTATTACTCCCCTTCTGTTACTCGCCCCTCTCCTTCTGTTACTCCCCTTCTGTTGCTCCCCCCTCCTTCTGTTACTCCCCCCCCTCACCTCCCCTTCCCTGTAGCGTGGCCGAGCTCCTCTCCGGTCCGCGGTGCCCGGCCGGAGTAATAGGAAGGTGTACACTCAGTGTGCACTTCCTGTCAGTCCGGCCAGGTACAGGAAACAGAAACTCCACGCGGAACAGGTGAATGTGCACCTTCCTATCACTCCGGCCGGGTACCGTGGACTAGAGAGGAGCTCGGCCACGCTACAGGGAAGGGGAGGGGAGGAGAGAAGCAGCTGCAGCTGCCTGAGGCTCTTAACAGAGCGCTCAGGCGGCTGCAGCATTAGGACCGACCCTGCAGCGGCCGGTTTTAAAAGGATTTAGGGCGGCCTGGGGGCAATTGGCTGCCTGCCCCCAGCCCAACCCGCCCCTGCCCCCACCCCATCTAAATTTGCCCCGTTCCAAACTGTTTAAGACGAACACGCAGTTTGACTGACAGACACACTCTGACAGACTCATTCACTGATAGGCACACACTCTCAGATTTACATACAGTGACATACGTTCACTGACAGACACACACACACTCACTAACAGATACAGACTTACTTACAGACATACACTGACAGACACACACACTCACACGGACACACAGTAACAACCATGCACACAGTCACTGACAGACACACACACATTCACTGACATTCACTGACAGACACACACACACACTCACTGACAGACACACACACACACTCACTGGCAGACACACACACACACACAAACACTCACTCACTGACATACACCGTGATACTGACACATTCACACACTTACAAAATATTAAAGATATTTTTAAAAATATTTTAATCTATCCAGCCTCCCTACCTTTTCCCCCGGGGTCCAGTGGTTTGTGGCTGGTGGCTGGGCTACTGGTCTGGCTGCTGTGCGGCAGGGCGTGCAGGCAGACGGGCATACAGTTGTGGCAGAGAGGGAGCTGTAATTCTCCTGCTCAGTTCCCTGACGCACCGCTCAGTGGATACCGGGAGCTGGGTGACGTCATATCCCAGCTCCTAGCATCACTGCGGAGCATGAGGGAGCTGAGCAGGAAGAGCTCCCTCGTGCCGCAACCCCCCTCCACCCCTGGCCACACTTGGGAGCATTTTAAAGCCTTGGGGGGCCGTGAGGTGGCCAGCTGGCCAGCTCTTGGGCCCCCCATGAAAGAGGCTAACAGGGCATCTGCCATGGTGCGTTTTTTTTGCCATCACCCTAAAAGTGCCGCCCAAGGAAAATGCCTTGTTAGCCTCGTGGGAAATACACCACTGCCGTTCGGTATGCTAATTGGTAATTGATAATAAAGAGTCAGAAACCAGACTCTCTGGTAAGAGTTATATCCAGAAAAAAAAATCTAATCCAGGTGAGTAATTGTTTAAAATCTCCCATATGCTCCCACCTGCAACACTGTGAGTATGGGTGTATCTACTAGCTGGTGACACTGGAAATCTCTTGCCACCCAATTGATAAATTATCATGGGGATGTCTGTCACTGCTCCCCTGTGCTCATAACCGTGGGCATTAGGTCGGGGCTAAATCGTAACAGGAGATGTACAGGTCACTGTCCATTCCTTTGCCCCCACCCAAGGCCTACAAGTTGGGGATATAATATATATATATATATATATATATATATATATATATATATATATATATACACAAAGGGCATTCCATATCCTCCCTTCCTTTGTACTGAAAAAGAAGTGGAACCATGGCATTAATATCCTTTGACATCTGTTCTGTTGATATTTTCTAGTACATAAATAACAAGGTCTTGGTAAGGTCTGACTATTTTCATATGCAAATATTAACCTTACATATATTTATGTATGTATTTTAGGTACAGGGAAACCTATGCTTACATCTGTGAATTTCCGAAGTTTCTTGGAATGGAAAACAGAGGAGAAGAATTGTCATATTCAACTATCAAATGGGTAAGACTGTATGGGGATAGAATACAAATGATGTGCAGGCAATCGGAATGAAAATGGGAAGTAGCATAAGTGAGAATAAGAAAACATATTGACACAGATGATGCATGACTTTTGTAATAACATTCTTTTTGCTTCCAGCACCAAATGGCTTTCATTATCTGTGCCTGTGCAGTGTGAAAATGGGTCCTGCATTACTGAACTCTCTCATTACATTACGGATATTTACCTAGAATACCAAGCAAAAGTTAACTGTCTAAATGTTTGGAATAATTCCAGTAAAATGCAACTATACAGAGATGGTAAGAAATTATAAAATCAAAGTGTATAAATAAAAATCTTTTTTATTAAGCTTCATTAAAATGAAATTGCTTTTTCAACAATTATGCATAATAATATGAATAATTAGCGTGTGTTAGAGCATCTATCTTTCTAACTATGAGGTAAGTCCCTTAAAGGTACACTCCACTGTCAAAATAATAAAAAAAAAAACCTCTGTTTATTAGAAACATGTATGTATTTAATTAAGCATTTTTTTTTTTTATTGGGGTTACATCTAAAAACAGCAGATCTCTCGTTTATAACTTTCAGACTTGTTGTGATTGTCTAAAACACAGACTGCTGAATACATACACACAGACTGCTGAATACAAACAGACTGCTGAATACACACAGACAGACTGCTGAATACACACAGACTGCTGTATACACACACAGACAACTGAACACATACACGCAGACTGCTGAATACACACACACACTTTGACATATGTAACAGATGGTATAAGTCACAAGGCTTTCTTTGTCCGAGAGATCTGGAATGTGGATTTGGGGGTTTTGTCCTTATATGGCTAGAGTTAAACGCTGACGTTAGTATGAGCACTTCTATATAGTAACAGAGGGACACAAGGTCACTCTCTCTTGGGTCTTGGCTCTTTGCTCTTTACAACGATGTAACTCTCCCATCAGAAGTACAGCAATTACCATCTGCTGTTGAATGTCCATTATCCTGTAACATCATTTATTATGTTTTATTATGTATCTGTAACTAAGAATAAACCTGAAGAAACCGCAAGTCAGATTGCGTATTAGTACCTTTCAATAATATAGACATATATTATTGTGGCGAGCATTTGGCCCAAGACTATATATACAAAAGACGTGTATATATATAAATCAACTGAAGACAAGAAGAAATTAAGAAGATTCAACATTAAAGATTCCAAGCAACATTTTACACAGTCAGATTTATCCTTGGCTCAAACAGTTATTACCCTACATTGAAAGATTATATCCTTGAATATTCTGTTTTTGTAAGTATACATCTAGTAGCTGTCTGAACTTCTGTATGGACCACTTTCTCAAGCAAAGAATTCCACATCCTTATTGTTCTTACAGTAAAAAAAAACCTTTCCTTTGCCTTAGACGAAATCTTCTTTCTTCCAGTCTAAACGCATGACCTTGTGTTCTATGTAAAGTTTGGTTTGTGAATAGATTTCCACACAATGGTTTGTATTGGCCCCGAATATATTTGTATAATGTTATCATATCCCCTCTCAGGCGACGTTTTTCTAAACTAAATAGGTTTAAATGTGTCAACCTTTCTTCATAGCTAATATGTTCCATTCCTTTTATTAATTTTGTAGCCCGCCTCTGTACTTTTTCTAGTGCCATAATATCCTTCTTTAGAACAGATGCCCAAAATTGCACAGTATATTCACTATGTGGTCTTACCAGTGATTTATAAAGAGGAAAAATTATATTCTCATCCCGAAAATGAATGCCCTTTTTCATGCATGACAATGCCTTACTGGCCTTAGCCACTGCCACATTAGCCACATTGCACATTGTTGCATAGTGTGTTGTCTATAACAATTCCCAAGTCCTTTTCATGTCTTGTTATCCCTAATTTGCTTCCATTAAGGGTATACGCTGCTTGTGTATAACTTTTCAACATTAAATTTCATCTGCCATTTGAGTGTAGGTGTTTACTTCATTACACCTCGCACGCTTCACTAATTTGGTTGATGTCTAATACATCTTCCTCTTTTTGGTTGTTAGTTTAATATTATTTCCCTCTTTTTCAGGCCTACTCCGTTCGTCTGTTTTGGCACACCACAATTGTCTTGCTACTACTGATATAACTCAATACTTATTGCATGCCTCGGTTGTTGATCCCGTTCACAAATGTTAAGGCAGGATGCCTGGAATTGTGGGAGGGATTGCTGGCCTATATCTACTCACTCCTCCCATTTTCCTCCTGACGTTCTGTCTAAGTTTTGGAAGCCCACCCACCCTTCCCTTTTTTATACTCTTCCAATAGGTGAGCCATCTTTTCCAGGCCTACCACATTCATCAGTTTCGGCACACCCCAACCTACTTGCCACTCCTGGTATCACTCAATCCTTATTGAATGCCTTGACTGTTAATCCCGTACACAAATATATATATATTTTTTTAATTCTTTATTTTTGTTGTGGAGAATCTCCACTGGTTTTGGTATTAACATACAGTCATCCAATGCATAAGGATAAAAAGTGAACACAACATTAAGCAGTAGTATACATGAGTCACTCTTGATTGAGCACATTAACATCTCGGGTAACTGTGGAGAATCAAAGAGGCATCTACGGTTAACAACAAACATATAACACCCGGGTCGGTATCGCCCACCCTCCGCTCTTGTATATGTCAAATGTATTATTTGACATGGCTCTCTAGCAGCCTCTGGGGGCCCTAAGTGAACACATTATGGTGATGTGCCTTTCGCCTGAGGGGGCTTTAAAGTTTGCAGTATGATAGAGCTCGCCCACGGCACCCAAGTGCTTATAATTAATGATTTAATGTGACGTGCCAGCTTTTCCAGCGGGCTTACAGTGTACGTTTTGGTTTTCACTCGCTGTCAGGTTATGTAGTCTTGCGACCTATAGGTTATTATGGTATGTCCACGGACCCAGCGGGTTCATAGTTTGCAATCTAGAGTATCTTGTTAGTGGCTCCTATAAAATTTGGGGCTCGCTGGCCGCGCTTGTGTGTTTAGAAGATTAACTCTGTGGTGCTTCCCGCTGGCATTTCTTGTGTAATTAAAAGTTACACTCGTTAGTAAGGCACAGTAGTGGCCTGTGTGGATGCAATGTGCCCCTTGGTATTGCCAGTTAGTAACTTTCGTAAAGTTTAAATAAACATATAGGAAAAATACGTTTGCACCTCCTGCAATGTTATGCTAGAAAATTTAGTATCACGTGGTTGAATTCACATAAGACATTACGGTAAAGCATGTGGGCACTTCTTGTGAGGCTAGGTCAAACATATTAATAGCTCTGTTTAGTTACTCATATAAAAAATGTTTTAACACTTTGAAAATATACGTTAGCCCCTCTGTTGGGGACAATATAACTACAATAGTAGGACTCATCAACTCTTATGGGGTTAAAGTTGATGGGTCATGCTAGCACCGCACACAAAGTAAAAGTGTCTCTTTGCGGAGCAGAATTAGTTGGTGCGGTCGTGGGAGAATCAACTGGGGCGTCAAATCGGGGGGTGTCCCCGTTAAAAAAAGGGGAGAGAAAAAAAGAAAAAAGAAAAAAAAAGCCATCTAATAAAGTCAGTCTTATGACATGTAAGTGGGTTTGAGTCCCGTTTGAGCCTCTGCCTAGTCCCGTTTGTCAACTCAGTAGCGGGCTCCCCTCAGGGTTATCTCACCTATGGAGGGCGCTGATGCATCGGCCGTTGTTTTGCCATCGCCACACCCGGGTTTTCTCCCCTCTCAGTGGTGTGAGTGTCCGCTTGTGAAGCCCGGTGTTCCGTTAGCACAGCGGGCGGCAGTCGCGGCAATTGGAGCTTCTTCAGAAAGTCAGTCGGATCTTCCGCTGCGGACAGCGTCAGCACTGCGTCCCTGTGCGGTACCACCAGTGTACCTGATGCACCCCATCTGTACCTGGCTCTGTGGTCCTTGAGGAGTTTGGTGACCGGCTGAAATCTGCGTCTCTCCAATAGGACAGCGAAGGGTAAGTTGTCGAAGATTGGCACTTGGCAATTCTCCACCGCTATAAGGGGAGTGCTCCGTGAGCTGGTCAGCATCACTGCCTTCACTGCCGGGCTCCGGGTGACAATGATAATGTTCCTGGGAGCGTCCGCGGGGGTCGTTGAGACCTTCCAAATTGGAATAGCCCAGATATTGGTGGCTGCGCTCCTTCTCCCCTCACCTCCATCATGTTGACCATTTTGTTGGCAAACTCCAGCACTGACTCCAGTCCCACTGTCTCCGGCACCCCTCTTATACGTATGTTTTTCTTTCTGTGCCTGGCTTCTAGGGTAGTGACAGCACGGGTGAGTCACTGGAGCTGCTGGGAGAGATCTGCTATGCTAGTGCGGGTCTCAGTGAGGCTGTCATCTCTCTCCGTCTCTCTAGCCTCCACTGCTCCTAGTCTGGCCATGATGCCGTCCATCTCTCCGCGCACTCCGTCCAAGTACTTCTTCCAGACCCCACGGAGCTCGAGCAGGAGCCGTTTAATGTCCCCCTTAGTAGAGGGCGACGTGTCTGAGTCGGAATCCTCTCTTTGGTAAACTCCGCTGGGGGTCTGTGTTGTTATCGATCCCTCTTCATCTGGGGACATCTCCAACTTACTGGAGCCTCGAGGTCTGGCAGACGCCATCTTAGGCTGTCCAGTCTTCCATGGCCTGTCGAATGATCTCCTGATATTAGGCAGTTTGGAGGCCTCCGCTATCAGCAGTTTGTGGTGCTTGGCCACATCTCTCTTTTGGGGAGTGCAAACCCTATATATTGTTCTTGCAGCAAAACAATATCTTGATTTTATAATTTAGGCCTAAAAACTGGACCGAATGCTGCAAAACTAGAACCAGAGACTTCAAATCCAGGCTCGGATTAAACTAAAAAAATCCACACTATTTGCCTGATGCGCCTCATGTTATTACAGTTTATCATGCTGTAAAGGATGAGGTGGTGAGGGCCATTTGTTGGACCCTTCCCCAGTAGTATAGGGGTGGAAGGAATGCCACTTTCAATTAATTAATTGTTTTATGTCTGTGCGACAAGTTCGTCTGGTGGTGTCTGGCAGATTGAAGTGCTTTGATCCCTAAGACCCATTTTTGCTAGGACTGTGAGGGCTGTGAGGACACATACAAAGGGGCTGGAGAAGGACAGTGTCTTGAGGAGAAAACTTCAGAGGGGCTGGGGAGACAAAGAGACACAGAGGGGCGGAGGAAGGTGTAAAAGAGACAGACATGAGCGGAGGTAGACACCCAGAGGGGCTGGGGGAGACAAATATACACAAAGGGGCTGGGAGATGAAAGAAACAAGGTGCTGGAGGGGAAGAGACACAGAGGGGCTGTGGGGAGAAATAGATATACAGAGAGGCTGGGGGAGAAAGAGATACTTAAAAGGGTCGGCGTGGGAGAAGCACACAGAGAGGATAGGTAAGGGGAGAAAATGATACACAAATGGGCTGAGAGAGGGCAGGAGACACATAGAGAGGCAGGGGAAGTGGAGAAAGAGACACTCAAATGTGGAGGGAGAAACATACACATAAAGGGGCTGAGTGAAGGAGCACAAAAAGTAAAAAATGGGGGATAACATATGCTAAAGGTGGTAAGACATTTAAAAGAAAGGGTGAGAAACACAAATGGGGGTAAGATGTTGAAGAAGGGGATTAAGGGGCACACAGGTGAAGATGAATTTTGGTATGGGTATAGTGAAGGGGGGTGGCAAAATCTTGGCTTGTGTAGCCAGAAATTCTTGCACTGGCCTTAGTCTGTTTGATCAGAATTTTTATCTCCTGCTCTGCTATTGGCCTGCTATAACCTTCAGAAGCCTAATGTGTGTGTGATTACACTTTAATTAAAATAGTTAAGAGTAATGTAACTTAAACTCTGATTGAAAATTATACTGTATCAGAGAAGCTGTGTGAATCACATCCAGGGAGGTGTGGCTAGGGCTGCATGGACAGAAACAAAATGGCAGAAAATTGAATAGTTAGAATGCAGCTGCATGATTCATACACCCAAAATGCTTCATTAAGCTGAAGTTGTTTTGATGAGTGTAATATTCCTTTAATACTCATTACAGTATCTGCCATTTTCCATTGGATCAGCAGCAGTGTTTATTTAAGGTGAAACTTGATGGACACAACTTTTTTTAAATCTGTTGCCTTTCTTTATGTAATAACTTTAAGAGTTTACTAGTATATATTGTAATACATGTATTTGTCTGTTTTCTACAGTGAAAGTGGGACCACCTATGCTTAATATATCTCTTGGGTTTGGTCAATTGAATATCTCTGTGATGCTTCCTCTTGCTTCAACACACATAACAGACGGAAAACCTAAACCTGTACAAAGCATTATTAGTAATCTTGGATCTGTAGAGATAATTGTGACTAGAGGAAATACGCTCTGGAACAAAGTAAGAAGACAATATGATTTTGTTATCTTGGGGCAAGAATGTATATATTGTATGATTTTAGAGTGAATGTAATGTTTTTTTTAAGCTAAGTGTGATGGCACAAACAGTTGTTTTTACCAAAGAGAATATTTTTGTTTCAAAGTCTAGCAATAGCCTGCAATCAATATGATTTTTTTTTTAAGTATTAAACATTCAGTACTATATGGCTGATCATCCAACATATGGCTGATCTTACCCATTTTATATTGGTTTGCTTTTCACAGGATTTGGTCAGTCTGAAATGTTAGTTCTAAACCTGAAGGAATGACTGTGTACTGTAACCGCAGGTGGTTCCCTTATTTACCACTATAATGTCTTAAAGCATAGAACTTAGTAGGGCTAACCATAAAGATATCTTAGCCATAATTTTATATAGTTAGTAAGAGATCCTCTATTTAACATATATAAATAATTGAGAATACAATATAAAATAAGGATTGTCTTGGAAGCAGTACAATTTTGTCTTTTTGATATTTATTATATAAAAATATAAATATAGACATATAAAACCCATGTAGCAGAGTTTCTAAGATTAAACTAAATGCTTGCAAATATCATTAATAGGTTAACATACCCTTGTGAACATGTCATCATGTCAGCCTCTCTGTCATTTTAAGATGGAGCAGCGTCTGTCTCCAAGTCTCTCCTCTGTGTCTTAACATTTAAAAGTACACCTATTTAAACCTTAGGTGTCTCCATTTTAGGGTTACCATAGTTTAAATATGAAAAAGTAACACTTCTTTTACTTTATTCAATTTAGGACCTCCCTTAACTTGGCAAACATACATGGCCATAACTAAAGGGTGCATACGTCATGGAAATTTTCCTGACTTAGTTCAAGATGGCATCTTAAAGTCTGAATAGCTTATCTGTTGTTTACACTAAGTCGTAAGTGCACAGTCGTGGGAGATTCCCGGATTTGGGGAATTTCCATTAACTTGGGGTTACCACAGTATATTGTGTACTGAAAGAGTTGGAGCATAGCCTTGAAGCTTGTTTATGCATTATTGTAATTCGTCTGGGACTAAATGGTGCAAACATATTATGCACTGAGGTTATTGCTTAAAGAAACAGTTATGAAAAACAATATGTTCCATTTCCAACGCCTTGTCAGTTTGCAATATCTCTTAAAGACAAAGTACACAGTTTAAAAAATACAACATTTCATTCTAAAACTTGTAATATTTGCATTTGCCCATAACAGTACCTTCATTAAATTATTACTATAGTAGGATAAGGTAATATGGTAGGAGTACAGGTATTGGTAGGTCAAAGCATATAGCAGAAATTTGCTCTGGAATAGTCCAACACATAGTAATCTCTGGCTGAGTCCTATCAGAAACTGATGGTAGGATGATATATATGCATAATGAAGGGCTTTCAGAGACATTTGGTAGTGGTGGGAGGTAGAGACTTTCTATTATGAACATTTAAGGTGTGCATGTAGAATTATGGTAATTCTGAAATGGGAAAGATATTTTTCCAATTGGGTGATCCCCAAGAATAATAATTTTGATGGTATTACTTGTTTAACTATAGAAATGGGAATGGTATAAATTGAAGATTCCCAATATTGATGTTTTTGAGTATAGAAGCAGAGTGAAGAGAACAAGTATAAAATATAAGAGTATCTAATGGGTTCATCTGATATTTACATCATGAACAATGTTAGTAAGGGCACAATAAGTGTTCTTGCGCAAGACACCTAATGAGATCTAAATATCCACCAAGATTGTGTGGAAAGAATATGATTCCACTGAAAAAGTATCAAAAATGTATGTATAAATGTATTCTTATTCCTATGTGTAATATATAATTATAGTCACTAGGAGTCCTAGACATCTTTAGGCTGCAGAAAAAAAACCTAAACTGTAGCCAAAAGAAAATAGCTGAAAGTATACTACACAGGTGTTATAACCACACTTTACCAATAGGGAATATTGATCAAGTTGGATAGTAACTGGGGCATAGAACACCTGCCAACCACAGTAGATCCTGCAGCAAATACCGAAATGTGCTGCAGTACAACTGATAAGTGGCACAGACTGAAGTGCACAGCTGTAGTACCCATAATTCAGGTATGACAACTCTGGGGCTGGGATCCCTAAAAATCCACACAGGGCACCAATCCAAAGGGAACTAACATACAATACTTTACTTCACTTGGGACTAGCCCATACGCTTGTTACATATACATTGCTGTGACAAACATAATAAAATTCAAATAACCAAAACATGTCACAAAATATACAGGAAATTATAATCGCATAATAACATTTTTTTTCTAAAAGGAAGGGGAAGACATTAATTAACAGGACATATCTCTCCTGCCTGCAGAATTAGCAATATGCAAATCTACTCAAATATGCAAATTTAAAATCCTTCTCCTTCCTGTCCCATCATATTAGGATTTCCTTGGCTCATTAAGCACAATCCTCATATTGACTGGGCAAAGGGAGAAATACTGGAGTGGGGTAAAGACTGTACAGAGAGATGTGTATTACCCATTACCAAAAGAGTGGGCATCGTTACTTTACCCACTACTACACATAAGGCCCCTTATGCAAGGAAGTTCCCATACAATACTGGGAGGTTAAGGAGGTATTCAGTAAGAGTCAGACCGATATTCTACCTCCTCACAATTCATATGACTGCTCCATAAATCTGCTACCTGGCGCTATGCCACCCAAGGAGGCAGTGTATGGCTTATCTCCACAGGAGAGTAGAATAACAGAAGAGTACATCATAGAGTAAGGGCCCCATATGTAAATCATCCTCGTCTGCGGGTGCAGGGTTTGTATCTAAAAAAGATGGTGAACTATGCCCATGCATTGATTACAGGGCATTAAACAAGATCACAATAAAGAATGTCTATCCCATTCCTCTCATCTCCAAATTGTTTGACAGACTCCAGGGTGCTAAAGTCTTTACTAAACTTGACCTCAGGAGTGCATACAGTTTGGTAAGGATAGGAGAATCATGAGTGGAAAACGGCATTTAACAGTAGAAGTGGGCATTATGACCTTGTTGTGCCCTTTGAGTTATGCAATGCTCCGGCCATGTTTCAGGACTTTATTAATGATGTACTCAGAGACTATATTTATTCATTTGTCCTAGTATACCTGGATGATATCCTTAATTATTCCCCTGACCTTCAGACTCACCACAAACATGTTAAACAAGTGATGCAAACCTTGCTAAAAAAATAAACTTTATTGCAAACTTGAAAAATGCATATTTTATCAGACTGAGGTACAGTTCTTGGGATATAATATTTCCACCTCTGGGTTTCAGATGGACCCTCATAAACTAGAGGCTGTTCTACATTGGCCATTGCCCAATGGACTAAAATCCAGGAGATTTATCAAAGGGTTTTCTTGACATCATCAATATGACACGTAAGGGGGCTAGTTGTACGATATCTTCTAAGGAAGCTAGAGTAGCTTTTGAACTTCTTAAACAAAGGTTTGCTTATGCTGACATATTGATACATCCTGACACCAGCAGACCCTTCATAGTGGAGGTTGATGCCTTCGAAACAGGGATGGGGGTTGCTCTATCTCAAAGGGTGAGTCAGGATACTCCTTTGCATCCATGTGGGTACTTTTTTTAGAAATAGAAAAAGATAAAAGTCCCACGATTGAATTCAATTGAATTAAATTGTGGGACTTTTATTTGTTTTTATTGTTCCCTTCTTTTGTATATGTATTTTGTTCCTGTTACAGGGCTGCTGTTTGCTGTTTCACCTACCTTCTGCAATATATTGCTCCAGGTCCACTCTGGGTGGAGATAAGCATAAACTCATTGCCCTCTTGTAAGTGCAATTTTAAGCATTAAAGTGTCTGCTTTTACTTTATTACGCTATTGGCTTTCCATGTATTATTTGCAGTTGCCAACTGTACTTCTACTCCAAATATAACCCCTTATTGTGGGGAGACAAGCCTGAATTATTACCAGACATGTTGTGAGTTTTCTCACTTTCTGCCTTTCCCATTTATTTTGTCTATACTGTATAACGCTATGTATAGTTATTTTCTTACATAGATACTGTATTTTCAGATGGTATTCATTCTCTTTAACGTGGAGCTTTATTTCTAATACTCAGTATAAGTATCTTTTTTTATTTCTGTTAAGTTGTGCTGTGAGGTTCACCATAATAGCTTCTTGGTTCACTCCTATATCAGTGACTTAGTTTTTTCTGTTTTTACACTGCTACTTTTCTAGAAAGTTGTCTCCGGCCGAACGTAATTAAGATATTGGCAACAGGGAATTGTTGGCCGTTATACTAGTGATTAAAAAATGGCAACACCTTTTAGAGGGTTCCAAGGATCCCCTTTTGATCATCACTGATCACAAAAATTTGGCATATATTGGTGATGCTAGACGACTGTCTTCTAGATAGGCCAAATGGTCTTTGTTCTTATCCCGTTTTAACTTTATTATCACTTACAGACATGGTCCCAAAAACGTTAAAACTGATGCCCTCTCTATAGTGACGTAGCGAACGGTTCGCCAGCGAACAGTTCCTGGCGAACATAGCGTGTTCGCGTTCGCCACGGCGGGCAAACATATGCGCGGTTCGATCCGCCCCCTATTTGTCATCATTGAGTAAACTTTGACCCTGTACCTCACAGTCAGCAGACACATTCCAGCCAATTAGCAGCACACCCTCCCTAGCAGACCCTCCCACCTACTGGACAGCATCCATTTTAGATTCATTCTCAAGCTGCATGCTTAGTGAGAGGAGGGAAAGTGTAGCTGCTGTTGATTTGATAGGGAAATGGATAGCTAGGTTAGTGTATACAGTGTCCACTACAGTCCTGAAGGACTCATCTGACCTCTGCTGTAAGGACAGCACAAAAAGCCTTTTTAGGGCTAGAACATAAGTCTGCTTTTTTTTTCTGTGTAATGTAATTGCAGTTGCCTGCCTGCCAGCTTCTGTGTCAGGCTCACAGTGGATACTGTGCCCACTTGCCCAGTGCCACCACTCACTCACTGGTGTCACAATAGCTTGCATTTAAAAAAAAAACTTTTTTCACTGTTATAGATTGAATAGCAGTTAGTTGTCTGCAAGCATCTGTGTGTCAGGCTCGCAGCGTATACTGTGCCCACTTGCCCAGTGCCACCACTCACTCACTGGTGTCACAATAGCTTGCATTTAAAAACCCAAAAACTTTTTTCACTGTTATAGATTGAATAGCAGTTAGTTGTCTCCAAGCGTCTGTGTGTCAGGCCTACAACGTGTACTCTGCCAACCTTTGCCAGCTCAAAGTGTCACTCTTATCTGGGGTCACAATAGCGTGCATTTAAAAACCCCAAAACTTTTTTCATTGTTATAGATTGAATAGCAGTTAGTTGTCTCCAAGCGTCTGTGTGTCAGGCCTACAACGTGTGCTCTGCCAATTCACAGTGCCACTCATATCTGGTGTCACAATAGCTTGCATTTAAAAACAAAAAACTTTTTTCACTGTTATAGATTGAATGGCAGTTAGTTGTCTTCAAGCAGGTGTGTCAGGCCTACAACGTGTACTCTGCCAACCTTTGCCAGTTCAAAGTGCCACTCATATCTGGTGTCACAATAGCGTGCATTTAAAAACCCAAAAACTTTTTTCACTGTTATAGATTGAATAGGAGTCAGTTGTCGTTAAGCGGGTGTGTCAGGCCTACAACGTGTACTCTGCCAACCTTTGCCAGTTCAAAGTGCCACTTTTATCTGGTGTCACAATAGCGTGCATTTAAAAACCCAAAACCTTTTTTCACTGTTATAGATTGAATAGCAGTTAGTTGTCTCCAAGCATCTGTGTGTCAGGCCTACAACGTGTACTCTGGCAACCTTTGCCAGTTCAAAGTGCCGCTCATATCTGGTGTCACAATAGCGTGCATTTAAAAACCCAAAAACTTTTTTCACTGTTATAGATTGAATAGCAGTTAGTTGTCTTCAAGCGGGTGTGTCAGGCCTACAGCGTGTACTCTTGTCAGTTCCTCACAGTGCTACCTCATATCTGGTGTCACAATAAAGGCATTTAAAAAAACCCAAAAACTTTTTTCAATTGTTATACAGTGGAAAGTGCAGAATTATTAGGCAAGTTGTATTTTTGAGGATTAATTTTATTATTGAACAACAACCATGTTCTCAATGAACCCAAAAAACTCATTAATATCAAAGCTGAATATCTTTGGAAGTAGTTTTTAGTTTGTTTTTAGTTATAGCTATGTTAGGGGGATATCTGTGTGTGCAGGTGACTATTACTGTGCATAATTATTAGGCAACTTAACAAAAAACAAATACATACCCATTTCAATTATTTATTATTACCAGTGAAACCAATATAACATCTCAACATTCACAAATATAAATTTCTGACATTCAAAAACAAAAACAAAAACAAATCAGTGACCAATATAGCCACCTTTTTTTGCAAGGACACTCAAAAGCCTGCCATCCATGGATTCTGTCAGTGTTTTGATCTGTTCACCAGCAACATTGCAGCAGCAACCACAGCCTCCCAGACACTGTTCAGAGAGGTGTACTGTTTTCCCTCCTTGTAAATCTCACATTTGATGATGGACCAGGTTCTCAATGGGGTTCAGATCAGGTGAACAAGGAGGCCATGTCATTAGATTTTTCTTTTATACCCTTTCTTGCCAGCCACGCTGAGGAGTACTTGACGCTTTTGATGGAGCATTATCCTATGAAAATCATGTTTTTCTTGAAGGATGCAGATCTCTTTCCTGTACCACTGCTTGAAGAAGGTGTCTTCCAGGAACTGGCAGTAGGACTGGGAGTTGAGCTTGACTCCATCCTCAACCCTAAAAGGCCCCACAAGCTCATCTTTGATGATACCAGCCCAAACCAGTACTCCACCTCCACCTTGCTGGCGTCTGAGTCGGACTGGAGCTCTCTGCCCTTTACCAATCCAGCCACGGGCCCATCCATCTGGCCCATCAAGACTCACTCTCATTTCATCAGTCCATAAAACCTTAGAAAAATCAGTCTTGAGATATTTCTTGGCCCAGTCTTGACGTTTCAGCTTGTGTGTCTTGTTCAGTGGTGGTCGTCTTTCAGCCTTTCTTACCTTGGCCATGTCTCTGAGTATTGCACACCTTGTGCTTTTGGGCACTCCAGTGATGTTGCAGCTCTGAAATATGGCCAACTGGTGGCAAGTGGCATCGTGGCAGCTGCACGCTTGACTTTTCTCAGTTCATGGGCAGTTATTTTGCGCCTTGGTTTTTCCACACGCTTCTTGCGACCCTGTTGACTATTTTGAATGAAACGCTTGATTGTTCGATGATCACGCTTCAGAAGCTTTGCAATTTTAAGAGTGCTGCATCCCTCTGCAAGATATCTCACTATTTTTGACTTTTCTGAGCCTGTCAAGTCCTTCTTTTGACCCATTTTGCCAAAGGAAATGAAGTTGCCTAATAATTATGCACACCTCATATAGGGTGTTGATGTCATTAGACCACACCCCTTCTCATTACAGAGATGCACATCACCTAATATGCTTAATTGCTAGTAGGCTTTCGAGCCTATACAGCTTGGAGTAAGACAACATGCATAAAGAGGATGATGTGGTCAAAATACTCATTTGCCTAATAATTCTGCACTCCCTGTAGCTGGAATTGGCTCCCAGACCACTTCATTAAGCTGAAGTGGTCTGGATGCCTATAGTGGTCTATTGAGGGATCTAAAAAGGGTAATTTAATTTTTAATATATTTTAATATATTTACCCACTGGGGAGCATG
>OW240920.1:113368776-113404136 GCA_933207985.1 Pelobates cultripes | reverse complement strand
CTTTACACAGCGTATAAGGGTGATGTCACAGCACAACGGGAATCTAACAGGGGAAGAGGTGAAAGTAATCCTCCTCCTCCCACGACCACGCCAGCAGACGTGTTGTTGATGGAGGACATGCGGAGCTTTTTAAGTCCTACGCATCGCCACAGCCCTTCGGGATCCACCCTCAGAGAACGACTCGGCCGACAGGTAGCAGACTACCTCGCCTTAACTGCAGATATCGACACTCTGAGGAGTGATGAACCCCTTCACTACTGGGTGTGCAGGCTTGACCTGTGGCCTGAGCTATCCCTGCCCCGCTTCAAGTGTCCTGTCAGAAAGGACCTTCAGTGCAGCAGGAGGTATTGTCACTGAGAAGAGAAGTCACCTAGGTCAAAAAAGTCTAGATTACCTCACCTTTATTAAGATGAATGAGGGATGAATCCCGACGGGACTGACAGTGGGCGATACATTCGACTAACAAAGGCCTGATGAGATGAGCTGCCTTGGGCTAAAAATGGTCCACACGCTGCTGTATTTTAGCTCTGAATGCCAATTGACTTGCGTGACTTATCCGCCACCAACTAGGATTCAAGCCGCAATGTTTTAGGGCAGTGCTCCCCAACCCTTTTATCGCCGCGGACCGGTAAATGTTTGATAATTTTTCCATGGCCCGCTTGTTTTGATTTAATAATTTTAATTTAATTGTATTTAAACATGCCTTCAAAATAAAATACAGCTACACCAAAAAATGAATATAAAGTGATTTATTTTATTTAACTCACTAGAATGCCAAATCAATGAGAACCCTGAGCTTGTTTCTTCGCAACGAGACAGTTCCATCTGGGGGTAATAGGAGACAATGACACCCGAAGTGTGTTGCTTATGTCCAGTTTATTCTGCTGTTTTGTTTTGGTTGCTGTCACTGCAGAAAACCCTGCTTCACACAGATAGGTTGTCGGAAATGGCAATAGGGATTTAAGTGCTGTGGTGGCAATCTCAGGGTATTCCGCCATGACTTTAATCCAGAACACCGGCAGAGTTGTTGTCTCGAACATAGTTTTAAGGCCACCGTCATTTGCAATCTCCAGCAGTAGTTGTTCTTCTTGCATAGACATGCTAGATTCGCCTGATTTGTTGGCAAATGGGTCGCGGATCCATTCCTTACCAGTTCTTGGGTCTTTTGTGGTTGGGAAGTAGCGCTCAAACTCTTTTAAAAGCAAAGACAGGTGATCGTGCACCAACTGGCAGAATGAATGTTCAAGCTCAGTCTCGCCTAAAATCCCCGCTAATGTCTGAAAAATGTCCAAAATGCCTCTGTTCACGCGCCGTCCCCACAACTCCAGTTTGGCTTTAAATGCAGCTACTTTGTCTGACAACTTGAAAACAGTTGTCATTTTCCCCTGAAGGCCCAGATTGAGTTCGGCCAATGGCGTGGGGTTTGCCTTACGGCCAATCAGGAAGAGGGAGGACCCAGGAGGAGGATCAGTGTAACAATAGGGAATTTTCATTCGCTATTTTCACACAATGGGCGGGCTCGGTAGGGTGCAATGCTCTGCGCCTCGGCCGCCACAGTGAAATTAAAGTTCCTCGGGCGGCCCGGTACTGTTTGATCCACGTACCGGTCCGCGGCCCGGGGGTTGGGGAACACTGTTTTAGGGCACTTTCTGCCTGGGAAACAAACTTCAATTCTTCTGGCCGCTGCTACAGCAGCGGCTGCAACAATACCTAATTTTTCAGGCCTGTGTACAGGCCTAATTTTTCGGGCCTCTGGTGCTGCACTGTGGTTTCAAAAACCAAACCAAAAAAAAGGCACATAACAGGGATTAAACTGATAAGAACAATACTACTTAACACACCTTATAATAACGCAGAGAGAGGAGTCTGAAGAAGAGGAAGGTGGCTTTGAGGAGGTGGAAGACCAAACACAGCAGGCGTCCCAGGGGGCTTGTTGTCACCTTTCGGGGACCCTTGGTGTTGTACGTGGCTGGGTGGAGGAAGAGATCTTCAATGACATCAGTGAGGACAAGGAACGGGACATGGCTAGCTTGGTATCCAACCTTGTGCAAATGGGGAGTTTGCGGTTGTGCAAATGGACTGTTTGCGGTTGTTTGCGGTGCGTTAAATGGGGAGTTTGGTCTGTCAATGTGAAGCGGGCGTAACCCTTACACTACTTGATCGATACAACATCATACAGTAGGTCTCCCCATTATTTTTATGGCCCCCACCCACCGCTCACGGGTGGGGGCGGGCGGGAGGACAGTAGGTCCCCCCCATTGAGATTTATGGCCCCCACCCACCGTGCAGGGGAGGGGGCCGGGGGGGAGGACAGTAGGTCCCCCCTTATCCTTATTTACTGAATATTCCCCTGTATAACAATGTTTGGCATTTAGTGAATATTCCTTATTCTGCTCTGTGTCAGTGTGTATCAGGGATCCTTAGGATAGGTGTCAATCCATATCTGCCAAGTGACCCTATGTAGGGGGAACATTCCATATTCAGCTCTGTGTCAGTGTGTATCAGGGATCCTGAGGATAGGTGTCAATCCATATCTGCCAAGTGACCCTATGTAGGGGGAACAGTCCCTATTCCGCTCTGTGTCAGTGTGTATCAGGGATCCTGAGGATAGGTGTCAATCCATATCTGCCAAGTGACCCTATGTAGGGGGAACAGTCCCTATTCTGCTCTGTGTCAGTGTGTATCAGGGATCCTGAGGATAGGTGTCAATCCATATCTGCCAAGTCACCCTATGTAGGGGGAACAGTCCCTATTCTGCTCTGTGTCATTGTGTATCAGGGATCCTTAGGATAGGTGTCAATCCATACCTGCCAAGTGACCCTATGTAGGGGGAACAGTCCCTATTCTGCTCTGTGTCAGTGTTTATCATGGATCCTTAGGATAGGTGTCAATCCATATCTGCCAAGTGACCCTATGTAGGGGGAACAGTCCCTATTCTGCTCTGTGTCAGTGTGTATCAGGGTCTCTGAGGACAGGTGTCAATCCATATGTCAAGGTGTCAATATGTTATATGTCAGGTGTCAATCCATATCCATTGTGATTTGGGAATGTTAGGTGATTTATGCCCTTTATGGATTAAGATCAGACTCTGCATTAACTGTGTAATTTTCCATGGGAGTTTTGCCATGGATCCCCCTCCGGCATGCCACAGTCCAGGTGTTAGTCCCCTTGAAACAACTTTTCCATCACTATTGTGGCCAGAAAGAGTCCCTGTGTGTTTTAAAATTCGCCTGCCCATTGAAGTCTTTGGGGGTTCGCCCGGTTCGCGAACATTTGCGGACGTTTGCGTTCACCGTTCACGAACCGAAAATTTCGTGTTTTCGCGACATCACTACCTCTCTAGACAGTTTGATATTGAATCAGAACGCGAACAAGAGACATCCCCTATTGTTCCTCCTGAGTGTATCATTAATTTCACTGTTCTCTCCTTGTCATCCCCTTTGCTTTGTGCTATTATGGCGGCTCAATCCCAGGCACCTTGCAATAAACCTCTGGATAAATTGTTTATTCCATTGTCTGACAGAAAGGAAGTAATGAGGGTATTCCACGACAATGTGACTGCTGGGCATCCGGGCATTAATAAAACCATTTCCGCTGTCTCTAGATCTTTTTGGTGGGATTCACTCAGAGATATCAAGGAATATGTGGAGGCCTGTTGAGTGTGTGCAATCTCTAAGGTTCCTCATAAACTTACGTGTGGATTGTTACAGCCACTTCCTGTACCTAGTGTTCCACGGTCCCACTTATCCATGGATTCCATCGTGGAACTTCCAAGTTCTAATGGCTATACCATCATCCTTATGGTGGTTGACTGTTTTTACAAGATGGCTCACTTTGTTCCGCTAAAGAATTGCCATACTCACAAGACCTGGTTCTTAATTATATATGAGAAATTGTCAGACTACATGGCATTCCTAAAAATATTGTCTGACGGAGGTTCTCAGTTTGTGTCTCGGTTTTGGATGGCTTTTTAATAAACAGTTGGGCATTGAATTGTCATTTTCTTCTTCTTACCATTCCCAAACCAATGGCATGGCTGAGAGGGCTAACCAGTCATTAGAATTGTATTTGCTTTATTTTGTTAATAGCATACAAGATTAGAGTTGAGCGAACCCGGACTGTAAAGTTCGGGTTTGTACCGAACATTAAGTTTTTTGGACCCCGGACCTGAACACGGACATATCAGGGCAGCCAATCAACAAGCGTTTGACTCGTGTGCCCTTAGAAGCCATCACAGCCATGCCTACTAATGGCATGGCTGTGATTGGCCAGTGCAGCATGTGACCCAGCCTCTATATATAAGCTGGAGTTACGTAGCGCCACACGCACATGAGTTCTTCTTAGTGTATGGAGAGGTGCTGCAGCTGTGAAGGACAGATTAGGAAAGAATTCTGGTGTTGAATCTGCAAACTACAGTGATTATTTTTGCCACAGAGAGTGCAGTGCACTTGCAACTGGTTGTGTGCCAGGCACATTACTTTAATCCTGTTCTGGTAGCTCAGTGGGCAACATCTAGGCATTTTTAAATACTGCAATTTTTTTGGTGCTAAATAGTACATTTGCATACTGCATTTCTTGCAGTCCAATAAAACCTTTAAATACTGCTGTTACATTGTTGGTTTAAAAAAAAATCTCACTTTTTGGTGCTAAATAGTACATTTGCAGCCTGTGGTGCACTTCATATCGGAGAGTCAAATGTGTTGTGGAGACAGGCTTGGAGACTATGGTGAGGCCTAATAGAAAGCAGTTGTTGTTGGGGGATTTTATCATAAGAGGTGTGGAGATGGACAATGGTGGTCTTGTGAGATTTCTTCCCGGAGCTATTGCACAGAGACAGGAGACGTATTTGTAATATTGTTACGCGAGCAAAGCAGGAAGGGGAATTGGATGTACTTGTCCATCTAGGGACAAATGACTTGGCTTGCAATGAGGTTTCAGAGGTTAACGAAGTTTTTAGTGTTTTTGCCAATGATATATGGCAGGATGCTGCCACACTGTCATTCTCTGAAGATCTGCCTGTGCATAGCACTCAGAACGACAGGCGGATGCGTATTAGGGACTTTAACTTGTGGCTTGGTGAATGGTGTAGGGTGCAAGGATTTGGCTTTATTTCTCATGGTAGCTCTGTTTGGAATGGAAATAAACTGTACAAAAAGGATGGTTTGCATCTTTCTCAAAAGGGAACAAATGTTCTCAGTGAGCAGTTCAGAGGTTTTGCTAGGATATATTTAAATCAGGGGGATATGATAGAAATATTTAAATACATAAAGGGAATCAACACAGTAAAGGAGGAGACTAAATTTAAAAGAAGAAAAACTACCACAACAAGAGGACATAGTCTTAAATTAGAGGGACAAAGGTTTAAAAATAATATCAGGAAGTATTACTTTACTGAGAGGGTAGTGGATGCATGGAATAGCCTTCCAGCTGAAGTGGTAGAGGTTAACACAGTAAAAGGAGTTTAAGCATGCGTGGGATAGGCATAAGGCTATCCTAACTATAAGATAAGGCTAGGGACTAATGAAAGTATTTAGAAAATTGGGCAGACTAGATGGGCCGAATGGTTCTTATCTGCCGTCACATTCTATGTTTCTAAACTATGAGAGGGGGACAAAAGGGTGATAAAACATCAATCCAATTGCCCCCCAAAACAAAGACAGAAGGTGCCTGTAGCAAGTGTGTTAAAAAATGATAAGCTTAGAGTCATGTCTACAAATGCTCGCAGTTTAGGGAATAAGATCCATGAACTTGTGGCAATAATGGCAACTGATAATGTAGATTTAGTCGCTGTTACTGAGACATGGTATAATGAGAAAAATGACTGGGACATAGCAATACTAGGGTACTCTTTATATAGAAAAGACAGGGAAGGCAAGAAATGGGAGAAATCTAATCTAATAAATTAGTGAGGCGAACATAGTCAGTTTGGGTTACGTTAGAATTTGGTAATCACACAGTAACTCGTATAGGTGTGATTTATAGGCCCTCAGGACAAATAGAAGAGTTAGATAATCTACTAGTTGAGGAAATAGGTAAAATGACAATGAAGGGGGAAGTTATCATCATGTGTGACTTTAATCTTCCTGATGTGAATTGGAATACTGCTTGTGCCAGGAGCACACATTTTCTAAACTCCCTACTGGGAGGGTCTCTAACACAAGTTGTTGAGGAGCCAACTCATAAAGAGGCCATACTAGATTTAGTATTAACAAATGGAAATTTGGTATCAGATATTACTGTAGGTGAAAATTTAGGATCCAGTGATAATCAGTCAGTGTGGTTTAATATAAAAACTGTAACTGAGTCACACCACACAAAAACACAAGTTTTAGACATTAAAAAAACAGACTTTTCTAAAATTAGTATATGTGTAAAGGAGTCATTATCAGACTCGAGAAATTTAAATGGAGTCCAAGAGAAATGGGATTATTTAAAAGTTGCACTGCTGAAGGCAACAGAAAATTGCACTAGGCTTGTCAGTAAAAGCAAACAATTCAAGAAACCACTGTGGTACTCCACAGATGTGGCCAAAATAGTAAAAAACAAGAAGTTAGCATTTAGTAATTATAAAAAAAAAACAGAGTGAGGAAAACAGAATAATCTATAAGCTTAGGCAGAAAGAGGCTAAGCAAGTTAAAAGAGCTTCAAAAATCACACACAGAAGAGAAAATAGCATAGTCAGTAAAAAAAGGGACAAAACATTTTTTAGATACATAAATAAAAAAGTAAAACAAGGATTAGTTAGATTAAAAACAAAAGAAGGAAGGTGTGTAGAAGAGGATAAAAGTCTAGCTGACTGCCTCAATGAATATTTTTGTTCAGTATTTACAGATATAGTTACATAGTTACATAGCTGAAAAGAGACTTGCGTCCATCAAGTTCAACCTACCTCACATTTGTTTTTTGCTGTTGATCCAAAAGAAGGCAAAAAAAAACAGTTTGAAGCACAATTTTGCAACAAGCTAGGAAAAAAATTCCTTCTTGACCCCAGAATGGCAGTCAGATGTATCCTTGGATCAAGCATTGATCCACATTCTGATTGTTCTTACAGTAAAAAAAAACTTTCCTTTGCCTTAGACGAAATCTTCTTTCTTCCAGTCTAAACTCATGGCCTTGTGTCCTATGTAAAGTCCGGTTTGTGAATATATTTCCACACAATGGTTTGTATTGTCCCCGAATATATTTGTATAATGTTATCATATCCCCTCTCAGGCGATGTTTTTCTAAACTAAATAGGTTTAAATTTGTTAACCTTTCTTCATAGCCAATATGTTCCATTCCTTTTATTAATTTTGTAGCCCTCCTCTGCACTTTTTCTAGTGCCATAATATCCTTCTTTAGAACAGGTGCCCAAAATTGCACAGCATATTCAATATGGGGTCTTACCAGTGATTTAGAAAGAGGCAAAATTATATTCTTGTCCCAAGAATGAATGCCCTTTTCCATGCATGACAATACCTTACTGGCCTTGGCCACTGCTGATTGACATTGCACATTGTTGCATAGTTTGTTGTCTATAACAATTCCCAAGTCCTATTCATGTGTTGTGATCCCTAATTCGCATCCATTAAGGGTATACGTTGCTTGTGTATTCTTTACGCCGAAGTGCATAACTTTGCATTTTTCAACATTAAATTTCATCTGCCATTTGAGTGCCCAGTCCCCCAGTCTATCTAAATCCCTCTGCAGCAAAGTTATATCTTGCTCACATTGTATTGCTTTACAAAGTTTGGTGTCATCTGCAAACACTGAAACATGACTTTCAATGCGGTCTTCAAGATCATTTATAAACATGTTAAATAGAAGGGTTCCCAGAATAGACCCCTGAGGGACACCACTTGCCACCTCTGTCCAGCTTGAAAATGTACCATTAATGACAACTCTTTGTACTCTGTTTTTAAGCCAATGTTCTACCCAAGAACAAGCATTTTCATCTAGACCGATTTCCTTGAGTTTGAACACCAATCTATTGTGTGGAACTGTATCAAATGCCTTGGCAAAATCCAAAAAGATCACATCCACGGCAACACCCTGATCTATACTTCTACTTACTTCTTCGTAGAATGCAATCAAGTTAGTTTGACATGACCTGTGCTTCATAAAACCATGCTGATTTTTGCTGATAACCATGTTCTTCTCAAGGAATTCTTGAATATTATCCCTTAATAACCTTTCAAATATTTTACCAGCCACAGATGAAATTGAAGGAAAGGGACCTCGGTTAGGAAAAAGGACAAATGAGTAATATGTTACATGTGAGTTTACAGAGGAAGAGGTTTTATTTCAACTGTCAAAAGTAAAGACAAATAAAGTCAATGGGACCTGATGGAATACACCCAAAGTTATTAAAAGAGCTTAGTGGTGTACTAGCAAAAACATTAACAGATTTATTTAACCAATCATTTTTAACAGTCCCAGAAGATTGGAAGTTAGCAAATGTTGTGCCCATTCACAAGAAAGGTAGTAGGGAGGAGTCGGGTAACTATAGGCCAGTAAGCCTTACTTCAGTAGTGGGGAAAGTAATGTAAACCATGTTAAAGGATAGGATTGTTGAACATCTAAAAACACATGGATTGCAAGATCAGAGACAACATGGGTTTACTTCAGGGAGATCATGTCAAACTAATCTTATTGATTTGTTTTGATTGGGTAACTAAAATAATAGATCAGGGTGGTGCAGTAGACATTTCTTACCTAGATTTCAGTAAGGCTTTTGACACTGTTGCACATAGAAGGCGTATCAATAAATTGCAATCTTTAAGTTTGGATTCCACTATTGTTGAATGGGTAAGGCAGTGGCTGAGTGACAGGCAACAGAGGGTTGTAGTCAATGGAGTATATTCAAAGCTTGGGCTTGTCACTAGTGGGGTACCTCAGGGATCTGTACTTGGACCCATTCTCTTTAATAGTTTTATTAGTGATATTGCAGAAGGTCTTGATGGTAAGGCATGTCTTTTTGCTGATGATACTAAGATATGTAACAGGGTTGATGTTCCAGAAGGGATAAGCCATGTGGCAAATGATTTAGGTAAACTAGAAAAATGGTCAGAATTGTGGCAACTGACATTTAATGTGGATAAGTTCAAGATAATGCATCTTGGACGTAAAAATCCAAGGGCAGAGTACAAAATATTTGATAGAGTCCTAACCTCAACATCTGAGGAAAGGGATTTAGGGGTGATTATTTCTTATGACTTAAAGGTAGGCAGACAATGTAATAGAGCAGCAGGAAATGATATCAGAATGCTTGGTTGTATAGGGTGAGGTGTTAGCAGTAGAAAGAGGGAAGTGCTCATGCCATTGTACAGAACACTGGTGAGACCTCACTTGGAGTATTGTACGCAGTACTGGAGACCGTATCTTCAGAAGGATATTGATACTTTAGCGAGAGTTCAGAGAAGGGCTGCTAAACTGATTTATTGATTGCAGGATAAAACTTACCAGGAAAGGTTAAAAGATCTTAACATGTATAGCTTGGAGGAAAGACGAGACGGGGGGATATGATAGAAACATTTAAATCATAAAGGGAATCAACACAGTAAAGGAGGAGACCATATTTGAAAGACGAAAAACTACCACAACAAGAGGACAGTCTTAAATTAGAGGGTCAAAGGTTTAAAAATAATATCAGGAAGTATTACTTTACTGAGAGGGTAGTGGATGCATGGAATAGCCTTCCAGCTGAAGTGGTAGATGTTAACACAGTAAGGAGTTTAAGCATGCGTGGGATAGGCATAAGGCTATCCTAACTATAAGATAAGGCTAGGCAGAGGCGTAGCATGGGGGGTGCAGGGGGGGCCGGCCGCACCGGGCACAACATCTGGGGGGCGCGCTCGCACTCGCAGCTCTCTGCCCCTGCCTGGCTCACTCACTCTCTCTGCAGTGCTGGCTGTGCGAATCCGATCCGAGCCGCCGGGTCGCCGCCCATTGTGGAGGGGTGCCAGGCAGGGGCGGGCTGGGCCGGGGGGCAGGGAGGCAATTGCCCCCCAGGCCGCCCTAAAGCATGTTAAAAACGGCCGCTGGGCCGTCTTTAACGCAGGGCTAAAGGCAGCTGCCCCTGCCCAGTTCTTCCTAAGGGGCCACCAAAGCAGCTGCCTCTCTTGAGCCCCGCCGGCCGTGGCTACAGAATTCTGATCCTTCACTATGCGGACTGGCTCGGTGGCTCCTCCTTCTGACCTCTCCTGCGCCTGAACGCAATCGCGTACCGTGACGTCATGAAATGAGTCACGGCCGGTAACAGCGCATGCGCATAGCCTCCACCTGAAGGACGCCGGGAACACCCTCACACCCTTTCTCCTAGCCGAGCATCCTGAGAGAGCAGCTGCCAGTATCTTCAGAGAAAGTGTTCAGAGAAGTGTAAGTATTTTTTTTTTATTTTTTTTTATATTGACTGTAAAGTAAATTATAGTTTTAGGAGGAGTGGGCAGTAAATGCAATGTGTTAATTGTGTATATAACAAAAAATCTGCAAAATAAGTTGTAATGGTGGAAATCTATTTTTAGGGGGAGGGGGAGGGGGTGAGGGCAGTAAATCAATATGTTCATGTATTGTAATAAGGAGATTTTTTTAGGGGGAGGGGGTGGAGTTGGGGGGCAGTAAATGCAATCTGTATAGATAAAAAAAATCTGCAAAATAATTAAAAAAAGATTGTAATGAGGGAGTTTTTTTGGGTGGGGCGCAGTACAATAAATGCAATGTGTACATATATATATATATAAAAAAATATGCAAAATAAGTTGTAATGATGGAATGTATTTTTAGGGGAAGGGGGTGGGGGCAGTAAATCAATATGTTCATGCATTGTAATAAGGAGATTTTTTTTAGGGGGAGGGGTTGGGGGCAGTAAAATGCAATGTGTATAGATTAAAAAAAAAAAATCTGCAAAATAAGTTGTAATGGTGGAAATGTATTTTTAGGGGGAGGGGATGGGTGCAGTAAATTAATATGTTCATGTATTGTATTGTAATAAGGAGATTTTTTTTAGGGGGAGCGGGAGGGGTTGGGGGGGCACGAAATGCAATGTGTATAGATTTAAAAAAAAAAAAATCTGCAAAATAAGGTTAGGGGGCGCAAATTACTTGCCTTGCCCCGGGTGCTGACAACCCACGCTACGCCACTAATGCAGTGTGTTTTGTTAGTGTATGCAGTGTGTATGGTGTTAGTGTATGCAGTGTGTGTTGTGTTAGTGTATGCAGTGTGTGTGTTTGCTGTGTTAGTGTATGCAGTGTGTGTTGTGTTAGTGTATGCAGTGTGTGTGTTGTGTTAGTGTATGCAGTGTGTGTGTGTGTTGTGTTAGTGTATGCAGTGTGTGTGTGTGTGTTGTGTTAGTGTATGCAGTGTGTGTGTGTAAATGTGTGATCTGGGGGTGGGAGGGGGAGGTAGGGGCATTTTAACATTAATTTTCTATTAAATTAATTAAATGATATCCCCCCCTCCCTACTTACCTGTGCCCAGGCAGCACACTGCTTCTCCTCCTCTCTTCTCTCTTCTAATAACTCTCGCGAGACCCGGTTACCATGGCAATGCTCCGCGGGTCTCGCAAGAGTTATTAGAAGAGAGAAGACAGGAGTAGAAGCTGTGTGCTGCCTGGGCCCCCTCTGCGGTAACAGGGAGCCGGGGGCCCGCGGCTTCACACATAGAGAGCAGTCCGGGCCCCCCAGGCCCGTGAAAACAGTCATGGTTGTCACCCCCTGATGGCGGCCCTGGACAGTACCTTACTGGCCTTAGTAACTGCTGATTGACATTGCACATTGATGCCTAGTATGTTGTCTATAACAATTCCCCAACCCTGCTTGTGTGTTATCCTTAATTCACTACTATTTAGGGTGTAAGTGTGCATACTATACCCCTAAGTGCATTTATCTTCATAAGTTTCATATGCCATTTGAGTTTCCAGTCCCCTAATTTATTTTAATCCCTCTAGCATCAAAATAATATCCTGCTCATGTTGTATTACTTAACCTAGTATTGTGTCATCTGCAAACACTGAAACATGACTTTCAATGCCCATCTATAGATCATTTATGGCAATAACCAGGCTCAGACTCGCTATTAGCAAATGCCCGGTGGGCTGTGAAGTCCATGGGCTGAGGCTGACAGGAGAGATCATGGGATCTCACCGGCCGGTCCCTGCTGGATCGGAGCTTCTCAAGTGCAGTATCCATGGCCGCTGGATGCTGTAACAGAGCATTGCAGAGCATTACCACAGCAACGCTCTGCTACATTCCTCAGACTCAAGGAATGTAGCAGAGCATTGCAGACAAGCTGATTCTCAAACTGGTCCACCAGGGATTAGGATTTTCTCCTCCTTGGCCACAAGTAAGCCTTGGGGAGTGGAGAATAAAATGTAAATGTTTTTTCACCCCCCCCCCCCACTACTGTGCCTATCACCACTGCAACCCACAATCCCTCTATACTAAATCTTATTTCTCTCCCATACACTACAGCCACAGTTCCCCTATACTACATCTTATATCTCTCCCATACACTATAGCTACAATTCCACCCCACACACTGCAGCCCCTATCGCCCTCATATACTACTGGCTCCATCCTGCAGCCCACCAACTAAAGCCATAATCTCCCCCACATACCTTACAGCTCCAAAACTGCCCACACTACAACCCCTCTCCAAACACACTATACCACTAACATGCTCCCTGGTTTGTCTACTAATCTTATCTAAAAATAGTCTAGCCTATTCCATTGTAGTTTTCTTTTGTACAGCTTCTTCTGTAGTTGGATCTAGATATTTAAATCTCTTAACCCATTAAGGACCAGCTTCAGAACCCTTAAGGACACAAACAATTTTTGCATTTTTTTGCTGTTTGTGTTCAGCTGCAATTTGCATCTCACTTATTTATTGCATCAACACATATTATACACTGTTTTTAGAGGGCAAAAGGGGCTTTAATTTGATGTCACGTAAACATATATAAATTCTCATTAATTAGAAGAAAAAAAATTAAAAAATGAGGGGGGAAAATCATAATTATTTTTCCCCATAGTTTTGGCAATAATAATGTGTGGATAATATATCCATCTTAGGAAAAGTAATTCAAAATAAAGTAATGTATGTGTCTTGATTTATAGAGTACATAATATGTGTAGGCTTTTGGTTTATTTTCAAAACTACAGGACTAAAATAAAATTTAAATGTGAAAAAGTTTTAGAAGTTGGTATGTTTCTCTTGTAAGTTTAGTAGCCATCACAAAAAACAAAATTGCCACACAAAAGTATATATTTTGAGTGAGTATACCTCACAGGCTATTTACCTAAGGTTATTTTGACGCTTTTTATGTCGCCATTTCAGTGCAAATCTCTGCTAAATTTGTATTTCTTAAAGTTGGTGTGTGCTACTCCTGTACAAAACCATTTATTGTGTTCAGCTACATCTGCTGAATACAAAAATACCCCTATTTATGCCTGTGGCACTATTCTATGATTCTACAATAATAGACAAGGCTATTTAAGTTTCCATAATTAGAATTTTCATAGATGGATTTGATGGGCCTATGTCTCATTTTGGAGCATTATCGCAGTTTGACTGTTGAAATAACCCCATAAAAGGGCTTCCATTTGAGAAAGCAGACACTCCAGGGTATGTTATCTGGTGTATATATTGTGCCTTAACTTGTCATCATTTTTTACCAATTTTTGTCAATGTTTGTGGTGAGGATAAACAAAATGGCATTTTTTACATACATGTTGCATTCTTGCTGGGTATATCTTACATGTGATGTGTGCCACTGTCATAAAATCCCCCAAATTATGCTCAGTTACATCTTCTGAGTAAAACAATGTGCCCAGTGTATAATGTAGACATTATTTTGTTATGTTACAGTGTAGTAAAAGAGACTTGACAATTTCAGGTTTTTAAGTGAGAATTTTCATAGATGGTTTTGATGGCTGCATATTCCAACTACACCATAAAGGCATATCATTTTTTAAAGAAGACATCCCAGGGTATTTCAAAAGGCATATTTTGAACCTTTTGAACACCCGGTAACATGGCCAACGGCACGATTAGTAGAATTATTAAAACATAGAGAGGCAGCCAAACGAGCAGAGCAGTAAAGCTTCTGCCGGCGCCCCCCTTTAAGCAGTGCCCTAGGTGACCGCCTAGTTGGCCTATAGGACGCGATGGCCCTGATCCCTGCACTACACAAGTCACATGGTCCTTAAGTGGTTAAGATCTTTAACTATTTTTTTTTTAGCAACAGCAGACTGTTCAATGCTCTGTGCAAAAATCCTTCCAGTCCCTGTGACACACTAAGATTTTTTAAAGTTTAAATTCACACAAGTTTCGATTTAATACAATTTAGATAAGACGTATCTCTTTTCTTTTAGCCTTTATACAGTATTTAAAACTTGCAAGCCGTTTGTTTGGCTTCACCAAAACGTAAAAAATAATGATTAAAATGTAAAAATAATACTTGATACTCTATATGTATATATTCTTCTTTATTCTTGTTAAATGGGCCTGCCTTGTATCATATACATACGTTCTACTGTGTCACATAAAATATAACTCAATCACACTTTCCTAGTGTTTCTTATAAAAAGATTTACTCTTCTTGCTTCTCAAATACAAAGCCAGCTCTTCTATGTCCTTGTCTCTGACCACTTACACATATAATACATTCTATATATACACAACACCAAAGTAGGTGTGCAAGAATACATAATTACAGAGTCAATGCTATTGATACAAAAGCAATGCTAATTTTGTCATTCAAAAATAGGTGATAATAAGCATTGCAAGCTCTTTTCTGTTTATGCCACTCAACAAACCATGTCTTAGTGTGAAATGCGTGTAAGAGAAAGTCCCAATAAATTTGTACATTTTACAGCAGAGGTGCCCAAAAGGTAGATCCCCAGATGTTTTACAACTACAGCTTCCATGGTGTGTTGTCATTCTAAGTGCATGCAAAGCATCATGGGAGTTGTAGTTCTACAACATCTGGGGATCTACCTTTTTGGCACCCCTGTTTTACAGAATGAAATGAGAATGTCCCCAGATGTCATAATATACAAGTGAAAAGTGCAGTTTTTAAATGGAACATTATGCTTGAAAGAAGCTGTGAATGGTAGGAAAATGAAGCATTTATAAATAAATAACACTCAATAATCAATTTGTTTCAGGAAACTGTTGACATTAAGGAAGACAACATATACAATATTTCTATGGAAGTTCCCCAAAGACCTGGTGAAAACTACTGTGTGTCAGCAACACCTAAGAAACGAAATAGTATATCTGTTAATGAGTGTAAAAAAGCACCAGAGGAACAAATAACTAACTCTGTCATTGCAGGTAATTGACATATTGGTTTGAATATGATCTATTAGTATATTTTTTTTGTTTTTGTTTTTTTTAATCATTTTAAATGGTTATATTTTAAACAAAATAAGTATATCTGCAATATCTGCTCATTCATGCAATAAGATCTGTTGGAATTCCGAGACAAAAATATAGGGTAAAAAAATTATTCCCAGCAAGGAAACTGCTGCCACATGAACTGCTTACTAAAACACCCCTGTAGAGATCACACTTCTCGCCTCTTGATTTCTAACATTTTATGAAGTATAACAGGGCTCCATAGGCATGATTTAAATATTACAAAGCAAAGGCAATCAGTGGGTTAAATATATACTGAAATGTTGCATACGTGTGCAGGAAACTGCTTCATGAATTCCACTATATCTTTCCTAACTAATAAAAATATATATACATATTTTAATGCTCCTCCTATTTTCCCTCTATTGGCTACTTTTGTCACTTGATCTGTGGACCAAATGGCGTGAGCATGCACCTATCAGGTGTATTTATATATTTGCAGTACTCTGATTGGATGTTTTATTGCACATTGAGGTACAGCTAATAAAACGTCAAACTGACTTTTACAGCTGTAAACGTGCCATTTTATCAGCTGTACCTCAAAGTTTGGACTTTCTAAATTAGCTATTTTTTTTATCAGCTATTTTTTACACTTGGACTTTACTGTACTACCACTTACATTTACTGTTTTAATACAAATATAAAATAATATAAAGTTTAATATAAAGTTTTTTTAGGCTCAACATTACTCTTGTTGTTTTATCGTCTTTTACTTTTGGGTTTGTGAGGGAGCCCCATCTCTTTTAGGAATGCTGCCTTTTTTATTTCACTTTATTTTAGTTCCGTTTCGTTACTCTGTGCTGATCTTTTTGTTGTTTTTCTGTATATTGTGGTCCAATAAAATCTACCTTGGAACTCATAGCAGTGCCCAGTGCTATCTTTTGTACTATGGGTCCTGCAGTTAAAGGAACACTTCAAGCACCGTAATCACTAAAGCCCAGCTAATGTTCTTAGCCATGATCTAGTAAGTAAGTCAATTAGAGTGCTCTAATAGCCAAGTCTCCAGGAATTTTTATTTGTCTTTTTTTTTATCGCTGAAGAACATAAATAGAAGATTTTTGAAGGTAAATATAATTTATTTAAAAACTATAATAATTGGCCCACTACTCATATTATTAGGGTATGTAGGGACTATCATTTATTTTAGGAGTTGAGTGGAGTTTTATAGGATTAAATTGTTCCTGTCTACGATCATCTTGGAGGCAGAGCGATGACGTGACATTCATGTAGCCGCGTCGTTGGGAGATGAAAGCCGCACAGTAGGCAGATTAACTGGGAAAACTGACCACGTCGAGAGCTACATTTGCAGACCAATCAAAGCACAATGTACGTCGAATCAGGAAGGCTATCATATTCACTGTTGCATAGAGGGAGGAAGGAGGAAGCTCTCCCAAAGAGGCTGCTCACTCTTTACTAGACATGCCCCTACTCACGGTATAGCGAGCAGGGGCAGAATTTACTAATACTAAGTAATCTTTACTTAGTATTAGTAAATTTGGCTGAAAGACCAATATAGGTCTTTTAGCCTTTTGGTAGATAGCTCCCTAATACCATGGAAATTAAGGAGTTATCTACTAAGCATCTTGCAGCCGCGGCACGAATAGGATCAGAGTTCCATTCATTCGAATGAAATTCCGATCCGAACAAAGTCCCGAAATGCGTCCTAACATGAATGGAGAAACTGTCCTCATTCTGTTAGGACGCAATTCGGTAGTTTTGCCAGCGTTCTGTCTAAATGATAGGACGTTTGGGAAAAGTGAAAGGAGGCTTTGCGGGAACACGGAGGAAAGGTGAGAATTGTGGAAAATTGCTCTGACCACTGGAAATGAAGCACACTTTGCTCCTCCGCTGGTCAGAGATGGTCAGGCGTAGGAAATCTCCATAAGACAAGTAGTCCCTACTTTGTCTTATGTTTTAAAGAACACTAGAGCAGACAGGAAGAAATGAAGAACAGATCATGAGAGAGGGAGAGAAGAGCAATCAATTAAAGAAAGAAATAATAAAAATGAGGGAGGAGGGACCTATTGTCCTCCCCCACCCCCCACCCCTGAGCGGTGGGTGGGGGCCATAAAGGAAAATGAGGGGGGACACCTATTGTCCTCCCCCCCGGCCCCCACCCCTGAGCGGCGGGTGGGGGGCCATAAAAGAAAATGCCCTCCCCACTTCCAAGGTGACTAGGGATCCCCAAGCCCCTAGTCACCCACTCCCCAACCCAAATAAAAAATAATTCCTTACCTAACTAAAAATAGTGAGGGGGAATAAAATAAATAACTACCTGTAAAAAAAATAAAACTTACCATTTGATGTCTTCTTTTTTCTAAAATCTTAATTTTTCAGCCCCAAAAAAGGCCAAATAAAAACCATAATACCCGTCGAACTTGTAAAAAATATTTCTTTGGAATTTTCCCACGCTGTGTAAAATGACACAGAGCACTCTGATTGGATGGATTTCAAGTCAACCAATCAGAGTGCTCAGAGCCTAATTGCAGGGCGGGGCAAGGCTTTATAATATTAATCCCTGCATAAGGCTGGGATTCAAGCAGTATATTTCTTCCAAGCACTCCAGGTATGGTGTAAAGGTGTATAAGCTCTATGAGAGTGAGACTGGGTATATTCAGGTCTTCCGGGTGTACGAGGGAAAGGATTGCCACCTTGACCCTCCAGGTCACCCAGAACATATGGGAACCAGTGGCAAGATTATCTGGGACCTGATATTCCCCCTGATGAACAAAGGCTACTACTTGTATATAGACAATTTTTATACAAGTGTTCCTTTGATCAAGCTACTGTATTGTTTTCATACAGTAGCTTGCGGTACAATCAGAAAGAACCGCACAGGTTTCCCAGGACAACTTGCACCCACCCAGCTACAAAGGGGGTAGACCTCAGCTCTGTGCCAAAAGGAGCTGTTGGCAGTTAAGTACAGAGACAAGAAGGATGTGTACCTTCTTACCACCATCCACACTGAGAGGACTGTGGAGGTCTCTGTACGTATTAGAGCTGAGCGCACATTGAAGCCAGTGTGCATCAAGGCCTATAACCGGCATATGGGTGGTGTTGATCTGGCAGATCAGCTGCTGCAGCCCTACCTAATTATACAGAAGACAAGGGCCTGGTACAAAAAGGTCCCAATTTACTTAATGCAGATTGCAACCCACAACACTTTTTTGTTGTTCAAAAAAGCAAACAATGGAATGCAACTGACTTTTTTACAGTTTCATCTCCAGTTCATTTCATGGATTTTGTACCAAGATGCACCTGCTCCCTGGGTGGTGATGGGAGAGAGCAGAGTTGGGGCTACCCACTTTATTTTTAAAATCCTTTCTACTGCGGCAAAGCAGAATCCTCAAAAAAGATGCAAAGTCTGTTTCAAGAGGGGGCAGAGAAAGGACACCATATGTTACTGTCCTGATTGCCTGGATAGCCTGGACTTTGCATTGGGGACTGCTTCAAGCAATATCACACACTGGTCTGGTTTTTTTTTTTTACATTTGCCGTTCAGTTTTGGTTTTTTTTGGGTTACGTTTACTGTGCCTGATTAATTTGTTTACTTTTACTGCGCCAGACTATTTGTATGATCAAATTCAACCTATGCATAGGGGCATGAGTGTACTTGCAAAAAAACAAAAAACCTGGAGTGTTTTCTTGCAATAACCAACAGGCTCCCCTAAATTGTATGCCATCATGGGGGTAATTCTCATTCCTGGGCTACCATACGGTCTCACAGGCAACGTAACCAATCTGGCAAATTTCAATGTGAAAAAACAGAAAAATGTAACATGCTATATTTGACCCTGTAACTTCCCAAAACACCATAAAACCTGTACCCATGAGACATCGCTGTATAAAAATATGTGTATTTTATTGCAGTAAAAGCAAACAGTATTATGACATTCACAATTAAAATGTCATGTATAACTAAAAAAAAAAAAATTTAATTCTTATTTTCTCCCATAGAACTAAACAAATTCCAATTTTTCTCCCATTTTTTGACATTTTATTCATATTAAATTATGTTTCATACCTAAATATTTGATGTTGAATGAAAGCCCTGTTTCCCCTGAATAAAATGATATAAAATAAGCGTGGGTGCACATAATATGAAAGAGGTGAATTACGTCTGAACAGACATAGCGCAAATTAAAGTTTTTGTTTACGTTTTGTTTTGATCACAAGGGTCACAATTCACATTTTCCAGCTTGTTGCCTATATACCGCACCATGAGACTTCATCCCCACCTTCACCACAGTAAATAACAATTTGATCTATAATAATTAACCCTTTCATTCAACCAAAATATATCATTGGTACCTTGTTGACTGCATTTGGGCAAGCATGTTAATTCATGCTTGAAATAACGTAATTTCATGGGATATGTCCAAGGCACACAGGAAAAACAAACAACCCAATTCAGCACAAATAGCAAACATTATATGGAGAGTTTTCAAAAGGGGCTCTTTGCCCAATAAATGGTGACATATACATGAATGCTTCTTAAACACCCAGACACTCACTCTTATTGACACACACAATCTCACTGCTTTGAAACACACACTGATAATCATTCATACTGACAAACACACTCATTGACAGATACACTGACACACTCTTAGTGACAAACACACAATCTATCTGGTTTGAAACACTCACTGACAGTATCAAAAGCACAAAACCACTTTAAGGTGCTGTGAGGTAATTTATATATATATATATATATATATATATATATATATATATACACACACACTGGACAAAATTGTAAATGCAACACTTTTGTTTTTGCCCCCATTTTTCATGAGCTGAAGTGTTAGTGAACACTTCTCCTTTGCCTAGATCAGGTATAGGCAACCTTCAGCACTGCAGATGTTTTGGACTACACCTCCCTTGATGCTTTGCCAGCATTATGGGTGTAAGAGCATTATGGGGGATGTAGTCCACAACATCTGGAGTGCCGAAGGTTGCCTATCCCTGGCCTAGATAATCCATCCACCTAATAGGTGTGGCATATCAAGATGCTGATTAGACAGCATGATTATTGCACAGGTGTGCCTTAGTCTGGCCACAATAAAAGGGGGAAAAACTACATTGTTGCATTTATAATTTTGTTCAGTGTGTGTGTGTGTGTGTATATATATATATATATATATATATATATATATATATATATATATCAAAAGGCGGAGCCTGAAGTTGTGGGAGGGGATGATCCGGCTTATATAAACATAAACTTACCTCCATATAGGGCCGACGTTGATTGGTCACATCCGGTTCCGGTTTCGCCAGAAGAATCCCCACGTGGTTTCCAGCAGCCAGAAACTGTTCGGACAAGTGAGCAGGCCCTCAGACCTCGGTCTACCGTCCCCAGCCTCAACCACTCCAACGAGGTTGGTCACAGCAACACTCCCGGGGGCACTTTCCCGAACTTCCAGGTCAGCTGACAGCCCCCTGGAAACAGTGAGTACAAGGAAACACGCCAAAACTACCGAACGGGGGTCACGCACCAACAGCTATACAGGTATTAACCCCCACGCATATGAAAGCTCACGAATAGGCATGGACGCGTTAAAACAATACTCCAATTCCGAACATACGGTTATGCTCATAGTAAACGTCGCACAGCTACCTTCACTTCGGTTCGATCTCTAGGCTATGTCACGTACCAACACAGCCATCTACTGTCTAAAATCGCTAACTACAACAAAACCCTAACCTTTTTCACTGCATAAGTTATTACGATCAATTGCTTCAAACAGGGAAACTAGAAATTATTTCTGTAACATAATATGTTTAATTGACCTATAATTCTGTTGCTTCACGTTTGTATACATGTTTTCCGGGTTACAAGAAAATCAAAGTCAATTTTGGAGGGAAAATTATATACGATCATTCAGTCCGAAGCTTCTCATGAATAGAAACATAGAAACATAGAATATGACGGCCCATCTAGTCTGCCCAATTTTCTAAATACTTTCATTAGACCATAGCCTTAGGCATATCCACCGCATGCTTAAACTCCTTTACGGTGTTAACCTCTACCACTTCTGCTGGAAGGCTATTCCATGCATCCACTACCCTCTCAGTAAAGTAATACTTCCTGATATTATTTTTAAACCTTTGCACCTCTAATTTAATACTATGTCCTCTTGTTGTGGTAGTTTTTCTTCTTTTAACCCCTTCAGGGCCAAACTGTTTTTGTGATGTTTGTGCGTTTAGGACCAGAGCTATTTTAACACTTTTATGGTGTTTGTGTTTAGCTGTAATTTTCCGCTCTCTCATTTACTGTTCCAATACAAATTATATATTGTTTTTTTCAGGACAAAAAGGGCTTTCTTCACATACTATTATTTTTATCATGTCATATAATTTAATTAAAAAATAATAATAAAATATGGTGAAACATTTAAAAAAAACAAGGTTTTTTTACTTTTACTTAAAAAATCTTTTACTGATCTAGAAAATCGAATGTAACAAACTGCTAAATATTTCAAAATTTTGTCCTGAGTTTAAAAACATCCAATGTTTGTGTTTTTTTGCTTTTATTTGCAAGTTATAGGGCTATAAGTACAGGTAGGAAATTGCTGTTTTAAAATGTACATTTTTCAAATGTACCAATAGTGACATTGTAACACTGTTATGTCATAAATCTCCAAAAAACACCGCACATGTATATATTTTTCTTAAACTAGATAACCCAGGGTATTCATCTAAGAATATTTTGATACTTTCTATGCAGCCATTTTACCACAAACCTTTGCCAAACTTTGCATAGGTAGTTTATTTTTTTAAATTTCTTTTTCACATACATTGCAATTCAGGTATAAATTCACAGATTCTGTTAGTTGTCACTACCAAACAACACCCCAATATGTGTTCAGCAACATCTCCCGAGTACTGGGATACCCCCATGTATAGGTGTGTTGGGTTGTTCGGGGACTAAAAGGCCACATTTTGCAGGTACGCATATCAGTTTCTCACAGCTTGGAATTTTGACATGTAGTCAACATGCATGCATGTCCTATTTGGGACATTTTTGAAGCCGGCCAATGTATTTTACCCCCATCAAACCACATATTTTTGAAAAGTAGACATCCTAGGTATTTTCACATGATGGTATTTTAACACTTTCCATGCACTAATTCTACCATCAGGCTTTGTCAAACATTGTTATACAAACAAAAATATGTGAACATAAACCCAGTGAGAAAAGTGTGTAACAAAAAACAAACCGGAACTTCCCTGTAATAGGTGAAGTATCCAAACAGATCCCCGAAGACTTCCTCCTGTCTCCAGCCAATATATACAAAATAGAATAGGGGATGATCTGCTAAATACAGATAGAATGGAAAAACATAGCGTTTAACTGTGTGGGAGTGAGTAACACTATGAAATTTACAATTGGCCACTCACAAAGTTTAGGATGGAAAACAGCTTTAAATATAATCCTTTCTCCAATAATCACTGTGTTTTCTCCTCTTCACACTCCCATCAGTGGATTGGAATATATAACTCAAAAAGAGAAATATACAAAAAATGTAGTGCACTTCCAGAATGTAGTACAAAAATAAATTTAATAACTTACATATAAGTATAAAACAAATGTCACCACTGGACGTCCTACCCGTTTCGTCCTAAATCTGGACTTCCTCAGGGACTCAGTGTATCAGTAACAATAAGAATATAAAAACCTTTCCCTCCCACAGTTCTTTTATACCCCCTGTACAAAGTAATCAATGCATAATTTCCAAAAGGTGTTCTGTTTTCGCCGGGCAGTACTTCCTGCTTCTTTGGACGACATGACGTCATCACGTGCGTGACATCGTCACGTACGCCACGTGCGTTCCATCCAGAACCCGGAAGTGAATGATGATCGTTCAAGTTTACTGTTTCAAATACTCCAGAGAATATATAGGTGGACAGAAAGAAAGGGAAGCAATTAAGAACACTCTGGATAGCACCACATCAATGTATTTCAACAAGAATTATAATATATAAATATGTTTACTAAGAGAAATGTATATCCCTCGCCAATTTACTTTGTGTCAAAAATTGCATGTAAAAGATACATACATGTATGTGTAGAAAAATATGTATACATACACAAAAATATATATATATAAAAATATACATATAAAAATATATATAAACAATTAAATATAAAATATATATATATATCTTAATTAAACAAGGTTATACATTAATCTCCATTTTCTGAGTTACAATTTCTTACAATTTTTACAATCCATATAGAGAAAAATATGTACATGTATACACAAATATACATGTACATATATATATATATATAAATCAAGATCTTGGCATTTCTTTTAAAGTACATAAGTGACTGGGTGAAAAAAAGGTGTAACCCCAAATTATAATGCACTTTTTCTTCTATCCATTTATATATTTTAATATTTTATATTTTTTTTTCTTTCCTCTCTTTTCTTTTTTCCTTTCTCTCTTTCTTCCCGTCTAATTCCAATATAATTGGAAACGGAAAAAAAATGCAGTATTTAAAAAAAATGAACATCCATAAAACCAAAAATCAAACTTCAAAAAAACTCCACAAATCAATATCCAGATTTAAACCAAAAGGTTGAAATGTTTTCAGTTTATTTATCCAAAAGGTTTCTCTTTGTGAGAGTTTTTTTATCAAATCCCCTCCTCTCCAATAAGGGTCCACATGCTCAATGCCCATGAATGAAAAACTTCGCCAACTAAATTTATTGCAACTGTTACAATGACGAAGACGAAACACATCCATTTCAAATAGACATCAAAATGTTTCACAATCACAATATAATCATTTTAAACAAAGGGAATGAAAAGAATCCATTACATCAAATCATTATGACTCACCTCCTAAAAGATCTTATGCACAGGTGGCAAGCACTAGTTCGGAACATCCAAATGAAAGGGAGAACCTTTTTTTTAGAAGGGGAACCCCGTCACAAGGATGGAAGAATAACACAAACCACACCACAGCTGTCAAGAAACATCACCAGACATACATCTAACTCCCCCCAAAAGAAAAAAAACAGAGGAGAATCCTCGGAGAGAGGATTTCTTGAGAAAAAGGCATTAGAAAAACAACATGGAATTTATAACTTAACAAACATAGAACTTTGTAATACTGATTTAAAGGCCATAAACAAAGGCTTAAAATTTGCTCCCAACCAAAAGATGAATTTTTTAATACCTATATAGATGCCCAAATGTATATTAGTAAGATGACATTAAAAAGATGTTGTCTTAAAAGGGAGATAGAATAAACTATAATTCCAAAAAATCCAAATGAAATAATGAATATAGAACAAAATCAATTTAAAAGAAAATCAAATTTTTATCCAGTAGGAGATAGAGGCCCTTTTTTAGAAACCTTTAACAGCATGGTATGCCATGATTTGGAAAAATTAGAAAAAGAAAAAGGTCAACGAGAAAATAAATATAATATGAGCAAAGAGGAAGCAGCAAGTATCACCAAACTCCAAAAAATGGACAACATAATTATAAAGGAAGCTTATAAAGGGGGTGCCATAGTAATTATGACAAAGGAATACTATATGAATGAGGCATATAGGATTTTCGGGGAAAAAGACACATATGTAAAACTTACAGGAGATCCAACAAAAAAATGTAATGCCATTCTTGGAATCTTATTAGAGGAAGCATATAAAGATCGGATAATTTCGAAGAATAATAAGGAATATCTTTTTAATAAATTTCCAATAATTTGCATTTTTTATTTTCTCCCTAAACATACACAAGAATCCAATAACACCTCCAGGTAGGCCAATTATTAGTGGCATAAACGCCATATCTGCCCACCTATCAGAGTTTGTCGACCACCATCTTCAAAAATATGCGCAAGAAGCTCCCTCTTATTTAAAAGACACTGCTCATATTTTGAGGATTATGGAAAACATAGTTTGGAAACAAGATTTCATTTGGGTAACCATCGATGTTGCCTCTCTCTATACGGTAATTAAACATAATAAAGGCCTAAAGGCAGTGGAAAGAGTTATGGAGAGGGATGATAATGTTCCACCAAATTTTCAAAAATTCATTTTGAATAGTATCCACTATATTCTCAAACACAATTTTTTCTTTTTTGATGATTTATTTTATCTCCAAACAACAGGTACAGCCATGGGGACCAGGTTCGCCCCCAGCTATGCAAACATATATATGCGGGATTGGGAGTCCAACCACCTATAGAGTGGGCATGGCTGGGTAACGAACCTGGTCCTATGGAAACGATTTATTGATGACATAATAATGATTTGGCAGGGCCCGCGAGAGGAATTACTATCAAAATGATTATGGTTTAAAATTCACTTATGAGATGGATGTTGTGACTATCAATTTTTTGGATATATGTTTTTTTGTTGAAGAAAATAGTATATAATCAAAATGTTTCTTTAAGAAAACTGAAGGCAACAGTTATATCCATAGGAAAAGTTGCCATCAGGATAAATGATTAAAAACAATTCCAAAAAGCCAACTAATTAGGGTTAGGAGAAACTGTACAAAAAATTCAGATTATAAGGAGCAAGCTAGACATTTAAAAAATAAATTCCTAACAAAGAAATACGAACCAAGCTTGTTGGATAGAGAAATTGGAGAAATAGAAAAAAAGAAGAGATTTAATGACATCTAAACCTAAAAAAATCCCTCAAAATAATTATAAGTTTTCTTTTATCACGCAATACAATACACAACATTGGAAAATAAAAAAAGATTCTTAACAAGCATTGGAACATGCAAAGATCCCATATTGGGTAAAGTGTTGCCTAAAAAAACACCAATTATTTTTAGAACTAAAAATCTTAAAAGTATATTAGCACCCAGCTATGCATTAAAAATTCCACGTAAAGGTACAACATCCAAGGTTAATGGTTTTAATCCTTGTAACTCCTGTAAAGCGTGTAAAAACAAAAAAATACACACAAAAGAAATAATTTATAAGTTTTGTTACAAAAGAGAGATTTAAGATAAAATCCAATATAAATTGTAACACCAAAAATGTGGTGTACATGTTACAATGCCCATGCGGGAAACAGTATGTGGAGAGAACATGTAGAAAACTTAAAGAAAGAATCTTGGAACATCAGAATAATATTCGAAAAAATTCAATTAAACACATCGTACCTGTAACGGACCGTTTTGCACACAAGGGGTAAAAACGGTTTAGGCGATTGTCTCCCTTTCCAGAGATGCAGGCACAGCTATTGTAACACACCAAACTCAAGAACCGCCAATAAGGGAATGCTCCAAACTACCGAACGGCATCCAATATAACACTCCAAACACACTAACTAGAACCATACGAATCGCTGCTAGCAGACGAATAGGAAAAGCATCCAAGCAGCTTACACTCCTAGCAATCAGTCTCAATCAGCGTTCAGTAAATCCCCCCAAAGACGAGACAAGGCTCCGTGTTGAGGGTCAAGCAGTGGTCTGTTTAATGAGGGCTACCTGCCCAGTATTTATGCAAGTCTCCCACCTGGTGGACACTCCCCTAGGGGACCAAATGGGAGACTGTGACAAGAGAGAGACAAGTAGACAAATAGGACACACAGTCACATTATATTCCCACAATGCATCCTGGCTTCCTCCCCTCTGCCTTGGAGATAATTGAGAAGTAATTCAATTATCTCCCAAGACAAAGGCAAATTGCCATTATGCACGTGGGAATACTAACACACGAATTACTATTAAAATACACTATGTGAGACACATAACATTAAAAGCATACATTTAACATGTCCCCAGATAGCTCAGGTCTGAGCGCACATTATTAAGCGAATGGCGCTCAGACCACACGAATACAGTTTAATCGCCATGGAGCTAAAGTCTTTACACAGTCAGTTTCATGCGAATGGGCTCCATGGGATTCCTATCTGGGGTATAACACATTCAAGTAAAACTACCGAACACCGGGCCGTTCGTGCACTTTCACCGAACAAGAAGGGAGGTCGGCGGCTTCAGCGGTGTTCGCGCAAAACTGTGTCCGATTTCAGTTCCATGAATTAAGCGTCGAACACCGCTGTGCATTCGCATGTTTAAAATGGCCGCGACCTCGTGTTCGTGATACGAATGGCGGCCACCCAACATTCGTCAATAGAAGAAAAAGTGCATTATAATTTGGGGTTACACCTTTTTTTCACCCAGTCACTTATGTACTTTAAAAGAAATGCCAAGATCTTGATTTATATATATATATATATATGTGTACATGTATATTTGTGTATACATGTACATATTTTTCTCTATATGGATTGTAAAAATTGTAAAAAATTGTAACTCAGAAAATGGAGATTAATGTATAACCTTGTTTAATTAAGATATATATATATATTTTATATTTTTTAATTGTTTATATATATTTTTATTTTTATATGTATATTTTTATATATATATATTTGTGTATGTATATATATTTTTCTACACATACATGTATGTATCTTTTACATGCAATTTTTGACACAAAGTAAATTGGCGAGGGATATACATTTCTCTTAGTAAACATATTTATATATTATAATTCTTGTTGAAATACATTAATGTGGTGCCATCCAGAGTGTTCTTAATTGCTCCCCTTTCTTTTTGTCCACCTATATACTCTCTGGAGTATTTGAAACAGTAAAACTGAACGATCGTCATTCACTTCCGGGTTCTGGAAAGCAAGATGGAACGCACGTGGCGTACGTGACGATGTCACGCACGTGATGACGTCATGTCGTCCAAAGAAACAGGAAGTACTGCCTGGCGAAAACAGAACACCTTTTGGAAATTATGCATTGATTATTTTGTACAGGGGGTATAAAAGAACTGTGGGAGGGAAAGGTTTTTATATTCTTATTGTTGCTGATACACTGAGTCCCTGAGGAAGTCCAGATTTAGGACGAAATGCGTAGGACGTCCAGTGGTGACATTTGTTTTATACTTATATGTAAATTATTAAATTTCTTTTTGTACTACATTCTGGAAGTGCACTACATTTTTTGTATATTTCTCTTTTTGAGTTATATATTCCAATCCACTGATGGGGGTGTGAAGAGGAGAAAACACAGTGATTACTGGAGAAAGGATTATATTTAAAGCTGTTTTCCATCCTAAACTTTGTGAGTGGCCAATTGTAAATTTAATAGTGTTACTCACTCCCACACATTTTGTCAAACATTAGTACATTTTTTCTGTTTATTTCACAAACATTGTACTTTAGGCATGAATTAACAGACCCTGTTATGTGTCACTGCCAAACAACAACCCATTATGTGTTCAGCAACATCTCCCGAGTAAAGGGATACCCCCCATTTATAGGTGTGTTGGGTTGTTTGGGGGCTAAAAGGCCACATTTTGCAGGTGTGCATATCAGTTTCCCAGCTTGGAATTTTGACACGTAGTCAACCTGCATGCATGTCCTATTTGGGACAATTTTGAAGCCAGCCAATGTATTTTACCCCCATCAAACCATATATTTTTGAAAAGTAGACACCCGAGGGTATTTCACATGGTGGTATTTTAACACTTTGCATGCACTAATTCTACCACCAGGCTTTGTCAAACATTGAGTTAGTAATTTTTTTTCACACACATTGTACTTTAAGCATGAATTAACAGATCCTGTTATGTATCACTGCCAAACAACACCCCGATATGTGTTCAGCAAGATCTCATGAATACAGTGATACCACCCATGCATAGGCTTGTCGGGTTCTTTGGGGGCTAAAAGGCCACATTTGGCAGGTGCGCTTATCAGTTTCCCAACTTGGAATTTTTACATGTAATCAACCTGCGCCCATGTCCCATTTGAGCCAATGTATTTTACCCACATCAAACCATATATTTTTGAAAAGTAGACAACCCAGGGTATTTTAAATGGTGGTATTTGAACGCTTTTCATGCACTGAATTCTACCACCAGCCTTTGTCAAACTTTTGGGTAGTAATCTTTTTTTGTTTCTTTGTCACACACATTGTACTTTAGGCATGAATTAATAGATCCTGTTATGTGTCACTGCCAAACACTGCCCAATATGTTCAGCAACATCTCCCGAGTACAGTGATACCCCCCATGTATAGGGTTGCTGGGTTGTTTGGGGGCCAAAAGGCAACAATCAGAACTTGTACATGTCCGTTTTTCAACTTGATATATAGGTATGCTGGGTCTCTCTATTTAAGTTTGACATATTTTTGCACCCCCCAGTTAATGTCATGACAGTATATATAGTATATATTTTTATAAAGTAGACATCAAAGGTTATAGACGATGGGGTGTTTTGACTTCTTTCCTCCAACCATTATGCCCCCCAAAGAAAGTGTAGTGGTAATTTTTTGAATTCTGTTTTTTATTTACACGTCATCTGGTTTTGGCCAGCTGGTTATGTGTTACTGCCAGAAAACTTGTTAGACCAAATGTGCAGGTAGCAAATGTACATTTAGCAGCAATCTTTAAAGTGACTCCTGCAAATACAATCTAACTGGAGATTTGGGGGAAGGAAACTGACTAACAAAAAATGGCTGCTTTCCAAATAAACAAAAAATAAAATAAAAATTCAGGAACACTTCTTACAACTGTTCTGTGTGGTACAGCTTGAAACATGTTCCTACACACAGTCCTGGTTTCGAAGGGCAATCAGGACAGTGAAAAGGGGTGTCTGTCCTTTTCCCGTTTTTAAAACAGACCCGGCAACGTTTCTGGGGGGGGTGGGGTTTCTAGCAGTTGGCGGTAACTTAAAAATAAAATGTCTGGACTCAGCTTGCACCATTGTTGGAACTTGTCCATCTCCATAATTTGTTAAATAAATAATTTTCAACTGAAATTGGAGAAATGTGGTTTTACCTGGATTATTTAAAAAAAAAAAAAAGAGTTGTGGGTTGCTATTTGCATCATATAGATAGCCACCTTTGTATACCATGCTTTGGTTTTTCATAAAATAAGATATAGCTGCATCAGCTGATCAGCCAAATCAACACCCCCCCATGTACTTATTATACGCCCTGATGCAAACCGGTTTGGACTCTACTCTGCCCCGGACAGAGACGTCTGACATGCGTTCGTCATGGATGGTGGTTAGCATGTTGACATCCTTCCTGTCCCTAAATTTTACTGCAAGCACTTCAGCTTTGCGAAGTGCTATACATTCACCTTTTTTTTAATTTTGCCTCTATGAGATATCGTGGAAAGTCTTTGGGATTTTTTCTGGCAGTGCCGCAGGCCAGTGTCTGTAAACCATAAAGTGTTTTAAACAGACGGACACTACTATAAAAATTATCCACATAAAGGTGGTAACCTTTATTAAACAAGGGGTTTAGTAGGTCCCATACAAGTTTCACACTTGTCCCCATGGAGTCAGGACAGCCAGGAGGGTCCAGTTGACCATCTTTCCCCTCATATACACGAAAGACAAACGTGTATCCACTTTCGCTCTTGCACAGTTTGTACAGTTTTATGCCATACCTAGAGCACTTTGAGGGGATGTATTGTCTGAACCCTAATCTCCCTTTGTATTTCATTAGCATCTATGGATACATTTTGTTGGGGGTATAAACATCTGAAAATTTATCCTGAAAATGGTCTAGCAGTGGGTGTATTTTATAAAGCCTATCGTATTGGCGTGATCTCTAGGGTGACAGAGGGTATTGTCACTGAAATGTAAAAATCTCAGCACTAACTCGTATCTTGCTCTAGGCATAGTTTGGGAGAATACTGGACTAGACATTATTGGGTTGGTGCTCCAGTATGAGCGAATCGATGGCTTCTTTATAATCTCCATGAGCATTGTAAGAGCCCAGAATTTTTTAAGCTCTGGGACATCTGTGGGATGCCAGTCATGCTCCCTGACTGTATAGCTACCTGGATTGTTATCAATAAATTGGGTAGCATACAAGTTAGTCTGGGAAGCAATCTCCTCCCAGATGGTATCCCCTAAAAATAGTTCTACATACTGCATTGGGGAGAAGCCATCCACATTAACATTAATGCCTGCGTTGGCACTAAAAAGGGGGACGTTGGGCTCGGCTAACTGTGGAGGTACCCAGTCCTCCTCCACATTCGGCGTAGCAGAGGAAGCACAGCTTCTTTCTTCAGCCGGCTCACACACAGATGACATGTCGTCTTGACTAGACGTGTCAGAAAACTGACCTGGGTCAAAATCTGATGCAGTGTCAGTGGCGTCAGAGTCTGACTCCAAAAAGGCATATGCCTCCTGCAAGTTATACATATGCTGCATGTTTTACACACGACTAAAACAAATTACAAACACAAAAAAAATGTATACTTTTTTTTTTTTTTTTACTAAAACAGACTAAACAGCAATCCCTAAACTAACTCCTGTCACAAAAATCTAATGGAGATTTGGGGGAAGGAAACTGACTAAGACAGACCAAGACAGACCAAAACAGACCAAGACAGACCAAGACACAGATTTTTAAAACAAATGTAACCCTTTATGGGCAAAATAAAAAATACAGACAGTACAAATGCACTGCTGTAACAGATCTGGCAGGGAAGGGGTTAAAATTTATTTTTTTTATTCACTTTAGATACTGTATAAAGCTCTGGAACACTTCTGCTGCAACAAACTATCACGATCTCTTTCTCTCTCGCCTCACAAAACGCTACAGAGGAGAGGGGGGCAGAGATCACTGTCAAATTGAGTGTTTGTAACACCCACTTTGACAGCAGCCAATTGTGAGCTATCGCGGATCGCTCACACGCCGCAATTGGCTGTTACTATCTGCCTGGGATGTCTGATAGTTACAGTGTTATACTGGCGGGAGCGATCTTTGATCGCTTCCCGCAACCCGTTTTTCGCTATGGCGGTTCAGGACCCTGAAGGGGTTAAATATAGTCTCCTCCTTTGCTGTGTTGATTTCCTTTATGTATTTAAATGTTTCTATTATATCCCCCCGTCTCGTCTTTCCTCCAAGCTATACATGTTAAGTTCCTTTAACCTTTCCATGTAAGTTTTATCCTGCAATCCATAAACTAGTTTAGTAGTTACATAGCTGAAAAGAGACTTGCGTCCATCAAGTTCAGCCTTCCTCACATTTGTTTTGTGCTGTTAATCCAAAAGAAGGAAAAATAACCCAGTTTGAAGCACTTCCAGTTTTGCAACAATCTAGGAAAAAAGTTCCTTCTTGACCCCAGATTTATCCTTGAATCAAGCAGTTATTACCCTACACTGAAAGATTATATCCTTGAATATTCTGTTTTTGCAAGTATGCATCTAGTAGCCGTTTGAACATCTGTATGGACTCTGATAAAACCACTTCTTCAGACAGAGAATTCCACATCCTTATTGTTCTTACAGTAAAAAAACCTTTCCTTTGCCTTAGACGAAATCTTCTTTCTTCCAGTCTAAACGCAGGCTTGGACTGCTCGGTGTAAACGCTTGGGTGGTATAATCCCCACCTATGGATTCTTTGAACTTCTTGTAAAATATACAATATATGTATGGTCAGGTAAAAAGAAAGAAAATAAAGAAAATGGCAATAAAGTATTTTATGCCAATAAAATGTATTTATTATAAAATAATAGGAACAATATCTAAACGCGTTTCGCCTCACAGGCTTCTTCAAGTAGATAGTAGTAAAAGGGGGACACACCTGACATACATGAGTTTATATAGGGTATAGTAGTACTATAGCTTTAAAATTCCTGCCAAAATGACATCATAAAATCATCTTAATTTTATATAATTAAAACATGGTTATTACATAGATACATTAAACATAAATTGGATACAATAATTAAAATATTAAAACGAGGGTTTTAAATGTATATAATAACTTGGAAAAGAGCGATCACGTGACGCGCGATTAGAAATACTTCCGCGTCACGTGATCCTAGGTGGAACGCATGCGTTCCGTCTAAGTGGAACGCACGCGTCATCACAGGATGATGTGAGGGGAGGGACTGCCCGACTAGACCGGGGGATAGGAGGAACATAACATAAGGTTGTCCGTCTGCAAAAGCAGGCAGACAGCCACACCTACAGCACATAAGGCTTGCTGTCTGCCTGCACAAGCACTTGATCCCATTCAACATTTTAATTATTTCCCTTCTACATGTGGGACCTACCATTACGGATTCTGATAAGTTTTTTTTGGACTATTGCCAATCACTTATTTTATTCCAAAATATTATATTATATTTTTATATATGTAATATATTCTATATGTTATTATTATATATTCTAGGCGCACCCTTATTTTATTGTTTGTTTTGTATTCTTTTTTAAATTTAATCTGCCATTTGAGTGCCCAGTCCCCCAGTCTATCTAAATCCCTCTGCAGCAAAGTAATATCTTGCTCACATTTTATTATTTTACAGAGTTTTGTGTCAACTGCAAACACTGAAACATGACTTCCAATGCTTTCTTCAAGATCATTTATAAACATGTTAAATAGAAGGGGTCCCAGAACAGACCCCTGAGGGACACCACTTGCCACCTCTGTCCAGCTTAAAAATTTACCATTAATGACAACTCTTTGTACTCTGTTTTTAAGCCAATGTTCTACCAAAGAACAAGCATTTTCATCTAGACCGATTTCCAGGGCCGGACTGGGAAAAAAATTAGGCCCAGGCATTTTTCAATTAGAGCGGCCCCCCCAAAAAGGGGGCGGGCCAGAGAAAGTGAGCATGTTGGTTCAATGCGCAGAGCCCCGCTGAAGAGCTCCAGCATTAGAAAAAGGCCCTGTATTTGTTCTGCGCAACGCAAGCAAATGTAATAACATGCTTGCGCTGTGTTTGCTTTTAAATTGTCTCTGGTGTCTCCACAAGTGGGATACCAGAGGACAAAAGGGCCAGGAAAGTGTATGGTGCATGTGTTTGGCGCATGCTTGTGGGATTGCCTGTGTGTAGAGTGTGGTGTGGTATTGTGTAAATAGGTCAATTTTGTGGTGTAATATGTGTGGCTAGGGGCTGTAGAGAGTGCGTGTATAAGGGCATAGTGTTATAGGGGATGTAGCGAGTGTGTGCATACGGGCGGTAGTGTGTGTGTATAGGTGACGTAGTGTGTGTCACTTATACACACATACACTACTGTGTGTAGAGAGGGTGTGTTTAGATAATGTTGTATGTGTTTGCTTACAAGGAATGTAGTGTGTGTGTGTAGGTGGTGCAGTGTGTGTGTAAGAGATCTAGTGTGTAAAGGACCCAGAGTGTGTATAGAAGATTGTGTGTGTGTGTGTGTGTGTGTAGAGGATTAAGAGTGCATATAGGGTAAGGGATCTAGCGTGTATCTGGAGCGTGTAGTGGTGCAGTGTGAGGGGTGCTGTAGTGTGTGTGTGTGTGTATATATATATATATATATATATATATATATCTCAAAAAAACAGGATGCTTGGCACTCTCCTTTAAGTCATAAGAAAGAACTAATAGCCTGGGTGCTATATCCCAAACGTCAGAAATATACAAAAATCAAAAACTGAGGATGCACTCACAGGACTTGGTTAAAGTGAAAAAAAGGGACTTTTAATTATTCCATGTGAATGGAAAATTGATTTTTCTGTACATTTCACATGGAATAATTAAAAGTCCCTTTTTTTCACTTTAACCAAGTCCTGTGAGTGCATCCTCAGTTTTGATTTTTGTATATATATATATAAAATATATTTGGACGTATTGTATGTGTGAGGTGCGCAGCGTGTTTGTGTAAGAGGGGTGCTGTGTGTGAGGGTGTTTTTATCTGCCGTCACATTCTGGGTTTCTAATTTTATTTGTCTGTTAACTCACTGAGGGGTTTTTTTTTTTATATATAATATATGTGCTGTATATGTGTGGGAGTGAGGGTGCTGTCTGTCTGAGGGTGTTGTGTGTGTGTCTGGGGGTGCGCTGTGTGTGTCTGGGGGTGCGCTGTGTGTGTCTGTGGGGTGCTGTGTGTGTCTGTGGGGTGCTGTGTGTGTCTGTGGGGTGCTGTGTGTGTGTGTGTCTGTGGGGTGCTGTGTGTGTGTGTG
>OW240920.1:113365983-113368676 GCA_933207985.1 Pelobates cultripes | reverse complement strand
AAAGCATGTGAGTAGGTTTTTTTTTAAAATCTTTTTATTGTATTCTACACTCCATATTTACGGTGTACACTATTATGATTTTATTTGTTTTTTTTTTATCATATACACACTCCCACTGACAAAGTTTGTCTACACCCATATCCATGAGTGGGGATCATACCACTTCATACGCTGATTTGGAGCCATATTAACGACGCCACTACATGTAAGTGTACATTTTATATTTATACCTACCCTTGCTCCATAGTCCGAATATAATACACTATACTACAATTTTTATCTATTTTATTTCTATGAGGATACCTCCCACTAATACAATCAAAAAAAGAATCAACTCTGCACTTTATCCTTAGGCAGGGATCATTCCACCCAGGCGCATAAGTTGGAGCTGCATTGAAGCTCCAAAAAAGTGTGAGTGTGCATTTTTTTTTTTTAATCATATTTATAACAACTTCAGTTTTACTTATTTGTCAGGATTAAAAGTTGATCCAGCACACAGAACTGTGTCACACCTAGGACTAATGATAACGTATAACCGGACCTTAGAATGGCCGGACTTAACATATCTAAGAATAGGTCAACATACTTGCCAAGGTCAGGGACACTGAATCAGAAACAAAGATGAGGGAAAGCCAAAAGTCAAGGATACCAGAATTCAGGGAAGTCAAATACCAAAAAATCAAGAACAGGAACGCACTATCGGAATTACCATCAGGATGAAACCACGACAGGGCAATGAGCAAAAGGAAAATTGGGTTTAAATACCCCTCCTGTCGATCCGATTGTACGTAACCGGCCTTTGACCCCAAAAGCAATTACCAGGTTTCCATGTGCATGATTGCTGCTCGGCACAACTTTTCCTGTCAGGACGATAATGCCGCTCAGCACTATTTTTCCTGTCAGCACGGTAAATATCATTAACTGCATTTTTATGTGCGGATGAATACTTGACAATACTACATTATTAGTTTCTTCTGATCCTTTTCTCTTGTCGTTATATAGTCCCTGATCAGGACTCTTTAGGCGCTCCTGTGTTTTACCCAGCTTTTTAACTGGACAAGAGAGACTCCGTCCTTGGTGTTTGAGATGCCTTTGGACTGTAATCTTCTTCACAAGCCCTAAATTATAGTTTCTTATTTTATATAGAACATAGTGAGTCGATACCGAAATTTATATGCACTAACTTTCATTGCCGTCCCCCTCCTTCCCCTTTTCTTCTGTGCCCCCCCCTCCTTCCCCTTTTCTTCTGTGCGGCTATGCAACCTGAAAAATAAAAATTGTCAAATTAAAAAAAAAAAACATAGTGAGTCGAAATCTGTGCTTCATGGGTCCCAGCTCTCCTATCTGCCTGGATTTTTTGGGACTGAAGGGACGCTTTGCCACCAAGACATTATGGGATATTTAAAAAGAACAATGAATTAATATGTTCCCACCATAATTCCTCTGATCCTTGACATACCTATGCTTATTCTGTAACAATTGATGAAAATGTCCCATACTATGGCTTTTGTAATAATGATATCCCTGTTTTGGACTCCTCTTGTACTGTTCTTTTTCAGCTATATAATGCTTTTAGATTCGAACATTATCTCCCTCTGCCGCACAGGAAGATTTTACAAAATGCAGAGAATGTTTTTGTATTTCTTGAGAAGATTTTAGAGGAGCACAAGAGAACAAGAACACCTGGAGAACACAGAGACTACATTGACTGTTATCTGGAAGAGCTAGACAAGGTACATTTTAGGATTTAGCCCTCTAAAGCCTTGAATGGTAAATTTGCCTGTATACCATGGATTCCGTATCCATTAAAGCAGGGGTGGGGAACCTTCAGCCCTCCAGATGTTTTTGGACTACATCTGCCTTAATGCTCTTACAGCCATAATGCTAGCAAAGTTTTAAGGGAGATTTAGTCCACAACATCTGGAGGGCCGAAGGTACCCCACCCCTGCATTAAAGGGACACTATAGTCAGTAGAACAACTACAGCTTATTGTATTTGTCCTGGTAAGTACAATTCCCTTCAGTTCCCTTTTTGCAGTAAACACAGTCTTTTCACAGAAAATGCAGTGTTTACATTACAGCTTAGGGATACCTCCACTGGCCACTCCTTACAGGGCTACTAGAGGTGCTTCCTGGGACAGTGCTGCACAGGGTGACTGTCAATAATTGATTCAATGTATCTCTATGAGGAGATGCTGATTGGCCAGGGCTGTGTTGGCTTGTACTGGCTCTTTACCTGATCTGCCTCCTTGACAAACTCAGCCAATTCTATGGGAAAGCATTGTTTTTGGCTCAGAGAATCACTTCTGATGATGTCAGCCAAGCAGGCAGATCAGGGCAGAGTCAGCAGTTGCAAACGTTAATGCAAGTACGATTTTGCTATATTTAGGCGGGCATGGGAGAACATTGGGGACTAGATGGGGGTTTTAACACTATAGGGTCAGGAATACATGTTTGTGTTCCTGACCCGATAGTGCTCATTTAACTACTGGGGCTCTAAAGATGTGTTTCCATGTTGTGTGTGTGTGTGTGTGTGTGTGTGGGTTGTTTTTTTTTTGTTTTTTTTTGATGCTACCTTTTCTATTTTCAGTCACACGTTGCACACCACATTAGCCTGCAAACATTGGAGAGAAGAAACTGAAGACTAGTAGCCCATTCAAGGGGGGAAGAAAGGGGAACATCCATTTCCCCCTG
>OW240920.1:113330983-113360983 GCA_933207985.1 Pelobates cultripes | reverse complement strand
AAAGTAGCCTTTTTAAGGTGGAAACTTTTCAAGTCAGCGCGAACTCTGGTTGCTGTAGAAATACGAAACACCCTGTCAACTATGGCCTGTTTAGCCTACTTGGAGGTGAGTAGTATGGCCAGTATTCTCCTGACGTATTGTGGGAGAATGACTTCAGATATGTCCCTGATATTTACATAACTACTTCTGTGCCTGGCTTCCATAGCTTCCAGTCAATGGTTCACTGATGCTTGAGCTCAGTGTAGCTCTGCAGTCAGGGCCTTAATTGAGGTGTATTGTGTATGAAGGACCTAAGTATCCTGCTCCACTGCCGTGAGGCATCCCTCAACAGTGTGAATTTCTTCTCACACTAAGGTGAGGTCTGCCGAATATAGCTGGCAGATATTGCGGAGAAGAGTCTTAATATCTTCCTTAGTGAAAGGCTGCTCATTTTCCTCATCAGAGGAGGAGTGATGCAGTCCCCCAGTTGTTGGAATATTGTACAATACGCCCAGGGCCTGTTCCTCTGAGTAGGCCTAAAATGGCTCCCTATTTTCTCTTCGTGCACAGGCTCCAGGGGTTTTGGTAGGCCTGATAAAACTACCTCCAATATTTTCGGCACATGGCAACTCCTCTGCAACACATCTAGCCTGCCCAGTTGCCAGCTCAGCCTTCCTCTCATTTTTAGAGGAGCCGTGGATTTATGAAAAACTGTTCAATTCATTGTTTTTCATAAATCCAGGTGCTTGGCAAGATAAAGGAAGCTAGGAGAATTTTATGAATGATATCAAAGGCAGCAGAAAAGTCCATAAGGTGGACATTGTCTCTTAGCCATAACAGTGCCATGTATTAAAAAACAAAATGCTGACGTAGTAAAGTAAAAAGGCTGTACCCACAAATGGGATTCACCGGATAGTTGGATGACAGATAAGCGCATTGTAGACAATCCTTTAATGTTATCCACCCCTCCTCTTCTCTTTCTCTAGGAAGAACATGAGAATAAAATCAAGAAAACATTTGATAATCACAACCTGTTCATTTGCATGGCAGATCTGTTTCTGGCTGGTACTGAGACAACATCTGCCAGTCTAGAGTGGTGCCTTCTCTATATGATGGTGTTTCCAGATGTACAAGGTACAATTTCTTGGCATATCTCTAGCATTAGATCTGGTATCTGTATAACACAGCAGATTGAGACTTACATGACCTTTGGAATTAATGGTTTCAGAGAAATGTCGAAGTGAAATTGACAGAGTTCGTGGAGACAGAGACCGACTTGATTATGAGGACCGAGTAAGCATGCCATACACGCAGGCTGTCCTACAAGAGGTACAGAGATTTGCCTGCATTGCACCTCTAGGTGGAGCTCACGCAGCCCTAAAGGACGAACAACTAAATGGTTTTATAATCCCAAAGGTAAGAAAATGCATGGTGAATTCTATTGCCTGTATTATTACAAATATATTCCATCTGAATGAGTGAATATATATATATATTCACTCATTCAGATGGAACATATTTGTAATAATACATGAACTCCACTCATCTCTTGTAACATTATTACATTAGAGAATGCCTGGTGCTTTATAGATTACTGGCCCCCCATATAGAAGTTAAAAAAAGAAAAAGAAAAAAAGTTACTCTCTCATCACTCAATATAGAGGGGCACCAGGCTGTCTTTCACCTACTAAATGGCCTTAGTAACCTCATTCTTTTCAACAATGACTTAAGTCAGGAAACCTCAATAATAGATTGTATTGGCTCCCTTCAAAGCAGCCTTAATGCATGAAAATTCCTACCTTTGTGCTAATGTAGCTGGAGATAGATCGGTATGTAACAAGATTGCTACTCCAGATTATGCAGCCTGCATAATGTGTTTTTTGTTCAGTAAAAAAATGCACATGTACAATCACTTTCTTAATGTCAGGAAAACTGGTAGACCCAACATGAGTCAATGAGTATAGGCAGGACAGTAGTCAATAATAGCCAAGATCAAAACCATAAATAAAAATAGAGAATAATAATACCTTATTTGGAACCAAAATAGTACCATGACAGGGCAAGGACCTGAGCCCCAGCAAACTATTTATAGTCTGTAAATTTAACTCTATAGCCATGCTCCCAAAAAGTTTGAATCTGCTGATTTTGGCAGGTCATGATGCCATCGGCACTATGACATCAGCACACGCTGCGTTCTGTAAGGGGACAGAATCACATGCTTCACATGTGTTGTGGCTGCTATGGTAACTCCCTAGCCAGCACGTAGCATCACTCTGTTCAGAAACCGGAATCGTGGCAATGAAGCCAGCATGTCAGCGTCACAGAGGAGCTTTGCCCTGCTTGGGGAAGCAAATCAATGAAGACTGTGGGTGGCAACATCTAAATAATCAGCGTAACATTAGGAAAGCGTGTTTGTACAACACCTTAACACATTTACATATGGAGATAATTTTACATATGGCTGCAAAGTCTAGTGATCAGGCTTATAATATTATTACACAAAAAATTCCAGAATTGCAGAATTGCAAATTGCAAACTTTGTAATTAGGCCATGGTAATGTTCATCTCCAGCCCATGAAGCCTCTAATCCAGCACTGATCATATCATACAATGTATTAAGCAATATGTAGCTCTGAATATTTAGGGGTGTGTGTGTGTGTGTGTGTGTGTATGTATGTATGTATATGTGTGTGTGTGTGTGTGTATATATATATATATATATATATATATATATATTATTTTTATTTTTTGTGTACAAAACATAGAAGTACCATTGGCATATTTCTGCTGCATACATAGTTTCATGTTTTCTGTATAGGGAACAACCATAATCACAGATCTGTCATCTCTTAACTACGATGAAACTTACTGGAAATATCCACATGAGTTTAATCCAGAGAATTTCCTGAACGATGATGGGGAACTGATAAAAGTAGAGTCTTTCTTACCATTCTCTGCAGGTAAGTTGCCCAATACAAGATATTTATATATGTTTCAATGATGGAATAACAACACTTTTGTTGGGTAGGTCAGTGTTGCTACATCTCTGTGATGTCTGAGCAATGAGCACTGTACAAGGTCACATACAGTGAAAACATCCCGCATTCCCACAAACTGCAGAGCATGTGATGTAGTTGCTGTAGTAGAGGGTAATCCTATGTAGCGGAGATCTAGTATTCCACAAGTTATCTCTGCTTAAGATCCCAGTGAGGCTCAGGAACAAGTATTTATAAATCCATAATGCAAGGTTTCCAGCAGGTAAAACAATATAGCAATATCCCAACAGCAATCCCAATGACTGGACAACACACAGCATCAGGAGCAGAACTAAACTTTTATTCACACAGTGGCCTTATAAAGCATGCTCCCATGCAAGGGAGGGATTTACAATAATTACTACAGTGCCCAATCATACTCGAGTAACCTCCCACACATCTTCTCCCCTTAGCCTGACTCATAATCCCCTTATACAGTACACAAATTCCCCAAGTTTCTGGATGTACCACTAAACCTAGGGGTACCCCTTTAAATGTCACATCCCCTGGTAGCCCTGATCTGGATATCCAAAAATCACCCAGATTGGACCAGGGGTTCAGGAAATCTGTGGAGGTAATGAAAAGACCGACCGCGATGGAGAGAACAGCCGAATTTGGTTCCAGGAGATGGGGCTCTGCGGTCAGTCACAGTATAAGGGAACAAACTGCACGAAAGGCTAATGCTACAGAGATCAGGGAGGGTTCGCATGAATCCCCTCGTTCGGTTGTTTCTTTCTACCGAACGAGGGGCTGTTCGGTAGTTTGGAAGCGAACATACCGTTAGTATGGAGGTCTCAGCGGTGTTCGCCTAGCCGAGTGTCCGATTTGGGTTTCAGACACTCGACGGCATAACATCGCTGTTCGGGAGTTTTAAAATGGCCGCCGCCACGTGTTCGTTTCTCGAATGGCAGCCACCCTGAGAACAAAGGACCCACTGCACAGCTTGTCAATTACCAGTTCGCAACATTGTTGCAACTGGTAATTGAAGACACACTTCACTCTGGGGAGGTCTGACTGTTCGGTAGTTTCATTCCCATAATTGCTAGAATGATTCTACCGAACAATCAGACAAATACAACATACATTTCCACATATAACATTGCAATTTAACCGAAGACATTAAAACACATGAAATTTCCAGGACAGCCCAGTGTCATCCACTACATCCTGCTCTCCCCTTGACGTGGTTATTAACAATTGTTGCCATACATCAATGTAGAGCATTGAGTGACAGATGGGGGTGGAGGGGCATCTTTTATTTTTATCTATAAATTTATTAGCATTTCTGCTAACACAATGTATAGATGGAATGGTGTGCTCTTTTGCTTTATATAAACATGTATACCATAGTAGGCAAATTTTAGGTGTCTTTTGAAGACCTTAATGATTAATGTCTTCACATGACATGACTGATGTTCTTGTATACATTGATTGTTTCAATATTTAATTGGCTTTATTCTCTATTTTTTGTTTTTGTTTAGGTTTTTGCTCTTTTTAAAAAAAAAAAAACATTTTTTTTATTTTCTCAGGGCCGCGGGTCTGTCTTGGAGAAAATCTTGCTCGTATGGAAATATTCCTCTTTTTTACCTTTCTCCTTACCTACTTTGAGTTCCAGAGCCAGACCCAGCATTACCCCCAGACCTCAAACCAGTGTTTGGGATCACTCAAGCCCCAAAACCTTTCAAGATGCGTTTGTTATCACGGAAATAAATGTAATCTCGGTGTTAACCTTGGTGGTCTAAAGAGTCATTTTAAGCACCATGCTAACTTTGGATACCTGCATAGGTGACAGCATAAAGGGGAATTCTTAATGCAACTCTCTCACCAAAAATAAACTTCATCTGATCTGCTTTTGTATTGCTCCCGGTGTCTGAATCAAGTGGTCAAAGAAAAATAAGGCCTACTTTTTCTTATGTAGTCAAGTTGCCAAAATTTGACAAAGATTAAAACAAGATTCTCTTTCAGGTGCCAACCAGATGTGCCCACAGTCCATCAGTAAATCCACAAAGAATGGAAACTGCAGAAGAGAACAAAATGTTGGCACCCGGGTATTGATATCCAGAATTCAATAAAATATAAATAAAGACACGTTGTAAGGAAAGACGTATAATCTTTAAGATACAGAGGGCTTAAGGAAAGAAAATTCAAAAGGGGAAAAAAAAATATATGGCTGCTTTAAGAGTGGCACACCATCAGAACTTTCAGCAAGGCAGCCCAGACCAAAAGTTCCAGGTTGCCTAAATTAATTTTGATCATGTTTTCCTTGCAGCATTTGTATCAGTGACGTGCACTAGAGGAGTCAAGTGAGGTTGAGCCTTGTTTGTCATGAAAGGAGAAAAAAAAATCATGCTTACCTGTAGCACCCAATCCACCGACTAGCTCAGCCTCCCCACTGACTCACGCTCCATCCAGCTTACGCAATTGCTACTTTGACTGCACAAGCTGTCAGAAAATGGCCCATGCACATGCCTGTTAAATAGGTTGCGCAGAAGGAAAGCGGACTTTGAGGCATTGAGCTCAGAAGGATAGTTGATCAATGGAAAAGCACTATTGGTCCAGACTGTCCAGTAAAAATGCTACAGAAGTGGTAGCTATTACAGCTGCCTCTTGTGGTCAGTGACAGGAAGGGGGCATGTCTGGGAGCCTGTATCTTAAAACATACCCCCTTACTGTGACTGTCCGTTAGAGGCAGCTATCATTGCAGCCTCCCCTGCAGCGAGGCAGTGCCCATCTGTATTGAATAAATGGGGACCTGACACAGGGTCCTCATGCTCCCATGGTGCTGCAGCCCCAGGGGCACGTAAAAAAATAATTACGTCCCCCCCCAGTAAAAAATTAACTGGGTGGAAATAGTGTCCCTCCGTCCTTGCCCCAAGAGTGGGGGCCATTAAAATAAATAGAGGGATCTAGTGGCCCCCTGCAGCTCTCACTCATGTCCATAGGTCCTAGCTACTAAATACAATAAGGGGGTCGGGGGGTATTGTGACCAAGCACCATCCATTAGCTGCAGCTGGGGCCCTAAATAACAAGGGGATGGACCTATTGTCCAATTCCGGTCTCGCCAATTGCCGGTGGGCAGTAGCCCTAAATGATAAGGAAGGGTGGCCCTAATGGCGTCCCCCAACTCATTGGCAGTGGTTGGGGTGACTAGGAGTCCCCAAACCTGTAAGCTTAAGCCAACCAATCAGACCGCTCCAACAGGTAAATCATGAGGGGGGTAGGTAGGTTATTTTTTTTTTTTTTTTATGAGGGTTTCATTAGGGGCTCTGGGAACCTGGAGAGGGGAGAATTATTTTGTGTGGAAGAAAGGACCACCTCCACAATATTTAGGGACCAATCCGCTGCCAATGGGTTGGGGCTGGACAATTGGTCCACCTCCTTTGGGGGCTGTGGGGTGCAATAGGTCCACCCCCTTATAATATATAAGTATGACAGCCATCACAGGAAGATTAACCCTGCAATAAAAAACATTGCTGTTCTTGCAAAATGGCAAGGATTTCAGCTGCAGGAGTAAGTCGCGGGGACATGGCATCCAGACCACTTTATTGAGATGAACTGGTCTGGGTGCATACAATGTTCCTTTAAGTTGTTGTCCATTGGTTTTATTTACTTGCAATTTATTTTAATGATATGATTAATTCAAAATGCAAATTGGATGTCTAGCTGTTTTTAAGTGTTTCAGTGTTTTCGACCATTGGCTGCATTTGAACAGAGTTGAGCGAACCCAAACTTTCATTTCGGACATTTCAGTAACGGTTCGAGTTCGGTGTTCGGCAATTTAATGGCGCACTTTGAAAAGCTGCAGGGCAGCCAATCAACAAGCGTTTGACTCGTGTGCCCTTAGAAGCCATCACCGACTAATCACCGACTAATGGCATAGCTGTGATTGGCCAGTGCAGCATGTGACCCAGCCTCTATATAAGCTGGAGTCACGTAGCGCCGCATATCACATGATCTCTTATTAGTGTAGGTAGAGGATGCTGCAGCTGTGAGGGACAGATTAGGAAAGAATTCTGGTGTTGAATCTGCAAACTACAGCAATTATTTTTGTGGGTGCTATACTACATTTTTGTACCCTGCCCTGAGCCCAGTGCCACAGAGAAATAAGCAATCAGTCTGTTAGGTGGGCACTTGCAACTGCATGTGTGCCAGGCACATTACTTTAATCCTCTTCTGGTAGTTCAGTGGGCAACATCTAGGCATTTTTAAATACTGCTGTGACATTGCAGTTTGACAAATTAAAAAAATTTTGGTGCTAAAAAGTTAATTTGGGGCGTGCACTTCATATCTGAGAGTCAAATAGAACCGTCAAATACTGCTGTGACATAGCAGTTTGACTAATTCACATTTTTTGGGTGCTAAAAAGTAAATTTGGGGCGTGCACTTCAAATCTGAGAGTCAAATAGAACCGTCAAAAACTGTGGTTACATCGCACTTTGAAAAATTAAAAAAAATTTGGTGCTAAATAGTACATTTGCGGCCTGCGGTGCATTTCTTGCAGTCCAATAAAACCGTTAAATACTACTGTTACATTGTTGGTTTCAAAAATCACAGTTTTTTGTGCTTAATAGTACACTTGCAGCCTGCGGTGCATTTCTTGCAGTTCAATAAAACCCTTAAATACTATTGTTACATTGTTGGTTTAAACAAAATCACAGTTTTTTGTGCTAAATAGTACATTTGCAGCCTGCGGTGCATTTCTTGCAGTTCAATAAAACCCTTAAATACTATTGTTACATTGTTGGTTTAAAAAAAATCACAGTTTTTTGTGCTAAATAGTACATTTGCAGCCTGCGGTGCATTTCTTGCAGTCCAATAAAATCGTTAAATACTACTCTTACATTGTTGTTTGACAAATTCTAATTTTTTTTGAGACAGTGAAGTAACTGTATTAATTACGCCTGTCACACTATTGTGTGACCTCTAGAATTTTTTTCGACAGAACCTTCAGCGTTATTTGGTAGGCCCGAATGCCGCTCTACGAATGGTGAGGCCAGAACAAGTACAGGCAATAGTAGATTGGGTGGCTGACAGTGCCTCCAGTTCCTTCACATTGTCTCCCACCTGGTCCCCTGCGGGATGGCACCTGGTCCCCTGCTGAAAGCTCAGAGTTGACACCTCACCCCCTTGCAAATCAGCCAAGCAGTCTGAGCCACAAGTCATGCAACAGTCTCTTATGCTTTTTGATGACTCTGCTGGCAGGGTTTCCGTGGGCCATCCACTGATGCACAACCACTTACGTGTGAGGATGTGGACATGCGAGGACCACCGCAGCACTTCTCTGATGATGACGAAACACAGGTGCCAACTTCTGTGGCTTTCTGCAGTGTGCAGATCGTCAAGGAGGGCAGGGTTGAGGAGTGGGTGGAAGATGATGTGGAGGATGATGAGGTCCTAGACCCCACATGGAATCAAGGTCATGCGAGTGACGTGTGCAGTTTGGAGGAAGAGGCGGTGGTCACACAGAGGCACCAGCACAGTATAAGAGGGAGCAGGGTGCAAAAGCGAAGCGGCCATCCCATAGACAGTACGCCTGCTACTGCCCACTGCATCGAGGGACCGAGCACACCAAAACCAGCTCCAAGGAGTTCCCTGGTGTGGCAGTTCTTCAGACAATGTGCTGACAACAAGACCCGAGTGGTTTGCACGCTGTGCAATCAGAGCCTGAAGAGAGGCATAAACGTTCTAAACCTGAGCACAACCTGCATGACCAGGCATCTACATGCAAAGCATGAGCTGCAGTGAAGTAAGCACCTCAAAAAACAGAAAGGTCTCAGGCTCCTCCTGCTTCCTCTTCTGCTGCTGTCTCTGCCTCTTCCTCCACCTCTGGAGTGACAGTGGCACCTGCCATCCCGCAAACAGAGGATGTGGCAGCAACGCCACCATGTCCGGCACCGTCCCCAAGCATCTCCACACTGTCCCATGGAAGCGTTCAGCTGTCCATCTCCCAAACACTGGAGAGGAAGAGGAAGTACCCCCCTACCCACCAGCGATCCCTGGCCCTCAATGCCAGCATTTCAAAATTCCTGGCCTTTGAAATGATGAAATTCCGTTTGGTGGAGACGGACAGTTTTAAAAACCTGATGGCGGTGGCTGGCCCACAGTATGTGGTTCCCAGCCGCCACTACTTTTCCAGGCGAGCCATACCTTCCCTGTACAACCAATTGGCTGACAAAATCAGGTGTGCACTGCGCAACGCCATCTGTGGCAAGGTCCACAAAACCACTGATACATGGACCAGTAAGCACGGGCAGGGACGCTATATCAATGTATATTCAATGTAGGGTAATAACTGCTTGATCCAAGGATAAATCTGACTGCCATTCTGGGGTCAAGAAGGAATTTTTTCCTAGCTTGTTGCAAAATTGTGCTTCAAACTGTTTTTTTTTGCCTTCTTTTGAATCAACTGCAAAAAACAAATGTGAGGTAGGCTGAACTTTTCAGCTATGTAACTATGTAACTATGTAAACTCCCTAACTGCACACTGGGCAAATAAAGTGGCGGCTGGGCCTGAGGCGGATAGCAGTTTGGCGTATGTCCTTCTGCCACCGAGGATTGCAGGGCACTTCTCTTTGCCTCCTCCTACTCCGCTTCCTCCTCCTCCTACCACCTCCTCATCCGGTCAGCGTAACCCCTTCACCACCAACTTCAGCACAGCCAGGGGGAAACGACAACGGACTGTTTTAAAACTCATATGTTTGGGGGAAAACCCCACACTCCGCAGGAGCTGTGGACGGGCATGGAACAACTGACCGATGAATGGTTGTTGCCACTGAGCCTCAAGCCCGGCCTGGTGGTGTGAGATAATGGGCGAAATCTCGTAGCCACTCTGGGCCTAGCCGGTTTGACACACATCCCTTGCCTGGCGCATGTGCTGAATTTGGTGGTGCAGAAATTCCTGAAAAACTACCCAGATTTATCAGAGCTGCTGCAGAAAGTGCGAGCCATCTGTGCGCGCTTTTGGCGTTCTGGCCCTGCTACTGCTGCCCTGTCTGTGCTGCAGAGTAACTTCGGGCATCCCGCTCACCGCTTCATATGCAACGTGCCCACAAGGTGGAACTCCACCTTGCACATGCTGGAGAGACTGTGCGAGCAGCAGCAGGCGATAGTGGAGTTTCAGCTGCAGCACGTACGGGTCAGTCACTCTGCGGAACAGCACCACTTCACCACCAATGAGTGGGCCTCCATGCGAGACCTGTGTGCCATGTTGCGCTGTTTCGAGTACTCCATCAACATGGCCAGTGCTGATGACTCCGTTCTCAGCCTTACTATCCCGCTTCTATGTCTCCTTGAAAAAACGCTTCGGGCGATGATGTGGCACAGGAGGAAGAGGAGGAGGAAGAGGGGTAATTTCCACGGTTATCAGGCCAGTCATTCACAAGTGGCTCGGAGGGTGGGTTCCTGCACCTGCATAGGCCAGGTATACAATTGTCCACAGTTCTGGATGAGGAGGAGGAGGAAGAACAGTGTTCACAGCAGGGAGGCACCCAACGCAGCTCCTGCGCATCACTGGAGCGTGGCTGGGGGGATACGGAGGACACAGACGATACACCTCCCACAGAGGACAGCTTGTCCTTGCCTCTGGGCAGCCTGGCACACATGAGCGACTACATGCTGCATTGCCTGCGCAACGACTGCCGAGTTGCCCACATTCTAACTTGTGGTGATTACTGGGTGGCCACTCTGCTTGATCGTTGTTACAAGGATCACGTGCCATCCTTAATTCCCTCACTGGAGCGTGATTGGAAGATGTGTGACTAAAAGCGCACGCTGGTAGACGCGCTGCTCAGGGCATTCCCAACCGACACCGGGGGCTCAGTGGAAGCACAAGGCGATGGCAGAGAAGGAGGAAGAGGTCGCTAACGCAGCTGGGGCACCGCCAGCATCTCAGAAGGCAGGTTAGCATGGCCGAAATGTGGAAAAGCTTTGTCAGCACACCACAACAAACAGCACCACCAGCTGATATGGAACGTCTTAGCAGGAGCAGCATTTCAACAACATGGTGGAAGAGTACGTGTGCACATGCCTACACGTACTGACTGATGGGTCTGCCCCATTCAACTTCTGGGTCTCCAAATTGGGCACATGGCCTGAGCTTGCCCTTTATGCCTTGGAGTTGCTGGCCTGCCCTGCAGCCAGTGTATTGTCTGAACGTGTGTTTAGCGTGGCAGGGGGCGTTATCACAGACAAGTGCAGCCACCTGTTTACAGCCAACGTGGACAAGCTCACGTTTATTAAAATGAACCAGGCATGGATTTCACTAGACTTGTCTGTACCTTGTGCAGAATAGACTTTTATACCGGCCTCAACTAGCCCTTGTTATACTCAAGTGCACTTATTCTTTCTTTTCTTTTTTTAGATGTCCCAATATTTTGGGGGCTACCCCAATTAAACAAATAGTGTTGGCTACCTCCTCCACCGAAGCTTCCACCTACACCGCCACAGTCACCGCCTCCTCAACCTCCTACTCCACATCCACCTCCTCCTCCTAGTTCAAGATTTTATTTTTATGTATTTTGTTATTTTAAGTGATTTCCCTATCCACATTTGTTTGCAGGGCACTTGTCCTACTCTTACCCCCATTTTACTTTCTTTTGCAGCCCTCTGGCCATTTCCAGGATTTTTTAAGAGCCATTTTAGTCCCCAAAAGTTCGAGTGCCCATTCACTTTGTTGTAGAATTATAGAATTCTTGAAATTATCTAAGCTAATGCTTTGTCAGGAAGAAATGTGCTGAATAATAAAATGTGTATTTACTAAAAGAACCTTGAAGCTAACAATACTAACTACTCAAAATGGCTGCCAAAGCACCCCTCCCATCGAGTGAACACCTCGTGCTAACAAGATGGCGCCTAGTACAGAAGGAGGTTGACCCTGCCAGTCCCGTGACCTATCTACAGTCACGGTTGCTTCCAAAGTGACGTCACTTCCGCCCTTACCATGCCCACACCTCCTGTCTTCCTTTCCCACACCTATCATGGACGTCACCTCACTTCCTCCCTTGCTGTCATTTCCTTCCCCGCCCCTGTCATGGCTGCCTCCATCATGAGGCCTACCCCTATCATGCTCGTCCTATTTAGAGACATGTTGTTTTCCTTACACTCTACATATTATGAACAGAAACATTATAATTACTAAAACAATCATGCCATTTGTTTCCCTGTATCAACAATGTGTCCGTGATAAAAAAAAAAAAAAAGAAGGTTGCTAAAATGTCATTTGTAACTGTGGTGTGACCTACAAATGAGATCTGTTGGACACGAATATAAGAGCATAACAGCTGATTATCCAGCTTCATCTTGCAACAAGGGAAATAGCTAAATAATGCAAGTTATTTTAAACATTGTATCTTTACTTAATCGAATCTTGCTAGTTACAGATCGTATGTTTACAGTAACATCCTTTACGTTAAATGATGGTTTAGCATTAGAAGGATTAGTGACATGTTTTATTAACCCAGCCACTTCTGGTTATTAATTTTAGTTACAGGGTGGTATAATTGTTATAGTCTAATTCATATAACTGATAGTACCGCAATAGTTAATGTTTTACCCAAAGACATATAGGAACTTTACTTCACTTACTATTAACCATTATTTATAATGATATAACCTACTGATGCTTAATGCCCCTGTTATGGCAGTGTCTTCAGGGGAACAAGGGGGGCCACTAGCCACTGTAACTTTACCTATTGAAGGTCACCCTACTACTTTCCTGGTTAACACAGGTGCAGCCCGCAGTGTTCTTAGAGAACAAGACCTGCCTGACTCATCGTTCCTGCCTGACACCGATGTCTCTTGTGTTGGTGCTGATGTCCTATCCCACCTCCAAGCATCCATCACCCTCACTGCAGACGGCCAGGTTCAATTAAATACACCTTTGTCACGAAAAGACACTACAGTTCTTTGTTCCCTTCCCATTTTACTGTGGAGATGATCTACCCACAACAGAACAATGCTCAATTAATCTTCTTTACTATGTAGCAGAACAAGGATGTGAAGCTTCACGTCTCAAGCCCGTCCCGCCCGATAAAACCATATCAACCGCACCCCGCAACGGATTTTGTTCTCAAACGTATTGCTTCTGCTCCTGCTCTTGGCCTACCAGACTATACCAAACCCTTCAAATTGTTTGTTTCTGAAAGACCAGGCCATGCAACAGGAGTACCCACTCAGGCCCTTGGTCCTGGAGGCCGCCAAAGGCCTATTGAATTTTTCTCCTGCCAACTGGATATTGTGGCCAGAGGACGTCCCACTTGCCTTCGGGCCGTCTGTGCTGCCAAAGAGCTCATTGAAAGAACTGGAGATCCTGTCCTTGGCCACCCCCTGGTTGTCTTGGCCCCTCATGACATTTCTTCCATAGTCAACCAGGTCCAACTTAAGCATGTTACTCCTGCTAGGCATCTTCGCCTTCAATGTCATCTTTTGTTGCCTGATAACATTACCCTTCAAAGATGTCAAGTTCTCAATCCGTCCACTCTTCTGCCACTCCCTGAGGGGGGTGTATACTACAGATTCATCATGGACGAAACTTATGTTTTTCTTCTCACTGGCACCATCAAGAAGGAAATGCATCCCAACCTATCCTTTCATGATGGACAAGCACTCCTTCATGACGGAGCAGGATATGCCTTCTGTACCATGTGGTACAAACCAAACATCACTCCTGAACCCTGCTATGAAGATGAACTCTATCATCTGGTCGAAGTAAAACTCACTGCACAAGACTTCTACTGTGATTCTGAAGGCAACAGTATGGTCTTGATTCATCTACCTCCGGAACTTAAGTATTTGTACCGTCATTGGGACACTGCCATTCCACATGTCCCTGTGACCAAGTTGAAAACAATATCATGGAATGATCTTGGGCCTATGGCAAAAGCATGGGCCACTATGGACGAATCACAGCTACAGGAAAATGGTGTTGTCAAATATCCAACTGACCACCTAAAAGCATGGCCGCGTCATTTCCTGGAGAATGAGTTCCAAGATTTAACCATAGTGAATGACTACGACCCAAATACATCTCATGACTGTTTTGAACAGATGAAAATGGAAACAACACATCTACCAACTGTGCATGAAGACCCATTGGTAGATCCCGATCTCACCCTGTTTGTGGACGGCTCAAGATATGCTGATGAAAAAGGAAGATACCATACAGGATATGCCGTAACCACAACAGATGAAATTGTCAAATCATCATCTTTACCATCAACTATGTCTGCACAAGAAGCTGAATTGCAAGCCCTGACTTCAGCATGCAAGATCTCTGAAGGAAAGCGCGCCAATATCTACACGGATTCAAGATATGCACTGGGCGTGGCTCACGACTTCGGATTAATTTGGAAAACAAGAGGATTTCTTACCACCGCCGGTACACCAATCAAGCACGGTTCCGCAATCAAGGAGCTGATGGACGCCCTCCTACTCCCAGAAGAAGTGGCTATTTTGAAGGTAAAGGCACATGGGAAGTTGGACTCAGATGAAGCAAAGGGCAACCATCTAGCTGATCAGGCTGCAAAACAAGCTGCAAGAGAACCACAGGAAGTGGAAAGAAGAGTGTCCGGAAATGAAGAAACTCCCATATTTACTCTGCAGACTCTTCCAACTGACCTAAAAATCCTGCGGGAACAACAGGCTACAGTTGCCCCTGAAGAAATACAGAAGTGGAAACAGAAAGGGGCAGTTCTAAGAGAAGGAGTGTATTACAACAATCTCAGATTCTGCCTCCCTAAGAATTTGTACCCAGCAGTCGTACAATGGGCACACGGACCTGCACATTTATCAAAGGATCTAATGAATGCTCTTGTACAAAAATACTACCTCACTGTCCCCATATGAGATTCTATTTGGGACTGCACCTAGGCTAGGTTGCTATTTTCCCCAACAACTACAACTTCAAACTGATGTTTTAGTAGATTATGTAACTGAACCCGCAAATGCTTTAAACAAAATCCATGCCCATGTTTTCTCTTCAATTCCAGATCCTGATTCTGATACGGGCAACCACAGTCTGCTCCCTGGTGACTGGGTTCTGGTCAAGAAATTTGTGCGAAAACACACCCTGGAACCAAGATTTGACGGACCGTTCCAAGTTCTCCTGATCTCCCCTTCTTCTGTCAAATTGGCCGGAAGGCCTAACTGGATCCACGCTTCCCATTGCAAGAAGACACCTGCCCCAGAGGAAGCTAACTCTATGCAACCATGTGCCTCTGGTACATTATCTCCTTAGTTGGCCTCCTTAAAGCCCAGCAGGTGGCCTAAGATAGACAATCAGGGTAGATCCCTCCTTCAAAGAATGACTTTAAGAAAGCCTGGAGGAAGTACCCCTATGAAATTAATGTTAAATATTGAACATCCTGGCCCCGAGGATGCAGACCGATATGTAATGGGAATGTATTGGAAGAAAGGTTCCTACAACAAATTAGGTCATTTCTACCTCAGAGATATGTACCACTCTCCAGAGTGGCAAGGGGCTGATCATATGGTCCCAAATCCGCTAAAAAACCACATATCCAGTCCTTTAAAGATATGATGGCCATCACTAACCCCACTTTTGAAGATACCATGGCCGCTGAAACTGGATTCAATGACATTAATTTGTGGTTAGAGTGGATGAAATATAATGCTAATAAACATAACAAAACAGCATGTTATGTATGTGGCGGTGCCCGACCCCACCTTGGTACCGTCCCCCTAATTCTCCCTTTAGAGATAGAAGATTGCTTCTTAAGCCTTTTTGCCTATCAATATGACTTTGATAGGTCCCTCTGCATGGCATGGACGGCAGAATACCCTCTCTTAGTTGAAAATGTTAAGCCACCAGATGGAATCACAGTCTATAGAGGTAATTACACTTGTTATGCCATGTATGACGGGATTGGTAAATTCATGGGTAATTTTTCTAAAGGTTATTGCGCCACTTACAGAACTGTTCCTATACGCCTGTTGCAACACCATACCAGGTCATTGGGGGATATTTACTGGTTATGTGGGGATCTACAGTTAAGATCTAGGCTGGAAACTGAGTGGTGGGGTGAGTGTACCCTAGCCAAAGTTATCATGCCCATTCATATTATTTCTGATAATCATCATGACACATACGACCCTCCACATACACCAGCCAGAGTGAGGCGCGAAACCCCAGTAAAAGGCAGTTTTGACCCCCACATTTACATAGATGCCATTGGGGTACCTAGGGGGGTGCCTAATGAATTTAAAGCTAGAGATGAAGTAGCTGTAGGTTTTGAATCACTTTTTACCATAGTCACTGCCAACAAAAACCTTAATTGGATTAACTACATTTATTACAACCAACAGCGTTTTGTCAACTACACCAGGGATGCCCTCCAGGGCCTGGCCGAGCAGTTGCAGGCCACATCCCAGATGACCTTCCAGAACAGAATGGCCTTAGACATGATTCTAGCTGAAAAGGGGGGTGTATGTAAAATACTACCTGACACCATGACTTGTTGCACTTATATCCCAGAAAACACAGGTCCAAATGGTAAAGTCACTCTGGCCATAGCTAAATTAAATAGACTCTCAGAAGAGTTAAAGAGAAACTCTGGAGTTACTGATCCCTGGGAAAAATGGTTTGGTTGGATGACTGGTTGGCAGAGAGCTTTAGTCCAGATTGGTATTGCCTTACTAATTTTTCTTTTTATTCTCGCTCTTCTCATTTGTTGTGTCCTCCCATGCCTAAGGAAATTCCTGCAGAAAACTGTAGACCAAGCAACACCAACCTTCACTCATCTGACAATCGATGATCAAGATCTCACCTCACCCTGTATTCCGCTACAAACTCTCCCTTATACTGATGAAGTGCAGAAAGTCTAGGAAGGGACAGTACATGGACAGCGTCCGTCTTTATGGGTAGACTGCCGTACGGAGAAGTAGTGGATAAGCCACTATGGGTTACCAGCGGAGTGAAGAGTGTTCCTGAACCATACTGACGGATGTGCTGCAGCCTGTTAGGGTCAAGAGAGGGATAGACTTGCACTTTGCATTAACACTAAGTCAGCGGTCATGGGGTTTCTGTGTCTTTGGGCTAACACATCTTCTGATACTAACAAATAAAGTTTATCTTTTAGTAACTAACATTTTAAGGGGGACTGTTGTAGAATTATAGAATTCTTGAAATTATCTAAGCTAATGCTTTGTCAGGAAGAAATGTGCTGAATAATAAAATGTGTATTTACTAAAAGAACCTTGAAGCTAACAATACTAACTACTCAAAATGGCTGCCAAAGCACCCCTCCCATCGAGTGAACACCTCGTGCTAACAAGATGGCGCCTACATCTTGTGTCCACTCCCGTGTCAAGGATGACATCACCTCTTGATAGGAGGGTATCTAACTAACCACTTAACACCTGGACCAATCAATAGTGTCTATTTGCTGTTATCTTGAATTCTTCAGTGATGTAATAATGCCTTTAAAAGGGTCTGCGCACCCATTTTCTGTCAGAAGCCATTAAACTTCTCCGAAGTTCTTTCATTAACCTGAACTTTGTGTCTCAGTGTGAATTTACTTCTGCGTGCACGCAACTTTATTATCTTTAATTTGGACAGGAACAGATAGTCATTCAAACTAATTGGTTTGCAGTAAATTATCTACAACAACTTCAATGGGGGTCGGGTTCAAGCTCGGGTCAAGTTCGAGTCCCAATAACAATATCTTCTTTCTTATATTACCTACAAAAACAAAACATACACTACATAGTGCAAACTGTATATTGTAAGACAGAAACAAATGAAAAAGAATACAGCTCTGTATGTGTATGCCCAAAAGTGCCTATAACAGGCCAATGAGGATGCAGAAGAAGCCGATACAGCAGTAATAGGTAAATAAGAGTCCTCTTTATTACATTAAAAAATACAAGTTAAAAAGACTGCAAAGGTAGGTATTGTTTTGACTTGTATTTTTTGTTATGTAGTGTATGTTTTTATTTTTGTAGACAATCAAAGGAAGATATAGTATATTTATCTGTGAAGTTCCTGCTCATAAGTATTATTTAGTGTTATTGCACTTTATATGGTGTTATTTGTGTTATAGCACACTTTTTGGTTTGGTTTTGTACACTATAGGTGTTGGGGGTAACACCTTTTTATACACCATATTGTGCACATTTCTATATGTGAGGCACCCACAGTTATTGTATCTTTTTCTGAGGCAGGTTATGCCTAGAAATAGATACTAATATTATTATTTTATTTATATAGCGCCAGCAAATTCCGTAGCGCTGTACAATGGATATAAAAGTGCATCCATACTATTTTCTAGATCACTTTATTGAACTCCAGTTCTCCTCCATACTGTATCTGGCGTTATCTCCTCTACAAAAAAAGTTGTAATTTTGAGAATAAATAAAATTGCAAAACAGCTCCAGTCTGTTTTTCCAAAAATAAAGGCTATATTAATATCTTTATACATTCTGTAAAGGCCAGTGGCGTATATACCGTGGTCGCGGCTGCGACCGGGCCCGGCCCACCAGGGGGCCCGGCCACCCTGTGACCTATGTATGCACGCCGAGGCTGGCCCTGGTGTCACCGGGCTGGTGGGCGCGCAAGGGAGCCCTCACCCCTGAGCGCTCTCTGCCCAGCTCCCTCTCTGATGCTGGAGCCGGAATATGACGTCATCTTCTGGCTCCGGCATCAGTACGTGGCGCGCGAGGGAGCTGAACAGGGAGCATTCAGGGGAGAGTGCTCCCTCGCGCGACCGCCAACCAGACAGCCCACCAGGTGACCGGCCGCCCAGCAACACCACTGGACCCCAGGAAATCCCCTCAGCTCTCCCAAAGGTAAGGAGGCTGGGGGATTACATTTAAAAAAAAAATGTGTATGTATGTCTCACTGAGTGTGTGTCTGTCAGTAAATGTGTGTCTGTTCCTGAGATTGTGTGTATGCGTCTGTTCATGAGAGTGTGTGTGTCTTCAGCACTTACCTTTCTCCAGGGCCGGACTCCCTTGGCGCTGGGGATCCCTCCACCTCTCGACTCCAAATGTGCATGCGCAGCAAGAGCTGCGTGCGCATTCAAACCGCCCATAGGAAAGCATTACTCAATGCTTTCCTATGGCCGTTAAAGCTCCTCTAGCGGCGGTCAATGAGACAGCCACTAGAGGCTGGATTAACCCTCAGTGAAACATAGCCGTTTCTCTGAAACGGCTATGTTTTCATCTGCAGGGTTAAAACTAGAGGGACCTGGCACACAGACCACTTCATTGAGCTGATGTGATCTGGGTGTCTGTAGTGGTCCTTTAAGTATATGTGTATCTGCATGCACTGGCATACATAGCGCGGTCGCAGGGGTCACAGCCCTGCAACCAGGTGCCCGCTGCCATGTGTTGCGACCCTGCCCCGCGCAGAGTAAGCGGGGGGACCCACGGATCAGTTTTCGCACCGGGGCCCCATGGGTTGTGTATACGCTACTGATACAGGGACATATAAATATGGCCAAATACATTACTTCAAGAAGATTGCACCAATATTTATACATAACCCCTATGGTTTTTTGTTTTTCTTCCTATGCCAAGCCTTCTGGCTGCTAGCATTTGAGGGTTCATTCAATATTTTAGGATGTTAGGTTAAATGAGTGTTTTTTACAGATCAAAAAAGGAACTATCACCTCATTCATGTTAAGAAGAGAAAACAGTAAGGGCAGGGCCGGACTGGGAAAAAAATTAGGCCCGGGCATTTTTCAATTAGAGCGGCCCCCAAAAAAGGGGGAGGGCCAGAGAAAGTGAGCATGTTGGTTCAATGCGCAGAGCCCCGCTGAAGAGCTCTAGCATTAGAAAAAGGCCCTGTATTTGTTCTGCGCAGTGCAAGCAAATGTAAGAACATGCTTGCGCTGTGTTTGCTTTTAAATTGTCTCTGGTGTCTCCACAAGTGGGATACCAGAGGACAAAAGGGCCAGGAAAGTGTATGGTGCATGTGTTTGGCGCATGCTTGTGGGATTGCCTGTGTGTAGAGTGTGGTGTTGTATTGTGTAAATAGGTCAATTTTGTGGTGTAATATGTGTGGCTAGGGGCTGTAGAGAGTGCGTGTATAGGGGCATAGTGTTATAGGGGATGTAGCGAGTGTGTGCATACGGGCAGTAGTGTGTGTGTATAGGTGACGTAGTGTGTGTCACTTATACACACACACTACTGTGTGTAGAGAGGGTGTGTTTAGAGAATGTTGCATGTGTTTGCTTACAATGAATGTAGTGTGTGTGTAGGTGGTGCAGTGTGTGTGTAAGAGATCTAGTGTGTAAAGGACCCAGAGTGTGTATAGAAGATTGTGTGTGTGTAGAGGATTAAGAGTGCATATAGGGTAAGGGATCTACCGTGTATCTGGAGCGTAATGTGTGTAGTGGTGCAGTGTGAGAGATGCTGTAGTGTGTGTGTGTGTGTATATATATATATATATATATATATATATATATATATAGCAAAAAACAGGATGCTTGGCACTCTCCTTTAAGTAATAAGAAAGAACTAATAGCCTGGGTGCTATATCCCAAACGTCAGAAATATACAAAAATCTAAACTGAGGATGCACTCACAGGACTTGGTTAAAGTGAAAAAAAATGGACTTTTAATTATTCCATGTGAATGGAAAATTGATTTTTCTGTACATTTCACATGGAATAATTAAAAGTCCCTTTTTTCACTTTAACCAAGTCCTGTGAGTGCATCCTCAGTTTTGATTTTTGTATATATATATATATATATATATATATATATAAAATATATTTGGACGTATTGTATGTGTGAGGTGTGCAGCGTGTTTGTGTAAGAGGGGTGCTGTGTGTGAGGGTGTTTTTATCTGCCGTCACATTCTGGGTTTCTAATTTTATTTGTCTGTTAAGGGTTATTTTATATAATATATATGTGCTGTATATGTGTGGGAGTGAGGGGGCTGTCTGTCTGGGGGTGCGCTGTGTGTGTCTGTGGGGTGCGCTGTGTGTCTGGGTGGTGTGTGTGTCTGGGGGGTGCTGTGTGTGTGTCTGGGGGGTGCTGTGTGTGTGTCTGGTGCTGTGTGTGTGGGGTGCTGTGTGTGTCTGTGGGGTGCTGTGTGTTTGTGGGTGCTGTGTGTGTCTGTGGGGTGCTGTGTGTGTCTGGGGGGGCTGTATGTGTCTGTGGGGGGCTGTTAGGGAAATTATTTGAAATATATATTTTTTATTTTATTAATAATTATATTATTATTATTAATAATTTTAAAAAAAGTTATGTTTCCCCCCCCCCTCCCTTCTTACCTTTAGCCTGGGAGGGGGAGGGAGCTGTTCTGCCTGGCAGGGGGAGCCTTGAGGGGACCATGCTGCCTTCCCTGGTGGTCCAGTGGTGAGAGTGAACTCTAACCTGCGGGTTAGAGTTCACTCTCGCGAGATCTGAGCGTTGCCGCGGTAACCGCGGCAACGCTCAGAATCCCGCGAGAGGACCGGGCGGAGCTGCTTGTTAGAGCTCCGCCGGGTCCTCTCTCCTCCCTCCCTCCTTCATCCAGCCGGCGGCCGCATGTAACAGTGCCTGTGGGCCGGTGAGGGAGATCTGTGATCTCCCCGGCCGGCCCATGGAGGCACACAGCGGGGCCGGCGCTCGCATAGCGCTGGCCCTGCAGGGGCTTGCAGGGGAGATCCTGTGATCTCCCTGCCGGCCTCGGCCCCACGGCCATCGCGGCCCACCGGGCATTTGCCCGGTGTGCCCGATGGCCAGTCCGGGCCTGCCGATTTCCTTGAGTTTGAACACTAGTCTTTTGTCTGGGACTGTATCAAATGCCTTGGCAAAATCCAAATAGATCACATCCACTGCTTCTTCGTAGAACACAATTAAGTTAGTTTGAAATGACCTGTGCTTCATAAAACCGTGCTGATTTTTCAGAAGTGATACCACCATAATTACTACCACTCAAGGAAAGGATCTAGATACCCAGGTAGGTACCACCTTTAACAAACCAAAGGGTTATACAGTAGGGGTATAAACCAACCACAATCAACAGGCGATTAATACCACCCAATCAGACACTCTGTCAAGACCCCTCAAAAGAGCTCAGGTAGGCCATGTCCTTTCGTAACTTCTGTCCATGCACGGTTAACTGGCAGGTAGGGTACCAGTACAGCCCCAAATTCAGGTTCATAATTTAGAATCACCACAAGACCAACATCCATTCTCAAATAGAGGTATTTTCGCCCATCGGCCCAAATCATAGCTAGAGTCTCGCACACTCTACTAAGTGGAGTAGTCAGGGCATCACTTTCCCTACCCACAGTCTTCTTATGCTTTCCAGAGGCCTACACCCCGCCATCGTTTCATGGCACAGCACAGAGCCAAATCATAGTCAGTGCCTCTACCAGCCACTTGGCAATAAGCAGGGCCTCACCATCCCAAACGTAGATAAGTTCTCCGCCAGATGGCATTAAAACAGACGCCAGTTAACATAACCTGCCAACAACAGTATAATCACAAGTGTCATTTCAATGTCATTATAGTATGTCTCACCTGTCTGACCAAGGAGAGGACTTCTCACTGTCCAGTACACCAGCTAAACCACCCACACCAACCACAGCCCACACTACAGGCGAGAACCAAGGCACGTTAAGCCCCTGTTCCATGAGGTCATGGACCATCCCTAAGATCGCCTCAGAACTATGGCGAAGAAGCATACTGTACCCAGCCACCGACAGGAAGGTGGAATTATATAGACTCCTGATCTCCAATGCAGATACGCCACAACCAGGGACCAGCACACAAGCCAATATAAATAACACTTTAGCTGGCATACAGGCCACAATGTCGTCTATTTTTGCATCCGTAAACAATTTACACCAAAGGATGGAGAAGCTGGAATCATCAACACCAGCTACTATAAACCCCCTGCAGATCTCTTACCCACTTTAACCACTGATCAATCTGTCACACAGGTTAATGTCACCACCACGCATACCACACAGGATTCAGCTACACATATCATCACACCTGCACACATAGTCCCTCCCAACATTAAAAAGGACATTTTGGAGGGGAAGGATTTAAATCTCATGTATCTACTGATAGCATCCCAAGACATAGTCGATAATAAGACATACAATTACGGTAATCTGTTTTAGGCAAGTCTTTTTAGGCAAGGCTCAGATATGCAACAATTTCAACGCAGGGGGCTGCAATTTCAGTGCCTGCAGGTTGTTGCATGTTTACTCCATCTGTTTTAGAGCCAACGCCAAGACTATGTGCCCTAACTGTCTCTTTCCAAAAAAATTACTGACAGAGGTACAGGTCAACACAATGGCTTTCTACCTCAATGCTCACCCATCTCAAGATCTCGTTCAGTTCCTTATCACGGGTTTCACTGAAGATTCCACACAGGGTTATTTTCACTACCAATAGGCACCATTGAATGTAATAACCTACAGTCAGAAACAATAGACCCTACAACAGTAGACACACTCCTAAGCACAGAAGTAGGGAAAGGCTTCATGACCGGGCCATTCCAAACACTACCATTCACATGTTGGCGAACCAACCTCATAGATATCGCAACTGGCAAATACAATAATAAAAAATGCTTAGTCATAGACCTTTCGGGTCCTCATTCTGTTGTCACGCCAAGCCTTAACTCACTCATACCTTCAGAGGAATTTTCCCTGCAGTATGCCACAGTAGACAATGCCATACAGGCAATTAGAGGCGGGGGAGGCAGCTTGGTTGGGGAAAACAGATATTTCCAACGCCTTCAAACTACTTCCAATACACCCGTCACTATGGCATCTGCACGGAATAAAATGGAAAGGCCTATTTAGTGTTAACAAATGGAGATTTGGTATCAGATGTTACTGTAGGTGAAAGTTTAGGATCCAGTGATCATCAGTCAGTGTGGTTTAATATAAGAACAGTGACTGAGTCACACCACACAAAAACAAAAGTTTTAGACTTTAGAAAAACAGACTTTTCTAAAATTAGAATATGGGTATAGGAGTCATTATCAGACTGGAGCAATTTAAATGGAGTCCAAGAAAAATGGGATTATTTAAAAGTTGCACTATTGAAGGCAACAAAAAATTGCATTAGGCTTGTCAGTAAAAGCAAAAAATTCAAGAAACCACTGTGGTACTCCGCAGATGTGGCCAAAATAGTTAAAAACAAAAAGTTAGCATTTAGGAATTATAAAAAAACCCAGAGTGAGGAAGACAAAATGATCTATAAGATTAGGCAGAAAGAGGCTAAGCAAGTTATAAGAGCTTCCAAATCACACACAGAAGAGAAAATAGCACAGTCAGTAAAAAAGGGGGATAAAACATTTTTTAGATACATAAATGAGAAAAGAAAAGTAAAACAAGGATTAGTTAGATTAAAAACAAAAGAAGGAAGGTATGTAGAAGAGGATAAAGGTCAGGCTGACTGCCTCAATGAATATTTTTGTTCTGTATTTACAGAAGAAAATGAAGGAAAGGGACCTCAGTTGAGAAAAAGGATAAATGAGTCATTTATTACACGTGAGTTTACAGAGGAAGAGGTTCTATTTCAACTGTCAAAAGTAAAGACAAATAAGTCAATGGGACCTGATGGAATACACCCAAAGCTATTAAAAGAGCTTAGTGGTGTACTAGCAAAACCATTAACAGATTTATTTAACCAATCATTGTTAACAGGAGTAGTCCCAGAAGATTGGAAGTTAGCGAATGTTGTGCCCATTTACAAGAAAGGTAATAGGGAGGAGTCGGGCAACTATAGGCCAGTAAGCCTTACTTCAGTAGTGGGGAAAGTGATGGAAACCATGTTAAAGGATAGGATTGTTGAACATCTAAAAACACATGGATTTCAAGATCAGAGACAACATGGGTTTACTTCAGGGAGATCATGCCAAACTAATCTTATTGATTTTTTTGATTGGGTAACTAAAATTATAGATCAGGGTGGTGCAGTAGACATTGCTTACCTAGATTTCAGTAAGGCTTTTGACACTGTTGCACATAGAAGGCTTATCAATAAACTGCAATCTTTAATTTTGGATTCAAATATTGTTGAATGGGTAAGGCAGTGGCTGAGTGACAGGTAACAGAGGGTTGTAGTTAATGGAATATATTCGAAGCTTGGACTTGTCACCAGTGGGGTACCTCAGGGATCTGTACTTGGACCCATTCTCTTTAATATTTTTATTAGTGATATTGCAGAAGGTCTTGATGGTAAGGCATGTCTTTTTGCTGATGATACTAAGATATGTAACAGGGTTGATGTTCCAGGAGGGATAAGCCAAATGGCAAATGATTTAGGTAAACTAGAAAAATGGTCAGAATTGTGGCAACTGACATTTAATGTGGATAAGTGCAAGATAATGCATCTTGGACGTAAAAACCCAAGGGCAGAGTACAGAATATTTGATAGAGTCCTAACCTCAACATATGAGGAAAGGGATTTAGGGGTGATTATTTCTGATGACTTAAAGGTAGGCAGACAATGTAATAGAGCAGCAGGAAATGCTAGCAGAATGCTTGGTTGTATAGGGAGAGGTATTAGCAGTAGAAAGAGGAAGTGCTCATGCCATTGTACAGAACACTGGTGAGACCTCACTTGGAGTATTGTACACAGTACTGGAGACCGTATCTTCAGAAGGATATTGATACCTTAGAGAGGGTTCAGAGAAGGGCTACTAAACTGGTTCATGGATTGCGGGATAAAACTTACCAGGAAAGGTTAAAGGATCTTAACATGTATAGCTTGGAGGAAAGACGAGACAGGGGGGATATGATAGAAACATTTAAATATATGAAGGGAATCAACACAGTAAAGGAGGAGACTATATTTAAAAAAAGAAAAACTACCACAACAAGAGGACATAGTCTTAAATTAGAGTCTTAAATTAGAGGGACATAGGTTTAAAAATAATATCAGGAAGTATTACTTTACTGAGAGGGTAGTGGATGCATGGAATAGCCTTCCAGCTGAAGTGGTAAAAGTTGAAAAACTTTTTTCTTTTTTAAATATGTTCTCTATATGATAATGGATGTTTTATATAATTATTAATACCCAGTTTTATATTTTCTCTTCTTTTTATTTTTATTTTGATATATATAATGTATGTGTGTCTGATGTACATGGACTGGTGAGGACAAGAATACATTGCCCACTCTAAAGATGGCTATCCTAGCCTCACAGTACACCAGCTTTTTCCCTTAGTATGGAGATCGAGAATGGACACTGCCGATCCCCTTTTTTCGCGAAACCGGAAGTGACGCGACGGACTGCTTTTCTCAATACACGCGTCACCGGAAGTGACGCGACGGACTTACCGGATAGAATTTTGAACACTCTCAAACTTCAGGTCACCAACGTTTTGAATGTTATGTGTTGGTTGACCATATTGGAAGATGAATTTCGGCAGATGTAATTTACTATGTGATATGTTGTGTAATGTCTTAGTATTTATTGTATTGATAGAGTATGTTCCCTAACCGGATGTGGAGCCATATTGGAGGTGGCAGTACACATCCGGTTCGGACCATATAAGGTAACTGTATGTTAATTAGTGCTACATGTGTAGTTAATGTTTGTAATTATTACTTCATGTGAAGCCCTATATATGCAGTAGTAGGTTCATTGTAACCTTGAACAGCACTTGAGAAAGACCATTTTATGGTTGAAACGCGTTGTGCAATATCTTTTATCTGTTTTTATTTGTTTTCATACAAATAAATGTTTCTTGTATCCTGATACTCCTGGCTCCTGACTCCAACTTTTCATCAGACGACTACTGAGATTACTGAAAGGTTTGCCTAAAGAGTGAAGGAATGCGTATGTCCCATTTTAAGTGACATATAAAGCTACATAAGTCCCGAGCCTACTTTAAACGGCTCAGAAAAGTGTGAGTGATTTCAGCTTAAAATCCCCTTTTTGCTGTGTTTTATATACAGACCACACTATGTTTTCTTTTATGTTTGTATTTTCTGTATAGGCATCATCTACAGTGTATACATATATTGTATATAAGGAGGAGTTACCCTTTACCAGTTATTTATTACATGTCAGGTACTAACCTCCTTGTTTTAGTGTGCGCTTTTACTTTTTTATGTTTTATTTTAAGATAAGACTAGGGACTAATGAAAGTATTTAGAAAATTGGGCAGACTAGATGGGCCGAATGGTTCTTATCTGCCGTCACATTCTATGTTTCTATGTTTCTATGTTTCTATACTCTTTTGCCAACTGACTAACTTTCAGGGCAAGAAGTAGCCCAAAGTTATTTGACTTATTCGTGGAAACGCTGTGCTGGATATTGTTGAATTGTATACACAATACTTGTACCACACAATACAGCTCCACCAGTGAAAGGAAAAACACATAAGGGATAAGAACAAGTGAAATTACCCTTTGCTTCCTTCAATGTAGATAAATATAAGATTCCTCTAAATCTTCTTAAAATATATACACACAAGAATATGCACAACAAGAAAAAACTAAAATAGTGTAATAAGGTCAGGTGGGTACTTAAAGGCTATTCAATGATGCACTCACAGAAAAATTAATGATAAAAGGCCTTAAGCTCCTTCAGTATGGTATTTATTCCCTATTCTTCTTACTCCAATGCATGCATAGGGAGAGAGAAGAATGGACACGTAGAGTAGATCTTCTTATATCCAAAATTAACAGGTTATTAAATCTACTTACAAGATAGTTAAAATAATAGACATATCACCATAACCACTGGGTCCTCCTTCTTTTGAAATATAAAAAAAAGGAACGATAGATGAAAATATTTTTGTTTTTTTTGTTTATAGAATCTCCTCGAATTCCTATTTTTTATTTCCTCTTCAAAATTCATAAATCTGTAGAAAGACGTCCCGGCAGGCCAATAATCAGTGCAATAGACTCATTGACTTCCAAATTATAAGAATTCATAGATTTTTTTTTTCTACAAAAATATGCCCAAACAGCACAATCATATCTAAAAGACACTAAACACTTAATACAGGAACTTGAGTGTATCGGGTGGAAAGATAATTACGTTTGGGCTTCTTTAGATGTTTCATCTCTCTATCCGGTTATTGACCATTCTTGGGGTTTAAAGGCAGTAGAAGATAATTTAAAACGAGACAAGGATAAAGACCCTATCTTTAATCAATTCCTATTAGATGCAATTATTTTTATTCTTACTCAGAATTTTTTCATATTTTAACAAAGAATTTTCCCAAGAGATCCCAAGTTTGGAACAACAATCCATATGGTGCGAACTTGGTGCTATGGCGTCGTACATAGATGATATTTTAATTATATGGGAAGATACTATGAACACATTAATCAATTTTATCATTCATTTTTCTGTGAGTGCAACATTGAATAGCCTTTCAGTACCCACCTGACCGTAATACACTATTTTAGTTTTTTCTTGTTGTAGATATTCTTGTGTGGCTATTGTTGAATGTATATGGCTGTCCAGTCGTAATTCACTACCTAGACGACTTTCTGACCATAGAAAACCCTGAATCCACACCACTAAGCATAACAAAAACAGTATCACTCTTTTCAACATTAGGAGTACCGGTAGCCACGGACAAAACTGTATGACCCACTGTAGGACACATCACTAGATTGTCATTTCTGGACATATGCCTAGACTCAGTCACCATGCAGGCAAGTCTCCCCGCAGATAAAGTTCAGAGAATCAGGACAGAGGTAGAGTTGTTCCTCAGCAGAGTTACTACGACTCGGAAAGACATACAATCCCTCCTAGGTTCTCTGAACTTTGCCAACAGAATAATCCCAGAAGAACGCGCATTCATATCCAGACAACTCAGTCTATTACCTAAACTACCAAGCAACCAAAGCGTAGTCACACTGGACGAACAAGCCAGGGCAGATTTGTCCATGTGGAGTACATTTTTGACTCAATGGAACGGCATTAACATATTCATACCACCTTTGACAGGAAATTCCCCAGTAATATGGACAGATGCAGCAGCCCACTCAGGTTATGCAGCCATTTTCAGAAACAAATGGTTCAGAGACGCATGGTCAATAGAGACAGTAACTTTACCATGATTTAACACCACTTGTGCACTTTTTGAGGTTTGCCCAATAGTGGCAGCAGCCCAAGTGTGGGGACACTTTTGGAAAGAACAGGCAGTAAAGTGCTATACAGATAACGCAGCAGCATGAGATGTAATTAACAAGGGCAGGTCCTCAACCCTGACCATAATGAGTTTAGTCAGAAGACTTGTGTGGTTGGCAGCCACACAACACTTCCACGTCATATGCGAACATATACTGGGCTACTACAACACAGCAGCTGATGCCCTTTTTCGTTTTAAAGATTTAAAAAGTAAAAAAAATGTTTTAATAACATTTAAAAAAGTTAAAAAAAATCCCACCTGCTTTACCCAGCCCTAATAAAAATTACCCCCTTCCCTGCCAGTTGATCACTGCCTACAGTGATCAAAATACAGATCACAGTACTATACTGTGATCTGATTTTTTTTAACCCTTGAGGGTTAAGTTTTATTTATCATTTAACCCTCAGAGGCTAAATTTATTTAATTAATTAATTTAAATATTTGAAAATGATATATTTTGCTAGCTGGGGTGCGTGGGAATTGGGGAATTTACTGTTCGTGCTGCTTACTGCTAGTTAGGGGTTAACGGTAAAAAAAGTTAATACAAATTTTAAAGGTGTAAAAAGTTTTAAAAAGTTTTAAAAAGTAAAAAAAAATGTAATAAGTAAAAAAAAGTTTCAAATCAAGTTTTAAAAAGTAAAGTTCAAAAGAGTAAAAAAATACATTTAAAAAAGGCTCATTACCACTACACCTGGAACAAACTAGTGGAAAAATGATTCCTCGCTATGGTTCAAAATATGCCTTTTGAAATACCCCACGGTGTATTCTTTAAAAGATGGCATGCGTTTGTGGAGTAGTTTGAATAACAAACCAACTAAACTACTCCAAAATGGAATATGGACACAGTGTAAAAATTCAAAGTTTGAAAAAAAACTGGAATGGCTGTGTCTCAAATGTGCCCCTTAATGTCCA
>OW240920.1:113304919-113330883 GCA_933207985.1 Pelobates cultripes | reverse complement strand
CATATACCTGGCAAAGGTACATAGGTACATACGGGGGTATTGCTGTACTCAGACGACATAGCTGAGCAAACATATGAAGTATTATACAGCCGTAGCACACATAAGGTTTGCAAAATATATACTGTGCAAACTCACTTTGTGTGTCAGAAAGGCAGAAAAAAAATGCTTATTACCACTACACTTGGTACAAGCTAGTGGAAAAATGATCCCAAGCTAAGGTTCAAAATATGCCTTTTGAAATACCCTGGGATGTCTTCTTTAAGAAATGGTATGCCTTTACAGTGTAGTTGGAATATGTACCCTACTAAAGTGCTCCAAAGTGGGACATGGACGCATCAAAACCCTCCATGAAAAATTTTTTCCCCTCACCACAAACATTGGCATAAATTGGTGAAAATATGGTGACAAGTTAAGACACAAAATAAACCATATAAGATACCCTGAGGTGTCTGCTTTATCAAACAAAAGCCCTTTGTGGGTTTATTTGAACAGTCAAACTGCTATAATACCCCAAAATGAGACATAGACCCGTCAAATCCATCTATGAGATAGCCTTGTCTCTTATATGGCATTGTAGATTAACAGACTAGTGCCAAAGGCATACAATTGGGATAGTGTTGTACTCAGCAGATGTAGCTAAATACAATATGGGGTTCTATGCAGGAATAGCACACATCAGCTTTACTAAATACACATTACAAAAACCTTGTTATATGTGTAAAGGCCAAAATAGAAAAAAAACAAAATTTTTCCCCAATATTCAGCAGAGATTGGCGATGAAATGGCTACGTTAAGTGTCAAAATAACCTTAGGTAATTAGCATGTGACATCTACTTTATATAAATATATGCTTTTCTCTGGCAATTTTTTTTTTTTTCTGGGATGGCTACTAAACCTACAAGACAAACATACCAAGAAATGTTTTGTTTTTTTTCCTGTTTTGGGGCATTTTATTTTATAATTAATGAGAATTTTTCTATGTATATGTGACATCAAATTAACCCCTTAAGGACCAAACTTCTGGAATAAAAGGGAATCATGACGTGCCACACACGTCATGTGTCCTTAAGGGGTTAAAGCACTTTTTGTCCTCTAAAAAATGGTATATAATATGTTTTGGTGCAATAAATGACAGAGATGCAAATTGCGTTTGAACACAAACAGCAATTAGTGAAAAAATGGCTCGTGTCCTTAAGGGTAAGACAAGCTTTTGAAGTTGTGTCCTTAAGTGGTTAATATCTGGGACTAGCACTTTTCCTGTATCTTACAACATAGCATAATAAGTGGAAAAGAGGAGGGGAGAAGGGACTTGTTTTCCTGGCGCTATAGCTTCCTGTTAAAAGAAGCACTTTTTATGTGCATCACAACATGAAACAAAAAGCATGTTGTTTTCTTAAGTTTACCTATTTCTGTCCTTTTTGTCTATGTTTTCTTTGATTTTTAACTTTGTATTCTTTTATTAGTTGAGGATTTATTTTCTTTCCACCTTTATTTGTGAAGACTAACACTTTTCCTGAATATCAGTGCGTGAGGTTGTTCAAGCAACTTTAAAGTTTTAATCTTTTTTGGTTCTCTAGTTTTATATCGGAGATAAGGAAATGCTAAAAAGTTAACTGGCTTTGGTGATGAGACCTTTTTCGTTTTTCCTATTGACATATATTGCAAGGCTTAAAAAAAATAGTTATTACTTATAGTACTTTTAGATCAACAAAAAAAAAAATAGAAAAAGAAATATCTCTAATATTGCTAAGTAAACGTCAACAGAGCATAGGAACAGTGCGGCTTCGTTCATTCACAGGTTCAGAGTTTTCTAGTAGTGTCAACTTGTGCATGCAAAATTCACTACGTGCCTGCTAGGGAACTTCTTTCTGAATTCTTTTTTTCCTTCACCTTTCAGTGTCTAATGAGTAGGGCTTTTCCTTTTACAGAACTGTTTAGTCCACGTGTATACAGGGCTGCCACCAGAAATTTTGGGGCCCCTAACTCAGTTTAGGGTCTGGGCCCCCTGGGGCCTGCCTCCAGTCCCGCCCACAGGGTCCACCTCCAAATCCCGCCCACAGGAATACACACACTGATACAAAAGGACAGATATACACACAGATAGATACTGGCAGACACACATACTGAAACAGACACACACGCATATAGGCATACATACTGACACACACATACTGAGACATACACATATATACAGACACACAGGCATACATAGTGACACACATACTAACATACATACAGACACACATGCATGAGGACATACACATACATACACGACATACATACACACAGACATACATTCATTCATACAGACATACATTCATACAGACAGACATACAGACGCTGACATCAATATACACATACATACATTCATAATGGCATATATACAGACATACATACATACTTTCATACATACTGACATACATGCATACATACAGACATACATTCACACATACACACAGACATACATTCATACTGACATACATGCATACATACAGACATACATTCATATATACATACATAATGACAGGGGTCCTCAAACTTTTTAAACAGGGGGCCAGTTCACGGTCCCTCAGACACTGTTGGGGGCCAGACAATAAACAATATGAACAAATTCCTATGCACACTGCACACACACGCATAAGGACATAAATACACACACACACACAAACATGCATATTGAAATACACACAGACAGACATGCATACATACACATACTGACTTACACACACAGACATATATACAAACATACATACTGACATACATACATACTGACACACACACACACACACATACATATTAACATACATACATACATACATACATACTGACACACATACATACATACTGATAGACACACACACACACACATACATACTGACACACATTACATTACATACTGACATACATACATACGTACATACATATTAACATACATACATAAATACATATTAACATACATACATACACACCTATTAACATACATACTTACTGATATACATATTAACATACATACATACACATTAACATACATACATACATATTAACATACATACACACATACATACATATTAACATACATACAGACAGATATACATACATATTAACATACATACATAAATACTGACATACATACATATTAACATACACACATACATATTAAATTGCATACATACTGACATACATATTAACATACATACATGCATACTGACATGCATACATATTAACATACATACATACGTACATACAGATAGACATGCATACATACATATTAACATACACACATACACACATATTAACATACATATGAACATACATACAGACATACATATTAACATACATACATACTGACATACATAGTAACAGACATACATACATACTGACATACATACTGTCATACATATTAGCATACATATTAACATACATACATACTGACATACATATTAACATACATATTAACATAAAGACATACATATTAACAGACAGACATGCATACACACATTAACATACATACATACTGACATACATATTAACATACATACATACATATACATACATACATACTGACATACATATTAACATACATACATACACACATTAACATACATAGTAACATACATACATACATACTGATATACAGCTAATTTTACTTATCTTTTTTTTGCAGGTGGAAGGCTGTGGCTGATGGGGAGTCGGCGTGGCTCCCGCGGCCTGGCTTTCTTCCCTCCCGCACGGAGGGGAGGGATCTGGGAGGAAGTGATGGCCACTTCCTCCCAAAAGTACTTTGCGGATGAGATTTATTTTAAAGGGGCATGGCCGCAGCGCTGACCAGGTCCCTGAGGACCCCAATAGCATGCTGGGCCCGGTGCAACTGCACCGGCAGCAGCTTCGCCCCTACGTGTGGGGCCCGCCGCGCCCGTGACAGCCGTCATGGTTGTCACCCCCTGATGGTGAAGTGCAGTATAGCCATGCCGGTAAAGCCCCCAGACTTTGTTTCGGCAGCTTTGTTCATATTTTGGCCTTTATCTCTCCAATGTAAATGTTTTCCCATAAAGCATGGGTTTAAGGCATGGCATTCTCTGGATAGCATTACTATATTGTTAGTAGGACATGGCTTTAACCCCTTAAGGACACATGACATGTGTGACATGCCATGATTCCCTTCTATTCCAGAGGTTTGATCCTTAAGGGGTTAAACTTCCCAACCAAACACTGCTGTTTTGCCATACAGTATGGAATTAGTCAGAGTGCCTGCAGCTCCTAGCCTTCAAATTTCCAGCCATTACCCATATCAGTGTCAGTTATGTTACTATCGGTAGCCTGCTAAAAATACAATTACAAGGTTGGAAACCTGCGGGTAACAATGGTTCTGGTGTCTACGGTGTCTACAGCCTGTCCCTGCAGGCTTCTTAATTTAAACACTGCCTTTTTAGAGAAAAGGCAGTGTTAACATTACTGTCTAGGAGCACCTCTAGTGTTAGTCCCCAGAGTGCAGCACTGACGTTCAGTGTCTCTACACTCTGCATGGATATGCTGGACTCTTCCCATAGAGATGCAAGCTGTGCATGCACAATGAAAAAGCATTGGATTGGCTGAGATCATCAAATTTATTGTTCTCAGCCAAGGAGGTGGAGCGGGGCAGGAGCCACCCATGGCTAGACCAGCACTACGCTGAAATGAAGATGAGTTAAATTATTATTATTATATTTATATAGCGCCATCAAATTCCGCAGTGCTTCACAATGGGTGGACGAACAGACATGTAGTTGTAACCAGACAAGTTGGACACACAGGAACAGAGGGGTTGAGGGCCCTGCTAAATGAGCTTACGTAATAGAGGGAGTGGGGTAAAATGACACAAAAAGGTAGGGATAGTATTAGAATAGTGACAGTTGCAGAAGAGGAATCAGTCAGGAGCTATTAACAGTTTAATTGATACGCTTTAATGAAGAAGTGGGCTTTTAATGATTTTTTGAAGGAGTGGAGACTAGGTGAGCATCTAACGGAGGAGGGAAGCGAGTTCCACAGGAACTGTGCAGCTCTCGAGAAATCTTGAAGGCGAGCATCAGAGGTGGGAGTACGGACAGAAGATAGACCTAAGTCTTTAGCAGATCGTAAGGGCCTAGATGGGACATACTTGTGTATAAGTGGAAGCAGCATTATGTAGAGATTTGAAAGCAAGAACCAGAATTTTAAATTGAGCTCTATATTTTATAGGAAGCCAATGTAGAGACTGACAGAAGGGTGAGGCATGGAAGGTGCGGGCGGACAGGAAGATGAGCCTCGCTGCCGCATTCATTATGGACTGTAACGGCACAAGTTGGGAGCATGTAAGACCACTGAGAAGTGGATTACAGTAGTCAAGGTGAGAAAGGACAGTGGAATGGACCAACACCTTAATCGCATCTGGCGTTAAGTAGGGGCGGATGCGCGCAATGTTTTTGAGATGGAAATTACAGGATTTGGTGATAGATTGAACATGAGGCTTGAAGGAGAGGTTGGAGTCAAAGAGAACACCTAGGCAGTGAGCCTGCGTGGTGGAGCTGATGGTAGCACTGTTGACTTGGAGGGAGAAAGACACAGGAGTAACAACACTTGAGGGAGGAGAGACCAGAATTTCAGTTTTGGTCAAGTTTAGTTTAAGGAAGTGGGCAGCCATCCAGTTAGAAATAGCAGAGAGGCAGTCAGAGACACTAGTCAAGAGGGACGGGGAGTGATCAGGAGAGGACAGGTAGATTTGCGTGTCAATTGCATACAAATAATATTGGAAGCCAAAGGAGCTAATGAGTTTACCAAGGGAGGCAGCATAGATGGAGAATAGTAGGGGACCAAGGACTGAACCTTTGGGGACACCAACAGAGAGGAGTTGGGGAGAAGAAGCAGAGCCAGAGAAAGAAACACTGAAAGAGCGCTGGGAGAGGTAGGAGGAGCACCAGGAGAGAGCAATATCTTGTAGACCGATATTGCGGAGGATGAGAAGAAGCTGTTGATGATCAACAGTGTCAAAAGCCGCAGACAGGTCAAGGAGAATTAGGATAGAGTAGTGACCACGAGATTTTGCAGCGAGTAGATCATTGGATACTTTGGTCAGTGCCGTTTCCACAGAGTGCTTAGCGCGGAAACCAGACTGAACCGCGTCTAGCAGACAGTTGGACTCGAGAAAGTCTGTGTCATGGTACTTTACCCCTACACGCAAGATTTAGTCCAACAATCGACAGGTAGAGCAGATACGGCTTACCGGACCTAAGAATGGCCGGACTCGCCATATAGCAGAGAATAGACAGAGTCAAGAACAAGCCGAGGTTAAATGGAAAAGAGACTGCGAGAACAAAAACTAGCCAAGGTCTGGTACACAGTAGTCAGTAAGCCAGCAAACAAGACAAAACAGGGATAGAGAGATAAAAGGAGACCATTGTATTATTTGGCTCCCACTGCCCCTTTAAGAGTGTGCCCGAGACGCGCGGCATGCTCTTAGAGCTAGACGGGACACGTGACCACATCTCGCGGTCTGTGTCCGCCTTTATTCGAGAGCCGCGCGTGGCGGGAAGAGAGGACCTCGGCCGGCCCCGGGTAAGGTAAGTACCGCTACAGTACCCCCCCTGAAGACACGCCCACCGTGCGTGGAGGACCAGGCCTGGCAGAAAAACGAGAATGGAAGGAAGGCGAGGAGCATGAACAGCGTCAGCGGAAAGCCAACTGCGTTCCTCAGGCCCATAACCCTTCCAATGCACCAGGTACTGGAGTCGACCCCTGAGAAAACGAGAGTCAAGTACAGCGGCTACTTCGAATTCCTCATGACCCTCCACAGAAACAGGAGGAGGAGGAGGAGGAACATGCTGGGTATAGCGGTTACACAGGAGGGGCTTCAACAAGGAGGTGTGAAAGACGTTAGGAATACATAGGTTCTTAGGAAGATCCAAGGCATATGAAACAGGATTAACTCTATGCAAAATACGAACCTATAAAACGGGGGGCCAACTTCATAGAAGGCACACGAAGTTGGATATTGCGAGTGGAAAGCCAAACCCTGTCCTCCACGACATAGGACGGAGCCGCCCTGCGATGCTTGTCAGCTTGAACCTTTTGGCGAGCAGCGGAGTCCACCAAAGAACGCTGAACCTGCTCCCAAGTAGTACGTAAACCAGCCAAATGTTCATCCAGAGCTGGCATGCCCTGTAAGGAGAATGCAGCTGGAAGAACAACAGGATGTCAGCCATAAACAACGTAGAAAGGGCTTTTACCGGAAGATTCATGAGCAGTGTTATTACGAGCAAATTCAGCCCAAGGAAGCAGGTCAGCCCAATTGTTCTGATGGTTGGATACGAAACAATGAAGATACTGCTCTAGGGACTGGTTGGCATGTTCAGCAGCTCCATTAGACTGGGGGTGATAAGCGGAGGAAAACGAGAGAGAAATACCCATCTCTGAACAAGAAGCTCTCCAGAATGTGGATATAAATTGGCTACCCCTATCGGATACAATTGATACAGGAATGCCATGCAACCGAAACACCTCCCTGGCGAAAATAGAAGCAAGTTCCTTGGATGAGGGCAATTTGGCAAGAGACACAAAATGAGCCATCTTAGAAAATCGATCCACTATCATTAGGATGACTGTTTTGCCATTCAAAGGAGGCAATTCAACAATGAAATCCATGGATAGATTGGACCAAGGCCTCTCGGGTATGGGCAACGGGTGCAACAATCCACAAGGAACTCTATGAGAAGACTTCATACTGGCACAAGTAGTACATGCCCGAACATAATCGGTGATATCCTTGCATAAGGAAGCCCACCAAAAATATCTAGAAACTGCTGTTAAGGTTTTAGAAATACCAGGATGTCCAGCAGTTTTGGCATCATGATATAACGACATAATGTCCTGTCTTTCGGGAACATCAACAAACAGTTTATCAGAGGTTTCTCAGTGGGTGCCATGTTTTGTTTAGCCTGTATAACTTGTAAGAGTGAAGAAGAAATAGATAGAACCGTAGTAGCTATTATTCTGTCCGGGGGAATGACAGGGGTATTATCAATCTCTTGTTTGTCGGTAGTTTTGAATTGTCTGGACAGAGCGTCAGCTTTAGTGTTACGATCACATGGTCTGTAGGTGATGATATAATTGAAATGAGACCACCTGGCCTGCCTAGAAGACAATCTTTTGGCTTCACTAAGGTAGGAAAGGTTTTTGTGATCCGTAAAAATGAGGATGGGGTCTTTAGTACCTTCTAAAAGATGTCTCCACTCCTTAAGTGCTAAAACAATAGCAAGGAGTTCTCGGTTGCCTGTGTCATAGTTCTTTTCAGCTATGGACATCTGTTTGGAAAAGAAGCCACAAGGATGTAATGGCTTATCAGGTGATTCTCTTTGAGATAAGACAGCATCTACCCCAATATCTGAAGCATCAATTTCAAGAATATAAGGCAAAGAAGGGACAGGATGCTGTAAAATAGGAGCAGAGGCATACACAGTTTTAAGAAATTCAAAGGCCTCAAGCGCCTCTGGGGACCAGACACGAGTATTGCCATCCTTTTTAGTCGTGCGTGTTATAGGCGCTACAATAGAAGAAAATCCTTTAATAAAGCGTCTATAATAGTTAGAAAAACCAAGAAAACGCTGAATGGCTTTCAGACCCTGAGGTAAAGGCCATTCCATGACACCAGAAAGCTTCTGGGGATCCATACGAAAACCTTTAGCAGAAATTACATAACCTAAAAACTGTACTTCGGATTGGTCAAATAAACATTTTTCTAGTTTACAATAAAGATCATTAAAGAACCACTATAGTGCCAGGAAAACATACTCCTTTTTTATGGCATTATAGTGCCCTGAGGGTGCCCCCACCCTCCGGGTCCCCCTCCCGCCCAGCTCTGGAAGGGGGAAAGTGGTAAAAACTTACCTTTTTCCAGCACTGGGCGGGGAGCTCTCCTCCTCCGATCCTCCCCGTCGGCTGAATGCGCACACGCGGCAAGAGCTGCGCACGCATTCAGCCGGTCACATAGGAAAGCATTCACAATGCTTTCCTATGGACGCTTGCGTGCTCTCACTATGAAAATCACAGTGAGAAGCACGCAAGCGCCTCTAGCGGCTGTCAATGAGGCTGTCTAGAGGCTTTGGGGGAAGGCTTAACCCATTCATAAACATAGCAGTTTCTCTGAAACTGCTATGTTTATAAAAGAATGGGTTAATCCTAGCTGGACCTGGCACCCAGACCACTTCATTAAGCTGAAGTGTTCTGGGTGCCTAGAGTGGTCCTTTAACAAGAAGGGTTTTCAAAACTGTTTTAACATGCATGTGATGAGTACATAAATCTGTTGAATATATTAATATGTCGTCCAAGTACACTATCACAAATGAGTGAATGAATTCTCGTAAGACGTCATTAATAAATTCTTGAAACACTGCTGGGGCATTACAATAGTATACCTGTAATGACCACTCCGAGTATTGAATGCAGAAGAGGATCTCCTTATAAATCCCTTTTGTAGAGATTCTTTAATATATTCCTCCATGACATGGTTTTCTTGAAGAGACAAAGGATACACCCTGCCTTTGGGAGGTATAGTGCCAGGCAATAAATCAATAGCACAATCGTAGGGTCTATGAGGCGGTAATTTTGAGCCTCCCTTTTATCGAAGAAAGCCTTGAGACACATGTACTGAGGAGGTATAACAGTAGACAAAGGAGGAGTAGTAGGAACATTAATAGAATTCAAAGGGGTGATTTTAATGATACAAGATTCTTGGCAGGTTTCACTCTGTGACGAGACCAATCTCGCCACATTGCATTGGAGAAGCCTGGTTGCTCGCCTGCTGCCTTTGGACTATGGCCCCCTTTTAAAAGACTTTATTTTTCCATGCAGAAAAGCCATATTCATGCTTTTCTGCCGGTTGTTCGGTAGTTTCAATCTACCGAACAACCGTACGAATGACTGGACCACCTGGGAGCTGGAGTGTGCCGGCAATTAACCTCCCTGAAGCTGCGGTTAACCGCAGCTTAATTGATGAACGCTGGGTGGCCGCCGTTCGTATCCCGAACACGAGGTCGCGGCCATTTTAAACCATACGAATGAACAGCGGTGTTCGCCTCTATTTTCATGGAACTAAAATCGGACACAGTTTTGCGCGAACACCGCTGAAGCCGCCGACCTCCCTTCTTGTTCGGTGAAAGCACACGAATGACCCGGTGTTCGGTATTTTTGTGTGAATGTCTTATACCCCAGATAGGAATCCCATGGAGCCCATTCGTATGAAACTGACTGTAAAGACTTTGGCTCCATGGCGATTGAACTGTATTCGTGTAGTCTGAGTGCCATTCACCTAATAATGTGCACTCAGACCTGAGCTATCTGGGGATGTGTTACATGCCTGTGTTTAATGTAGTAAATGTTACTCTATGTATTTTAAAGTATAATGCTGTTTTGTGTTCCCACGTGTGTAATGGAGTTTTGCCTTTGTCTTGGGAGATAATTGAGTTACTTCCCAATTATCTCCCAGGGCAGAGGGGAGGAAGCCAGGATGCATTGTGGGAATATACTGTGACTGTGTGTCCTTTTTGTATACTTGTCTGTCCCTTGTCACAGTCTCCCATTTGGTCCCCTAGGGGAGTGTCCACCAGGTGGGAGACCTGCATAAAAGCTGGGCAGGTAGCCCTCATTAAACAGACCACTGCTTGACCCTCAACACGGAGCCTTGTCTCGTCTTTGGGGGGATTCACTGTATGCTGTTAAGACTGATTGCCAGGAGTGTAAGCCGCTTGGGAGCTTTTCCTGTTCTGTCTGCTGGCAGCTATTCGTGAGGTTCCAGTTCGGGAGTTGGAGTGCTATTTTGTATCCAGTTTGGGAGTTTGGTGTTCTGCAGTAGCTGTGCCTGTATCTCTGGAAAGGGGGCTGATCGCCTAAACGGTTTTTACCCCTTGTGTGCAAAACGGTCCGTTACAATTGGTGGCAGCGGTGGGATCGTTCCCACGGACTACAGGACAGCTACAGGAGACACCATTTCTTTGGATTTACAATTTGAGGGCAACGCATGTCTGAGTACAGCGACCCTGACAGCAACAGCATGTAACCAGCAGTGTCATACGAGGAGGAGGACCTGGATGGCCGGGATGCATTAAGGAAAGGCATCTGGTACCAGGCCCTGGATAATGTACAGTACCAGCGGGGTGAGAGTCTCCCAGTGAAGAGCAGCGGTTGCAGAAGCAAGTGGCCCTGCGGATGCCCTTCCTGGGAGAGCAGCCCCTAGATGAATGGGTGAAGGAATTGGAGCACCGGGTATGGCAGGAGATTTGGCTGGAAGATGCATACCAGGCGCTTTGGTGGTATGGGGCACAGTACCTGCCCTGGACAGCCGAGCATGACAAGCCAGAGGGAGAGGAGTTTGATGGTCCTGGTTTGTTATGGGAGGCTTTTTCAGAGCCTGAATTTGGGAGCCCTACACAAGCCCGGTTCAGTGATCTCTTGGAGTGGAGGGAGAGCAGGTATGACTGGGACGACACTCACGACATTGAGCAAGACCTGGCTCACCTAGCAACCCTGGAGAGGGAACTGGAGCAGGACTACCGAGATCTCTTCCACTCCATTGAGAAGATTCAGCAGGACAGCAAGGTGACAGAGCCAGAACCAGACCCATTCAGCTGGGAAGACATTGTGGATATTTTCTGGGAAGAACCCCAGGTGGCCGGTAGAGATGGGACCGAGGTCTCTCCACCGGTCCTGCAGGGAATTGGGAGCCCAGTCTCCATTCCCCAGCGGCAGATATTGCAGGGAATTGGGAGCCTGAGCTCCATTCCCCAGCGGCAGGCTGAGTTACAGGGGACAGAGATAGTCGCTCCTGTCCCCCAGCAGCAGAATGAATTGCAGGGAATTGGGAGCCCGAGCTCCATTCCCCAGCGGGAGAAATTGCAGGGAATTGGGAGCCCGAGCTCCATTCCTCAGCGGGAGATATTGCAGGGAATTGGGAGCCCGAGCTCCATTCCCCAGCGGGAGATATTGCAGGGAATTGGGAGCCTGAGCTCCATTCCCCAGCGGCAGGCTGAGTTACAGTGGGCAGAGGTAGTTGTTCCTGCCCCCCAGCAGCCAAGTGATATGCCGGGAAGGCAGTGGGAAGTCCAGGGAGAGGAGAGCAGTGTCCTCCCTCCCCAGCGGCAGCGTGATTTTTTGGGAATTGGGAGCCCAGTGTCCATTCCCCAGCGGCAGAATGATGCTTTGGGAATTGGGAGCCCAGTCTCCATTCCCCAGCGGCAGTATGATGCTTTGGGAATTGGGAGCCCAGTCTCCATTCCCCAGCGGCAGTATGATGCTTTGGGAATTGGGAGCCCAGTCTCCATTCCCCAGCGGCAGCACAGATCATTGGGAATTGGGAGCCCCGTCTCCATTCCCCAGCGGCAGAGTGTCCTACCGGGAATAGAGAGCCCAGTCTCCTTTCCCCAGCAGCAGGACTCTGTATTGGGAGCAGAGATAGTCGGTCTCCCTCCCCCACAGCTGGAAGTATGTATGGGAGAGGAGCTTGTTACCCCCTCTCCCCAGCGGCAGCTTAATGTACAAAGGGGAGACAGTAAGCCCCACAACCGTGCAGATGGGACCGTAGTCTCTACACTGCCAGCACAGGGGGTAGGGATGGTCGGTCCTGCCCCCCAGCGACAGGGCTGTTTAGCCAAAGGGGAGACAATCGGTCTCCCCCTCCAGCAGCAGAGATGGGTAACTAAAGGGGAGACGGTCGGTCTCCAGCAGCAGGACTGTGCAGCTAAAGGGGAGACGGTTGGTCTCCAGCAGCAGGACTGTGCATCTAAAGGGGAGACAGTCAGTCTCCAGCAGCAGCAGCAGAGCGGTGTATTTAAAGGGGAGACAGTCGGTCTCCCCCTCCAACAACCAGGCTTCCACCAGGCTACCCTCCCAGTAGCGTTGGCAACAGGGCAGAGTGCCGCTGGTCTCTGCCCACGCAGCAACCCACCAAGTCAGCGTACCCGTACCCAGCACAGCCGTGGTGAGGCACCTGGACATGGACAAGCTTCCCCTTTACCCAGGTGTAGTAACCATTTATCGTGGGTGGGCTGTGCTGTTGATTATTTGTTGTGGGTGGGCTGCTGGACTAACAAGGGCACTGACCGGCAGGAGGTCAGATACCCTGTTAGTCTGTTTGAAAAAGGGGAGAGATGTGACGAGACCAATCTCGCCACATTGCATTGGAGAAGCCTGGTTGCTCGCCTGCTGCCTTTGGACTATGGCCCCCTTTTAAAAGACTTTATTTTTCCATGCAGAAAAGCTGTATTCGTGCTTTTCTGCCGGTTGTTCGGTAGTTTCAATCTACCAAACAACCGTACGAATGACTGGACCACCTGGGAGCTGGAGTGTGCCGGCAATTAACCTCCCTGAAGCTGCGGTTAACCGCAGCTTAATTGATGAACGCTGGGTGGCCGCCGTTCGTATCCCGAACACGAGGTCGCAGCCATTTTAAACCATACAAATGAACAGCGGTGTTCGCCTCTATTTTCATGGAACTAAAATCGGACACAGTTTTGCGCGAACACCGCTGAAGCCGCCGACCTCCCTTCTTGTTCGGTGAAAGCGCACGAATGACCCGGTGTTCGGTATTTTTGTGTGAATGTATACCCCAGATAGGAATCCCATGGAGCCCATTCGTATGAAACTGACTGTAAAGACTTTGGCTCCATGGCGATTGAACTGTATTCGTGTAGTCTGAGTGCCATTCACCTAATAATGTGCACTCAGACCTGAGCTATCTGGGGATGTGTTACATGCCTGTGTTTAATGTAGTAAATGTTACTCTATGTATTTTAAAGTATAATGCTGTTTTTGTGTTCCCACGTGTGTAATGGAGTTTTGCCTTTGTCTTGGGAGATAATTGAGTTACTTTCCAATTATCTCCCAGGGCAGAGGGGAGGAAGCCAGGATGCATTGTGGGAATATACTGTGACTGTGTGTCCTTTTTGTATACTTGTCTGTCCCTTGTCACAGTCTCCCATTTGGTCCCCTAGGGGAGTGTCCACCAGGTGGGAGACCTGCATAAAAGCTGGGCAGGTAGCCCTCATTAAACAGACCACTGCTTGACCCTCAACACGGAGCCTTGTCTCGTTCTTGGGGGGATTCACTGTATGCTGTTGGAGACTGATTGCCAGGAGTGTAAGCCGCTTGGGAGCTTTTCCTGTTCGTCTGCTGGCAGCTATTCGTGAGGTTCAAGTTCGGGAGTTGGAGTGCTATTTTGTATCCAGTTTGGGAGTTTGGTGTTCTGCAGTAGCTGTGCCTGTATCTCTGGAAAGGGGGCTGATCGCCTAAACGGTTTTTACCCCTTGTGTGCAAAACGGTCCGTTACACACTCCAAGATACTATTTGTCCTGACTCCCAGTCAAAAATGGGATTGTGAGAACGTAACCATGTGTACGCTAACACAATGTGAGAGGAAGGAGAGGTGATGACCTGAAACCGAATGGTCTCTGAGTGTGACATCCCTGTATACACATGCAATGGTTCAGTTTCATGTGTGATAACTGGGGAGCATAATGGTCTACCATTTATGGCCTCAACGGCCATGGGTGTCTTCTTCTCTCTAATGGGTATGTTGTTTTTCCTAACAAATCTAGAGTCTATGAAATGCTCAGCTGCCCCGGAATCAACCAGGGCTAGTATGTTTCTTGCTATGCAATTATTTTTCAGATGCAGAGAAACAGGGAGAAGTAGTCGATTAAGAGGCAATTTTGGGGACTTAGATATCACACCCAAGGCCAGTCCCCTATATGGCCTCAGGTGCAATAGTTTTCTGGAAGCACGGGACATTCTTTTAGCATATGACTCTTCTTACCACAGTATAGGCAAAGTCCCTCCTTTCTCCTATACAATTTTTCAGCATCAGAGAGTTTGGTAACCCCTAATTGCATGGGTTCCTCCTCTGATACCTTTGAACTCTCAGGATTAGCAACTCTAGGAGTAATAAACGTAGCAAAACGTCTATTCCTATTCTTAGTATAGAGTCTATCACAAATCCTATTATCTAAATCAATAAGATAGTCGATAAGGTCCTCTAATGGGATAGGAAGATCCCTAGCTGCTACCTCATCCAATATAGTATCAGATAGACCTTCCATGAATGCTGTAGTTAGCCCATTGTTGGTCCAATCTACCTGCGAAGCAAGGGTACAAAACTGAATAGCATAATCAGCAACAGACCTAGAACCCTGTTTAATTCTCATTAATGCCCTCTCTGCATTCTTTGACCTTTTAGTTGTGTCAAAGGTTCTACAAAAGCCGTAAGGAAGCTATCGAAATTATGCACCATAGGTCCATTAGCCTCCCAAATAGAATTTGCCCACTCAAGTGCTTTATCAGTAAGTTGGTGCATAAAGAATCCAACTTTAGACCTGTCAGTGGGAAAGGAACGTGGATACATTTCAAAGTGGAATTCTACTTGATTAATAAATCCCCTGCAAGACTTAGCATCCCCTCCATACCTAGGTGGAGGGGTTAAATGTGCAGAAGCATTAGGCATGGTGGATACATCTAGAGCAAGGGGTGCAGTAGGAGTTGGTACTGTTACCGGAGTAGTTCTAGATAAGAGTGTCTGGAGGGCCTGAGCTATCTGATCCATACGGTGATCCTGCTCTGTAAATCTAGCCTCATGAGAAGCCAATTGCTGACTTAAATCTGCGGGGTCCAAGGCCCTATCGCAATGTCACGGTAGTTTACCGCTACACGCAAGATTTAGTCCAACAATCGACAGGTAGAGCAGATACGGCTTACTGGACCTTAGAATGGCCGGACTTGCCGTATAGCAGAGAATAGACAGAGTCAAGAATAAGCCGAGGTCAAGGGAACAAAGAGACTGCGAGAACAAAAATTAGCCAAGGTCTGGTACACAGTAGTCACTAACCCGGCACACAAGACAAAACAGGGATAGAGAGATAAACGGAGTCAGAATCAAAGCCAAGGTCAAGCACGAAAAACACAACTGAACACAACAAGCGCTAAAGGGAACTGAAACAGAAACCACGATAGGGCAGGGAGTTCAGGGAGAGGTAAGTATAAATACCCTAAACTTTACTTTGATTGGCCCCTGTCATATCCATGCCCCCAAAATGTGAGTGTCTGGGGAATGTGGGATGACAGGGGCCAATAGGAGACCATTGTATTATTTGGCTCCCACTGCCCCTTTAAGAGTGTGCCCGAGACACCCGGCGCGCTTTTAGAGCTAGGCGGGACACATAACCGCATCTCGCGGTCCGTGCCCGCCTTCATTCGAGAGCCGCGCGCGGCGGGAAGAGAGGACTTCGGCCGGCCCCTGGGTAAGGTAAGTACCGCTACAGTCTGTCAATCTCGCATACACAATTCTTTCAAGGATCTTGGATGCAAAAGGCAATAGCGAGATAGGACCATAGTTGGATGGGGAGTTAAGGTCAAGATTGGGCTTCTTTAGAATTGGGGGTACAGTTGCATGTTTGAAGGGTGATGGAAATATACCAGAGGAGAGAGAGAGATTGAGAATTTTAGTGAGAGGTGGAGAAAGAGAAGAAGACAGAGTACGGTTGAGATTTGGATCTAGGGAGCAGGTGGTGGGGCGGGAGGACTGGAGCAGAGCAGAAACCTCTTCCAATGTAGCGGGTGCGAATGAACATAGAACAGCAGAGGAGTGAAGTTAGGGGAAGTATTGTAAGGGGAAGAAGCAAGATGAGAGATCTCTTCTCTGAAAGTAGAGATCTTGTCAGTGAAGTGGGTTGCAAAGTCTGAGGCGGTCAAGTTAGTAGGTGGAGGGGGAACAGCAGGGCGAAGAAGAGAGTTAAATGTGTGAAATAGTTGTTTGGGTTCGTGGGAGAGTGTGGTTATGAGGGTATTGAAGTAATTAACTTTTGCAGAGGAATAACTTTGTAACGGAAAATAACTTTGTTTGTTTGTTAAATAACTTTGTAACGGAAGCCAAAATATTCCTGACACTATTATCTTAAGATCAGCTCTGGAAACAAGCCAGGTGTGTGTGTCATTCTGTAAGTATTTGCTTAATGATTCACTTTGCCTTTTTCTTTCTACAGGTATTTTAATCTCGATCATTATTGCAATCATGGTTTTTTTCTCTGGTATACTGATAATCAGGAGATACCGGTTTCTAACATTTAATGTGCTACAACCTAAAGTTCTGGTGAGTGTAATGGCCTACTTGTTGCTGTTGGGAGTCAAAAAAGTGTGCTACCCACACTTTTGTTTATGCTTATTTTAACTTATTGCCTTATTGTCCAGGGATGAAATTATATCACCTTATGCTTGGAACATGCAGGCAAGTGGCAGGGATGCCAGGTAGATTGCTGCAGAGCAAAGTAGTATGAGGTCTGCTATACTAGAAGCTGCAGACCACATTAAAGGACCACTCTAGGCACCCAGATCACTTCAGCTTAATGAAGTGGTCTGGGTGCCAGGTCCTTCTAGGGTTAACCCATTTTTTCATAATTATAGCAGTTTCAGAGAAACTGCTATAATTATGAATGGGTTAAGCCTTCCCCCTAATCCTCTAGTGGCTGTCTCATTGACAGCCACTAGAGGCGCTTCTCACTGTGATTTTCACAGTGAGAGCACGCCAGCGTCCATAGGAAAGCATTGTAAATGCTTTCCTATGAGACGGCTGAATGCGGCGCAGCTCTTGCCGGCGTGCGCATTCAGCCGGCGGGGCGTAACGGAGGCGGAGAGGAGGAGGAGAGCTCTCCGCCCAGCGCTGGAAAAAGGTAAGTTTTTACCCCTTTCCCCCTTCCAGAGCCGGGCGGGAGGGGTCCCTGAGGGTGGGGGCACCCTCAGGGCACTATAGTGCCAGGAAAACGAGTATGTTTTCCTGGCACTATAGTGGTCCTTTAATCACATACTCGTGGTCTGGTGCGCTCTAGAGAGTCAGAGCACAGCTGCAAAAAAAAAAATCCCAGAATGCTCTCTGACTCAAATAACAAACGCTAGGACCGGGAAGGAGTGATTTCTGAGGTCTGCATCAGCCACTCACAGGCCCCCACTACAACACCAAGGATCCAGGACCACCATAAATAGTTAACCGCTGCTGGTCCACCAGGAATTATGGCTGCATGTGATGTGTGTGGATAGGAATACACATACATCACATGCAGCCAGCACAGCACACACACATTGAGCACTCACTGCTCAGCACACAATGACACAAAATCAGCACAAATCACACACACACTATGACAAATCAAGAGACCATGGGAGGACATAGGGTAAGACACTCAAGGGTAATTCACAAACTGAATTTTTGCAAAATTATTCCAAATGGCAAAACTGAGGCAAAAATAGCTGTGTTGTGACTATAGTGGAAATAGAGAATTTAGCAGTTTTTCGATTCAGATTTCATTTTTGAAAAGTTTAGCTGTCAATATACACGGCCCCAATATTTGTACTGGAAATTATTAGAACAAGTAGATTGGGATACTTTTTTAATCCATTGGACAAGTAGATTATTAAAAATTCGACACCCCTTGTCTGAGATTAAACATTTTACTTGTCCCCGTATATTATATATACTTTGTTATTTATTTGCAAATTATTTTGTTGTTTCTGCTATTTCTAAATACTTGCTAGCAGCTGCTCATCTGCTAATATACCATACTCTGAGCTGTGTGATAGGATATAAATATCAGAAGTCATCTGAATTTTGGACTAAACTGCAAGTCATTTGAAATTTGAGCCAAACTGCAATCATCTGAATCAGGAGATTGACTGAAATTCTGATTTCTGAGCTTCCAGTGTTGGGAATCTTGGAGACATCGACCCGTGTGAACCTGAACATGTATGGTTTATTTCTAAGTTCTGAATGTGGTTGCTTGCAACAGAAAGGACAAATGGAATGGGAAAAGTTTTGTTCTGTTTTTTGTGGATGAAAGCAAATAAGCCATGCCAGAAGGTCTGTCCAATCATGTGTGCTGGATCTCCTGTCCAATTAAGAGATACCAAAAAAAGGTGATTGACGGTTAAGGGGTAGCCACTAAATCTTGATTTTATTTATAGATCTAGCTAAGTAAAAAAATAATGTAAGTGAAAGAAAATCCTATTTAAAAAAATAAATAAAAATGTGTTCAGACCACAGTATGCTATGCAAGTGTATAAGGGATAATTGTAGGGCAAAATATGTATATTTGTAGTCGGGGCAATATAGCCGTATACAGAAATCTAGCATTTAATAACCATAACATCAATGAGTTGGAACCAGTCGGTTGTGGTGTGCCGGAACCGACAAAGCACCCTCTAAGTGGGCCTACCTTAGAGGGTGTTTATAAATAGAGGGAGTGGTGGTAGGGGTGACTCGCCAGACCAGCAACGGTAAGGTGGGAGTGGATTAGCAGCCCTTTTAAAGGGAATTCAAGCACCTCCTACAACTACAGGCCAAGCCTTCAAATTTGTAGTCGGGGCAAGATAGCCGTATACAGAAATCTAGCATTTAATAACCATAACATCAATGAGTTGGAACCAGTCGGTTGTGGTGTGCCGGAACTAACAAAGCACCCTATAAGTGGGCCTACATTAGAGGGTGTTTATAAATAGAGGGAGTGGTGGGAGGGGTGACTCGCCAGACCAGCAACGGTAAGGTGGGAGTGAATTGGCAGGCCTTTTAAAGGGAATTCAAGCATCTCCTACAACTACAGGCCAAGCATTCAGATTTGTAGTCAGGGCAATATAGCGGTATACAGAAATTTGGCATATAATAACCATAACATCAATGAGTTGGAACCAGTCGGTTTTGGTGTGCCAGAACCGACAAAGCAGTAGGCCTATAATAAAAGTGGGCAAAAGAAAATACCATAAGACGTAATACGGTTAACCAACTTTATTTATTTAGATAGGTCACAGAAAGCTTGTCTTAATTCTTTAACGGGATTAGGTATGTAGACTGTGTAGGCTGAGGATTTCCAGCGTCCCATCGCCTTGATAATGTGAGTGGGTACGTGATTAGCAGATGCTGTAGATGCCCCAATTCGGAAAGAGTGACCTGAGAAATGATTGGGGTTTAGGCCGAGCCTAGTCAACACTAGTCGTACATAAAGCATAAATTTTGTTGTAGTCAGAATGTTTCCATGCAGTTCAAGCAAAGGTTGTAGAGGTGGTTTGTGGAGTGAAAGAAAATAAGCGTCAAAAACTTGTACTGGGCACCATTTATTATGAGTAGGATACTATGGTGCTGGTTTTTGATTGTTTTAAAAATAGTAAGTAATGGTCATTATGCTTTTACAAGTCCATAGTTCTTAGGTAGTCGGAGGTTGTAATGGTCCCAGTCGTGAATTTGTTGGGACGGAGGAACCCATAAAAAGCTAAATATATAGCTGTCTTTATTACAGTATTAGTAATGGGTTCGAAAGGAGAAGAATCTAATAAATTGATTAGTGAATGGAATATGTTGTTGTCTATGGGTAGTCTTTGTGAGGGGACGTGTGCATCCAATTTTTTAATGCCTTTAAGTAGTGTCTTAATTTGATATGAGGTCAGGAAACCTGTAGCGTTGGGTTGTTGGATAAGCATGTGGTGCTGAATGCCCGTAAGGTACAGTTTTATAGTGTTGAATGATAATTTAAGGTTGATGTGGCAAAAAGAAGTGAAACCCAATATTGATTCTAATGTGAACATGTCGTGGATGTAGAATTCAGTGATGAATTTCTTGAATACGTGAAAAGCCCTGTCGTATGTGTTCCTGGTGTTTACTGAAAGTGCGAGGTGAGAAATGTGATGTGCGTGATCTAACAAAGCCTCTAATCCATTATCATGTCTCGGAAAAGTGGGACAGGAGTTGAGACAAGTGATCAGCACCAGTGTTTGTGCACCCCGGAACGTGGATACATGTGATAAAGAATTGACAGGTGGCCGCTACCCATGTGAGTCATCTTGGGAGTCTCATAATTACCAGGCATGCCGATCGGCCTTTATTGACAATATGGCATGCAGCCATATTATCCGAGTAGCACCTAACCGTGTGACCGGACCAATGTGGTCCCCAGGCAATGACCGCCAACACGACTGGGTACAGCTCAAATAAAGCTGAAGTCTTAGTGAATTTGGGCAGTGATTTGACTTTGGTCTGCCATGGTCCCCAAAGCCATTGATCTCCCCAGATGGCTGCAAAGCCTGTGTTTGCTGCAGCATCTGTCCACAGTGTAGGTGAAGCATCAGAGTGGGGTGGTATAAACATGGCTCACCAATTCCAAGAGGTGAGAAAAAAAAACCACATACGTAAATCAGAGGTTGCGCAGTCGTCTAACATGATACGTGAAGTGTCTGAGGTGAATTGTGGAAATAAGGATAGTAGATGTGAAATGAAAGATCTACCTTGTGGAATGATCCTCATGGCAAAGTTGAGCGACCCCAGCAGTGACTGCAGTTCTTTCCGGGTGAAACACCCTTGCAGTAGGTAGTGTTCGATGCTTGCCAGGGTACACTCCATTTTGTCCCGAGGGAGGCTAGCCTACATGTGTACAGTGTCTAGTTGTATCCCCAAAAATTGCATGTTGGTGTCTGGACCCAACGTATTGTGCGGGGAGACTGGGATAGTGAGGGATTCAAACAAAGCCAACATGTGTCTCAAACTACTTGGGGGGAGTGTGTTGTTCTCAATCGTGAGGAAATCATCCAGATAGTGAATGACCGAAGGACATTTACACACATTAAGTAACAACTAACACAAAGCCTCTGCAAATGTGTCAAAAATACGTGGGCTACTTTTGGAGCCAAAAGTGAGACGGGTGAAGAAATAATATAACCCTTGCCATTTAATGCCGTGAATGTGCCAAAGGGAAGGGTACATGGGAAGTAACTTGAAGGCATTCACTACCTCCGTTTTACTTAACCATGCTCCTGTGTCTGCTTTAATGATGGCACCTATGGCATGGTCGATAGTGGCGCAATGTTCTTCGGAAGGTATGAATGAGTTTAGGCTGGGGACCGTGGAGGAATGTGGTGCAGATAAATCAATGATCAGTTAAGGTTTGAGTGAGTTTTTCCCCGTGACAACCCCAATGAGGTTGGTTCTCCAAAATGTGAAGGGTGGTGAAAAGAATGGGCCCAACAAAAACCGTTGGTTCACCTCGGTCATGATAAGTTTATGTACCAACTATGGGTCATCTAATTCAGATTGTAAGTTGTCACATTCCAGCGTGCCTGTAGGTAAATGTATCAACCCGGTGTGAAATCCCTCAGTCAGTCCCGTAATAAGGTAGTTACTGAAATGGCGTGATGGGTGTAGTTGTAACAAAGCGAATAATGTGAGGTTCATGCACGTGAGATATGGTTTAGGAAATGCTTTATTTGGGCACATTGTCTTGGAATGGGCCCTGAAACAGTGTGAACATACATGCATAAACATGCAAGAGCTGAACCCACAATTACCCACGTTAAAATTATTGCAAACTTGGGATTTCCCTAAAAATACAATATCCCTGCCCGGTTTGTCTTTTAATCCTCTAGTAGGTCTTTGGAAGTCGGAAGCCGGTTGGTTTTGTTCAATTTCTGCCGAATTTGGGCAGAAATTGGTGCTATGTGTTGCCGATGCACACACTGCACAAGCTGGGGACCTGAGGCCTGCAGATTAGCTTAGTGTTCAATTTGTTCCAATTTATGCTTAAATTGAACTGAGCCAGAGCCGCAGCCACCTTTGCTGAGAAGGAACGGTGGTAATCGGAAAAAGCGGTACCACCGTATTTGTGCCCTAGGGAGGCAGAGTGGGGTGGTATAAACATACATGTAAGCATCCAACTCTGCTCTTTTCTCAGGGTACACTGAGCAGTAGACATCTCTATAAATCCCAAATCCCATCACGAATTCAGGGATGGACAATTTCTTATTCAGCCGGGGGTCTCTAGCCCTTAGTACTACTGAAATATCCCCGTATGCAAAGGTCCTGTTCTCTAGGACATCCTGGGAGCAATGAGACCATCCTTGCCTTCCAGAATGTCCTTTTTAGGTGAGATGGGACCATATGCGAGGGATTAATTGATTCTATAACCTCAATAGATTCAAAGGAATTATCGGGCATAGTATTAGTGAGAGGATGACTGCTAACCGTAGTATTTGCAGTGGACTGATTTGCACCACCAGCCTCCAATTTATCCAGCCTTTCACTAATTGTGCCAATGGATGCCATTAGAGAAGTCATCATGGCATGGAAAGCTGGTAATTGAGCCTCACTAGGGCCTTCCCCTGCCTCGGAGTTGTCGGTAGTAGTGTTCAGTAATCTTAGCAGTAGGTGGGAAAGGGATGCAGCATCTTCTGAGTTCTGCTGTGAGACGTGGGATGGTCCATGATTTAAGGGACGAAGGGCTATTCACATCTGCACCAGGCACAGGGGTACCAGGCCTAGCAGGTGTGCTGGGTAGTGAAAGTTCCTCAGGGATATCAGGAGTTTGTGACATAACTGAAAAATATCCTTGTAGTCATCTTGTAATGAATTTGGGTGGGTACTGCTGGGGCTAACTAAATACCAAGCGGTGAAACAATTATGCTTTGTGAGCGTGACAGATGAGTCCCTGCTAGTTGCCAAGCGTCACTATCTATGCGTGGGCCCGAGGGGAAAAATGAGGCCACCGAACGTTGTGGCGGGGTGTTAGCCTCTCGGTGTCAATTAAAGCATAAGAAAGAATGGGAGTGACAGGTGAGGCACTCTCTTTGCAACAGTGCAAGGTGGCTAGCTATGATTTGGCCCGAGGGACGCATACCTCCGAGTATGAGGATGTTGGCCTCGCGGGACCACTAGCCTATGGATTAAGACCAGAAAATATATACCTAATTGGGCCACATAACCTAGGACCAGTACCACTCTAAACATAGAAAGTAGTGGGTTCTGGCGTAGTACCTGTTTGTGAGTCAGGCCGAGCTGTCAAGGTAAACAGCGACTGTAATAATATCGAGGTGTTGATCTGTGGACATGAGATTTGATATATAAACGTCTGAGTGTAAGGTAGTAGTTTGGCCAGACCGTGGGCCCTAAAAAAAAAATAAAAAAATTACTTACCCGACACTATGCAGAGGGTAGATTTAAATGGAAGAAGATGACGGCTTCTGTGCTTGTAAAAGCTACCGCCCGACGTTCAAGAACCTAAAAGAGTAAATTACACACTTAACTAATTTAATATGTATCATTGGCCCCAAGAATGAATCATAATTAAATTCCAACCAACCTAGAAAGTAAATACAATTTGACACAGATGTCAGGAATCACAATTCCTAAGTACGAACCCCCTGGTATGAACCTGTGGGAAAAGGTCAGGAAAATCAGGTCACAACATCCAGGTTTCAACATTTATTTTCTTTAGTAGAATTTTATAAGTGACAGTAATAACGTTTGTAACCCGTAGGATCAAAATCCTCTGGAGTACTGGTTGAATTTGTGCCTATTTCGTGAGTTGTTGTAATCACCGAAAGAACTAGGTAGAGTGTTGAAACATATGAATGGATACATCCTAAGTGTAGTTCGAAAACCGAACGGAACATGTATTTGTATGTAACCGAATGATAGTGTTCCTTAGAATAAGTAATGTGAAACACGTGAGTAGATAAGGAAATTTAGCCGAACGGCATATTGTACGAAATTGAAAAGAACCGAACACTGGTTCAAATGAACGGGGCTCCGCCATTTAAAGCTAGGAAGTTTGTGGCAGTTCCTTTACGGCGGGCCTGACTTACGGTTTAATGCGGTGGCGAAGTAACAAACGGGCTGTGCGGACGCCAGCGACGGGAAGGAGAACCAGGGAAGCACCGGACCAGGAGTCCACGAGGAAGACAGGTAAGAAAATCCAAAATGGCGATCTGAACCAGAAGTAAATGTTTCAGACTCGCCAGACCAGCAACGATTGGCAGCCCTTTTAAAGAGAATTCAAGCCCCTCCCACGACTACAGGCCAAGCCTTCAAATATATAAATAAAAAATTTAAAAAGGTTTTCTCAATTCCAGACCGGTTTTTTTTCTGTTGCCAGGAATGGCACTCTGAATCAAGAATGTAAATGAGCAGTTCCCCCGAGACTCTGTCACACAATGGGCCCGAATATGGATGAATTTCAGTTCAGCTCAAATTGAATATCCAAGTCTATAAAGATAATACAAGTCTGTATTACTAAGGAGAAGAAGCAGAACAAGAGAGTAATAGGGCAGGCAGCAGGCCACCCATACTAGCTTCTCCACTACTACTAATAAAAGCACCACATTTAGGCAAAGCAGAATGGATGGTGAGGATAGTGCCAGTAGATGACACAGGCAGGTTGGACAGGAACTGTTGGACTCCTCATCATTAAAAAAGAAAAAAAGTTTCTAAAGAAGCCATCATCACATCAAGATACAGATCAGAGGGACTGGGACTGAGCTTTACCGGAGAGAAGCATCCAACACAGGGTCCACTTGCCTGCTGTTTTTAAAGGTTTTTTTTGTGAATAAAGGTATTCTGTTACACCTAGGGCCGGCCTTATTTAGGCACCCTGTGCGAAAAATCTTCACAGCCCACCCCCTCCCCCCCGTCATCCATGTATAGTGTGTGTATAGAATGTAGTGATTGTATAGGGGATTTATTAAATTAATAATGATTTAAAAACACATATTAATTCCTTCTTTCCTGTTGTTACCTAGTTGGGAAAGGGGAAATGCTAATCTGAATCTGGTCTGCCCCTCCACTGGGTACAAACCATGTGTAACTGTCTCGCAAGTTCAGGGGCTTGCAGTGGTAATCTGCAGCAATCCTGTGGTAATCTGTGGCAGCGCTCTGATTGGCCCGAGCTAGGAAGACAGTTACTTATGGTCTGCAGCCAACAGAAGTGCAGGCCAGAAGTACTAGACTGCCTCCTCTACATTACAGAGGAGCAGACTAAGTATGTCACATAATACTGTGAGTGGTTTTGCTTTGGAGCTCTGGATTATAATTATTTACCTTGATCTCTTTGGAATAAAAATTTGTAGTAATGCGCTACTTCTCCATTTATCACTGAGCTCCTCAGAAACAAAAATCC
>OW240920.1:113281102-113301274 GCA_933207985.1 Pelobates cultripes | reverse complement strand
CCAGAGAACACCAAGATTGGCAAATTCGCCACTGGCGACCTGTGCTCTTCACAGATGAAAGCAGATTCACACTGAGGACATGTGACAGACGTGACAGAGTCTGGAGACGCTGCGGAGAACGTTCTGCTGCCTGCAACATCCTCCAGCATGACCAGTTTGGCAGTGGGTCAGTAAGGGTGTGGGGTGGCATTTCTTTGGGGGGCTGCACAGCCCTCCATGTGCTCGCCAGAGGTAGTCTGACTGCCATTAGGTACCGAGATGAGATCCTCAGACCCCTTGTGAGACCATATGCTGGTGCGGTTGGCCCTGGGTTCCTCCTAATACAAGACAATGCTAGACCTCATGTGGCTGGAGTGTGTCAGCAGTTCCTCCAAGACGAAGGCATTGATGCTATGGACTGGCCCGCCCATTCCCCAGACCTGAATCCAATTGAGCACATCTGGGACATCATGTCTCGCTCCATCCACAAACGTCACATTGCACCGCAGACTGTCCAGGAGTTGGCAGATGCTTTAGTCCAGGTCTGGGAGGAGATCCCTCAGGAGACCATCCGCCACCTCATCAGCAGCATGCACAGGCATTGTAGGGAGGTAATACAGGCACGTGGAGGGCACACACACTACTGAGCCTCATTTTGACTTGTTTTAAGGACATTACATCAAAGTTGGATCAGCCTGTAGTGTCTTTTTCCACTTTCATTTTGAGTGTGACTCCAAATCCAGACCTCCATGGGTTGAAAAATGTGATTTCCATTTTTTAATTTTTGTGTGATTTTGTTGTCAGCACATTCAACTATGTAAAGAACAAAGTGTTTCAGAAGAATATTTAATTCATTCAGATCTAGGATGTGTTATTTTTGTGTTCCCTTTATTTTTTTGAGCAGTGTACATTATACATTAATATTTACTAAAGGTGGAATATATACCGAAAGGAAGAAACATTGTCATGTGGGCAAAATGGAGAAAGGTCATGTGGGAGCTAGAATTCAGGTTACCTGAGGGTAAGTGAAAGTCATTGGAAGAGCAGCCATGCTGAGATGTGCTGTACTTCATAATCAGATTTATAACACTACACTACAATACTATAATTTAAAATAACATGTTCTTGGTGTGTTTGGGAAAAGTCAATAAAGTACATATATAATGTTAATCACTATGCAATCTCAGATTGATCATAAAGTTGTATACATAACGGGATAATGCACAAAGTGATGTATTCTGATAAATATCCTTCTCCTGTCCATGGAAATTTTATCAGTCATGAGGAAACAAGGAAACAAGGAAAAGCAACAATACTGTATATGTACTACAGTGTAATCCCTTTTCTTAAATATCTCTTATATTTTTTGAGCATTTTCTGTGATCCTACAGTGAGAAAAGATCCAGAATATTGAAGGGCCGACTCAAGACAATAGAAGCCCAAACGTGAAGGGTAACACACAGAAAATAGTATGGATAAAATACATAAAAAGTCCTAAATAATGGGGGTGGAGCCTGACCAGCATGGTTTGTGGTTCTACATCGTCTGAGCTGCAGGAGATTCCTTGCAATAAAGTCCTTTTTGACAACTTTCCAAAGCTATTTGAACTCTATTTGGACCCACCTTGGCCCCGACTGCACAGAGTAAAGCTACACAGAACTGTTATTATAGAATATTAAATAATATTATAATCAGAACTAAGCCCTACTGCCTACTGAATATGCTTAATGTGTATGAATTTAAATTGTCACCATCAAAAGTCTTAAATGTATGAATGATGTATGAAATCATTGAAATGTACTGCCTTAGAAAGCGCTATGACCAATGATGGGATAATGTTGTGGTAATTAGGGTTGAGGGCTTATAGCTAATGGCTAAATCTGACTCGGTATCATGAGGATGAAGACAAACAAGTACATTTGAAAATAGGTAACTCTAACCTGAAGCTGCCTTAACCCTAACCTTAACCTTAATCCTCCTAATTCCGCATGTGTAAATTCTCATGTGGAATCACTCTCAATTATAGCAAAAGAAAGTTGATACAAATTGAAGATTATGCTAGCTTCAGTGTACAGATAATCTTAATTTTAATAATGACAGGAGGCGAGTATTTTGCATAATCTTTCTTTACTAACTCCATAGCAGCAAAGAAAAAAGTGACATAACTGAGAACCAATCACAATGCAGTATAGAGTATAAGAGGTGTAACGTATGACATCATTTCCTCTTTAAAGCATGCAACATCACAAGATCACAATGCAGAAACAATAAAGATAACGTATAACATGAAAATAGAACATAAACGTATGAAGAATTCTTGACAGGGAAGAGTTCTTGGTGTCAAGTGACGAACTTCCATGACAAGATGATGATGATATCTTGAAGGAAGTCTTCAGTGTCCTGATTCATCTGGTTAAACTGAAACGAGAATGTAAAAGGGTATTAGATTCCGGAGATGGTTGTGTAAAACAACGAGATGTCTATCCCTTATGATTAAGTAACCATCATACTGCAATGGAGCGAATACATTCCACCCATCTATTGATGCTACCTAAGCCATCCCACCCATATGAAATATCTGTATTAATTGTAAGAAGACAACTTAGGCATTTAGCACAAAAACATGTGAATAAAGAGACAGAAATATACATGAAGACAGAGGTGGGGAAGAGCGAAAGAGAGCAGGGTGGGAAAATACTCGCCTCCTGTCATTATTAAAATTAAGATTATCTGTACACTGAAGCTAGCATAATCTTCAATTTTATCACATGATAGGAGGCTTCGTATTTTGCAATTTCAACGCTGAGTAAGTAGAGCAAAAGCTGGGTTAGATGGAGGACGGAAATAGAACGTCCTAAAGGTGGATTCTCTGGTCCAGTCCGCCGCTCGTAAAATATCTGGAAGGGAGGCCCCCGCTGCGTAGGCAGAAGAGGCTGCGGCCCCTCGGACTGAGTGTGCACCAAAAGCCTGGTCTATCCCGGCGAGGGCTAATAGCCATCTAACCCATCTGGCCAACGTAGTAACCGAGACTGGAGCGTAGGGGCGGACGTAAGAGATGAGAAGTTGGCGATTGGAAGTAGGCCGCAACATCGCGGTGGCTTCCACGTATCGACGAAGAGTAGAGACCACACAGAGTTGTGGGTCTGAGGGAAAAAAGGGGTAAAAAACAGAGGAAGAGTCAGATTTCGTGCGTCTAGAGATCTGGAAGGTTACTCCCGCTGGGCAGAAGGTAAATGCGTCGGCATCGAAAGCGCGTACATCGGACACCCGACGAAAGGAGACTAGGCACAGTAGGAAGGTGAACTTTGCCGTAAGCTGGCGGAGTGATAAGTTCTCATTAGGAGGCCAGTCCCGTAAAAACTGTAAGACTATGCCAACGTCCCAGAGTCTCGAGTATTTGGGTTCCGGGGGGCGCCGAAGGCGCATGCCACGGAGGAGTCTACAGATGAGTGGGTTCTGGCCCACTGGTGTCCCTTGAATCGGCGTATGAGCCGCTGAGATGGCTGAACGTGTCACATTGATGGACCGGTATGACTTCCCGGTTGTGAACAGAGAGGTGAGGAAATTCATGATGGAGGAAATAGGTGCCGTAAAGGGATTGAGATCCCGTCCCAGACACCAAGTAGTCCAGCAGTGCCATGCTGATAAGTAGCACCTCCTTGTTCCTGGCGCCCATGAGTCCCATAGGAGCTCTCTAGTTTCCTGCGATAAATCCTCGGTTCGCCAGGAACCCCTGAAAGAGTCCAAGCCACCAGGGGCAGTCGGCCCTCTTGGACCAGCGGATGGGGAAGTCCCATCGGGTTCCTGAGAATGGATGGAGTATCTGGTAGGAGGAGGGGATCCTTGTTCGATAGTTCCAGAAGGTCCGGGAACCATGGTTGGCTTTGCCATAGAGGTGCGATGAGGGTCAGTATCACCCTCTGCCTGCGGATTCGGTGGAGAACCCTCGTAATCATCGAGAATGGAGGGAAGGCGTAAGCCCCGTGTTGTGGCCATTGTTGCAGAAACGCGTCGGTTGCTAGACTCTCCGGATCTGGGAGCCAACTGAAGAAGTCCTTCGTCTGACGGTTGTTGCGGGAGGCGAATAAGTCCAGGGAGAAGGGGCCCCTCTGTGCATCTAGCATCGTGAAAGCGTGAGGGTCTAGTTGCCAGTCGCTGGCGTCCCTCCAGTGGCGTGAGTACCAATCTGCTGTCGTGTTGGTCTCTCCTGGTAAGTGTTCCGCTAATAGCGTGATGTTGCGAGGCAGACAATAATCGAAGATTTCCTTCGTGAGTTCTACTAATGCTTGGGAGCGGGTGCCTCCGAGTCGGTTGATGTATCTTACCGCCGAGACGTTGTCCATCCGGAGAAGGATGCAGCAGTTGGATCGTTCTTTTGCCAGACTGCGAATGGCGAACGATCCCGCCAGGAGCTCCAAACAGTTGATGTGCATCGAAAGTTCTTGGGGAGTCCACACTCCCCCCGTGGAGGAGGTGCCGTCTGTTGCTCCCCAGCCTGAGCGGCTGGCGTCTGACTCCAATATGAAGTCTGGTTGATTTCGCCCGGCCATTCCAAGCCTGCATGCAGTTCAGCCACCAGTGCAGTTCCTCCCGAACTTCGTCCGACATGGGGACCGGTTGGTCGTATGTTGGGTCTTTGCGAAGGAACTTTGTCTTGAGGCGTTGCATGGCTCTGTAATGCAGGGGTCCAGGAAAGATGGCCTGGATGGATGACGAGAGAAGGCCCACTATTTGTGCTAGTAGACGTAAAGGTATGGATGTCAGTCGAAGTACCTTCCGAATTTCTCTGCGGATGGTGGCAATTTTTGCGGCCGGGAGGCGTAGCGTGCACGATATTGAGTCTATCTCGAACCCAAGGAATTCGATCGACTGAGCAGGAGTCAGTGATGACTTGGGGCCGTTGATAACGAAACCCAGTGAGTCGAGGAGGTGTACAGCGTAGTCTGTATGTCTCTTTAGGGTCCTTGCATCCTCGTCGAATATCAAGATGTCGTCGAGGTAGACGATGCATCTTATGCCGTGGGCCCTTAGTCTCGCCATTACCGGCTTCATCATTTTGGTGAAACACCATGGGGCCGAACTGAGGCCGAACGGGAGACAGGTGAATTGCCAAGGTGTCCCGTGCCAGTAGAAGCGGAGGTATGAGCGGCTCCTTTCGTGCACCGGTATGGTAAGGTATGCGTCCTTTAGGTCTAGACGCGTGAACCAATCGTTGTCTCGCAGTAGGTCCCGGAGAAGATGGATACCCTCCATTTTGAAGTGGCGGTACACCACATAGGAATTGAGCTCCTTGAGGTTGATGACGGGACGGAATTCCCCAGTTTTCTTCCTGACTAGGAAGATATTGCTGTAGAACCCGGTTGAGTCCAGAGCTGGTTGGATGGCACCCTTGGCGTGTAAGTCCTGAAGTTCCATGTCTATCAAAGAAGCGTCTGCCCGTGAAAACTGAATCGGGCGAGGTGGTGCCTGTTGGAGTGGCCTCGTCTCGAATTCTATTTGATAACCCCGCACCGTCCGAAGTATCCATGTGTCGGAGGAGAGGTCTGCCCAATTCTGGAAAAAAAGAGAAACACGACCTGCGATATGGCAAGGGGTTAGAGGCAGTATAGAATGGTAACTTACCGTTGGAGAATCTCGCTCGGGAGCGTCCTCGGCCGCCACGGCCACGTTCCGATCCCCTGAACTGATGGAATCGATGGCGTGCAGATGGATCTGTGTAGAATGGTTGCGACCTGGTTGTGCGGGGGCCGGATGGCCAGAAGCGGCTGGTGGCACGGCCCCTCTGCCGACCAGCCCTCCCAAAAACACCACGGGTGTTGTGGCCGCGGAACACTTTCCGCATTGATGTTTGTGCCTTATTGAGGGAAGTGAATATGTTGACCCTCTTATTAAGCTCAGTAAGGAAGGCCTCGCCAAACAATTTGCCCTGTGCCAAAGGGCCTAATTCTTTATCCCCCAGTTCGACAAGCTTGTCATCGATTCTGAAAAGTGCTGCTCGGCGCCTCTCCGAAGAGAGGGCCACATTAGTGTTCCCGAGGAAACAGAAGCACCTTTGTGCCCACTCTCGGGTATCTCGTGCCCACTCACGCACCATATCTGGGGAGAAGTCATCAGCCCTTTCATAGGCATCATCTGCCATATCCATGATCCTCGCCAAAGGCCCGATGGCATCTAATAGTTTGTCCTGAGCTCCCTTGAAACCACGTTCCACACCCTTGCGTGGGTCCCGACCCCCGCGGGACATGAATGTGGTCATAAGCGGGTCGAATTCGGGGGTGTGTGCTACCTTATCTGGTAGGCTCGGGCGAGGACATTCAGATCTCATACGCTTTCTCACTTCTTTGTCCAGAGACTTCCAGAGCCAGAAGTGCATGAATCTGGTCAAGTGTTCGGGTGGTGTCCATTCTTCCGAACGGGGATGGCGGATGTTCCTAGGATCGAACATTCGGAGGCCAGAATTGTCCAAAAATATTTCTGAACCCTCTTGTGGGATGTCTAGGGATGTGGTCCCGGAGTCCTGGGGCTCACCCAGGGTCTGTTCCCCTATAAAGTAAGGGTCCGATTTGGCAGCGGAGTAGTCGGATTCCTCTTGGTCGGAGGCTGCCGCCTGCCATTCGTCAACCACGGCTAACGCGTGTGAGGGACCTGCGTCCTCTTCCCCAGAGGAAATCTGAGCGGGTTTTTGTGATGATTTGCTTGTGTCTCGTCTGCGTTTAGCAGGGGCCTTTCCTTTGGATTTACGTGGTCCCATAGCCTCGCCTTTCCAATGGCGCTTAGGGGGGTGGGAGCGTTCCCTGGAGGAATCGGAGTCTTCCGAATCCGCCCCATAATGAGCCCGTTTGGGAATGGGCTTAGATGCGTCCTGTTCCAATTGGAACGACTTAGCCAAAGCTTTTTCCATGGATGCAGCAACCGCTGCTGCAATCATGGCCTGGAGATCTGAGGGATTTTGGGATTCTTCCATGTTGTTAATCACACTCGGGGCTCACCCGGTGAATATGCGTGAGGGCACTTGTGGTACTTGTGGCACAAAAATGGGGAGGCCTGGGGACCAGGGGGTGGTGTAGAATAGGTAGTGGTTAACCTGAAAGCGCTATGCGACTGGTAGGTCAAGCGAGGGCTGTCACTGGGGCTCACCCAGGAATTTGGAATCCTGCATAAACAGGTCCTTTCAGCAGCACATGAAAGGGGGCTCACCCCTGCCAGAATAAGGGTATTCCCACTGGCTGAAAACCGACCCCAAGTGCAAAGCACTAACCTGATACTGGTCCCACAGTGAGCTGATAAGGCTGCAGCGTTTAAAGAGTATTCCAGAGTATTTGTGCAGTAATAATAGGCTGGAGTAGCAAGCAGGATAGTAGTAGCCGTTTAAAATGGCCGCCGGACTGAAAGCAGAAGGAAATGGGAGGTTTTAGTACCTCCCCTAGATGTTTGAGCGGCAAAAAATTACCCGAACGGCGGGCGTTCGCACGTACGAATTAGCCGAACGGAAGCGTTCGGCTAATACGCACGAATGCAAGCGCCTAATAAGAGACGTTCGCGGGAATTTGCCGAACGCTAGGCGTTCGCAAAGGGAACAAGTCTATGCGAACAGAAGTGCCGTTCGCGAAAAAACGTGCGAATGACGATAAGGCGGGAAAGAAACCCGCGAATTTAACTGACACTAGGAAGAATAGGTGAAAATGCCGTTAAGACTCCCTGAAAGGGGGTAAGCCAAATAAAAGCAGTGGAAAAAGGTCCCAGAGTCAGAGGGGTGGGGGGGAGCCCCCAAAGGTAACAATACAGAAGCACTAAAATAACATAATGAATAAATGTAATAGTAATAGAAATATTAGACAGTAGTTCTTAGATATAGATGACAATAGTGTAAGGACAGAGAGGAAAACCAAGTCTGTACTTATCTTGTGATGGAGCAGCAAAGAAAGAGGAAATGATGTCATACGTTACACCTCTTATACTCTATACTGCATTGTGATTGGTTCTCAGTTATGTCACTTTTTTCTTTGCTGCTATGGAGTTAGTAAAGAAAGATTATGCAAAATACGAAGCCTCCTGTCATGTGATAAAATTATAGATTGAATAGCAGTTAGTTGTCTCAAAGCGGGTGTGTCAGGCTCACAGTGGATACTGTGCCCAGTGCCACCACTCACTCACTGGTGTCACAATAGCTATGATTTAAAAACAAAAAACTTTTTTCACTGTTATAGATTGAATAGCAGTTAGTTATCTTCAAGCAGGTGTGTCAGCCCTACAGCGTGTACTCTGCCAGTACGCTGCCACCTCCTCTACTCCTCCTACTCCATCCTCTTCCATAACCTCCTCGGCTTAGTCCTCTTCTGCTGCTGCGTCTTGCTCCACATCAACGGATAGGGGGCGTAACAGTGATTAAACTGATAACAATAGTACTAAACACACCACTCCTATCTGGTGGCACATTAGATTGCACGCGCAGTGCCCCAAATTTGTTGTGATCTGTGAGTAAGGTAAACGGCTGTCATACAAGTAGGTTGCAGCTTTTTGAGGGCCCACACCACCGCTATGCACTCCTTTTCAATGGCAGTGAATATACTTCACTGTGCAAAAGTTTACGGCTTAGATAAGCCCCGGGTTGCTCGCCACCATCTGCTCCGACTTGGCTCAGTACTGCTCCCAATCCAAGCATAGAAGCGTCTGTATGGACGAGAAAGTGTTTAGTTGGATCAGGAGAAGAAAGTACAGGTGATTTAATGAGCGCCGTCTTGAGCTGTTGGAAGGCCTGTTCACACTCTGGGGCCCATACTACTATCTTGGGGAGGTTTTTACACGTTCCTATATGGCACTTACTGGGCTTTAGGGTCAGTCCGGACTCCCTAATCCGGTCTATTACGGCTCCTATGTGGGTCAGGTGTTCGGGCCAGGAGCTGCTAAAAATGTCTATACCATCCAAGTAGGTGTGTATCAGTGTGTATCAGGGATCCTTAGGACAGGTGTCAATCCATATCTGCCAAGTGACCCTATGTTGGAGGAACAGTCCCTATTCTGCTCTGTGCCAGTGTGTATCATGGTCTCTGAGGACAGGTGTCAATCCATATCTGCCAAGTGACCCTATGTTGGGGTAACATTCCCTATTCTGATCTGTGTCAGTGTGTATCAGGGGCTCTGAGGACAGGTGTCAATCCATATCTGCCAAGTGACCCTATGTAAAAAAGGCCTGATGAGATGAGCTGCCTTGGGCTAAAAATGGTGCACACGCTGCTGTATTTTAGCTCTGAATGCCTGTTGACTTGACTTATCCTCTACCACCAACTAGGTTCAAGCTTCAGTGTACTTTATGTATTTTAAGTAAAAGCAGTGTGTACTTGCAATGGCTCCACCAAGCACCCGCATACAGCAAACACAGTCTCCAGTTCCATCTTCTTCCATCTGCTCATAGAAATTACTGTCGGTAAATACACCCACTCAATTGATAGGAGACGCTGAAGGTATTAAACTGGATAAAATAGTACTAAACACACCACTCCTATCTGGTGTCACATTAGCTTGACCGCTAGTGCCCCAAATTTGCAGTAAGAGGACCGACCGCTCTTCTTCCATCTCCCTGTTACAAAAATCAATGCCGCAGGCCACGCCCACTGATAGGAGACGCGGAAGGTATTAAACTGATCAGAACAATACTAAACACACCACTCCTTTTTTGGTGAGGCTTTACAGGACAGAGTGCTTCTCCACGGGACATGTTAACTCACGGGCAGCTGGCTCATCAAGGAACCACAGTAGCTTTCCATGTACAGGTAAGACACGTGCAGCCGGTAAGGGTTCAGGCTCTTCTTCCTGGAGGATACGCTGCAAGCCTGTTGAACGAGGTGACCTTGCTCGGGTCCCAGGTGTACGGTTCCTAAAATGGCTGCCATATACACGTCCACTGATAGGAGACGCGGAAGGTATTAAACTGATCAGAACAATACTAAACACACCACAAATAAGGTTTCTCTCCTGTATGGCTCCTCAAATGATGCTTAAGATTAGAAGCGGCTGAAAAGCATTTCTCACACTCCGAACAAAAATATATTTTTTTAACATTCTCTCCACTTTGAACGAAATGACGTTTGGGAAGAGATTAACATAATTAAACACAGGCAGTAAAAATACAGTTTTTAGCCATACCCTGTAACTTTAAAACTACACATCCCATCTTCATAATTACATATTTGGAATCAGCACACTTAAAACATAAACATAACCAAAAATCAGCCAAATCCATCCAGGGGTTAAAAAGTTAGCTGGAGGTCCCTTTATGACCGACCGCAAGCACATTTTCCTGCCCAAAACAGTTCCATAGATTTGGGCTGTGAGGTCGGTCTATTTCAGGCTGAAAAAACGACTAAGTCCCATCGCGAATGGGACTTAGTCTCTGCAGCTGAAATAAGGCTGAAAAAACGGCTGAAAAAAAGACTAAGTCCCATCGCCGAATGGGACTTAGTCTCTGCAGCTGAAATAATTTCCCATTTACTGAACCAAGTGGGAAATAGCAAGGCAGGCACAAAGGGTTTGCACCAGGTCTGGGGACACAGGGGACACCGTCTTAAAGGGGCCGTGTCCCCAACAAGTCTGGGGACACGGCCTTAAAGGGGCAGTGTCCCAATCTTCCTGATGTCCCAAAAAAGGTGTTTAAAGGGCCAGCACCAGTCACATAAAGAGTCCATAAGCCCCAATATGCCCACCGACAGTCTTAAAGGGCCATACACACCAAATAAAAGTGCATACATTTTCACAATCTCCCAGGGGCCATAGTCATGCGGGAGGAGGCTGGCAAATAGGCTTCTCCACAACCCAGGGAAGCAGGGCAATTTGCCATTTAAAGGGCCCGTTACAAATAGCAGTTTGTAACAAGGTGTCAATCCATATCTGCCAAGTGACCCGATGTAGGGGACCAGTCCCTATTCTGCTCTGTGTCAGTGTGTATCAGGGAACCTTAGGACAGGTGTCAATCCATATCTGCCAAGTGACCCGATGTAGGGGAACAGTCCCTATTCTGCTCTGTGTCAGTGTGTATCAGGGATCCTTAGGACAGGTGTCAATCCATATCTGCCAAGTGACCCTATGTAGGGGGACCAGTCTCTATTCTGCTCTGTGTCCGTGTGCATCAAGGTAAAAAAATGTAAATCTCTTTAGTTTGGAAAAACGGCACCCAAGAGTTGATATGATAACATTATACAAATATATTCTGGGCCATTACAAACCATTATCTGGAAATATAGTCGTAAACAGGGCTATACATGGGACACGAGGTCACACCTTTAGTTTCACAACAAGTGACCCAAACACGCAAAGTATAACCCAAACAGAAAACGTATTACCGGACCTTAGAATCAGAATTAGGTTCAAAGTAGAAAGAATAGTTCAGGATAGCCAAGGATAAGGGAAACCAGATATCAGGATAATGATAATAAATAGCCGAGTCAGGGAACCAGATAACAGGATGAACGAGAAAGCAAGCCAAGTCAGGATACCAGAATGAAGAATAGTTAAAAGTCACAAGCCGAGTCCAAATATGAATACACACAGACAGACATAAGTTAGCACTAGAGGGAACAAAACAATGAACCACAATAGGGCACTGAACAAGGGCAAATGCTGTCCTTTTATAGTGGACCGTCTGTTGCTTTAAATCCATGCCCCCAAAATGTCAGGGAGCATGGAATATTTAGAATTTTGGCGGCATAGCCGTTATGACTTGTCATGCCATTGTCTGGAGGAGTCTGCACCCGGAGCTACACCTCGCGGAGTCGTGGGGGAAAGATAAGGTATCGTGACAGTATCCCCCTTCCAAAACCACCCACCGGGAACCAGGCTGTAAAGGATTGCCTGGCACCCCGACTGGGTACCTTCCATTGACGGATGCTCCTATTGCTTCCCGAGACACCATAACCACTGCAGACCCCACGAACCGCCGCAGCTTGGTTGGGGGTTGCGCCGTCTTCCTCCTACTCTGGGCCCAAGACCAGGGACCAGCTTCCAGTAGGCAGACCTCTCCTAAATCTAGAGAGCAGGAACAGGAACAAGCTCTTACAAGAGCTTACTCTGGGGAGTATAGTGATTATAGCAATCTCCAGAGTGTAGGTAGTTCTCCAATCCCCCAAACATGAGCCGAAAATTCATGAAGGGTAGAACAAGTTTGTTTGATGAGCACAAAGTAATTTCTTTTATACACATTTTCCCTGCAAGGTTACCACCCACATGGACCTTGTGGAGCACAGGACACAAAGGACAACAGCCAATCAACACGGTTAGACACTCTCAGCTAATGTACACAAACCCTCCCCTCTGCCTGTGATACAATTACCAAACACAATGGACTAACTCAATTACCAGGAAGGCCACCAGAAACATTTGGCTAGAAGAGACTCTGTCTTGTGTATACCAGGATGGCCTGCTGTCTTGGCATCATGCATAAGCGACAATACCTCTTCTCTATGAACTGGGGATACGTATAACTTGTGAGAAGAGATAGGTAAGGGTGACTGATTCTGTTATTCTAACTTTACTATTAGATCTGAACTGACTGTAGTTTGAGTTGTGACTAAAATGCATTCAGCAGGTATTATGGGTGACTTCTGAGGTTTGGTAAAGGATTGGGGTTCAAACTGACAGGATAGAGCATCAGCTTTAGCATTTTTCAACCCGGGTCTGTACGTCACCCTGTAATTAAAAAGCGATAAAAATAGAGACCATTGAGCCGGTCTATCTGTCGTCTATCTCTGTTAGCCTCTCCAAAATAAGATACGTTTTTGTGGTCGGTAATAATAGTAACCGGTATAGTAGACCCCTCTAATACATGTTGCCATTCCTTTAGAGCAGAAATAATAGCCAATAATTCTCTATCGCCCATGTCATACCTCCTTTCAGTTTCGGTCAATTTCTTAGAATAAAAACCACCAGGATGTACTGGTAAGTAATCCAACGGTCTCTGAGATAGAACAGCCCCTACACCTGTCTGAGATGCATCAACCTCTAACAGAAAAGGGCGAGATGGGTCAGGATGAGCCAATATGGGAGCTGAAGCCTTCTTTAGAGTTGTGACAGATCCCTCTGTCTTGGACTGAACTTACCGTATGGCTCATTCGTTTGTTTAATTAGTTTCCCTCGTTCCTGTGGACTCTATGGCATTTCCCTTTTTAGGACCGAACAAAACTACCGAACGGCCAGCCACCCAGTAGAGAAGTGTGCTGCTGATTAACCTCTTGGCCCCATTCGAACATTGAGGTTAACCGCAGACACCTCTTGTTTGATACAGTAGTTGGGTGGCCGCCATTCGTATGCCGAACACGAGGTCGCAGCCATTTTAAAACACGCGAACGCACAGCGGTGTTTGATGCCTAACACATGGAACCGAAAACAGACACATTTTGGCACGAACACCGCTGAAGCCGCCGACCTCACTTCTTATTCGGTAGATTGGCACGAATGACCCTATATTCGGTAGATTTCAACGGAATACACCGTACCCCAGATAGGAATCCCGTGGAGCCCATTCGTATGAAAACTGACTGTGTGAACACTTTGGCTCCACGGCGATTGGACTGTGTGCATAGGATCTGAGCGCTATTCGGTACTTTGGTGCGCTCAGATCCTAGCTATCTGGGGACCTGTTGAATGCCTGTAATATTTTTTAAAATGTAACAGTTATGTACAAAACTAAAGAAAGAAAAGAAGGAGAAAGGTAGGACAGACTAATACCAATAGTACTAATAGAGTGGATTTCCCTTTAAGAGAAGGGAAATAGTATTGGGAACAGTTAGTGCCAGTCAGCATAGATTGCGCCAGGTCTTGGAGACCCCATATGTAATTTCTCTCTGCTGTCTGGCTTTTTGCAAAATTTCCTACTTAAGAGGAAAATTGTGGAGCCGACAGATAACGTCCCTTGGTTTTTCATGAGTCAGGGCCTCTGCCTTACTGCTCTGTGTAAATATAGAGGGGAAGAGGCTGTGCTTAATAACAGAGAAGAAAGCAGCAACCCTAAAAGGTAAAAAAAAGATTGTTTTAGTAAAATTCGTAGTTAAAATCGATTTAAAATTGGGGGCTCCTCTAAAAATTATATTTGGCTTTTCTGGAATAACTTTGCTAAATTTGTCATCATGTTCTAAAATATGCTAATGTTTTTTTATAATCTTTTTTATTTCTCTACTTTTATTGTTGTAGTTAAAAGTAATAGAGAGGAGTATAGAATCATTTGTGGCAATAGAGCAGTATTTTCTGCTCTACTCTTGTGAGTATATTTCTGTGGCAAACCTAGCCACTTGGACTAAACAGGGACAATATGTCTTTAAGGTTTCCCGGTATATTTTGTGTATAGGACTGTTGGTAATCTGCTGTATCCTGCCTGCTGTATTACTTGTACTGGCTATCTGCTGAAAGCAGATAGTCATTTTCTATTTCGTTTCACGAACGGCACCTTTGCGAGCCGTTCGTGAACCGAATGAACTATCTTTCAATAGCCCACACACTAAGGGACGTGTGGCGCTTGTTAACCGATTGCAACAATGTTGCAATTGGTAATTAGAGGCTCTCCTAGGTGGCCGCCGTTCGGCTACCGACCACGTGGCGGTCGGCCATCTTGGATCCTTTGTTCCCCAGCGGTGTTTGGTCGTCGAGAGCATGGAACTGAAAACGGCTACTCGACGGCTCGAACACCGCTGGCTTCCAGAGCATTCGGGAGTCCCGGGACGTTCGGTAGTTTTATTCATCTATGTCAATCGGTATTTTTAACTTGTGTTGTGAATAATGTGTTTTTCGTACGGCGTTCGGTTGTTTTAGCTGGGATCTGAGTGGTATTCACACGAACGGTGTGCTCAGACCCCAGCTATCTACCAAACGACCATTCGTTTAAATCTGTCAAGTATTAGAAAAGTTATGCATTTTAATGTGAATTTTTGGTTCTGCTGCACGGAGGGATAATCCACTTAACGGTACATTCCAGTGGGAGGATCCCTCTCGTGCAGCAGTGTCTGATGGGAGAAAGGCTCTGTACATTAAGTTTCCCATGTAGTCCACTCCTGTAATGCCCCTGGGATAGGACTCAGGAAACCCCTTGCATGGGGAATTGTATAAATTGTGGAGCTGTGAATAAAGACCTCAGTTGACTCCCAGCCTATGTGTCGTCTAGTTCTTGGGAAGGAAGGATTACTACAACGCTACCTGGATTATTGCATGCTGTATTGATTCCCCTGGATTATTTTATGTTGTTCCTGTTACCCAGCGGAGATATTGTGGATTATACTGCCTCTCCGCTACAATTTTATTTTATTGTTCCTACTGAGAGCACTATTTGCTGTTTCTTATACCTTGTGGAATACGGCGGAACCCAAGCCGGACCGACGGACCTACCCTTCCAATACATCCTGTAGTGGGGATTATACCACTCAGTGCCCTTCACCCCAGAGCTGGCCCTAGCTCCATCAAATGTGAGTGTACAATCCTCCTTTTTACTTATTTTTACCCTTGGAGCTACAATATTTCACCATTGGCAGTTTTTTGTTTTTTCTTTTATCTCCACATATACAGATTATCTACAACCCAGACGGACCAACTCCTGAGGATTGTACACATACCCTATCCATATATCAGTGAATAGTTTTTATTGATTTTATTCAACATTTTTCTTATCATTTGATTTTTATAGAACATCTGGATGGACTCTGTTTTATTCATTATGTTTATATAATTGCAATAGAGACTATTATATCCAGGTTTTATTACTTGCTGATTATACACTTCAACCAAATTGGTTTCTATTTTATGGTACTGTTCTCTGTACAATAGCGCAGCCTTTTTTTACTGCTCTGTGTGCCTGATCAAATGTTATAGCGTTGTGTCTTGGGGCCTATCCAGGACCTGGTTGAAGAGGGTTGTGAGCGTCTGCACTATAGTCTACTGGTCTCCGTCAGGTGCCTCCGGAAGGCCCCTCACGCTGAGGTTGTCGTGCCCAATTTAGTAGATATGTACCCAAAGTAAATGTGCATGTAATTTGTTTTACATGTTTTCTTATAATGAAATCCTGGCTTCCCTTCTTACTGAACGCAGGCTTTCTGTGGTTGTCCAATCACAGACTTCTAAATAAGCTATATGACAACACATTGAGAACTCTTTGCAAGGCAGGTGCTCTTGACAATTGTCTACCACATGAGTCTTGCTCAATGAGACCACCTATTTAAAAAGAAGAACTAACAGGACCACCTATTTGAAAAGAAGACACTCCACACAAAAAGCACTTGAACAAGCTGAAGTGCTTTATGTGTTTGTAATCCTCCTGTAACACTTCCAGTTAAAGTTTGCATTACAAAGTAAAAGCTTGACAAGATAAACTATAACAAAATGTAGCTTGTCAAGCTTTCCTTGTCCCTGCAGTACTTACACAGTTGTAAGTTGTCCAGGATGAGGGGTGAGAAAGCTAAGTTAGATAATGTGAAAGTATGTTGATGGGGAAATGGGGAAAGGAACAAAAATGGAAGCTGTAACAAGCCTGTTACCTCCACCCCTGGTCTAATAGCCTATGACAGCAATAAAAAGACAGGCCACTAGGCAGTCCTGTCTAATAGGGTGTGCATAATTGGCAACCAATCAGAGAAATTAAATAATTTTCTAATAAGAATGATGTTTGATATTTTTAAAACAGCCACAAGTCTAGCAGCAACAGAGAATCCATCAGGAAGGGGAAGAGAACTCAATTTTTAGTTGTTAAATGGACATAAAAAAAACACATTAACTAAAAGCTATAAGTTCACAAAAAAGTTACAATCAGAATAATATAGTTTATCTTTTACCGTTATCTTGTTAATTTTTTTTTTTTTTGGGGGTGGGGGAGGGCTGAACTGCCCCACCTGCCTCTATGGACATTCTCCTTTTTTATTTCATAAAGAATATTTTTTTTTATGTTTTTGAAATACATTTGATTTAGAAACAAACGTTATATATTACACCTAGCTCATAAAATCTGTGAACTCTATAATGTAGTATGTTTAATTAAAAATGGCATGATCTACAAAAAGAAAGTTTTACTTTAATAACTTGAGGTATGCGTATGCTCAAAATTCAATATCTTTTCTCATATCCACTAAATGCTTGCATTCTCTCCCATTGTTCATGTTCTTCTTCGCTGCAATCCATATGTTCTGAGCTACTACACACACTCAGAGCTACATTAACAGCATCTATTGTCATCTCGTGCATTCTCTCCCATTGTTCATGTTCTTCTTCGCTGCAATCCATATGTTCTGAGCTACTACACACACTCAGACCTACATTAACAGCATCTGTTGTCATCTCGTGCAGAAACAAATCCTCTCCAAGATCTGTAAACTGTACAGAGTTAAGGTTTATAATTTGATTGTTCCAGTCTTCATGAACATGAGGGTACATGTGTAGATTTTCATTGGAAGGATAGTCATCTTCTTGACTGTATTCAGAAATATCTTTCTCTATAAAACCGTCCTCTTCCTCACTCTCATTATTTTCACCTTGCTCCAAGAAGCCATTTTGTTCATATTCCCTGCATGATTGTAGTCCTTTGACTGTAGTGTGTCTGATATCTTTCTTCACAGGCTCTATAGACAGAACAGCGCAGATGCTTAACTCTTCTGCTACCAAAACTGAAAGAAAATGTTGAGAAAATCCCTGTGGACAGAACAAAAATACCTATTAACAGTACAATAATTTCAAGCTATGTAACATGTAATTGCTCTTTGTGCTTTCTCATTTTGCACATCGTGACAAAAGTCCAACATCTACTACCACTTTCATCACTTAAATTAAAATACTTATAAATATACACAAACATATACAGACACACTAAGCATTATACAGTTCCTGATCAAATAAATCTGCATTCTATAGAAACATACAATTAATTTAGCAGTGCTCTACTCCAGTTTTTCTACCGTTACTCCAGTTTTACACCGTTAAAATACTATTTGCTAACTTGTATATTTCTGATGCTATACCATGATGAAAATGCTTTACAGGAAACTATAGACAATCCAATACCAGAAGATATTTATGTAATGATATTAGTTTTGCAGGCAATAAAAAAATACACATTTGTTTTTTTAGAATAAATCATGTGCCTAGAGGTACTAAGCATAAAGTGTATATACAATACACTCAACATATGGTATGCAGAGAGTGGCAAAGCAGCAGTAACTTGGCTAGCATCCAACTCCTGCATCTTTTGTAAATATGTACCTATTTCTTCAGGTTGCAACTGGTTGCATGGTCTTACATACATTGATAGGCGCATCGTCGTACCCTTTGGCATTAAGATTTAAAAACCCCTGTGGCGAAAATATGTTGTTTTTGGCCTGTGAGTAATTAAGTAAGCCCATTGTGTTTGTTAATTGTATCACAGGCAGAGGGGAGGGTTTGTGTACATTAGCTGGGAGTGTCTAACTGTACAAGTCTGTCCCGATTGGTTTTGTAACGTGTGTGGTAACCTTGCGGGAAAACCTGTATATAAGAGACAATAAACCCTCAGACTGCTGAGTTCCTGTTTGACCCTCAACATAGAGGCTCGTCTCATGTGTGGGGGAAAAGGCTGCATCTACACTGGGGATTGCTATACGCTGTATAATCACTATGCTCTTTTAAGAGCTTGTTCCTGCTTCACTCTCTGAAGGAAGAGAGGTTCACCCACTGGAGCCTTGTCATAGGTCCAGGGTGGGTAGGAGACGGCGAGACCCCAACCAAGCTGCCGCAGTTTGTGGGGTCTGCAGTGCTTATGGTGTCAAGTGGAGTGCTTGGAGCCCTCGGGAAGCACTAGGAGCATCCATCAATGGAGGTACCCAGTCGGGGTGCCAGGTGATTCATTACAGTGGTGGCAACGGTGGGATGGCGTCCTAGTGCGAGGAGAAGCAGCTCGGAGACACCAGTAACGTGTGGATTTACAAAGTAGGGCAACGCTTGTCCCCGTACAGCGCCCCTGGCTACAGCAGTTTGGAACCAGCTTGCCCCTGAACAGCATTCCTATATAAGGAGGACATGGACGAGCAGGATGCAGTCCGGAAAATCATCTGGTATGAGACCCTGGAGGGCGTACAGCGCCGGCGGGGTGAGAGACTTCCCAGCGAGGAGCAGCAATGGCAGACCCTGGCCCTGTGGCCCTGATTGGGCTGACCCCAATGAGGAGAGATCAGACTTGGTATTTCTAACGACACTCTAGTGGGAGCTGGAGCAGGACTACCGACATCTGCTCCGCTCAATTGAGAATACCTTGCAGGAGAGTTGGGTGGCAATCCCAGACTTAAAGCCCTGCAGCGGGGAAGACCCGGCTGAGGTACCCCCCACTTCACTACCAGCTATAGAGGTAGGGGACCTGACAGACTGGTACTGGGGGAACCCCATATAGGGATGCTTGGCGGTCAGCCCAGATCCCCAATGGCAGCTGGAGTTTCAGGGAGTAGGGACAGTCGGTCTTGCTCCCCAGCAGCAGTGTACCTTGCAGGGAGAGGAGAGAGTTACAGGGAGAGGAGAGCATCATCCTCCCTCCCCAGCGGCAGGGTGAGTTACAGGGAGAGGAGAGCATTGTCCTGCCTCCCCAGTGGCAGTGTACCTTGCAGGCCAAACCTTCCTGTATTCCCAAATTGAAAAGGTGGAGAGCAACATCCGAAAGATGCACCCCATCCATGCAAAATAACCTAGCAACATTGATTCCAGCCCCAAGTGCCTAATCACCCGCTATCAATGTACTGACCTTAAGCATGCCTTCAGTGAAACCGGGGAACCATTTACAACCAAATAACCACTACCCCTGCCACTAACTCCCGCAATTGGTCCACATCCCTTTTCATTTGTTTAACGAACTCCAGCTTTTGCACCTGCCCCAGGACATTACCTTCTGCGTGAAATAAAAAGAAATTTGGGGACTCCTACCTCATCCAACCTGCCAAACATCTACTGACATACCTTTCTCCACCTGAAACCACAAAACCGGAGCCACACCAATGTAACCTGGTCCACTGGAAAGCCAGGCTGCTGGAACCCAACTGCAGCTCTCTTCTGTGACCAGTGTACCTACAAATGGCCCACCAATACTTCATACTGAGGATGTTTTTTATTTTTTTTGTTTTGTTTCGGGTTTTTTTTCCCAGTGTTCTCATCGCATATAGGCAAGAATTTGAATCAGAAGGGTCCACACAAAGGTAATCATCAAGATAGTGAACTCTA
>OW240920.1:113252525-113263040 GCA_933207985.1 Pelobates cultripes | reverse complement strand
CTGCGCCAAGAGAGTAAAAGAAACAAGTCCAAATTAGAAAAATGTTCTAATAAGAAAGTCCCAGTAATGGATGGTGTCTTAACTGGTATGGCGTCTTCTTTAACAATGGTCGTCCGTCTCACGATATGGAAGACACAATGAGAAAAAGCCAATTGTGCAGAGTGCATAAATTAGTAATTGTAAAATAAAATATAAATTACACACTCACGTTTCCATGAGCTAGAACCAGCTCTGGTATGATAGGCACACGGCGGATAACCCTCCGCTTATGGGGGTGCTTGTCCTCTTGAAGAGTCCTGGTGTTCAATTCTCAAGGAAAGAAAATAAAAACAGCCAATAGTGCTCTCTGGTGAGGTAGTTGTTAAAAAGAATAAAAATAAATAAAATATACTCACAAATAGAGTGCAGGTCAATCTGCACTCAATTATTCGCGTGGGTGGTATGATCCCCACCTCAGGATATGCCAGGAACAATATGTAAAGTTGGAAATAGTAATAAGAATAGATAATAGATAATATAAAATTATTTATTGATACAATATTTAAAACCAATAACGCGTTTCGCCAAAAGGCTTTATCAAATTGGAATAGTTGGAGTACCTGGCACATGAGGAGTATTTATAGCTAATACAAACATTTGAAATTGGCGCCAAAAAATGAACAACCAATCAGGGTAATACAAAATATAAATAGAAAATATACATTCAAAAAATAAAAAATAATATACAGTATTGATATATATGGACATAAGATGTTGTATATATAAAAATAATATAAAAACGAGCATTTTTTAATAAGAACGAGCGTTATTTAATATAAAAAAAAAGGTGTAGAATAAGTGCTTCCGCGTACGTGCGTGTCACGTGACCCGCACTGCACTGTGGGATCTGTAGTGCCGGGTCACGTGACCGCTAGTCTGTATTCAGTCCGTGCGGCCAGAGCTAGGAGGAATGGCACGCACGGACACAGAGACAGCAGGGCGGGTTCAGGCTCTGTCACGTGACCCGCGGCGTCATATTACAGCGGGCCACGTGACTAGAGCCGATAGTAATGCTGGGAAATGTAGTTATAAACCGGAAACACCATTGAAAAAGGGGGATAGATAGCATACATGCTATTATTAAAGATGTATATGGTTAGAACATTAGAATAAATAAATAAAATAAATGTGGGATCAATATTTAGTGGTATATCTAGTTGGTACAGGATAAATTACCTAGTTAATACAATTTTAAGAAAAATAATAATAAATATAAAATAAATAAAAGAAAAGAGCATAGAATAATAAATGCATGATAATCAATAATAACAATAAAATTATTTAAAGGTACAGAGTTAAAAAAGCTAAAAAGTTTTTAAAAAACAAAACAAAATATATATATATTATAAAAAGTTACATTTTTCTAATTTGGACTTGTTTCTTTTACTCTCTTGGCGCAGCCTTATTCTTTGTTTTTCCTTGTGTACACTCTTACTGTAGAGGGTTAGAGGGTGACCCCCTATAAGGTTGCTGCCTTTATTTACATTTTTATTATTAGCGCTAACCTTTTTTATCTTTTTTCTGTTTTTTATCTATATCCCTCTGGTTTTAGCTGCTTTTAATATGTCTATTTTTGAGTACAGAAGTAATCATTCTATTGATATTGACAATGTTTTTTCACATCAAACTATGAGTCCCATATATGTAAGGCCTCCTATATTTACCCAGCAAGAATTGTTTATCAAATTAGAAAAAGCTTTAACAACAGAAATTAAATTAAAATGGGAAATTGCTACATTCAAAAAATATATAGAAGAACGCATAACACCTCGAGGCCTGAGGCTTATGAAACTACCTACCTCAGACCAAGATGATATTGAATTTATGAACGAGTGGAACAATAAGTTAGAAACTTGTACATTCGGCCTCATGGATACGTTAATGAAGAAAAAAAGCAAAAAATTATCTAGTCTTGATAGAGAAATTAATGACCTTAGAGAAAAACTTATGCCCTTCACAGAAAGTAATGTGTATCAACAAAATTCAGTTTTAATTCAAAGTAAAATCGAAAAAATAGAAACAGACACCAAGCACATTAAAGTTAAAAAGTATGTCAGAGATAAGCAAGATTATGCTAATCGACAGGTTAGAACATATCATCTGAACAAAAGATATATGGCTGACAATTCACATGCCAATACAAGGACAGAGTCTCACCAATACCAAAGAGCTACTATACACAATGCACGGCACGAATCCTCATATACAACTAAAAATCACTCCTCTATTCCTCACAAATCTTTTCACCATTCTCCCTATAGACCCAAACCTCACTACAAAAACCCTAATTCTCACTATGCTCCTTTACCCTATCACCGTCCATCTTCATACATACCACGGAAGATTCCATACAAAACATCCAATTACCAGGACTCCTCTAATCGTTATTACAATTCTCACAGTCCTGACACTCGATCACATTCACCCAAAACACAGCGTTCCAATACTTTCTACAAAAACCACTCTGATACCCCTATTACACATACTAACAGATATCAATTATTGTCTATTGATTCTGAAATAGAGAATGATGACCATTTTTTAGAGATTCAGACACACCCCAGCACTTTTATCAATACACCATATCCCACAAGAGCAAAAAAAAGAACTCTAAGCCCAGAGGAAAACGGAGTGGCAGAAGAGAACAAAAAAGAGAGACTAGAAAGATTAAAAAATACCCTTAAAGAATCAGATGTTGGCATTTTTAACCTATCTAATAAAGTTTTAAGTGCAGCACAGATTTCTGTTTTAAGTAAAGGATTAAAATATGCACCTACTAATTCTTTTAAACCATTTGAAGCCTTTTTAGATGTAAATAAGTTCGTACGTAAGGCCACACTAAAAAGATTTTTTTCAGTACAAACCTCAGAAACTAACCCTTCTCTTCCTTATCCCTCTACACCTACTGATCAACCTTCTTTTATCAATACTAATCTTAAACCAAAATCTACATTTTACCCTTACCATTTTAAATCAGCCCCATTGGTGATGTTTGAGAAATCTGTTCTGAAAGATCTCAACAAAATCAAATTTAATAAATACGATCTTCAAAATTTAAACATCGCAGAAAAAACAGCTATTAAACAACTCCAAGAGGATAAAGATATAGTGATCAAACCGGCCGATAAGGGTGGAGGTCTTGTTATACAGTCTACTGATATGTACATCAAAGAAGCTTACAATCAATTAAATGATATTGATGTATACGAGAAATTAAACAAGGATCCTACCTCCAATATACAGCAGAAACTAATCACTTTTTTACAAAAAGGTTTAAATGATAATATTTTGAACAAAAAAGAATTCGATTATTTATTTATTAAGAATCCTAAAATTCCGGTTATTTATTTTCTACCCAAAATTCATAAAGACGCTAAACATCCCCCAGGGAGACCGATAGTATCTGGGATAAACTCCCCTTTGTGCAACTTATCTCAGTATATTGACATCCTACTTCAACCGTCAGTTAAACGAATGAGGTCCTATTTAAAGGACTCTATGTCATTACTGAGATTTTTAAATGGATTTGAATGGAAGTCAGACTTTATACTTGTTTCCTGTGATGTCACATCCCTGTATACTATTATCCCACACCAACTTGGATTCAATGCAGTCAGAACCATTCTATCCAATGAAAATAACATTCCTACTGCCCAGATTGATTTTATTGTAGATGGTATTAGTATTATTTTAAACAATAACTATTTCTGGTTTTATGACTCTTTTTATCTCCAGAAGAGAGGGACTGCTATGGGGACTAGGTTTGCTCCCAGCTATGCCAACCTCTTTATGGCGGATTGGGAGACATCCGCCATTTGGGGACGGCATGCCTGGGAGCATAATCTAGTCTCCTATTTTAGATACATTGACGATTTGTTTTTTATATGGAAGGGCCCAGAAGAATGTCTAAATTCCTTTATATCATACCTTAACTCTAATAATAGAGGCATTACCCTCACTTGTGAATATAGTACTAATTCAATAAATTTTTTAGACTTAAATATTTTCATTCAAGATGGCAAAATACATACGAAAACATTTTTTAAGAAAGTATGTACCAACACTGCAATTGATCAAACTAGTTGCCACTATAAACCATGGCTTGAAAGTGCTCCAAAAAGCCAATTTTTAAGAATACGTCGCAATTGCTCTCAAACAAATGATTTTAATGAACAATCACTGCTTTTAAAACAACAATTTATCGAAAAGAATTATTCCTGTACTCTTCTTGATAGTACCATCGACACGGTCAGAAATAAACCTAGAGAAAGCCTTTTAACATACAAGAATAAGAATACTTTAGAAACTCCCACTCTTCCTATAATTTTTAATTATAATAATAAAAGTGGTTTTATTAAAAAAACAATTAAAAAACATTGGCATCTCTTAAGACAAGACGATTTGCTTAAAGAAATTTTACCTGTACAGCCAAAAATTGTTTTTAGAGGGGCACCGAATTTTAGATCCATTTTAACTAACAATTATACCAAAGCAACTAAAAATACTCATCATACGTTTTTAGATGGTGCAAAAGGCTTTTACAAGTGTAAACGTTGCACCGTATGCAAAAATACTGATCCAACAACTAAATCAAAAACTACTAATTTTAAGTCCAACCAAACAAATAAAAGTTACACTATAAGAGACTTTATCGGTTGTAATACTACCAATGTTATCTACCTATTGGAGTGCCCTTGCGGCCTCCAATATGTGGGTATGACCACTAGGTGTCTTAAGATAAGACTAGCTGAACATTGTAGGAACATTAGAAATGGGTACCTAAACCACTCTGTATCTAAGCACTTTATTAACCACAACCAAGATCCTAAATTTCTCAAATGCTTAGGAATTCAGAAATGTCAAGTGCCTTGGAGAGGTGGTAACATAAAAAATATTCTTGGTAGAGCAGAGATGGAATGGGTATATAACTTACAAACCCTTACACCCCTAGGTCTGAATGTGGATTTTGATTTGTTTAACTTTTTATAATATATATATATTTTGTTTTGTTTTTTGAAAACTTTTTAGCTTTTTTAACTCTGTACCTTTAAATAATTTTATTGTTATTATTGATTATCATGCATTTATTATTCTATGCTCTTTTCTTTTATTTATTTTATATTTATTATTATTTTTCTTAAAATTGTATTAACTAGGTAATTTATCCTGTACCAACTAGATATACCACTAAATATTGATCCCACATTTATTTTATTTATTTATTCTAATGTTCTAACCATATACATTTTTAATAATAGCATGTATGCTATCTATCCCCCTTTTTCAATGGTGTTTCCGGTTTATAACTACATTTCCCAGCATTACTATCGGCTCTAGTCACGTGGCCCGCTGTAATATGACGCCGCGGGTCACGTGACAGAGCCTGAACCCGCCCTGCTGTCTCTGTGTCCGTGCGTGCCGTTCCTCCTAGCTCTGGCCGCACGGACTGAATACACATTAGCGGTCACGTGACCCGGCACTACAGATCCCACAGTGCAGTGCGGGTCACGTGACACGCACGTACGCGGAAGCACTTATTCTACACCTTTTTTTATATTAAATAACGCTCGTTCTTATTAAAAAATGCTCGTTTTTATATTATTTTTATATATACAACATCTTATGTCCATATATATCAATACTGTATATTATTTTTTGTTTTTTGAATGTATATTTTCTATTTATATTTTGTATTACCCTGATTGGTTGTTCATTTTTTGGCGCCAATTTCAAATGTTTGTATTAGCTATAAATACTCCTCATGTGCCAGGTACTCCAACTATTCCAATTTGATAAAGCCTTTCGGCGAAACGCGTTATTGGTTTTAAATATTGTATCAATAAATAATTTTATATTATCTATTATCTATTCTTATTACTATTTCCAACTTTACATATTGTTCCTGGCATATCCTGAGGTGGGGATCATACCACCCACGCGAATAATTGAGTGCAGATTGACCTGCACTCTATTTGTGAGTATATTTTATTTATTTTTATTCTTTTTAACAACTACCTCACCAGAGAGCACTATTGGCTGTTTTTATTTTCTTTCCTTGAGAATTGAACATCAGGACTCTTCAAGAGGACAAGCACCCCCATAAGCGGAGGGTTATCCGCCGTGTGCCTATCATACCAGAGCTGGTTCTAGCTCATGGAAACGTGAGTGTGTAATTTATATTTTATTTTACAATTACTAATTTATACACTCTGCACAATTGGCTTTTTCTCATTGTGTCTTCCATATCGTGAGACGGACGACCATTGTTAAAGAAGACGCCATACCAGTTAAGACACCATCCATTACTGGGACTTTCTTATTAGAACATTTTTCTAATTTGGACTTGTTTTTTTACTCTCTTGGCGCAGCCTTATTCTTTGTTTTTCCTTGTGTACACTCTTACTGTAGAGGGTTAGAGGGTGACCCCCTATAAGGTTGCTGCCTTTATTTACATTTTTATTATTAGCGCTAACCTTTTTTATCTTTTTTAAGTGTTAAATTATGCTAAAAAATTATTTGGTTTTAGAATTTTTCTCTTCAAGTAACAGTCTTCCTATTCAAGTCAGTCGAAGTACATCTGCCCTTATTTTCATGGTGTCCCTGTTTTGTAGAAACTCTGAATTTTGATTTCTGTCAGTCTATCACTGAATTCCTGAACTGAATGTGGCAGCCCTGTATTCATGGATCGATCTTTCATACAGGAGTGTGCAAGCATTTTTGCATGCTCAGGGAATATGAGGCTCACAAACTCTACTTATGTTTGGGAATTAAATATAGAGTCCTTCCAACATATTCTGTAACAGAGATAATCCTCACCTTTGGGTGTAGTGCCAGTGGTATCTACTGAACAGCAATGGGATTCCAGAGTAGTAAGATCAGCCTTTTCTGCTGGCAATTTTAGGTCAAAAGGATCGTCCAGTAACTAGATGGGTGTATAAACAATAAAAGAGACAGTATGATTAAAATATTTTATCATCCTATTTGCAATATAAACTACTAGGGATTAGTTTTAGGAATGTAGCTGTCCCATTTTTAGATGTAAAATTTGAGTATTGTTTTCTTTATATATGACATGTTTGGAACTCTCTCGCTAAAACAAGAAATTAATCTTGTTTATGGAATTTATTCTGCAGATGGTTTAAAACCAGATGTTGATTACAATGGCACTCATACACTAACAAATCTGATTAACTATACTTGGCAATGTTCACTGTATGGTATGACAAATTGTTTGAAACCCAGACAGATAAAATGTAAACACAAAATAACAAAACAGACATTATACTGTCAGTATTATTTACTAAAGTGAGAAATCAAAGTGAATTACAATTTAAGGCCAGATTAGCCAAATTAGCCAAATTGAAAACATAGATGACTAAGACTTTTTCCAGTTTGGCTTTTATACCTGAAAGGGACACTTTAGCTTTCTAAAATGCTTTATATGTAAAGAGTTGTCTCCTTGCTGGGGTCCTCTACTATACAAAATGCCAGTGATTTTGGTATGCATATTACCCCTGTTGTTGTCCCACTGCAGCTCTTATGCTCACAGCCACTTCCTTCTATTGAAGCACACGTTTGCTGAAGTATACCACCCCTGTCCATTATCCCACCACATTGGGGCTAGAGGGAGTTATTATTTTCCTCCCTGGAGCAGCTCAGTTCCCTCTGCTTTGAAAAGTTTGTGTAAGATGGCCTCACCAGTATATCAGCAAACAATCAAGATGGCCACTAACTACCCTCCACAGACAAGGGACTTGCAGTACCCAAAAGTTGCTGTCTTCATCTCCATTTGCTCCAGGTCTTTTACTAAATTGCATCAATGGACTATGAGTTACCCATATGCTCAGTCTCCTTTAGTAAATTTCAAACAGGAGAAACAGGCTATGACACCTAAAGACTCCAATATTCTTCTCTAGTTACCTAGGCCGTGAGCCTTCCAGAACTCTTCTATTGTGCCCCACCTAACCTTTGGAGGTTTTACAGCATACACCACTGCCATGTTTCAGGATGCACCATGGGCCTTCTCACTGGCTTATTTATTGGTGTAGATTGTAGAAGGACAATGCAAGGAGTCTTCCAGCACAAGTTATTCTATGTTGGTTTGTCTATATTATTTTCTGCTCTTTTATATTATTTTGTTTTCTTCATGGCTATTCTATAATGCTGAACTAGAAGCTTCTTTAGTGGTTGTCTACTAATCAGTTTCAGCTAGTCTATACATTATCTTACACTTAAAAGAAAAACCTATTTTAGGCACTTTTCTTATTAATTTAATGTACCATGTGATGATATTTGCCAGATTTTACATCTCGTACTTTTGGTTATCATGATATACTGTTTACTGAAACAAGTCATTATTAAAAAACATATATAAAAAATGTCTGTACACAGAGCTTCAAAACCCTTGGAAGACACACACCAATATAGAAGGATGTACACAGAATAGCTATCCTCATCCTGTCCTCCATTGGCGACTAGGAATTGGTTGATTACTGGAGTGTATTATTAAAGGGGCTGCCTTGTTTGTTATGGCTGTGTGCTGGACTCTTGTGAAGGTACCACTTTGTATATAGCAGAAAGTATCTTCAACAGTTTGACATTTCACTACCTGTTCACTCAATGTTGCATGTACATTTTTTAGAAACACTGCAAGTTATTATGACACTGCACAGGGACCCACAGGTTTCTTAAAGGGACACTAAAGTCACCTGAACAACTTCAGCTTAAAGGTTGTTCAGGTGAGAACTATAGCTCCCTGCAGCCTTTCTCATGTAAACACTGTATTTGCTGAGAAACTACAGTGTCTACATTGAAAGCTAGGAACACCTTCAGCTGCAGTCACTCAGAGTGAACCAGAGGGACTTCAGAGTTGATGGAGGCATACTATGCCTGAATCCACTCAGATCTGCTTTCAGCAGAGCACAGGGCAGCACTGTGCACAGCATCCTGTGATTCAGTATCTTCTCCCTCTGCATGCAGACACTAAACTTTCCTCATAGAGATTAATTGATTCAATTCATCTCTATGATGAGATGCTGATTGGCCAGGGCTTTGTTTGAATCATGCTGGCTCTGCCCCTGATCTGCCTCTTTGTCAGTCTCAGCCAATCCTATGGGGAAGCACTGTGATTGGATCAGGCTACCACATGTCAGCAGGCTGCTTGTTTTTCTGAGTCTAACAGCATGCAGATTTACAGCTTCAGGCTTGAATACAGTAATATTTTTTACTATATTTATGGAGGCATGAGGGGCCCAGGGGGGCTAGATAGTGGTTTTAACACTATAGGGTCAGGAATACATGTTTGTGTTCCTGACCCTATAGTGATCCTTTAATATGGAGATTTTTGGTACAGAGTTTAAGGTTAGAGATAAAAACCTATTTAGTAATAAATAAAGTGCCAAAATAATCAATTGCACTTTGTGTCAAAAAGAGCATAACCCACAAAATGAATACATTTTAACACTCAGCAAAGCATATATTCTGTAAAAACTAGTTATTTGAATAACAAATTAAAAGTTGAAAAGTGCAGGCTTCGCCCTATACGGATAAATCAGTAGGACACAGGGCCGGTGCGTCCATCAGGCGGCTGCCTTAGGGCGCACGGGCTCTGGGGGCGCAATATTTCAGTGACCGGCAGGAGGGAAGCTCTCCCTCCTGCCCGGCCACCATCTCGACCCCCGGCGCGGCAGTGCTGTGATCAGGCGCGCGAGGGAGCTCTAATCTCCACCCTCTGCTCCCTCGCGCACTGTCTGCTGATGCCGCGGGAGCCGGAATATGACATCATCCCGCAGCATCAGTAGGCAGCCCGCGAGGGAGCAGAGAGGGTGGAGATTAGAGCTCCCTCGCGCGCCTGATTACAGCACTGCCGCACGCCGCCCAGCAGCCCCAGGGACCGATCCATCATCCACACCAGCTCTCCAGGTAGGGAGGCTGGGTGGAAAATATGTAGTTATAAAAATAATTAGTGAATGTATGTGATGTGTGTCTGTGAGTGACTGTGTGTGTGTGTGTCTGTGAGTGACAGTGTGTGTCTGTGAGTGACAGTGTGTGTGTGTCTGTGAGTGACAGAGTGTGTGTCTGTGAGTGACAGTGTGTGTATGTCTGTGAGTGACAGTGTGTGTCTGTGAGTGACAGAGTGTGTGTGTCTGTGAGTGACAGTGTGTGTATGTGAGTGACAGTGTGTGTATGTCTGTGAGTGACAGAGTGTGTGTCTGTGAGTGACAGTGTGTGTGTGTCTGTGAGTGACAGTGTGTGTCTGTGAGTGACAGAGTGTGTGTGTCTGTGAGTGACAGTGTGTGTGTGTCTGTGAGTGACAGAGTGTGTGTGTCTGTGAGTGACAGTGTGTGTATGTCTGTGAGTGACAGAGTGTGTGTGTCTGTGAGTGACAGTGTGTGTGTGTCTCTGAGTGACAGAGTGTGTGTGTGTCTGTGAGTGACAGAGTGTGTGTGTCTCTGAGTGACAGAGTGTGTGTCTGTG
>OW240920.1:113235467-113252425 GCA_933207985.1 Pelobates cultripes | reverse complement strand
GTGAAAACTGGCCATCTTGTCCAACTCGTAAGGCAGCTTCCTCTTCATCTGTGGGAGCTTCATGGCCCTTCCAAGGCCTATTACGTGCAGAGTCCATATCCACAGAGCAGAGGGAAATGCCAAGTCAGAGTCTCGAGCACCTGAGGTGCCGGCTGCAAAGTTCAGGGTGGTCGGTAGAGAATCACCATGTAGGGCAACGAGGGCTTCAGGCAATGAGTCCACCAAGGTGGCACGAAGCCAGGCCTGGAGACTTTCCAGGCGCGGAAATCTGCTCAGTCAGCCGTGACTGTATCACTGCCATAGGGGTAACACCATCAGTGTTGCGGCCAGCTGAGGGTCACCCAGCGTGCAAGAGGGTTTCACCCAACAAGCATAAGCATACCATCCATTATAGGCCAGCAAGTAAGGGGGTCATCCTCAGTATTGATATAACAGGGTAGGTACAGCAGTGCGGTTGGCAGTAGGGGCAGACGTATTATGAATATAACAAGGCACTGCAAATCCAGCAGTGCAGACAGCGGGAGGGGGTCACCATCATAATGAGCATAACAGGACACTGCAGGTCCAGCAGTGTAGTCCGCAGGTAGGGGTCACCCTCAGTATGAGTATAACAGGACACTGTAAGTACAGCAGTGCAATCAGCGGGAGGAGGTCACCCTCAATATGAACATAACAGGACGCTGCAGATCCAGCAGTGCAGTCAGCAAGATGGGGTCTCCCTCAGTATGATTACAACAGGACTCTGCAGGTTCAGCAGTGCAGTAAGAGGGAGGGGGTTGCCCTCAGCATGGTTATAATAGGACACTGTGGGGCCGGCAGAGTATGGAATGGCAGTAGGAGGTCACTCTCAGTATGAATATAATAGGACACCCAAGGTCCAGCAGTGTTGTCAGAGGGACGGGGTCACCCAACCCACAACAGTGCTACTTGCACAGCAGTATGGTCCATTAGAGAGAAGTATAAGCAGGGACAGTGCCCCAGTAAAGTAGGGGTGTAAGGGTCACCCCCTGTAATGATAGGGCTGTAAGGCATGTTGTCAGCCCACCTGAGGAGTATGTGTGTTTATATCATATCACTTATTATGTCAGCCACTGGGACTTCATGTTCCATAAGGCAAGAGTTAAACCTCATGGAAAATCAAAACTCACTGCATGCAGTCCCCTGCAAGAAGGGGCAGTAACATCATCCAGAGGTGAGAGGGAAGGCTGGCCACATGGCCAGTAGACAGCAGGGCAGCGGGGTGAGTTGGACCATGTTCCACTTTTAATATTCCCTCTACATATTGTGTTTTTTTGTTTTTTTTTAATTATCTGGGAAAGAGAGCTTTCTTGTCTAAAAAAAAAAAATAACAACTTGTAGTGAAATAAAAATGACCCACATTTTTGAATGTTAAAAGAATAATACAAACTGGCACATCCTGCAACAAGAGGATAATATACAAGAATACATAGGCCAAAAACCAAACTTTTTAGAGGTGCAAATAATTTAAAACAAATTCTAACTAAGAGTTATGTGAAGGATCATATTCCCTAAAAAAATCTAACAAATTGGTCGCAGGAGCATACAATGTCGGAATACAAAGATATCAAATAAAATTTTTATTAATTTTATTTCCGTCATTACTAAGAGTACAAAATCAAATCACTTATTACGTGTCATTCCTGCAATGTTATCTATTTTCTGTGGTGCACATGTGTACTACAATACATAGGCAAAACATCTAGACCGATTAGTGAGAATAAGTGAACATGTTAGAAATATCAAAAAAGTATTTTCAAATCCCAGTGTATCGAGGCATTTTTTAGAAAAAACATAGTTCAGATACAAGGCACTTAGAACTTTGTGCAATTGAGAAAGTAAATACCCATTGGAAAGGAGGGGACATTGTTAAAAAATAAATAAATAAGTATTCAGGTGACCAAATGGATTTTTTTACGTACTTTAGGCTTAATATTGACTTTGAAATCAACCCTATTTTATAGAATATATATATATTTTTTCTCTTCTAGTCCCCTTCCCCCCCAATTTTTACTTTGCCTTTTTCTTTTATTCCATCTAGTTTTCCATTTACACCTTTTAAACAAATTTTTTTTTTTTATATGTATTCCATTATTATAGTTTTATCTATTTCTAGCTCTTTTAATAGTTTTAACCATTTTTTTCTATGGTCTTAATTATTTTTATCCTCTCTGCCTTCTCCTTTATATGTAATGTATGGGACTATGTTCACCTTCAAAATGGCGTCCATGGGTTCAGATACTGAGGGCTGAATGCCTCTCTGGCTTAGAGATAACCTATGGATGTATGAACACAGTGAAAGGGGTTCGGCCTACGAAAAAAATGTCACAGGAAGTGACTTCGGAATTTTTAGTATGGACGCGATACATCACAGGTAGTGATGAAGTGGAAATGACGCGACAGAATTCAAGAAAAGACCTGAAAGCAATGCAGCGATTTTTATTTTATAGAATCCATGTGTTTGTTTTATCTGCAGATGTATTTTCTATTGTATTTTAGGTTAAAGGTTACCAATATGGCAGGCATTCAGGAAGTATGTTTCCAAAGTGGCACAATGCGTTTCCGGTTCTGACAATATTTCGTAATGGGAGATTCTTCTTTTTTACATGTATGATAAATTAACTATAATGTGTGTGTGTGTGTGTATATGTATATGTGTGTATATGTATATGTGTATATGTGTATATATATATATATATATATATATATATATATATATATATATATATATATATATATGTATTTGTGACAGATCCATCTGTATAGACTGGGATTGCTGGTTCGTCTGTTTTGCCTTTTCGTGGAATTATCTGTTCGTATGCCCCTGTTCGTTTAATTGACTTTTCTGCCGAACAAAACTACCGAACGGACGGCCACCCAGAAGAGAAGTGTGCTGCTGGTTAACTTCTTGATCCCAATTAGAATGTTGTGGTTAACCGCAGACACCTCTCAATTAAAACCGAATGCAGGGTGGTCGTCGTTCGTATGTCGACCATGAGGCGGCGACCATTTTAAACAGGTGAAAGACCAGCGGTGTTCGGCCCAGATTCTATGGAACTGAAAACTGACACTTTTTCCGCCGAACACCGCTGAAGCCACAGACCTCCCTTCTCAATCGACAAAAGTATACGAACACCGGCCGTTCGGGAGTTTGAAACGCACGAATGGACTTAACCCGATAGCCTTCCCATGGCCTTCACATATCTAAAGACTGTAATAAACTTTGACTCCATAGCGATTGAACTATGCGTATGGGATCTGAGCGCTATTCGCCAATAATATGCACTCAGATCCAGGCTATCTGGGGATGTGTTATACGAATGAGAAATGTTCGGCAATTGTAAAGTTATGTATTTTTATGTGTTTTTTGGGTTGTATCTAAAATGGCGATTTGCCTCTGTCCTGGGAGATAATTGAATTACTTCTCAATTATCTCCAGGGCAGAGGGGAGGAAACCATGATGGATGCTGGGAATATTATGTGCCTGTGTGTCCTGAAATGCTGTATGTCCATCTGCCATTACAGTCTCCCATTTGGTCCCCTAGGGGAGTGTCCACCAAGTGGGAGACCTGCATAAATACGGGTGGGTAGCCCACAGTAAACCCAGTTCATGTTTTACCCTCAATGCGGAGCTTGGTCTCGTTATTGGGGGGATTTATTACCGACGAGTAGAGACTGCCGGATGGGAATATTAGCCGCTTGGGAGATATGAGTTCGGCTACTAGCGGCGATTCGTGAGTTTGGAGTTCGGGAAGTGAAGTACCTGTACGGGTCCCGTTCGGGAGATTGGAGCGTTCCCCTGCTTGCAATTCGTATGATTGCAGTTGATACGAATGAAGCGTGTGTTATGGTGAGAGGGGAGGATTCACTAAACGGCGGTTTGTCTATTTAATGCTGAGGGTGCCGTTACTATATATATATATATATATATATATATATATATATATATATATATATATACACACTCATATCAGTGTGACATTTATCAGCACGTGAGGAAGACGCAGTTTGGGGTTGAAATTCGTTGTGCATTTGTTTTTAGATTTTGTTCTAATATACTAATGTAATAAATTATTTGAACTTATCTACCTCTTCTTGGAGTTCCTGATTCCAGCAATTTTGCACTTTTTGGGATCCTAACCAGTGGAGGAAATCACCTTGTGTCTAGAAGGAGACATATATGCTCTATAAGTCTAGAGCCAACTTTAATGGACTCTAAAAACTGTTACTATATATGTTACTTTAATGTAAGAGGAATTTTGTATATAAGGTAATTTATTCTTTTTGTGTGCACTTATCACTTTCTTTGGTTTTACTGTTTCACACTTTTAAGTATATATTAAGATCATATACTTGGGTAAATCAGCAGCACCGCACTTTCTTCCTTAGCACCAGCTATAACCTGTTCTGAATTACTAAGTGTGGTGGTGTTGTGGAGACCGACTCAGGCACAGGAGTGTAGTGGTAGGAGACAGGCTTGGAGACTATGTTGAGGCCTGAGAGAAAGCAGTTGTTGTTGAGGGATTGTTTATATAGAAAAGAAAGGGAAGGCAAGAAAAGGGGAGGGGTGGACCTGTATGTGAAGGATAGCATACAATCTAGACTAATAAAAGTTAGTGAGACAAACCAAGTCCATTTGGGTTACATTAGAATTTGGTAATCACACAGTAACCCGTGTAGGTGTGATTTTATAGGCCTCCAGGACAAATATAAAAAGAGTTAGATAAGCTACTAGTTGAGGAAATAGCTAAAATTACATTGAAGGGATAAGTTATCATCATGGGTGACTTTAATCTTCCTGATGTGAACTGGAAAACCAAAATAGCTGCTTGTGGTAGGAGCACAAATATTCTAAACTCCCTACTGGGATTGTCTCTAAAACAAGTCGTTGAGGAGCTAACTTTAAAAGTTGCACTGCTGAAGGCAACAGAAAATTGCATTAGGCTTGTCAGAGAAGGGCTACTAAACATGGATTGGAAAAAAAGGAGGAAACCGCGCCCTAGACAGTGTGATACAAATAATATACGTACTCAAATCTTATGATGACAATCTCTTAACAGTTGACCAAAAAAAAAGGAACGAAAAATAAAAAAAATAATAGTGCAATATGGTAAATATAGTAGGTAAGTGTAAAAGTGCTAAATGAATACACACTCATTTAGCACTCTTTCACTTACCCACTATATCTACCATATTGCACTATTATTTTTTGTATTTTTCTTTCCTTTTTTTGAGGTCAACTGTTAAGAGACTGTCATCATAAGATTTGAGTATGTATATTTGTATCACACTGTCTAGGGCGCAGTTTCCTCCTTTTTTTTTCTGTTCACATTGTCTTGTTACAAGGTTGGGAGTCCTTGTATTGGATGCTGCTGCCCGTTCTTATTGTTCATGTTACTATAGTGAGCGCCTAATCCTTTTGTTTTTCATACTAAACATGGATTGCAGGATAAAACTTGTGGATGCATGGAATAGCCTTGCAGCTGAAGTGGTAGAGGTTAACACAGTGAAGGAGTTTAAGCATGCGTGGGGTAGGTATAAGGCTATCCTGGATATAAGATGAGGCCAGGGAGTAATGAAAGTATTTAGAAAATTGGGCAGACAAGATGGGCCGAATGGTTCTTATCTGCCGTCACATTCTATGTTTCTATGATTTTCATACTCTGTAGTGCATTACACTTTGGAGCCTTGGCCTGTGCACGAAGCAAAACACAAAATACTATGTGATAATGCGTGTTGTGCCTCTGCTCTCTCTCTCTCCAATGGGGAACCAAGTTACTAAGAACAATTACAAAGTGGCTATTAAATAGGATTACATTGTACTTATGCCAGTAAAAAAAAACAACAATCTAAAGATGAGATCTGAACTGTCAATGCAATATTAGAGCAAGAGAGGTCAACATTTGATGGATTGTTATATACTTGTGCATAAATATCCATTGTTTACCAAAATAGCTGTATTGCTTTTTCTACATTTCCAAATTTGGTAACATGTTTGGGCAGCTGGTCAAATAATACATTTTATAAAAGTCTCATTGCATATTTTAAATAAATATTCTGTTTTATTTCTAGGTTTTTGATGGTAATGAAGACTCTGACACACCTTTTTGGGTCTTAGTGACTCCTGCTATTGTGACACGTTTCCTGAGACTGCATCCTGAAAACTGGAAGGGTGGTATTGCTCTAAGAATGGAAGTTCTAGGTTGCAAAATATCTTGAGTTTTTTTTTTTTTTTATGGGTGTTCCCTTGATATTCCATACATATGCTATGTATAATAAAGTTAAATAAACTTGATAATATTTGTTAAGTTCGGTGACATCTACTTGCCTATTTTTGTATCTAACTTTCTGCCTACAAATTATCCAGCTATCACATAGCTATCTGTCTGTTTAGTCTAATTCATCTAATCTATTATCCACCTGCCTTATATGAACAGTCTTACCTACATAATAAAAATAACAGAACCAGTGAAACTGATTGTGAGACCAGCAGCCGATGTAAAGTAGGTGGCTCTCTATAAATAAATAGTAAGAGTTGAAAAAAAAATTACATAATTCCAAGATCCAAAGTCTGCAAACCCTTCGTCCAGGACGAGAATAGAGAAGCAGCTAAGAACATTGTACAACAAACTACTCAGCAGCCTTAGAAAATAAGCAAAAAAAAGGGAAGATGTTTCTCCAAAATACACTGCCTGACATGGATGTAATAACTGGTGTACCATACAAAAGTGGATTGTTAAAGGATAACAATAGTGCGAGGAAAACATACTTGTTTTCCTCGCACTATAGGGTCTCTAGGTCCCCCTCCCGCCGGGCTCTAGGATGAGGAAGGGGTTAAACGCGTACCTTTTCTCCACCGCCGGGCTCCCTCGGCGGTGGGGACTCTCCGCCTCCTTTCCCGTCATTGGCTGAATGCGCATGCGTGGCACGAGCATTCAGCCAGTCTCATAGGAAAGCATTTCTCAATGCTTTCCTATGGACGTCCAGCGTCTTCTCACTGTGATTTTCACAGTGAGAAGCGCAGACGTGCCTCTAGTGGCTGTCAATGAGACAGCCACTAGAGGCTGGATTAACCCATAGGTAAACATAGCAGTTTCTCTGAAACTGCTATATTTACAGCAGGCAGGGTTAATCCTAGATGGACCTGGCACCCAGACCACTTCATTAAGCTGAAGTGGTCTGGGTGCCTATAGTGGTCCTTTAAGGATAACTAAGCCCTGCAATACATGTTCTTGCATATTTACATAATGAAGCATAAAGGGGACATTTTACAGATAAACTAACCCAAGCTTTATACTTGCCAGTACCATATTTTGTGGTTGGATTTCCTTGTTGGGAATACATTTTCTTAACTTTTCCATGTGGGACAGTATTTAAACTGAACCCAAAAATTAATCTTGCCCATGCAGGCAGATTACAGAGTTCCTCAGATGAAGGGAGGCTGAACTTCTTCTGGTATACCTATGGTAGATAAAAAACACGGACACCCGTGAAAAAAGTGTGAAAACACACCAAAAAAATATATGTAACAAAGTAAAAAACTTAACCTTGGGAAGCAGTGCACCTATAAAGCTATCTCCCAGCTGATAACCGTATAGCAGAACTGTATAATTGATAGGATGTTTTGGGATACTGCTAGTGTACCTATAAAAGAGGACAAAACATAGTGCAAATATTGCTAGACACTATAAAACTTCCAATGATTGAAATGCACTCACATATTCCAAAAAAGGTAAGCGTATTATGGGTGCCTCCCCTCGATGGAAATAGGGGGGTTAACTCCTGTTGATTTCTCTTCCTCAAGTGATAGCCAATGGAGTATCCAGGTCAGCACAAAGATCCACACACAGCAACCACAGGAATACCTCAAAGGCAATTTATTCACTTACAAAAGTTAAGAAGATATACAAATAAAAACAATATAAAAATGAGATGCTGGTCCTACGCGTTTCGTCCTTATACAGAAAGGACTTCCTCAGGGACCATCTATTTCAATAAAATATCAAATGACAAGAATACAGAGTAAACAGCATCCTTTATTTGATATTTTATTGAAATAGATGGTCCCTGAGGAAGTCCTTTCTGTATAAGGACGAAACGCGTAGGACCAGCATCTCATTTTTATATTGTTTTTATTTGTATATCTTCTTAACTTTTGTAAGTGAATAAATTGCCTTTGAGGTATTCCTGTGGTTGCTGTGTGTGGATCTTTGTGCTGACCTGGATACTCCATTGGCTATCACTTGAGGAAGAGAAATCAACAGGAGTTAACCCCCCTATTTCCATCGAGGGGAGGCACCCATAATACGCTTACCTTTTTTGGAATATGTGAGTGCATTTCAATCATTGGAAGTTTTATAGTGTCTAGCAATATTTGCACTATGTTTTGTCCTCTTTTATAGGTACACTAGCAGTATCCCAAAACATCCTATCAATTATACATACCTATGGTAGACATGGAAGTTGGCCAAAAATAAAAAAATTTAATCAGAAATAAAATATCCTGTTGTCTGACTGAGGACAGGAAAAAGAGTTATGGAAGGACCTTGAATGCCTAGATTTGGTTACTTGCTTACTGTCCTGATCCAACTGGAGGTTGAGCTACCCATAAGTGATGCTGCCATGATTAGCCTGGAAGTATGTTTTTCTGTATTTTTCTTTCCACATATATTTAAATCTAGGCTGATTTAAAGCAAAAAAAAAATATCACTACCTAATATATAGCTAATAGTAAATAAATAGTTGGGATTGTTAGGCACCTACTATTTTTCTATCTTCCCAAAAGGGTAATATAACACATAGAAAAGTTGCGCTCTTCATTTTGCTTCAGTATCTTTTGACTTTGTACCATAGTGCACAGACTGCAACAGTTTATTTTTCAGCAACTTCCAAGTCTGGTCCCCACAAGTTAAACTAAGTCAGATAACTTGGGATTTCCAATCACTCTTTATTGTGTTTTTGTTGTCCTCTATTTAGGACTGATAAATTACATTTTATGCTTAATTTTGAACTTTGAAATTATTATTTTTATACCTTGTATGATTGGTTTACACACATTCAAATACAGTATATTCAGCTCCTGGTCTCACAACCAGTTTCAAGGGTTTTGTTGTTTTTTGTTACCCTTTGAGATTTCCTATTCTTGTTCTAGTAGGTTGTCTCTATGCTTCTTAACTATCTTATGTAGTCTGTTTTATGAATAGTGGCTATAATTATTCAGTTTACTCTTTCTCTCTCTCTGTATAAACTCCCACTCTGCTTTATGTTTGTAATTATTGATGCAAATAGCCAAAGATTGTCAGAGAGTGTCCATGGGCAAGTGCGATGGAAGTACAGACCTGCTGGGGCACCACTTTGCTGCTGGGGACCTTCTCAAATAATAATTATTTACTTGCTGAGAAATATCTCATCCAGCTTATATAAGGGTTTGTCTTAAGCCAATGTGTTTATCACTACTTATACTTGTAATGTTGATTATGATGGGACAGTTTCCTGCACACTTTTTAATTATTACTTGGTTCTTTTCTACTCTAGGTATAAGGGCTCTAAGGTTTATGCAAGTAAAATTCTGAAATCTGCATCATGCTTTTATTCTAGACAGCTACACCCTCCCCACACACACAGCCTGAATTAAATTTTGCTGGTTCACACAATTGTACATATTTGTGGTTTTCTTTTATTTTTAAGTTTATTTTTTCCATTTCTAATTTCTTCTTTGAGCACAAAATAAAAAAATATTGCTACATAAGGCATACATTTTTCTTACTGTATTTCTCTTGTATCTGCATATCCATTGGTATAGTGTTACTTATAGGGAGGCAAGGGCGAGTAATGGAGGTTCTCTTTTTAGACATCCCTGTACTCTACTCCGCACTCGCCAATTACCATCTTAAGACAACAATGGAATTCAGATTAGCCAGGAAACTACCATGACAAACACAAACAAATAGAAATAGAATTAAAAAAAAAACACAAACACAAAACACAAATTTAGAAAATCGAAAAGTAGATTTCTTCTTTTCTTTTTTTTTCCCCGCCCACCTGTTTTTATGACTCTCATTAAATTGGTTGATGAAGGTTAAGGGGCTGAACATCCCATATAAATCTTAGACTCTGTACTATCTCTGACTCACAGGTTAGAGGAAGTGATTAAGGAGTGAACACCAACTTTATTCTGGAGTATAGGTTGGATCCCACTTCTTTTTCTGCAGTAGCAGATTGAACATAAAAATTCTAACATTTTAGCTCTGAATTAAGTGCTAAAACACCATGCTAGTCTTTATATATACATCTGAAGATAGCTACATGACTAGGAGAGTCCACTCCGTAGCTTACAAATCGTACTCATGTATTAACAGATTTTTCCTACATACCTACTCTCTGTCTTTAATCATTCACAAGTGGTCTCCTCTGCTGGTGCATGAATGAACAGCTACTGACAGACCCTATTATGGCAGAAGATATCCAGAAGGCGCGGACATTGTTTTTTGATGTTAACAAAGCTCTGACCCAATCAATAGACTCATTATGCATTGCGCATAATGCCAATACAAGGGAAGTCTTCATCAAGCATGCTAGCTATACCAAAAAAAAAATAATCTAGGCTCAATAAATAGTTAATTGTATTTCAGTGCTTAAAAATATCTAATGTGGCCTGCCCCTCTTCAACCTGTGCCTCACAAAAAGTTGGCAATAGTCAAGGACCTAACTTCAGCAGCTCAAGTTGCAAAGGACCGCCTATTTTGTGCACAGGCTCAAACACATATTTTTCCCATGGAAACAATGCTAGGGCACATCAAGCATCCAAATTTAAAAAGGAAAAAAACTATTATCCAAAATAGTGTATTTCCTCTCCACATGGAAAAATTATAATAAATCCTATTTGTTGAGGAATGATCTCTATAGTAAACTATACAATTTATCTTCATCCTACTATAAAACAAAACAAAAAACACATCGCACCTCTCATCCCATGCCTCCTGTAGCAGTTTTTTGAGTGCTTTATAAAGGGTTCCTTTCCTGAAAAAATGCTTATGACTAGGTCACATTTAGGAAACCTGGCAAAAAACACACAATCTGCTTCAACTTTAGACCCATTTAATTACTAAATACAGATGCTAGACTATATTCCAGGCTACTAACGAACAGAGTAGCACCTCTCTAGCCTCCTATAAATGTATTACAAACAGTCTAGGTTCAGAAAATCCCACCAGGGCTCTGCTAAAACCTAGATGCTTATTGAATGTCATTAGCTCTTTACAAGGTACATGAACTGGAGGCTTGTTATTAGCATTAGATTCTGAGAAAGTCTTTGATAGGCTCAATGGGCTTTAATTACAACAGGTACTACGTATATTTGAGTTACCACTAGCATTCATAACAGGCATCATGGCACTTTACTTGTGACACAGACAGGGTTTGCTGCTTTGACATTAATAAAGAAGGATATTATGGTACTAGAAACATTGCAAATGAGTGACATTGTGTCTTATATATAGTCCTGTTTCTAAAGATATTTTCAGACAATAGTTTGTGATGGCCCTGAATATATTTGTATTATGCTATCAAATCTCCTCTGAGGTACCATTTTTCGAAACTAAGAGTTTTTAATTGTGTTAACCTTACATAACTAAAATGCTCCATTCCATTTATTAATTTTGTAGCCTGCCTCTGCACTTTTCTATGCCATAATATCCTTATTGGAACAGGTGCCCAAAATTGCACAACATATTCAAGGTGCAGTATTATGCATTAGGCCCCCTCCAACTAAAGCAGGTGGAGGAGGAAAGGAGGTGGAGCCTGATTCAGTGCTGAGGGACATCAGGGCTGGAATCACATAAATGACAAAATATTTTAACCCTTTCAGTACCACAAAGGGGGCAAGGGAAAGGGGGGCACTACAGGGTACAAAATGTGGGATAAAAAAAAAAAAAAACACGACAGTTTAAGATGTAACACATCAAAAAGAGGGAAGAACTAATAAATGTCTGTGGCTGCGTAGCCCCACACACATCAAACTGCAATTCACTGTTTGCTTTGACACCTTCCTACCATGGTCAGCATTCCATTTTTCAGCAATTCAAGCTACACTACACTTGGGATGGAGCATTTTAGTTATTGGACCAGATGAGCTAACCTTTGCAGGGCCTTGGGAACTCGTAACCCTGACTCCGGTTCATTGGTTTTCATTTTCATACTGGTACTAACCACTGCATATCAGGAACAACCCACAAGACTTGCTGTTTTGGAGATGCTCTGACCCAGTCATCTAGTCACCACTGTTTGACCCTTGTTGAAATCACTCAGATTTTCCAAATGCCCATTTGTCACACATAACTACTTTGTGTTTGACGGTACATATTATTTACAATTATGCGGCACTGCTATGGGTACGGCTTGTGCCCCCAGTTACGCCAACCTATATTTGGGTTGGTGGGAAGCAACCATCCTAAAAGAAGCAACAACTGATCATTACGATCAATATATTCACAAGTGGCTAAGATACATTGATGATATCCTAATATTTTGGACCAGTTCTTGCCCAAAGTTCATAGACATGGTTAATGAACTAAATGTGAATAATATTGGTCTTAAACTCACATACGTGATTCACGAAACCCAACTGGAATTCTTAGATTTAAGAATTCTATTAAACACGGATGGAACTGTGGACACGGAATTATTTAGGAAAAGTACGGCTTCCAATAGCCTTCTGCACTGGCAAAGTTTCCATCCTTACCGCCTCAAAGTAGGCATACCATATGGCCAGTATCTGAGAGCTCGAAGGAATTGCTCAAATGAAGAGTCCTTCCAAGCCGAAGCTAAAAGACTAAGAATTCGATTCAAAAATAAAGGCTATCCAAACCGGATCCTAAAAAAAGCATACCAAAAAACTATAGCCCAAGATAGAAGTCTAAGTCTTCGATCTACTAGACCTACGTCTACTAACCAGCTAACAAGATGTATAGGCACTTTCGACCAAAAATGGCAACCCATTAAACAAATTTTTACACAACATTGGCCGATTCTAGAGTATGATAAGGACTTGGATCCTAAACATATTGCGTACTCCAACATCACTGCACGAAGGTCCAAAAATCTCCGGGACATGCTAGTCCATAGCCACTTGGAAAGCAAACCATCACCAAGTAGCTGGCTAAGTGGGACATTGCAAAGCATGTCTCTTTGTCAAAACTTCCAAAACAGTTAAATGTCAGAAAACTCAAAAAGAGTACCGAGTTAAACATTTCATTAACTGCAGTACGACACAAATTATTTATGTCATTACTTGTCAGTGTGGCATACAATACATAGGCAAAACTTATCAGGAATTTAGGAGACATATTCTTCAACATATCAACTCGGTCAAAAATCTCAATTTAAGTACCCCTGTTTCCAATCACGTTCGGAACTTCCATGATGGCAATCCAACTAATCTATCATTCCAAGCCCTAGAAAGGGTTACTTTGAATTCTAGAAAAGGCAACTTCAATTTAATTTTACTACAAAAGGAATCAAGATGGATATATGAATTCCAAACTTTAACACCAGGGGGCCTCAATGAGGAATTTAACTTTACCCCCTTTATTCACTAAAACCATAATAATATATAATAACAAGTTTTTCATCGTAGCTTAATTAAGCAGCTCCTGTTTTCTCTATACTCTTTAGTTTAACGTTAAGTCTGGAGGATACTTACCTCTTTTTCTCCAATTTGTTTGAAATATCTATGATCAATAATTCCAGGACACCTTCTACTCTAACTCTTTATAATGAGGTTATTTTTGACCACACTCTCTTATACTGTTACAACCTTTACTTGTAAACGCCTCACAGGATCAGTCTATACAATTATCGCACCAAGTTTTGAAATAATTACACTTAATGGAGAACATCGTTTCTTCTTTTCTATAGCAGCATGTAGGGTGAATGTTTTTTCTCCTCTCTTGCTTTTTTTTACAGTATACAGTCTAGGCACAATAATCTCGCTGATCTCCCATTTAGAAATCTTATTGATTCCTTAGGTTTATTAGATGTTACCTTTATTTATTAACATCTGACGGCACCCATGATTGGGCACTGTCTTTTCATAGTTAGATATTACATAATTGTTTGTATTTGTTGGCGAGAAACATTGTAGCACAGTTTCATCTTCTGTCTCATTTTTAGAATTATATACATTTTGTATATTTTCTTTTTTACCATGTGTGTCTTGGAACATCACTATCTCCTAAATCACTGGGAACAGCAAGGTTTTGTCTTGTTTGATGAATATCATTAATCCATATTGGAGAGTGTATATCGGTTCAAATATTTAACATTTAATAGTGTCTTTTTGTCAATCGGGCTATGTATTATGCCTGTTTTATTGCTATTTCTAAGATTATTGGGAATATCCTGCTCTAACTAAGAACTATTACGTTCCCTATTATTAATATCGGAATGTGTCTATTGAAATATACAGGGAGTGCAGAATTATTAGGCAAATGAGTATTTTGACCACATCATCCTCTTTATGCATGTTGTCTTACTCCAAGCTGTATAGGCTCGAAAGCCTACTACCAATTAAGCATATTAGGTGATGTGCATCTCTGTAATGAGAAGGGGTGTGGTCTAATGACATCAACACCCTATATCAGGTGTGCATAATTATTAGGCAACTTCCTTTCCTTTGGCAAAATGGGTCAAAAGAAGGACTTGACAGGCTCAGAAAAGTCAAAAATAGTGAGATATCTTGCAGAGGGATGCAGCACTCTTAAAATTGCAAAGCTTCTGAAGCGTGATCATCGAACAATCAAGCGTTTCATTCAAAATAGTCAACAGGGTCGCAAGAAGCGTGTGGAAAAACCAAGGCGCAAAATAACTGCCCATGAACTGAGAAAAGTCAAGCGTGCAGCTGCCACGATGCCACTTGCCACCAGTTTAGCCATATTTCAGAGCTGCAACATCACTGCAGTGCCCAAAAGCACAAGGTGTGCAATACTCAGAGACATGGCCAAGGTAAGAAAGGCTGAAAGACGACCACCACTGAACAAGACACACAAGCTGAAACGTCAAGACTGGGCCAAGAAATATCTCAAGACTGATTTTCTAAGGTTTTATGGACTGATGAAATGAGAGTGAGTCTTGATGGGCCAGATGGATGGGCCCGTGGCTGGATTGGTAAAGGGCAGAGAGCTCCAGTCCGACTCAGACGCCAGCAAGGTGGAGGTGGAGTACTGGTTTGGGCTGGTATCATCAAAGATGAGCTTGTGGGGCCTTTACGGGTTGAGGATGGAGTCAAGCTCAACTCCCAGTCCTACTGCCAGTTCCTGGAAGACACCTTCTTCAAGCAGTGGTACAGGAAGAAGTCTGCATCCTTCAAGAAAAACATGATTTTCATGCAGGACAATGCTCCATCACACGCGTCCAAGTACTCCACAGCGTAGCTGGCAAGAAAGGGTATAAAAGAAGAAAATCTAATGACATGGCCTCCTTGTTCACCTGATCTCAACCCCATTGAGAACCTGTGGTCCATCATCAAATGTGAGATTTACAAGGAGGGAAAACAGTACACCTCTCTGAACAGTGTCTGGGAGGCTGTAGTTGCTGCTGCACGCAATGTTGATGGTGAACAGATCAAAACACTGACAGAATCCATGGATGGCAGGCTTTTGAGTGTCCTTACAAAGAAAGGTGGCTATATTGGTCACTGATTTGTTTTTGTTTTGTTTTTGAATGTCAGAAATGTATATTTGTGAATGTTGAGATGTTATATTGGTTTCACTGGTAATAATAAATAATTGAAATGGGTATATATTTGTTTTTGTTAAGTTGCCTAATAATTATACACAGTAATAGTCACCTGCACACACAGATATCCCCCTAACATAGCTATAACTAAAAACAAACTAAAAACTACTTCCAAAAATATTCAGCTTTGATATTAATGAGTTTTTTGGGTTCATTGAGAACATGGCTGTTGTTCAATAATAAAATTAATCCTCAAAAATACAACTTGCCTAATAATTCTGCACTCCCTGTAGAATCATGTTTCAAGCTATTGACTTCAACTAAATTGACAGATCTGTCTATACAGGAGCTCTCGTTCTGCACGTGGTACCGGTACTAATCTGGTACCAGTATTAAGCTTTTTTATAAAGAGTAAACCTCTCATATATTCTGTGATTCCAGTTACATCACTCTAAGATCAAATATCCTGACAATGGCATTAACATGTCACTCCCCTGGACCTCACTTTCTTTGCGAGATGGTCCTTAAGGGGTTAAAACCAATACACTTTAGCAGTTGTGACTCACTTGTTGATTTCAGTGACGTCACTCACTGGCTCTGTCTTTATTGGTTAACTATGTATGACAACTTTTGAATTAGACCAATCAAATGTATACACTTACCTTTTTATATCGGTTTCTTTCCCGCACATCGGTTCCCTTCTGATGAGCTGTGGGCGAAACGCGCGCGTAAGGGGAAAGGGCTCTATCGATATACCTTCATTTACTACAGTATTGGCGTCTGTCTAGACGGTTACTACACTCCATATTTTACACATCTATATTTAGCCCTACTCCAGCTATATAGTGGGGGGTCTACTGAGTACATGTTCTTGATCTATTCTGGCAGTGATCCCTATTCCCACTGCAGGAGTTATTTATATAGTGAAGAACAATTTTTCTTATATCACTATATTCTTTCTAGTGGGTTTTCTGGATCTAACAAGCACTATGAATGGGATTCTATGTGGTTAAGTTATTATGCTGACATCATGATTTCCATATAAAAGCTACTAATGTATCTAGATTTATTCATCATTTAAGACCTTTAGAACCTCATTTTGTTACACCACTCTATGTAGCAATTCCTACTTTATGGACTTTTTCTTTCCTTTTATTTAACTAAATTGACGCACACACTTGAATGCATAAGAAAACCTGTTTGGTTTT
>OW240920.1:113210448-113226777 GCA_933207985.1 Pelobates cultripes | reverse complement strand
CTTGCAGTCGGTCAAAACTATGACTTCCAGGAAATTCCTGAACCGATCTGGGTGATTTTCAGATATGTTGTTCACCCAGATCAGGGCTATCAGGGGATGTGATTGAAAGTAACCAGAGAGTTATGAGTCAAATTACACAGCATGGGAAAATTCTAAAGAAAGGGCCCCAACCCACCTCTCAGGGGTGGGAGCCAGGGTGAGGACAATAGGTCCACCCCCTTATATTACTTTAGGGCCCCCACCCGCTGCTCAGGGGTGCGGGCTGGGGGGGGGAGGACAACAGGTTGCCCCTTAGTTATTTAGTGCCTCCACCCACTGTTGAGGGGTGGGGGCCAGGGGGAGGACAATAGGTCCCCCCCCTTATTCTAATTTAGGGCCCCCACCTGCCGCTCAGGGTGGGGGCCAGAGGGGATGATAATATGCCCCCCCTTATTCTAAGTTGGGGCCCCCACCCACTGCTCAGCGGTGAGGGCCGGGGGGAGGACAATAGGTCCCCACCCTTATTCTAATTTAGGGCCCCCACCCTCCACTCAGGAGCAAAGGCCGAGGAGGGCAATAGGTCCCCCCTTCAGTTTAAAAGCCCCCACTTGGCATGGGTGGGGGCAATTTTTAAAAAAAAATTTTTTACATTGAGCAGCCACTGTGGTAATGCACTCAACATGAAATAGAAAATTTATTGTGGTTTAAACAAAACAGCATCTAGTGGTACAATCCCCACTTCTGGATAACGTTCATCAGGATATTCTCTGTGTGTTCATGCATGGCAAAACATATACATAGTGAGCTCTGTGTAATAGAATTAATAGAATAAAAAAAAGAGAGGATCTACCTGTTCCTGAGCAATATTGTATTGCTCAATCCTTATGGCATAATTGGATAAAATCCCCACCAAGAATATTGTTGGTGGGCTTTATGCATGAACAGATTCAGGACCAGGATAAAAGGATACAAATAGGAAATTGAGACTTTAAAAAAAAAAAAAAATACACAGAAGATAAAAAATTAAGAGGTTTAAGGTGTTTCAAACTACCCACAGGGGGGATAAATAATTTATGGATGACTGGTACGCCAACTTGAAAAAAGTTACATGCACACTATCCCAGACCATTCAAGTGTAAGCTCACTTGCCATGTCAAGGCAAAACCTCTTAGGTAAGTCCTGCACTAATAATTTACCTTGGTGCTTTCAGCTAAAAGGCAAAATCTCTAATGAAACAGAGAGAAGCATTTTTCTAAACCCGTTTATGGAGCAGAAGCTGTTCATGTAATTTGCGTTGCCATATTGCTACACATTATATGTTGCAGTGGGAGAAGGTTACGTGACTGGCGCATGCCATATTACTACTCATGTTTGCACTATTTTAGTGCCCATCGAGTGTTCCCCGGATTTAAATAGTAAAAGGTTCCTCTCACTGCATTTTTACTCCTACTAACTGCCCTATAAATTAGGTAGTATATTGTTTACGGTTAGCCCCATATTCAGCCTATCATGTGATTGTCCATCTTGCGCTTCCAGAATATCAGCATTTTGATTTTATTTAATTAATTTACAACACAGTTTTTTACTCTATACTTCCTATTTTAGAGTTATAATATAAGCTATATCTGTTATAATGTAATTTAAATTTGTTTGTATACAAAATTGAACTGTACCCTGCTGATGACATCATCTAGTCACATGCTGATGAGGTCATCACACCATTTTACAGTGAACATTTGTAATTGCATTGCTATAAATTCTGTTGTGTCCAGGTCTCTGTAACACTTGAAAAAGCCCTATGCGGTGTTGAAATGTGTTGTGTTTTAATTTAAACTTTTAATGTATTTGTTTTAGCTTATTAATTATTGCATTCCACTTAATGAAGCTATTAATTTTTCTAACTACCCTGGACCATCCTTTCAAAGTTGGAATTTGCAAAAATCTTCCTGGACATTGTTCTCCTAGATGGGGAGTGTACCACTAGAGCTTTATGTAATGTGCAAAACCCTTTTTTGCTCCACATAACCTAATCCTTAGAGTGGGCACTCCATGCACTCAAAAAGGAACCATAACATCCAAAAATGCAGCGTATTTTATTTTTTATAATGGGTATTATAAAAAGCTATAATATTGATGTAACAATACAAAAAGATGGGGTAAGGCTACGCCAACAGAAAAATAAAGTGACGTACAATAGTTCAAAAGAGTCTCACTAGAGCAGCAAAGCTTGATGGGATGTAGATGAGTAGACTTTTCAGTGGGGGTGGGTGCGTCCGAATGTCTCAGGATATTTGTTTATATGGAAGACAAAGAGACGAGGCAGCCAGTAGGGCAATACGTCTAAAATCCAAAGAATAAAATAATAGTAGGAGGTAGAGAACTCACATTTAAAAGAGCTATGGTCAGCTCTGGTGTGAAGGGCATACAGTGGTATAATCCCCGCTTATGGAATATATGAAGAGAGTGCGATTATCAACACCATCTGGTCATCCAAGGCTCCAAGAGGGAATAAAAAGTAGCGACGATAGTGCTCTCAATTGGATAAAAGTAAGTAAAAGTAAATAAAAATAATACTCACATACATAGAGTTCTATTAATAAGGTGTTGGTGGTATGATCTCCACCTGGGATTTCTTTAAGTACAGGAACAACAGTAAAAAGCCAGGAGAGTAAAATAGTAAAAGTGCATAAAAATACAATAAAAAGAGAATTGGCATAATAAAGTAACCAAAAACCTTTAATTGTTCTAAAATACACAATATAAAATAACCATTACGTGTTTGACCAATATAGGCTTTCTCAAATGGTATAAGGAACATACATCCTGGCTAGTAGGAGTTTATATAGGGAAGAGATTAGTGTAAAATTGACTGTCAGTCAGAAATACGTTAGGTGATAGTTTGGATTAGTAACTTGCAAAATTGCTCCAAAATGTAACACAGACCCATCAACACTATCTATATAAATTCCTGAAATGATCCTGTCTCTCATACAGCCCTGTGACTTCACAAGATAGTGCCTAGGTCATCCATTAGGCACATTATGTTACTCAACAGATATAACATAGCATTATTTGGGGGATTTTATCACAGTGACACATTCTCTTTAATATTTTTATTAGTGATATTGCAGAAGGTCTTGATGGTAAGGTATGTCTTTTTGCTGATGATACTAAGATATGTAACAGGGCTGATGTTCCAGGAGGGATAAGCCAAATGACAAATGATTTAGGTAAACTAGAAAAATGGTCAGAATTGTGGCAACTGACATTTAATGTGGATAAGTGCAAGATAATGCATCTTGGACGTAAAAACCCAAGGGCAGAGTACAGAATATTTGATAGAGTTCTAACCTCAACATATGAGGAAAGGGATTTAGGGGTGATTATTTCTGATGACTTAAAGGTAGGCAGACAATGTAATAGAGCAGCAGGAAATGCTAGCAGAATGCTTGGTTGTATAGGGAGAGGTATTAGCAGTAGAAAGAGGGAAGTGCTCATGCCATTGTACAGAACACTAATACGTTGGGATGACTACAAGATGTTTAAAAGTCAGATTAGGTGAGCATTGTAGGAATATAAAAAATGGTTATTTAACTCACTCTCTATCCAAGCACTTTCTAATTCATAATAAAGATCCTAAAATGCTAAAATATATGGGAATAAAAAAATGTTCCCTACCCTGGAGAGGAGGAGATATAAAAAACATCTTAGGCAAAACTGAGATGGAATGGGTTTATAAGTTACAGACCCTAACACCAAATGGACTTAATGCAGAATTTGATTTGCACAATTTTTTATGATATTCTTATTTTCAACTTTTTATTTTATTTTATTTTATTCATTTTATGTAATCATATCACCATTTTAACTTTGTTACCATTTTGATCTTATATTTCAATAACATTGTGTTATGCTTAGAAGATTTTGTTTCTATTTTTTCTCATTATCATTCCTGCCATTGTTTTTATTTTAATCTTTATGCAAAAAACGTGTGGGGCATTTTACAAATACTTATCCTTTTAATAGTGTGTTTTTTATGTCTAAAATAGATTAAAAGTATGTATTCCTTAATAGGAGCGCCCAGTGACCGGCAGGACTCTATTTCCCATAGAACATTGTGTTTCTAGCCGGCCACTGGGCACTCCGTGTAAACCAGGAAGTGTTCTCGTCTATTAGCCGATTTGCGCATGCGCGCAGTGTTCCGATCACGTGATCGGAACAAAGTGTAATTTAATTATTTTAAAAGCTTCGTTTTAAATGAATTTTTATACAGTGAGCTTTATTAGGCAATAACAAAGGCATCTATATGGTTTTAATACTATTTTGAGATGTGTTATGAGATCGAGATTAATAATAATGAAACTCTTTCCAAACCCTGTTTAAAGCTTCGTTTTTAAAATAATTTAATTTTCTAAGCCTATTAAGACTTATATGAATATACCTACAAAGTTGTAATGTCACTTTGAAATGTATAGAAAGTTTGGTTTTAACACTTGTTTGTGATTGGTGCACAAAAAATTTTGGCGCCAAATTAAACTTCTGTAAACTTATATATTCAGTTCCTTGCCAGGTGTACTGTTCTTTTACCATTTTGAGAAAACCCCAAAGGTGAAACACGTAAATGGTTTTAATAAGTGTATTTTAATCAATAAAAGTTATTTTTGGTTACCTTTTATACTAGGACCAATTGTATACTTATTTTTATTGTATTTTATACACTTTCTTTTACCCCTGGCATTTTAATATAATTTTTTTATATATATATTTTTTTTTTTGCATTATCACAAACTATTTTATAGTTTTATCCATCCCTTTTTTATTTTTATTTTCAACTTGAAAGTATATTCCGTCCAAAGAAATCCTTAGGTGGGGATAATTCCACCAGCGCTGTGGCAATAGAGCAGTACCTATCTGCTCTACTCTTGTAAGTATAACTCACTTAAAGATATTACTTTGTTGTTCATACTGAGAGCACTATTTGCTGTTTCATATATACTCCGTGGACACCTACTATCCGATACTGGAAAGGCGGACCTATCTTCCAGGAATTAACGCATATTTGAAGTAGATCCTAGCCGATACCACAGGAATTCCAAGCCGGACAGACGGACCATACGAGTATATCCGTTAGTGGGGATCAAACCACTAAGTGTCTCTTCTCCCAGAGCTGGCAAAAAGCTCCACCAAATGTGAGTGAAATATATTTCCTTTGAATATATACCACATCAGGATATACAATATTTCACCATTGGCAGCTTTTTCTTTAGTTTTTTTATCTTTACATATATGGATTACCTACTACACGGACGGAGCCATACTTGAGGATTAATATCGTGGTACTGCATACCAGTGAGACTGTTTTTATTTTATAATTTTTATTTATACTTTTCACAAATCCGGATGAACTTTATTTGATTTTATTATCACTGTTTATTTTATTAATATACGATCTTATATACTTTAAAACATTTTTTTTACCTAAGCGCAGCCCTTGACCCCCTCTTTTCTAATAGCCTATGATGTCTAATATATATATACACACATATACACACACACACACACACACACACATATATATATAAATACATACACACACATATACACACACTTTTGTGTGGAGATTTTGTTTTCTGCTTTGGCTATTAAGCTTACTAGACAATCATACCAACTTCTAAACTTGTTCCACATTGAAATTTTATTTTACTCCTTGTATTTTGTGACCTGTAACTTATAATAAACTGGAATTGTAGACATGTTATGTACTTTGCAAATCAGGACAAATAAATTAATTTATCTTCAATTACTTTTCTTAAGCTGTACTTATCATGCACATTATTATTTTAATTTTAATTTTATAATAAATCATAATTTATATGTGTATTTGTCATAGTTTGTTCTTTAAAAAACGGTATATAATGTGTGTTGGTGCAATAAATAAGAAAAATTCAGGGGGTGGGATCTGACCTGCATGGCAGTTGGACGCATCTTGAATGAGCTCCTAATCTAGTATTTGATATTTACTTACCCATCTCTATTGGCCCTATTTTTCATCTAAGACTTATCGCTGTCCTACTATGCCAGGTCTCCCCTGGTGAAACCGGAACCTGAATTACCTTCAAAATCCAAGTAGGACGCGGCAAGGCCTGGTGCTGTTGCCGAGCGAGAGAGGTGGCCGCTCTGCCGACCCACCGATACTGGATCTCTCGCTCGGCACCAGCACCAGGCCTTGCCGCGTCCTACTTGGATTTTGAAGGTAATTCAGGTTCCGGTTTCACCAGGGGAGACCTGGCATAGTAGGACAGCGATAAGTCTTAGATGAAAAATAGGGCTCAATTCCCCCCTTCTGGACAGGTAGGGGTGATTGTAGTCTATACCCCAGAAGATCCACAGCCACTCTTAAAAAGATTGGCACTCACAACGTTACCTCTGAAATGGTACGCGCCCCATACTCCTCCGACCCATGTGGTGGGAAGATTGATATCGAGAGCAGACTGAATGAGCTATTTGATGCCTTCTGGGCAAAGCTTTCTGCTTGCATGCAAATCGTGACTCCAGATCTCAAAGCTGACTATGCACCTCACAGTCCATCACCTCAGAGAGAGGAGCAAACAGCTACTGGTCGGGACTGTCTGGAACAACAAGCACAAGGAGAGACCAATTTTGGCGACATCTGAGCACAATCACTCCAGGCATGACGGTAACCAAGAAGTGAGTATACAGGCTCAGTGGGATGTCGGAGGCTGTGCTGCAATACCTACTGACCAATAGACTATCTGATGGAACAGTCTCTGGTGCAGGACATTATTTTGCCCTCAAAGGGTATAGGCTGACCTATCTTCCTCTCCCTTTTCTGTCTAAACGTTTATCAGAGGTTGGGCGCTTGTATTAATTTGAGGTTGTTTTTACTTTATTTCTGTCTCTGATTCTCTCATGAAGCATACCACTGTGTATTCATACTGAAACATACACTCTCTGACTTCCTATGATATCATATGGGGCCATCTGGGGGTGTTATTCATCTGCTATGTACTACAAAGGTCTTTCCTGTGATTTAAAAAAATGGTGCAGTATTTCTGTCTTGTCTTGTATACACTTGTTGATACTTGTCAACCTACTCCATGTCTTTACCCTCTCCTTGTTATTTACAATGCACTACAAAATTAAAGAATTAAAATAAATAAGAAGAATGCAATTTGCAGATGAACACAAACAGCAAAAACTGCAAACATTGATGGTAAGTGCAACACAGGCTTCTGAAGCTGTGTCATTAAGAGGTTCATTAAAAACGTTAATCACACAAAAGATGCTGCTGCGGTCTCTAGCAGACAGTTAACAGACCAGGAGATAATAACTTCTCAATGACACTACTTTGTGCATAAGGGAAGTTTACAATATACACACCTTTTTCAAGAATATGCAGGAAACCTCTATAAGTTACAGTTAGGTGAGGTGTGTCTAGTGCTGCATGAACAAAGTAATTTACATCCTAAATGGCTATGCTAATGTTTGATTTATATTAGCAAATTCATCTGCACATTTGTTTTTTATATTGTCTTTATAAAACTCTCTTTGCTGAAGAAGGTACACTATAAATAAGATAAGATATTTTGAACATAAATAAGCAAATGTTTCATCCTTACTTTGTGATATCCTTCAGGATCTTGCACAACATCCCAGACATGGCCATCACTGCTAAAGCTTAGAGAAAAATGAGTGACATACATGGGAGTGAATGCTGAGCGTGCTCCTTGTATCACTACACCTGTCACCTTCATAGGGTAACCAATATCCAGCTGAAGCCATTCACCAGACTTGTCTACCTGTAAAAAAAAAAAAAAAACAAAAAAAACACAATAAAAATTGTTTGTGTAATAGAAAAACCAACATCTGCAGGAAATCTAACAAGACCCAAAAGACATTAGCTAGAGACAAGTAAATCGGAGCCATTTTAGAAATGGTCAAAAGAACATTTTCCTGCCTTTTTTCTAATTGATGGCCTCTCTTTAGAGGGGAATTGTCACTTCTCTGGAATTCACATAATTAAATAAAGCATTGAATATCATCTAAAAAAAAAATTATGATATTCTCCATTTTCCTTAAAATTTATATTGCAGATTTAGCAAATTATATCACAGTCTAGTTTAGATAAGGCAAAGCTGGGCATTGTGCTTTTGTTTGGTCACTTGAACACTTTGAATGCCCATTCTACATGAAAACAAGTTTGAGACACTTAAATGCACTATTTTTGTGGAATATCACTTTTAATGAATTTTCAAGAAATTTGTTTGCCCACCTATTTGTCAGTATTTATTGATTGAATCGGTTTTACTAGGATTGTATGTGGTTGCTGCAGGTATTGAATGGTGACACAGTATTACAGAGAAAGATTATTTTTATAAGTTTGCATAGCATTGTACATAATTTGCACCACCTTATTTATTAGATCCTATTTGTATTTTTTTTCCTGGTATTGAACAAATAAGAGGCTGTAGACATGATGTCTATTTTTGAATATAGGAGAAAAAAAAAAAAAAGAAAAAAAAAATCGAGCTTAGAACATATTTAGCATAGAACATATTTTTAGAAACTGGAGAGACTATTGATAAAGGAAACAAAATACAAATGGGAGCCAGCCACAATGGAAAGATATATAGCAGAGAAAATTTTTAGAATAAGATCACACATTACCTTCAATGCAAGTAGATATTTTAATGTATTAAGTGAACCTTTAATAAAAAATATTTCTGGTTTGACTCCTTTTTTTACAACAAAGAGGTATTTTAAAATTTTTATTAGGTATTTAATATTATAATAAAATAAAAATGACAATAATTAAAAATGAACAATAATAAACAATTGGGAAGGGGAAATTTGGAGGAAGTATCCATCTGAATTTACAATATTTTTGTGCAATATTGATATGTCTATATTTATTGATGATAAAACAATTATAATATATCTATGTAAAATGAACAAAACAAGTTTGTAAAACTAATAACTTACAGTTTGAAAATCTTGAATTATAAACAAGAAGATTTTTTTTTTTTTTTATGGCCCATTGGGAAAACACTTTTATATATGGACAACATAGCTGGAGTGCACATGTACAAGCTTACCGCTGGTATATAGATGATATATATTTTTTTTTATGTGGGAGGGATCGGAGGATAGTTTTAAGGATTTTTTTTAATTAAATAAGAATACATGGGACATACATTTATCTAGTATTATTAGCACTGTATCTGTAAATTTTGAAGTTTTAAAGATTTATGTGGAAAATGGCTGCCTAAAAATTATTACCTTTTTAAATAAGTAGACGTGAATGAATATGTTTTATATAACAGTGGCCACTACTCTTCTTGGCTTAACAATATACCTAAGAGTCAGTTGTTGAGATTGAAATGGAACTAAGTTTAAAGAGAAACAATACATAGTTACATAGCTGACTAGAGACTTGTGTCCATCAAGTTCAGCCTTCCTCACTTATGTTTTTGCTGTTTATCCAAAAGAAGGCAAAAAACCCAGTCTGAAGCGCTTCCAATTTTGCAACAAACTAGGAAAAAATTCCTTCTTAACCCCAAAATAGCAGTCAAATATCTCCTTGAATCAAGCAGCTATTTAACCACTAATTCGAAATAATTTCCCTGCATGTTTTTGCAAGTATTTATCCAATTGCGGTTTAAACATCTGTACGGACTCTGATAAAACCACCTCTTCGGGTAGAGAATTCCATATCCTTATTGCTCTTACTGTAAAAAAAAACAACCCTTTTCTTTGCCTTAGATGAAATCTCCATTCTTCCAGCCTAAATGCGTGACCTTGTGTCCTATGTATAGCCCGGTTTATGAATAGATGTCCAAATAATGGTTTATACTGGCCCTGAAAATATTTGTTTAATGTTATCATATCCCCTCTGAGGCGTCGTTTTTCCAAACTAAAGAGATTTAAATTTTTTAACCTTTTTTCATAACTAGAATGCTCCATTCCTTTTATTTTGTAGCTTGTCTCTGCACTTTTTCTAGTGCCATGACATCCTTCCTTAGAACAGGTGCCATATTCAAGGTGTGGTGCATTCTTGACCCCAAAGTGCATAACTTTGCATTTCACTACATTAAATTTCATCTGCCATTTAGTGCCCAGTCCCCCAATCTATCTAAATCCCTCTGCAGCAAAGCAATATCCTGCTCACATTTTATTACTTTACAAAGTTTTGTGTCATCTGCAAACACTAAAACATGGCTTTCAATGCCTATTTCAAGATCATTTATAAATAAATTAAATAGAAGCTTTCCCAAAACAGAACCTTGAGGGACACCACTTATCACTTTTGTCCAGCCTGAAAATTTACCATTAATGACAACTCATTGCACTCTATCCTTAAGCCAATGTTCTACTCAAGAACAAGAATATTTATCTAGACCAATTTCTTTTTGTCAGGGTGGCGGTCTGGTGCCCGGGATCCAGACACTGTCCGGGCAGCGGTGCGAGGACTGGGACCCAGTATGCCTGATGTTCAGAGTAGGAGTCACAGTTTGGAGGTGGATTAGCAGGGTCTGGTGCAGGGTAACTGCACGCCCCCTGGTGTTGAGCTCCAGCATTTGTGAAGCCACAAACCAGAACCCTGATGCTGCTTATGCGTATCCCAGGAACTATGAGCAGGTGATTAAGCAGACCTCCCAGGAGCTGAATAGGGAGGCTCTGCAGCAGGAGTGTATCCAGTACTAAAGCAAGGCAAGACTAGAGAATGGCACCATGCATGAGAACAAGACAAAACTAGGAGAACCCAGAACCAGAACAGGACAGAAAGCAGAACTCAGAATGTCTACACAAGACAGGAGGAAAACAACATTGGCATGACTGGGCAGGACTGTACATGGACTGGGATTACAAGACAAAATAAAACAAGACAAGAGATACAAGGCAAAACAAGAGGAGACATAACTAAGCACTATATATGAAAAGTATGGGGATTTAGTTACATTATATGATCATACATTGCACAAGCCTGCCAACACCACCAATGTACCCCATATCTGGCAGGTCCTACACTGCCTAATGTATGCTAAAACAGCCATACTAAATAATATAAAGTATCTATCTATATTTATTACGTAACATATTCAAATACATCACAATTAATATAATCAGTGACTCACTAATCACCGAGTCACTGATTATATTAATTGTGATGTATTTGCATATGTTATGTAATAAATATAGATACTTTATATTATATGGTGTGCATTCTTTGTTATTGACTATTGGTTGTTTTGGTATTTGAGGGAGTACCTTTAGGAATAGCGCCCTACTAATTGGCTGTTATTATATTAAGCGTTCTCTCCGTACTTTGCATATTATAAAACAGCCATACTAAACCACAATAGCACTTACCTGCAAAAAAGGGCAGAGACTTGAAACACTGTTGCAGGTGCAGGCAGAAACAAAAGGAAAGTGGAAAACAAGCGGGTGTGGCAACATTTAAGTAAATCCAAGAGACTGGGAAATCCAGGGACGGAATATAAGAATGAACTCAGAAACCCAGCAATAAAGAAAACCAGACAGACCAGAAAAACCAAGAAAAACTAAGCAAGTTTAGCAAAAAGAGTACTGGATACCAGAAGCCATTGCCAGAATGATCCGCAGCGAGGAACAGGATATGACACTTTTAGTTTGAAGACTAACCTATTGTGAGGAACCGTAGCAAATGCCTTGGTAGATCACATCCACTGCAACACCCTGATCTATACTTCTATTTACTTCTTCATAGAATGCAATTAGGTTAGTTTGACATGACCTATGTTTCATAAAACCATGCTGATTATAGCTAATAACAAAGTTCTTCCCAATGAATTCCTGAATATTATATATTAAGTCACAGAAGTTAAGCTCACATGTCTATAATTTCCAGGCAAGGATTTTGAACCTTTTTAAATATAGGAATGACATCTGCCATTCTCCAATCTTCCGGTACAATACCTGAAACAAAATCTTGAAAGATTAAATACAGAGTTTCACTTATTTCCCCACCTAGCTTCTTAAGTACTCGTGGGTGAATACCATCAGGCCCTGGAGCATTACATTAATTTTCTTTAACTGCTATAGCACCTTGTCTTGAGTCATCCAATCACAAATTATCTACAAGTTTTTTGTAGCAATCATTTGTATATCTCTTGCCATAGGATCCTCATTAATATATACTGAAGAAAAATAGTTATTTAAAATTTCTGCCATTTCCTGGTCTTCAGTAACTAACAGACCCATCTCTGTTTCCAGTGTACCCACACTTTCATTTTTTGTTTTTTTAGAGTTTATGTACTTGAAAACATTTTTGGGGTTGGTTTTGCATTCTTTGGCCATCAATTTCTGATTTCCAGTTTAGCCATTTCAATTGCCTTTTTGCAAGTATTATTGGCTTATCTTATATAGGATGCCTCTGATTTGTCTGATTTAAATGCTCTAAATGCCATTTTCTTATTTCTAATCTCTTGTTTTACTTCTCTACTAAGCCACATTGGTTTCAATTTGTTTCTTTTATATTTATTTATTACCCAATGGTACAAACTGAGAAATGTATCTTTCCAATATATTTTTGAAGAGCTTCCATTTATCCTCAGTGTTTTTCTCACTAAGGAGTTTCTGCCAGTTGATAAATTGTAGAGCTGCCCTAATCTTATTGAAATGTGCTTTTTAAAAATTATACATTTTAGTATACCCCACGTGCTTTTGATTTTTTTATTAAAAAAATTACCATATTGTGATCACTATTTCCCAAATGCTCCCCTACTTGAATGTTGGTCAGAAGATTAACATTGTTTGTTATAACAAGATCCAGACAAGCATCCTTTCTGATTTGTGCTTGTACCGGTTGTGATATGAAGGTGTCATTTAACACATTCAAAAATCTGATTCTCCTTGCTGAAGTACTAGTCCCTCTATCCCAATTTATATCTGGGTAATTCAAATCTCCAATAATTAATGTGTTACCCTGTGTGGCAAAACTAGCCACTTCATTATATAAAAGACTGGGTCCATTCATTTATTTCCATCTGAAAAGGCTATGGGCATTCGTATGCCGATTTCGGGAACAGAATTGAGATATACGGTTTATGAAAATGAATAAACTGCTGAATGGGAGACCAGACAAGGGAGTCGTGTGTCTCCAATTAACAACTGGCAACATCGAGGAAACCGCAGAACTGTAATGGTTAATGGGTGGTCGCCATTCGTATGAACGAACACGTGGCTTCGGCTATCTTTGCTCACGAACACCCAGCGGTGTTTGGTCTTTGAGTGCATGGAACTAAAAATCGGTTACTCGACCTCGTGAACACCGGTGGACTTCTATGCCGTTCATGCAGATAGATCCATTCGTCTAAACAGAGCGGCGTTCGGCAGATTGAAACTCACAAACTCCCTGTACCCAAATAACCAACGTATCCATGTGTAATTTCGTTAGTTAATCCGTATTAACTCCCGAAAGAAGACCGGTCAAAACCTACAATTGCCTGGAACTATTTTGGGGCTCTCGTCTCGTGGCTGACCGGTCCATAACTTCATTCGAATGGCTTTTCTATTCTAACAGATCTGAGCAGTATTTCGCAAGATTGTGTGCTCAGATCACAGCTATTCAATGAAGGGGAGTTCAGATGCATATTTTACGAGTTATGTATTTTTGATCTGTATTGTATGATTTTCTGTACGGAGAGATAATGTAATTAAAGGTGTACTCTTATGCAATTATCTCTCCAGTACAGGAAAGCATGATAGGAAATATTGTACACAAAGTTTTCCACACAGTCCACCAGGGGAACCCCTTGCATGGGGATTTGTATAAAACCAGCTATGGTGCAATAAAAGCTCAGTTGACTCCCAAACTGTGTGTCGTCCAGTTCTTGGGAAAAAGGGATTGTACTTATTACGCTACTTGGATTTACAGGTTGACTACGACTACCAGCGGAGATATCATGGATTATACTTCTACTCCGCTACACCCCCGATTTGCAGGTTGCCCAATTTGCTCAACAGCTGTTCTTCCTCATAAATATTTATATTAGGTGGTTTATAATATTTCCCAACCAATAATTGATTTCCCTTCATTTGCCCCAAGCAGATATCTACCCATAAAGCTTCCACATTTTCCTCAACACACTCCACATGCCTAAGATTTGACTTTAACTCATGGTTGACATACAAACATACCCAACATACCCTTAAGTGATCTTAGAGGGAGTATTGACTGATGTGAAAAATGTCACTCAGACTGAACTGTTAACTAAAGAGGGTAAGAGGATGACAAAACAGGTGTCTTTTAATAATGTAATGTTATGATTATAATAATCACTATAACCTAATAAAAATAGTGGTTGTTTTGGCCAATGTGACAGATTCTCCCATACCTGGATTATCATCCTCTTTATTTTTACTTATTTGTTAGACTGGTTGGTTCAGTATATGGGATTCACCAAACACCTGGGACCAATGAAGTTCAAATACTGAATACTGACCAGACCACCCAGAGAAGTCGTGTGCTGCTCATTAACCTTTGTTCTCACCTCAGCAACCGCAATTACCACAATGTTCTTAGCAGTTGGCTGGGTGGTGGTTGTTTGTATGTACGAACACGGGGCGGCGGACATCTTTAGCCATGAACACAGACACTGGTGTTTGGTTGTCGAGTGCATGGAACTATAATCGGACACTCAATGGCGCGAACACCGCTGGGACCTCGATCTCTCCGTATGTTCAAATGGGTTCATATGATAAGAGCGGCGTTTGATGGGAATAAGCACCCAAACAAGGGACACAGATTGAGTGGACGGATGAACAGTTTCATTTGTGGCGTTTTGGCTGCGTTTGTGGGATTTGAGTGCTCTCAGGTATGTCCTGGACCTGAGAGTTAATGTAATTATGTATGTGCATTTACTGTTGTCCCCTCTCCGGTCCAGTGGAGAATGCCCCTGGAATATGTAAGCAGAAACCCCTTGCATGGGGACTTGTATATAAGGCCATCTGTGTCTTCCATTAAAACAGTTCCTGCTTACCCTCAACATAGGGTCTCATGTCATATTTGTCGGGAACAGCTATACCATTATCGTGCTTGGATTATGGTGCTTTGGATTATGATAGCATCATTCTGAATAGGGGAAGAGAACATCCTTGGCGGTGAGACCCCTCTTCCTCTAGGGAACCACTTCTAGTGGCAAGCGGTGGGATGGTTCTTGTTCCCCAGAGAAGATGCTGATCTTGGTTGCAGTAACAGCATAGCGGATGGAGACTCTGTCAGTGAACATTCGTCCTAAGAGGGAATTAATTAATGAATTGCTGGAGATGGATCATGCTAACACTCTACCCGAACTGGTGCTAACGAATTGCTGGAGATGGATCATGCTAACACTCTACCCGAACTGGTGCTACCGAATGCGGTGGATGACTAACGGATGTTACAGATAACCCTGTTCAGGCCAAACCCTCCCGGGGACATTGTGATGCAGGTGATAGCAGCCGTGGACGCAGAGGACCAAGCTAAACAGGAGTGCCAAGCAAGAGTAGCGGCAATACAGCGCACTGAGAGTCCAGCAGCGGAGAATTCAGAGAAGACACCTAGGGAATGAAAAAAGGTGCTATTTGCTGCATTTAAAAACTTTCAGGAAACGGAAGGCGAAATAGATGCACAAGTTCTGTGAAACTAAAAAGCAAGGGAATGACTCATACCAAATGGGAATACCTGCTAATCCTACCCCTTACTGGGGGCAACCCAGATACCAGCCCTAAAAACCATAATTCAATACTCATGGTTGCCAGCAGCTAGGGCATATCCGCAAACAACTGCCCCTTGGAGTCCTCTTGACCATCCTGTGGGCGCCACGACAATATTTCCCATAGAGCACTGTTATCCATTAACACTAAAGGTCTAAATTCGCCCAACAAGCGAAGACTGGCCCTGACAGAGGCCAAAAGGCAAAAGGCACAAATCACCTTCTACCAAGAAACCGACTTTAAATGGGGCAACCGACCAAAGTTCTCACATAACTACCACTCAAGTTATAAGAAAAAATGGGTTTCTATTCTGATAGGGGGAGATATCTCCTTCAGTGTTAAAACAATTTTAAAAAAAAATAATAGGTGATAAATAGGGACGATATCTACTAATACATGTTACATAAACAACGAGCCTTACACACGAATTAACATTTATGGTCCATACACTAACCAAGAGGAATTCCTAGACAAATTTTTTGCTTTAGCAACCTTTAGCGAGTTTGGAGATGTGGTTATTGGTGAGGACACAAATTTTCTCCTGGACAGCTCTCTAAACACCTCTTCCAGTAATAGGGCAGTCCCATCCACCGC
>OW240920.1:113183785-113201090 GCA_933207985.1 Pelobates cultripes | reverse complement strand
GACTTAAAAAAAAAAAAAAAATACACAGAAGAAAAAAAATTAAGAGGTTTAAGGTTTTTCAAACTACCCACAGGGGGGATAAATAATTTATGGATCACTGGTACGCCAACTTGAAAAAAGTTACATGCACACTATCCCAGACCATTCAAGTGTAAGCTCACTTGCCATGTCAAGGCAAAACCTTTTAGGTAAGTCCTGTACTAATAATTTACCTTGGTGCTTTCAGCTAAAAGGCAAAATCTCTAATGAAACAGAGAGAAGCATTTTTCTAAACCCGTTTATGGAGCAGAAGCTGTTCATGTAATTTGCGTTGCCATATTGCTACACATTATATGTTGCAGTGGGAGAAGGTTACGTGACTGGCGCATGCCATATTACTACTCATGTTTGCACTATTTTAGTGCCAATCGAGTGTCCAAAATTCCTCGGATTTAAATAAAAGGTTCCCCTCACTGCATTTTTACTCCTACTAACTGCCCTATAAATGAGGTAGTATATTGTTTACGGTTAGCCCCATATTCAGCCTATCATGTGATTGTCCATCTTGCGCTTCCAGGATATCAGCATTTTGATTTTATTTAATTAATTTACAACACAAATAGTTTTTTACTCTATACTTCCTATTTTAGAGTTATAATATAAGCTATATCTGTTATAATGTAATTTAAATTTGTTTGTATACAAAATTGAACTGTACCCTGCTGATGACATCATATAGTCACATGCTGATGAGGTCATCACACCATTTTACAGTGAACATTTGTAATTGCATTGCTATAAATTCTGTTATGTGTCCAGGTCTCTGTAACACTTGAAAAAGTGTTGGATAAAAGTAAGTAAAAGTAAATAAAATAATACTCACATACATAGAGCTCTATTAATAAGGTGTTGGTGGTATGATCTCCACCTGGGATTTCTTTAAGTACAGGAACAACAGTAAAAAGCCAGGAGAGTAAAATAGTAAAAGTGCATAAAAATACAATAAAAAGAGAATTGGCACAATAAAGTAACCAAAAACCTTTAATTGATCTAAAATGCACAATATAAAATAACCATTACGTGTTTGACCAATATAGGCTTTCTCAAATGGTATAAGGAACATACATCCTGGCTAGTAGGAGTTTATATATAAGAGATTAGTGTAAAATTGACTGTCAGTCAGAAATACTTTGGGGGATAGTTTGGATTAGCAACTTGCAAAATTGCTCCAAAATGTAACACAGACCCATCAACACTATCTATATAAATTCCTGAAATGATCATGTCTCTCATACAGCCCTGTGACTTCACAAGATAGTGCCTAGGTCATCCATTAGGCACATTATGTTACTCAACAGATATAACATAGCATAATTTGGGGGATTTTATCACAGTGACACATATTAAATGTACAAAATACCCAGCAAAAATGCAACATGTATGTATAAAATACCATTTTATACCACAAACTTTGGCATTTACTGGTATAAAAATGGTGGAAGGTTAATGCACAATGTAACGGATCACCTGGCACCCCGACTGGGTACCTCCGTTGAAAGATGCTCCTAGCGCTTCCAGAGGACTCCAAGCACTCCACCAGACACCATAAGCACCGCAGGCTGCAGCTATCTCCCTTCAGAACGAAGCAGGAACAAGCTCTTACAAGAGCTCAGTGATTATAGCAAGGGAATATGCCTAGCATAGCAATCCCTTGTAGCAGATTCCCCCAATAAGAGACAGGACTCAAGTTGAGGGTAAAAATAGAACTCTCTGGCTGCTAGCTTGCAGCCCTTTTTATTAGGTGCTCCCATGAAGGGGAGGGACACACACAGTAACGTACATTAACCAATCACACAATAGTTACATCCCACACATAGCCCTCCCCTCTACCTGTAAACTAATTATCTGTACACACAGGAAAATACAATTATCATAGGTAGGGAAAATACAGTTTTTACACAACATTCATAACTCCCAAAATATACATCACATTCGCATAAAAATACATATTCACAATCAATCCATTCAGGGGAACAACATATTAAAAAATGGCATGAATCAGACCAGGGGTTCAAAAGTTAGTAAAAGTATCTTTTGTTCCCCCTGGCTCAAACAGTAAAAGTAAAACATCCCCACAATGCATCCTGGCTTCCTCCCTTCTGCCCTGGAGATAATTGGAGAAGGAATCTAATTATCTCCAAAGACAGAGCCAAACTCCATTACCCACATGGCAGACAAAAAGACAGTAAAAGACATAAAATTACATACTGACACATTTAGTACATAAAACACACATTTCTACATATCCCCAGATAGCTTGGATCTGACTGCACATTATTAGATGAATGGCACTCAGATCACACGAATAAGCCTTTCTGCAGGCAAAATAAACAGTTTAACCTGCAGGGCCATAGTCCAAAGGCAAGAGGCGGGCAAGCAGCCCCCTCCAAGGACACGTGGCGAGGTCGGTTTTGCCACACTTCTCCCCTTTGCCCCCCAGACTAACAGGGTATCTGACCTCCTGCCGGTCAGTGCCCTGGTTAGTCCAGCAACCCACCCACAAAGCACAAACAGCAGTACAGCCCACCCACAATAAATGTTTACTCCACCTGGATAAAGTAGCAACTTGTCCATGTCCAGGTGCCTCACCACGGCTGTGTGGGGAGCTGGTAGACTGCCGTGGTGGGTTGCTGAGTGGGCAGAGACCAGCGGTACTCTGCCCTGGTGCCAGCGCTACCACCGAAGTAGCCTGATTGGAACCTGGTTGTGGGAGGGGGAGACCGACCGTCTCCCCTCTGGGTACACTGCTCTGGGGCTGGGGAACAGGACCGACCGTCTCTACCCCTTGGGCTGTAAGCGCAGAGACTACGGTCCCATCTGCACAGTTGCGGGGCTCAACATCTCCCCTTGGTGGGTTAGGCTGCCGCTGGAGAGAGGGTGTAACAAGCTCCTCTCTCTGGACTGTCAACTGCCGCTGGGGAGAGGGGTTAACAGGCTCCTCTCCCTGACACTCTCTCTGCTGGTGGAGAGGCGGACCAGCTGTCTCCCCTTTCATTATTTTGTCCTGCTGCTGGGGTGTGAGACTGACGGTCTCTGCTCCCTGCAGGACACACTGCCGCTGGGGAGGAAGGACGACACCTTCAGCTCCCTGGGGTACACACTGTCGCTGGAGAGGAAGGATTGCACCCTCAGCTCCCTGGGGTACACACTGCCGCTGGGGAGGAAGGATGACACCTTCGGCTCCCTGGGTTACACACTGCTGCTGGGGAGGACGGACGACAACATCAGCTCCCTGGGGTACGCACTGCCGCTGGGGAGGAAGGACGGCACCTTCCGCTGGGGCAGCCTGTAGAAAGTCAGGCTCAGGGGAAGGAAACAAGGGAGGACAGAGGCCAGCGGCGCTCTGCACAGTTGCCAGCTCTTCTGCTGGGGGGTCAGGGAACAAAGGAGTTACCTCCCCCTGGTACTCCGGCTGCTGCTGGGGGGGGAGGTCGATGCTCTCCACTTTCTGTAACTCCAGCTCTAGTTGGGGATCTGGGCCGGTTGCCCAGCATCCCTGTAGGGCCGGTGGAGAGATCTCGGTCCCATCTCCACCTGCCTGCAGGGGGTCCTCCCAGGAAGCGCTAGGAGCAATGTGTGGAGTTGTGCAGCGTCCTTATCTTCAGCAACATAATGGAACCAGCAGTGGCTACAGCAAGCATGGCGTATAGCTACTCCGTACTAGAGTTTGGCACGATGGTAGGGTTGCACCTGAAGTTTTACGGACCCAATCCAGAGGAGAAATACGTGCGGTTCGTGTGGGACATGGTGACCCGGAACCTACAACACAGGGCGCTGAGGGAAGGCCAGTGGGCACGTTGGGAGAAACTCCAGCCACAGGTAGAGTGGGACGAGGAAGAAACCGAGGTGGCCGGTGGAGATGGGACCGAGGTCTCTCTACCGGCCCTACAGGGATGCTGGGCACCCGGCCCAGATCCCCAGCGGCAGTATGTTTTACAGGGAGGGGAGACAGTCGGTCTCACTCCCCAGCGGCAGAATGTGTTATTGGAGGAAGAGACAACCGGTCTCCCTCCCCAACAGCAACCAGAGGTACCCGAGGTAGAGGACCTCATAGACTGGTCCTGGGAGGACCCCCTGCAGGCAGGTGGAGATGGGACCGAGATCTCTCCACCGGCCCTACAGGGATGCTGGGCAACCGGCCCAGATCCCCAACTAGAGCTGGAGTTACAGAAAGTGGAGAGCATCGACCTCCCCCCCCCAGCAGCAGCCGGAGTACCAGGGGGAGGTAAGTGATATTTCTCCTCCCCAGCCAACTCCTTTGTTCCCTGACCCCCCAGCAGAAGAGCTGGCAACTGGGCAGAGCGCCGCTGGCCTCTGTCCTCCCTTGTTTCCTTCCCCTGAGCCTGACCATTCCCTTGTATGCAGTTCGAGTGTTTGGAGCATTCCCTTGTATGCCGTTCGGGAGTTTGGAGCATTCACTTGTATTCAGTTTGTGAGTTTTGGTGATTCTACAGTAGCTGTGCCTGTCTCTGAAAGGGGATTATCGTCTAAGCGTTTTTTTTCCCTTTTGTGCAAAACGGTCCGTTACACACAATATTTGCCATATAAGTTACCCTGCAGTGTCTGCTTTCGCGAACTGTGGTCCTTTGTAGAGTTATTTAAACAGTCAAACTACTATGATGCTATAGGATCATGAAATCCATCTCTGTAAAAACTGAAATGTTAGCTTTACAAAATAATGTCAAAGGCATTGTGGGTGTTTCTTTACTTAAAATGGTTAGCTGAGCATAATTTGGGGGGTTTGATCATAGTGCACATATCAAATGTACAAAACACCCTGCAAAAATGTAATTCTCATGTAACAATGCATACAATATTTTTATTACACAATTTGAAACAATTACAGTATGTTAAGTCACAATATATACCACATGATACACCCTGGAGGGTCTACTTTCACAATAGTAGGCCTTTGTGAGGTTATTTGAACCATCAAAGCTACTATAATGTCCAAAAGTAGGACGCAGGCCCATCAAAACAATTTATGAATATTTTAACCGTAGAAACTGAAATACCCTAGTCTCTTAGATGGCACTGTAGCTTCACAGTACAGTGGCAAAGACATACAGCGGGGATATTGGTGTACTCAGCAGATGTAGCTGAACACAATATGAGGTTTTGCACAAGAATTACCATTACCATTTTTGATAAAGCCTCAAAGGTGAAATGCGTTAAATGGTTTTACATTATGTATTTTAAAGCAATAATAAAAAAAAAAATTGTTACCTTTTTTTATAGGACCAATCATTTATTTTATATACACTTTTATTAAGATTCTTCCTGGCATTTTATTGTATCCTGTTTCACGAAATCCATAGGTGGGGATAATTCCACCAGCGCTGTGGCAACAGAGCAGTATTTTCTGCTCTACCATTGTGAGTATATTTTATTTTACTTTACCTTTTTTTTATTTATTACGGTTTCTTAAATTTTGTGGAGTACGACGGAACCAAAGTCGGACGGACGAACTCACTTTTCCAGTACATCCTTTAGTGGGGATCATACCACTAAGTGCCCTTCATCCCAGAGCTGGCCCTAGCTCCATCAAATGTGAGTGTATTATACTCCTTTTTATTTATTCTACCTTTGGAGCTACAATATATTTCACCATTGGCAGTTTTTTGTGTTTTCTTATTTTCACATATACGGATTACCTACAACTCGAACGCATCAACTCCTGAGGATTGTACACATACCCTATCCATATATCAGTGAGACGGTTTTATTGATTTTTATTGAACATTTTTTACTGAACACTTGGATGGACCCTGTTTTACTTACTTCTTTGAAGGTGTTGTAATAGAGACTATAATACCCAGATTTATTATTTGCTGTTTATTTATTTTGACCATTTGGTCTTATTTATATGGTTCTGTTCTCTGTCTAATAGCGCAGCCCTTAACTCCTCATTTTTTTCTTCTTATCTTATCAAGGGTCTTGAGGGATTCCCTTTTAGGGTTGCTGCTTACATCTTTGTTACCAAGCGCAGACTCTTCCCCTTTGTTTTTATAGAATACAATATATAGCAGAGATTGGCAGTGAAATGGCTATGTAAAAGTTACAACATTTTCTTAGGTTAATAGCCTATGATGTCTAATATATATACACACATATATAAATACATACACACACATATACACACACTTTTGTGTGGAGATTTTGTTTTCTGCTTTGGCTATTAAGCTTACTAGACAATCATACCAACTTCTAAACTTGTTCCACATTGAAATTTTATTTTACTCCTTGTATTTTGTGACCTGTAACTTATAATAAACTGGAATTGTAGACATGTTATGTAATTTGCAAATCAGGACAAATAAATTAATTTATCTTCAATTACTTTTCTTAAGCTGTACTTATCATGCACATTATTATTTTAATTTTTATTTTATAATAAATCATAATTTATATGTGTATTTGTCACAGTTTGTTCTTTAAAAAACGGTATATAATGTGTGTTGGTGCAATAAATAAGAAAAATTCAGGGGGCGGGATCTGACCTGCATGGCAGGTGGACGCATCTTGAATGAGCTCCTAATCTAGTATTTGATATTTACTTACCCATCTCTATTGGCCCTATTTTTCATCTAAGACTTATCGCTGTCCTACTATGCCAGGTCTCCCCTGGTGAAACCGGAACCTGAATTACCTTCAAAATCCAAGTAGGAAGCGGCAAGGCCTGGTGCTGGTGCCGAGCGAGAGAGGTGGCCACTCTCCCGACCCACCGGATACTGGATGCTGAATCCTACTGCTGCTCAATTCCCCCCTTCTGGATAGGTAGGGGTGATTGTAGTCTATACCCCAGAAGATCCACAGCCACTCTTAAAGAGATTGGCACTCACAACGTTACCTCTGAAATGGTACGCGCCCCATACTCCTCTGACCCATGTGGTGGGAAGATTGATATCGAGAGCAGACTGAATGAGCTATTTGATGCCTTCTGGGCAAAGCTTTCTGCTTGCATGCAAATCGTGACTCCAGATCTCAAAGCTGACTATGCGCCCCACAGTCCAGCACCTCAGAGAGAGGAGCAAACAGCTACTGGTCGGGACTGTCTGGAACAACAAGCACAAGGAGAGACCAATTTTGGTGACATCTGAGCACAATCACTCCAGGCATAACGGTAACCAAGAAGTGAGTATACAGGCTCAGTGGTATGTCGGAACAGCTATCCCAGGCAGTGCTGCAATACCTACTCACCAATAGACTATCATGCCTGATGGAACAGTCTCTGGTGCAGGACATTATTTTGCCCTCAAAGGGTATAGGCTGACCTATCTTCCTCTCCCTTTTCTGTCTAAACGTTTATCAGAGGTTGGGCGCTTGTATTAATTTGAGGTTGTTTTTACTTTATTTCTGTCTCTGATTCTCTCATGAAGCATACCACTGTGTATTCATACTGAAACATACACTCTCTGACTTCCTATGATATCATATGGGGCCATCTGGGGGTGTTATTCATCTGCTATGTACTACAAAGGTCTTTCCTGTGATTTAAAAAAAATGGTGCAGTATTTCTGTCTTGTCTTGTATACACTTGTTGATACTTGTCAACCTACTCCATGTCTTTACCCTCTCCTTGTTATTTACAATGCACTACAAAATTAAAGAATTAAAATAAATAAGAAGAATGCAATTTGCAGATGAACACAAACAGCAAAAACTGCAAACATTGATGGTAAGTGCAACACAGGCTTCTGAAGCAGTGTCATTAAGAGGTTCATTAAAAACGTTAATCACACAAAAGATGCTGCTGCGGTCTCTAGCAGACAGTTAACAGACCAGGAGATAATAACTTCTCAATGACACTACTTTGTGCATAAGGGAAGTTTACAATATACACATCTTTTTCAAGAATATGCAGGAAACCTCTATAAGTTACAGTTAGGTGAGGTGTGTCTAGTGCTGCATGAACAAAGTAATTTACATCCTAAATGGCTATGCTAATGTTTGATTTATATTAGCAAATTCATCTGCACATTTGTTTTTTATATTGTCTTTATAAAACTCTCTTTGCTGAAGAAGGTACACTATAAATAAGATAAGATATTTTGAACATAAATAAGCAAATGTTTCATCCTTACTTTGTGATATCCTTCAGGATCTTGCACAACATCCCAGACATGGCCATCACTGCTAAAGCTTAGAGAAAAATGAGTGACATACATGGGAGTGAATGCTGAGCGTGCTCCTTGTATCACTACACCTGTCACCTTCATAGGGTAACCAATATCCAGCTGAAGCCATTCACCAGACTTGTCTACCTGTAAAAAAAAAAAAAAAACAAAAAAAACACAATAAAAATTGTTTGTGTAATAGAAAAACCAACATCTGCAGGAAATCTAACAAGACCCAAAAGACATTAGCTAGAGACAAGTAAATCGGAGCCATTTTAGAAATGGTCAAAAGAACATTTTCCTGCCTTTTTTCTAATTGATGGCCTCTCTTTAGAGGGGAATTGTCACTTCTCTGGAATTCACATAATTAAATAAAGCATTGAATATCATCTAAAAAAAAAATTATGATATTCTCCATTTTCCTTAAAATTTATATTGCAGATTTAGCAAATTATATCACAGTCTAGTTTAGATAAGGCAAAGCTGGGCATTGTGCTTTTGTTTGGTCACTTGAACACTTTGAATGCCCATTCTACATGAAAACAAGTTTGAGACACTTAAATGCACTATTTTTGTGGAATATCACTTTTAATGAATTTTCAAGAAATTTGTTTGCCCACCTATTTGTCAGTATTTATTGATTGAATCGGTTTTACTAGGATTGTATGTGGTTGCTGCAGGTATTGAATGGTGACACAGTATTACAGAGAAAGATTATTTTTATAAGTTTGCATAGCATTGTACATAATTTGCACCACCTTATTTATTAGATCCTATTTGTATTTTTTTTCCTGGTATTGAACAAATAAGAGGCTGTAGACATGATGTCTATTTTTGAATATAGGAGAAAAAAAAAAAAAAGAAAAAAAAAATCGAGCTTAGAACATATTTAGCATAGAACATATTTTTAGAAACTGGAGAGACTATTGATAAAGGAAACAAAATACAAATGGGAGCCAGCCACAATGGAAAGATATATAGCAGAGAAAATTTTTAGAATAAGATCACACATTACCTTCAATGCAAGTAGATATTTTAATGTATTAAGTGAACCTTTAATAAAAAATATTTCTGGTTTGACTCCTTTTTTTACAACAAAGAGGTATTTTAAAATTTTTATTAGGTATTTAATATTATAATAAAATAAAAATGACAATAATTAAAAATGAACAATAATAAACAATTGGGAAGGGGAAATTTGGAGGAAGTATCCATCTGAATTTACAATATTTTTGTGCAATATTGATATGTCTATATTTATTGATGATAAAACAATTATAATATATCTATGTAAAATGAACAAAACAAGTTTGTAAAACTAATAACTTACAGTTTGAAAATCTTGAATTATAAACAAGAAGATTTTTTTTTTTTTTTATGGCCCATTGGGAAAACACTTTTATATATGGACAACATAGCTGGAGTGCACATGTACAAGCTTACCGCTGGTATATAGATGATATATATTTTTTTTTATGTGGGAGGGATCGGAGGATAGTTTTAAGGATTTTTTTTAATTAAATAAGAATACATGGGACATACATTTATCTAGTATTATTAGCACTGTATCTGTAAATTTTGAAGTTTTAAAGATTTATGTGGAAAATGGCTGCCTAAAAATTATTACCTTTTTAAATAAGTAGACGTGAATGAATATGTTTTATATAACAGTGGCCACTACTCTTCTTGGCTTAACAATATACCTAAGAGTCAGTTGTTGAGATTGAAATGGAACTAAGTTTAAAGAGAAACAATACATAGTTACATAGCTGACTAGAGACTTGTGTCCATCAAGTTCAGCCTTCCTCACTTATGTTTTTGCTGTTTATCCAAAAGAAGGCAAAAAACCCAGTCTGAAGCGCTTCCAATTTTGCAACAAACTAGGAAAAAATTCCTTCTTAACCCCAAAATAGCAGTCAAATATCTCCTTGAATCAAGCAGCTATTTAACCACTAATTCGAAATAATTTCCCTGCATGTTTTTGCAAGTATTTATCCAATTGCGGTTTAAACATCTGTACGGACTCTGATAAAACCACCTCTTCGGGTAGAGAATTCCATATCCTTATTGCTCTTACTGTAAAAAAAAACAACCCTTTTCTTTGCCTTAGATGAAATCTCCATTCTTCCAGCCTAAATGCGTGACCTTGTGTCCTATGTATAGCCCGGTTTATGAATAGATGTCCAAATAATGGTTTATACTGGCCCTGAAAATATTTGTTTAATGTTATCATATCCCCTCTGAGGCGTCGTTTTTCCAAACTAAAGAGATTTAAATTTTTTAACCTTTTTTCATAACTAGAATGCTCCATTCCTTTTATTTTGTAGCTTGTCTCTGCACTTTTTCTAGTGCCATGACATCCTTCCTTAGAACAGGTGCCATATTCAAGGTGTGGTGCATTCTTGACCCCAAAGTGCATAACTTTGCATTTCACTACATTAAATTTCATCTGCCATTTAGTGCCCAGTCCCCCAATCTATCTAAATCCCTCTGCAGCAAAGCAATATCCTGCTCACATTTTATTACTTTACAAAGTTTTGTGTCATCTGCAAACACTAAAACATGGCTTTCAATGCCTATTTCAAGATCATTTATAAATAAATTAAATAGAAGCTTTCCCAAAACAGAACCTTGAGGGACACCACTTATCACTTTTGTCCAGCCTGAAAATTTACCATTAATGACAACTCATTGCACTCTATCCTTAAGCCAATGTTCTACTCAAGAACAAGAATATTTATCTAGACCAATTTCTTTTTGTCAGGGTGGCGGTCTGGTGCCCGGGATCCAGACACTGTCCGGGCAGCGGTGCGAGGACTGGGACCCAGTATGCCTGATGTTCAGAGTAGGAGTCACAGTTTGGAGGTGGATTAGCAGGGTCTGGTGCAGGGTAACTGCACGCCCCCTGGTGTTGAGCTCCAGCATTTGTGAAGCCACAAACCAGAACCCTGATGCTGCTTATGCGTATCCCAGGAACTATGAGCAGGTGATTAAGCAGACCTCCCAGGAGCTGAATAGGGAGGCTCTGCAGCAGGAGTGTATCCAGTACTAAAGCAAGGCAAGACTAGAGAATGGCACCATGCATGAGAACAAGACAAAACTAGGAGAACCCAGAACCAGAACAGGACAGAAAGCAGAACTCAGAATGTCTACACAAGACAGGAGGAAAACAACATTGGCATGACTGGGCAGGACTGTACATGGACTGGGATTACAAGACAAAATAAAACAAGACAAGAGATACAAGGCAAAACAAGAGGAGACATAACTAAGCACTATATATGAAAAGTATGGGGATTTAGTTACATTATATGATCATACATTGCACAAGCCTGCCAACACCACCAATGTACCCCATATCTGGCAGGTCCTACACTGCCTAATGTATGCTAAAACAGCCATACTAAATAATATAAAGTATCTATCTATATTTATTACGTAACATATTCAAATACATCACAATTAATATAATCAGTGACTCACTAATCACCGAGTCACTGATTATATTAATTGTGATGTATTTGCATATGTTATGTAATAAATATAGATACTTTATATTATATGGTGTGCATTCTTTGTTATTGACTATTGGTTGTTTTGGTATTTGAGGGAGTACCTTTAGGAATAGCGCCCTACTAATTGGCTGTTATTATATTAAGCGTTCTCTCCGTACTTTGCATATTATAAAACAGCCATACTAAACCACAATAGCACTTACCTGCAAAAAAGGGCAGAGACTTGAAACACTGTTGCAGGTGCAGGCAGAAACAAAAGGAAAGTGGAAAACAAGCGGGTGTGGCAACATTTAAGTAAATCCAAGAGACTGGGAAATCCAGGGACGGAATATAAGAATGAACTCAGAAACCCAGCAATAAAGAAAACCAGACAGACCAGAAAAACCAAGAAAAACTAAGCAAGTTTAGCAAAAAGAGTACTGGATACCAGAAGCCATTGCCAGAATGATCCGCAGCGAGGAACAGGATATGACACTTTTAGTTTGAAGACTAACCTATTGTGAGGAACCGTAGCAAATGCCTTGGTAGATCACATCCACTGCAACACCCTGATCTATACTTCTATTTACTTCTTCATAGAATGCAATTAGGTTAGTTTGACATGACCTATGTTTCATAAAACCATGCTGATTATAGCTAATAACAAAGTTCTTCCCAATGAATTCCTGAATATTATATATTAAGTCACAGAAGTTAAGCTCACATGTCTATAATTTCCAGGCAAGGATTTTGAACCTTTTTAAATATAGGAATGACATCTGCCATTCTCCAATCTTCCGGTACAATACCTGAAACAAAATCTTGAAAGATTAAATACAGAGTTTCACTTATTTCCCCACCTAGCTTCTTAAGTACTCGTGGGTGAATACCATCAGGCCCTGGAGCATTACATTAATTTTCTTTAACTGCTATAGCACCTTGTCTTGAGTCATCCAATCACAAATTATCTACAAGTTTTTTGTAGCAATCATTTGTATATCTCTTGCCATAGGATCCTCATTAATATATACTGAAGAAAAATAGTTATTTAAAATTTCTGCCATTTCCTGGTCTTCAGTAACTAACAGACCCATCTCTGTTTCCAGTGTACCCACACTTTCATTTTTTGTTTTTTTAGAGTTTATGTACTTGAAAACATTTTTGGGGTTGGTTTTGCATTCTTTGGCCATCAATTTCTGATTTCCAGTTTAGCCATTTCAATTGCCTTTTTGCAAGTATTATTGGCTTATCTTATATAGGATGCCTCTGATTTGTCTGATTTAAATGCTCTAAATGCCATTTTCTTATTTCTAATCTCTTGTTTTACTTCTCTACTAAGCCACATTGGTTTCAATTTGTTTCTTTTATATTTATTTATTACCCAATGGTACAAACTGAGAAATGTATCTTTCCAATATATTTTTGAAGAGCTTCCATTTATCCTCAGTGTTTTTCTCACTAAGGAGTTTCTGCCAGTTGATAAATTGTAGAGCTGCCCTAATCTTATTGAAATGTGCTTTTTAAAAATTATACATTTTAGTATACCCCACGTGCTTTTGATTTTTTTATTAAAAAAATTACCATATTGTGATCACTATTTCCCAAATGCTCCCCTACTTGAATGTTGGTCAGAAGATTAACATTGTTTGTTATAACAAGATCCAGACAAGCATCCTTTCTGATTTGTGCTTGTACCGGTTGTGATATGAAGGTGTCATTTAACACATTCAAAAATCTGATTCTCCTTGCTGAAGTACTAGTCCCTCTATCCCAATTTATATCTGGGTAATTCAAATCTCCAATAATTAATGTGTTACCCTGTGTGGCAAAACTAGCCACTTCATTATATAAAAGACTGGGTCCATTCATTTATTTCCATCTGAAAAGGCTATGGGCATTCGTATGCCGATTTCGGGAACAGAATTGAGATATACGGTTTATGAAAATGAATAAACTGCTGAATGGGAGACCAGACAAGGGAGTCGTGTGTCTCCAATTAACAACTGGCAACATCGAGGAAACCGCAGAACTGTAATGGTTAATGGGTGGTCGCCATTCGTATGAACGAACACGTGGCTTCGGCTATCTTTGCTCACGAACACCCAGCGGTGTTTGGTCTTTGAGTGCATGGAACTAAAAATCGGTTACTCGACCTCGTGAACACCGGTGGACTTCTATGCCGTTCATGCAGATAGATCCATTCGTCTAAACAGAGCGGCGTTCGGCAGATTGAAACTCACAAACTCCCTGTACCCAAATAACCAACGTATCCATGTGTAATTTCGTTAGTTAATCCGTATTAACTCCCGAAAGAAGACCGGTCAAAACCTACAATTGCCTGGAACTATTTTGGGGCTCTCGTCTCGTGGCTGACCGGTCCATAACTTCATTCGAATGGCTTTTCTATTCTAACAGATCTGAGCAGTATTTCGCAAGATTGTGTGCTCAGATCACAGCTATTCAATGAAGGGGAGTTCAGATGCATATTTTACGAGTTATGTATTTTTGATCTGTATTGTATGATTTTCTGTACGGAGAGATAATGTAATTAAAGGTGTACTCTTATGCAATTATCTCTCCAGTACAGGAAAGCATGATAGGAAATATTGTACACAAAGTTTTCCACACAGTCCACCAGGGGAACCCCTTGCATGGGGATTTGTATAAAACCAGCTATGGTGCAATAAAAGCTCAGTTGACTCCCAAACTGTGTGTCGTCCAGTTCTTGGGAAAAAGGGATTGTACTTATTACGCTACTTGGATTTACAGGTTGACTACGACTACCAGCGGAGATATCATGGATTATACTTCTACTCCGCTACACCCCCGATTTGCAGGTTGCCCAATTTGCTCAACAGCTGTTCTTCCTCATAAATATTTATATTAGGTGGTTTATAATATTTCCCAACCAATAATTGATTTCCCTTCATTTGCCCCAAGCAGATATCTACCCATAAAGCTTCCACATTTTCCTCAACACACTCCACATGCCTAAGATTTGACTTTAACTCATGGTTGACATACAAACATACCCAACATACCCTTAAGTGATCTTAGAGGGAGTATTGACTGATGTGAAAAATGTCACTCAGACTGAACTGTTAACTAAAGAGGGTAAGAGGATGACAAAACAGGTGTCTTTTAATAATGTAATGTTATGATTATAATAATCACTATAACCTAATAAAAATAGTGGTTGTTTTGGCCAATGTGACAGATTCTCCCATACCTGGATTATCATCCTCTTTATTTTTACTTATTTGTTAGACTGGTTGGTTCAGTATATGGGATTCACCAAACACCTGGGACCAATGAAGTTCAAATACTGAATACTGACCAGACCACCCAGAGAAGTCGTGTGCTGCTCATTAACCTTTGTTCTCACCTCAGCAACCGCAATTACCACAATGTTCTTAGCAGTTGGCTGGGTGGTGGTTGTTTGTATGTACGAACACGGGGCGGCGGACATCTTTAGCCATGAACACAGACACTGGTGTTTGGTTGTCGAGTGCATGGAACTATAATCGGACACTCAATGGCGCGAACACCGCTGGGACCTCGATCTCTCCGTATGTTCAAATGGGTTCATATGATAAGAGCGGCGTTTGATGGGAATAAGCACCCAAACAAGGGACACAGATTGAGTGGACGGATGAACAGTTTCATTTGTGGCGTTTTGGCTGCGTTTGTGGGATTTGAGTGCTCTCAGGTATGTCCTGGACCTGAGAGTTAATGTAATTATGTATGTGCATTTACTGTTGTCCCCTCTCCGGTCCAGTGGAGAATGCCCCTGGAATATGTAAGCAGAAACCCCTTGCATGGGGACTTGTATATAAGGCCATCTGTGTCTTCCATTAAAACAGTTCCTGCTTACCCTCAACATAGGGTCTCATGTCATATTTGTCGGGAACAGCTATACCATTATCGTGCTTGGATTATGGTGCTTTGGATTATGATAGCATCATTCTGAATAGGGGAAGAGAACATCCTTGGCGGTGAGACCCCTCTTCCTCTAGGGAACCACTTCTAGTGGCAAGCGGTGGGATGGTTCTTGTTCCCCAGAGAAGATGCTGATCTTGGTTGCAGTAACAGCATAGCGGATGGAGACTCTGTCAGTGAACATTCGTCCTAAGAGGGAATTAATTAATGAATTGCTGGAGATGGATCATGCTAACACTCTACCCGAACTGGTGCTAACGAATTGCTGGAGATGGATCATGCTAACACTCTACCCGAACTGGTGCTACCGAATGCGGTGGATGACTAACGGATGTTACAGATAACCCTGTTCAGGCCAAACCCTCCCGGGGACATTGTGATGCAGGTGATAGCAGCCGTGGACGCAGAGGACCAAGCTAAACAGGAGTGCCAAGCAAGAGTAGCGGCAATACAGCGCACTGAGAGTCCAGCAGCGGAGAATTCAGAGAAGACACCTAGGGAATGAAAAAAGGTGCTATTTGCTGCATTTAAAAACTTTCAGGAAACGGAAGGCGAAATAGATGCACAAGTTCTGTGAAACTAAAAAGCAAGGGAATGACTCATACCAAATGGGAATACCTGCTAATCCTACCCCTTACTGGGGGCAACCCAGATACCAGCCCTAAAAACCATAATTCAATACTCATGGTTGCCAGCAGCTAGGGCATATCCGCAAACAACTGCCCCTTGGAGTCCTCTTGACCATCCTGTGGGCGCCACGACAATATTTCCCATAGAGCACTGTTATCCATTAACACTAAAGGTCTAAATTCGCCCAACAAGCGAAGACTGGCCCTGACAGAGGCCAAAAGGCAAAAGGCACAAATCACCTTCTACCAAGAAACCGACTTTAAATGGGGCAACCGACCAAAGTTCTCACATAACTACCACTCAAGTTATAAGAAAAAATGGGTTTCTATTCTGATAGGGGGAGATATCTCCTTCAGTGTTAAAACAATTTTAAAAAAAAATAATAGGTGATAAATAGGGACGATATCTACTAATACATGTTACATAAACAACGAGCCTTACACACGAATTAACATTTATGGTCCATACACTAACCAAGAGGAATTCCTAGACAAATTTTTTGCTTTAGCAACCTTTAGCGAGTTTGGAGATGTGGTTATTGGTGAGGACACAAATTTTCTCCTGGACAGCTCTCTAAACACCTCTTCCAGTAATAGGGCAGTCCCATCCACCGCACAAAAAAGGAGGCAACCACAAGATACAAGCAGATACTACACCATGACTACTTTGACCCATGGAGGATAATGCACCCCCACAGACAGAGACTACACCTTTTATTCGATGGCACACAACACATACACCAGGATAGACAGATTTTGTGGCAAAACCAGCCACTTCATCATGTGTTTTCATGTGTGGGATGCTATCCCTTTAAGGACTGTTAGAACCAAGTTGGTGGCTGTATATGGGTATTGTGCGAACAAGAGCATTCGTATGCTGGTGGCGAGAAAGCCACAAGCATTCATACAATAGCTTCCTGAACAGGGTTTTTCAACCCTGTTCGGGAAACGAACTACCGAATGGGGGACCACACAGAGGAGGTCGTGTGTCTCCCATTAAAGATTGCAATAATATTTCCTTCTGTGATTATTGGGTTTCAGGGTGGCCGCCGTTCGGCTACCGACCACGCAGCGGTCTGCCATCTTG
>OW240920.1:113153679-113173257 GCA_933207985.1 Pelobates cultripes | reverse complement strand
GATCTTACATACATTGATAGGCGCATCGTCGTACCCTTTGGCATTAAGATTTAAAAACCCCTGTGGCGAAAATATGTTGTTTTCGGCCTGTGAGTAATTAAGTTAGCCCATTGTGTTTGTTAATTGTATCACAGGCAGAGGGGAGGGTTTGTGTACATTAACTGGGAGTGTCTAACTGTACAAGTCTGTCCTGATTGGTTTTGTAACGTGTGTGGTAACCTTGTGGGAAAACCTGTATATAAGAGACAATAAACCCTCAGACTGCTGAGTTCCTGTTTGACCCTCGTCTCATGTTACATAGTTACATAGTTACATAGCTGAAAAGAGACTTGCGTCCATCAAGTTCAGCCTACCTCACATTTGTTTTTTGCTGTTGATCCAAAAGAAGGCAAAAAACCCAGTTTGAAGCACAATTTTGCAACAAGGGATTGACTATCACGCTACATTGAAAGATTATATCCTTGAATATGTGTGGGGGAAAAGGCTGCATCTACACTGGGGATTGCTATACGCTGTACAATCCATTGCTATAATCACTAAGCTCTTTTAAGAGCTTGTTCCTGCTTCACTCTCTGAAGGAAGAGAGGTTCACCCACTGGAGCCTTGTCATAGGTCCAGGGTGGGTAGGAGACGACAAGACCCCAACCAAGCTGCCGCAGTTCGTGGGGTCTGCAGTGTTTATGGTGTCAAGTGGAGTGCTTGGAGCCCTCGGGAAGCACTAGGAGCATCCATCAATGGAGGTATCCAGTCGGGGTGCCAGGTGATTCATTACAGTGGTGGCAATGGTAGGATGGTGTCCTAGTGCGAGGAGAAGCAGCTCGGAGACACCAGTAACGTGTGGATTTACAAAGTAGGGCAACACTTGTCCCCGTACAGCGCCCCTGGCTACAGCAGTTTGGAACCAGCTTGACCCTGAACAGCATTCCTATATGAGGAGGACATGGACGAGCAGGATGCAGTCCGGAAAATCATCTGGTATGAGACCCTGGAGGGCGTACAGCGCCGGCGGGGTGAGAGACTTCCCAGCGAGGAGCAGCAATGGCAGACCCTGGCCCTGTGGCCCTGATTGGGCTGACCCCAATGAGGAGAGATCAGACTTGGTATTTCTAACGACACTCTAGTGGGAGCTGGAGCAGGACTACCGACATCTGCTCCGCTCAATTGAGAATACCTTGCAGGAGAGTTGGGTGGCAATCCCAGACTTAAAGCCCTGCAGCGGGGAAGACCCGGCTGAGGTACCCCCCACTTCACTACCAGCTATAGAGGTAGGGGACCTGACAGACTGGTACTGGGGGAACCCCATATAGGGATGCTTGGCGGTCAGCCCAGATCCCCAATGGCAGCTGGAGTTTCAGGGAGTAGGGACAGTCGGTCTTGCTCCCCAGCAGCAGTGTACCTTGCAGGGAGAGGAGAGAGTTACAGGGAGAGGAGAGCATCATCCTCCCTCCCCAGCGGCAGGGTGAGTTACAGGGAGAGGAGAGCATTGTCCTGCCTCCCCAGTGGCAGTGTACCTTGCAGGCCAAACCTTCCTGTATTCCCAAATTGAAAAGGTGGAGAGCAACATCCGAAAGATGCACCCCATCCATGCAAAATAACCTAGCAACATTGATTCCAGCCCCAAGTGCCTAATCACCCGCTATCAATGTACTGACCTTAAGCATGCCTTCAGTGAAACCGGGGAACCATTTACAACCAAATAACCACTACCCCTGCCACTAACTCCCGCAATTGGTCCACATCCCTTTTCATTTGTTTAACGAACTCCAGCTTTTGCACCTGCCCCAGGACATTACCTTCTGCGTGAAATAAAAAGAAATTTGGGGACTCCTACCTCATCCAACCTGCCAAACATCTACTGACATACCTTTCTCCACCTGAAACCACAAAACCGGAGCCACACCAATGTAACCTGGTCCACTGGAAAGCCAGGCTGCTGGAACCCAACTGCAGCTCTCTTCTGTGACCAGTGTACCTACAAATGGCCCACCACTACTTCATACTGAGGATGTTTTTTAATTTTTTTTGTTTTGTTTCGGTTTTTTTTTTCCCAGTGTTCTCATCACATATAGGCAAGAATTTGAATCAGAAGGGTCCACACAAAGGTAATCATCAAGATAGTGAACTCTACTATCTTCCTCTCTTCCACAAAAGTGCTACACATTTTCAAGTAAGCACATGAGATGAAACATCCCATTGATAGGCACAAAGCCACAAAGAACTTTCCTTTCAAAAAGCATCATAATAAGTGATGGCAATAAGGAAGTATGCGTAGCCAACAGAGCGTTTTTGCCAGACCTCTTAACCAATTTGACTGCCTGGTCAGATGATGCATCAGAGACTGAGCATAGCTCCCTATCAATATCATCATTTACTGATGACCCTTTAGGAGGAGACAGATAGTGGATAAGTCTGCATTTTCTAGTAACCTTCCTCAGCACCACCTCTAATACAATTCTGAAATTTTCCAACAGGAACAGCTCAAACAGCCCTGCCATCCTACATATCTGTACTTCCTTGAGCATATTGTCCCTAACTAACTGGGGGAACTCCAAAACTGATTTCAAGTCACGGAACTGCAAAACGGTCCCTTAACAAACATGCACCTCTTCACCTCTTGATTAGCATAGTGGCTTAGCCAGGATAGCATTGCACCTGACCTCCTTTGGACTGTAAGCTCTTCAACCTATTGTTCCTGTATGTTTTCTTGTAATTTTCCTATTTATAGTTAAATCCCCCCTCTCATAATATTAAAAAGCGTTACGGAATCTGTTGGCGCTATATAAATGGCAATAATAATAACCTCACTGGGCTTTGCCCCATGTCAACGTAAGCTGCCACAGAGCCAGATGTGCCAGTGGTGGAACTGGTCTTACCCCACTTGAAGAACCTGCTAAGTCTGTGGGTTCCCCTAAAGCCAGGGCACTTGTGCTTGAACTTACAGATGCTGCCCCACTTGCATTGGCTATCTTTGAGTAGCCAAAAAAAACAACTTAAGTCTAGATAACAGAACAAAGCAAGGATGCAACAAAGCCCGTAACCAATTACCAAAAGCCTTTGGTATCTTCTGATCCCGCCGCCTTTTCTCATTCCCCACTTCCTTTGTATATTTCTAATCATCTTCATTCATGACAATTAATTCCTCTAAGGTCAAGAGAAAATATTCCCAAAACTCGCCCTTTCAAATTATTTCTTACATGTTTTATTTTAAATGGACCGGCAGAACCCCCTGAAAAGGATACATAAGCATTCTGTCTGGCCGCACCAGGAATGCAACCAGACAGTTCCATGACCAAGCACCAGATGCTGCCACTACATCACCCACAACCCTCCCTTCAATCTCCGGAACTACTTTAGCATTGCCCCCAACCCTGTGATACCCAAACTTGCCCAAAGCCTGACCTGTTTCCTGTCATTGTACCCCACAAATTTAGAAAAGATTTAAACCTTCTCATACGTTTTAACTCAGCAATTGCAGGGCTGCCTCTCATTGTCTTCCAGTTTCGGAAACTGCAGCTGCTGGTATGGATCCTGAAGCCTGGTTCCTAAATGAAACTGAAGGTGATCAACTCCCAGACCTTTAAGGAGAAAAAGTCCTGGGTAGTCTGTTCCTACCAATACTGTCCCTTCCTTAGCTAGGGTAAGTATACTGCCATCAAGTTCCCAAGTGCTGCCCCTGCAGCCCACCTTGGTTCCCTGTAAAGAGTGCGATCCTTAGGACCCACTCTGTCCTCTGCCCTTGTTCCCAACTCCTCCCGGCTACTGATACATGCCTATCACTCCTATGGCCAGAGGACTCTTGTTCCAGTTCCCTGCCATGATGATCACTGGATCTGCTATGTTCTGATTTGACATCTTTCTGGTCCTGAACAGCACCTGTGATGTCCTGGGCCCTGCTGTGATGCTTTCGCTGGCTTGGCCCCTCAGGTCTAGACTGTCTGCCATCCACAGATCTGTGTCATCAGTGGTGTCAGCTGGGCTAAGTGACCTGCCATCCCGCTTCCAAGTGCAGCCCCTTTGGACCACCTGCCACACTGGGGGATATTCTTTCCCGGAAACCAGTGCAGCCCCTATGACCCACTCTGTCCTCTGCCACCATTCCCAGCCCCTCCTGGGTTGCCAGTACTCGCCTGTCACTCCAGCTGCCAAAGGACTCCTGTTCCACTCCCTTGCCATGTTATGTTCTAATCTGACACCTTGCTTGTCAGTCTTAAGCCTACTGTGGTCCTGAGCAGCACCTATGATGTCCTGGGCACTGCTGTGATGCTTTCGCTGGCTTGGCCTCTCAGGACTGGACTGTCTGCCATTCACAGATCTGCCATCATCAGTGGTATCAGCTGGGCAAAATTACCTGCCATACTGGCCCCAAGTGGCCCACCTGCCCTGCAGCCTGACTGGTGGATCTTGTTTCCCTGAAAAGAGTGCGGCCTCTATGACCCACTCTGTCCTTTGCCACCGTTCCCAACCCCTCCCGGGCTGCCTGTACTCACCTGTCACTCCTGCTGAAAGGATTCCTATTCCAGTTCCTTGCCATGATGATCACTGAATCTGCTATGTTCAGATCAGACACCTTTCCTGTCAGACTTGTGATGTCCTGTGCCCTGCTGTGATGCCTTTGCTGCCTAGGCAACTTAGGCCTGCACTGTCTGCCATAAAGCCTCTCAGCTCAGCTGCTCCTGAACCTAGTCAGCTCCCATCTGGGTTGCTCTCGTTTCCTTTCAGTATGGCTGCAAACACTGACCTCATGATGAACCTGTCACGCCTACTGCCAAAAGATTCCTCTGCCACGTCCTTGCCATGATGATCACTGGATCACCTTTCCTGTCGGTAATATCCTGTGGTCCTGAACAGCACCCGTGATGTCTTGTGCCCTGCTGTGATGTTTTTGCTGCCTATGCCCATTAACCCTGCACTGTCTGCCATTAAGCCTCTCAGCTCTGCTGTCATCAGTGATTTCAGCTGCTCCTGAACCCAGTCAGCTCCCATCTCCTGGACTGCTCTCTTGCTTCTCTTCAGTATGGCTGCAAACACTGACCGCATGATGAACCTGTCACGCCTACTGCCAAAGAATTCCTCTTCCACGTCCTTGCCATGATGATCACTGGATCTGCTATGTTCAGATCTGACACCTTTCCTGTCAGTAATATCCTGTGGTCCTGAACAGCACCCGTGATGTCTTGTGCCCTGCTGTGATGTTTTTGCTACTTATGCCCATTAACCCAGCTATGTCTGCCATTAAGCTTCTCAGCTCTGCCGTCATCAGTGATTTCAGCTGCTCCTAAACCCAGTCAGCTCCCTTCTCCTGGACTGCTCTCTCGATTCCCTCCAATATGGCTGTAAACACAGACCCCTTGATGATTCTGCAAGATAAAAATAATTCTCCCAGGCCTGAAGCCATACCAGCAGTGCTGGCAACAACAACAAGGTCTGTGAGAAAGCATTAGAATGAGAACAATTTAAGATGGCTGCCCTATATGTATCAGCCTGCACATCCCAGATAACTAGCTTATCCAAACACACTAACTCTGAATGCCCACTTCCTAGCTCTGGCAAGGCCCTATTCCACTAAGCTATGCTACTCCATGGGCTACAGACAGGGCCAGATTAAGAGCCCAGTGGGACTGGTGCTGACAATTATGACGGGCCTAATTACAGAATCATATCGACCAAAAATAGTAAAACACTCCCAAGAGTCATGTATCTGATGGAGATGGTGCTGGAGAGAAAGAAAACAGCAGCTAAAAGAAAACACATACCCTAGGCTAACCTCTCACTAATTTATGTTTTCATCTTTCAAGTAAATCCAGCGCCCGGCGCTGGAAAAAAGGTAAGTTTAACCCCTTTCCTCTCCCCAGAGCCCGGCGGGAGGGAGTCCCTGAGGGTGGGGGCACCCTCAGGGCACTAAAGTGCCAGGAAAGCAAGTATGTTTTCCTGGCACTATAGTGGTCCTTTAAAAGATCACTATAGGGTCAGGAACACAAACATGAATTCATGACCCTATAGTGTTAACACCACCATCTAGCCCCCCATGTATCTGATGGAGATGGTGCTGGAGAGAAAGAAAACAGCAGCTAAAAGAAAACACATACCCTAGGCTAACCTCTCACTAATTTATGTTTTCATCTTTCAAGTAAATCCAGCGCCCGGCGCTGGAAAAAAGGTAAGTTTAACCCCTTTCCTCTCCCCAGAGCCCGGCGGGAGGGAGTCCCTGAGGGTGGGGGCACCCTCAGGGCACTAAAGTGCCAGGAAAGCAAGTATGTTTTCCTGGCACTATAGTGGTCCTTTAAAAGATCACTATAGGGTCAGGAACACAAACATGAATTCATGACCCTATAGTGTTAACACCACCATCTAGCCCCCCCTGGGCCCCTCATGCCTCCATAAATATAGCAAAATTTTACTGTATTCATGCCTGAAGCTGTAACTCTGCATGCTGTTAGACTCAGAAAAACAAGCAGTCTGCTGACATAATTAGAAGTGGTGGCCTAATCCAATCACAGTGCTTCCCCATAGGATTGGCTGAGACTGACAAGGAGGTAGATCGGGGCAGAGCCAGCATGATTCAAACACAGCCCTGGCCAATCAGCATCTCCTCATAGAGATGAATTGAATCAATGAATCTCTATGAGGAAAGTTCAGTGTCTGCATGCAGAGGGAGGAGACACTGAATGTTTGGATGCATTTTAACAGCAATCAAGTGTCCAATCAAGCAGGAAGTCAATGGGCATGGTAAAAGGGTGTGCCACTGACACAAATCACGTAACCTGCCAAAAGGGGCGAACATGCCCAAAAAGAGGATATGTCTGCCAAAGAATTAGGCCAGCCTGGTATGAATGCATGTCAGGCTGCCTGCCAATCATGCAGCTGGCCAACTAAGGGCATACTATGCAGACAGCACCCTGAGCTTGGCATAAATGCATCTAATGATGCGCTCGCTCAACGCTTTCTAAGGACTGTCCCCTAGCACTCGCTGGTCCACTTGTCTCCTTACCTTCTTACTAGCAGGCAGAAGCTCCTGGTATATAGTTTGGGACAGAGAAAAGCTGTATGTAGTGAGTGTAGAAGAAAGGGAACATGCCACAGTGTTAGAGAGACCAAAGTCAGCATTACCTTAAAGGACCACTCTAGGCACCCAGACCACTTCAGCTTAATGAAGTTATCACTAGGCTGTAATGTAAAGACTGCATTTTCTCTGAAAAGACAGTGTTTGCAGCAAAAAGCCTGACGGTAAGGATTCTACTCACCAGAACAAATTCAATAAGCTGTAGTTGTTCTGGTGACTCTAGTGTCCCTTTAACTATATTCATTGTCAGCCAGTCCACACATGTTTTGTTCCCATACATCCCTCTTAAGTTTCCATACTTAAGTAAGAGTATGTGAAAAGTAGTTAGTAGCTAATTTGCATAATTAAATATGTATGGGTGACATCACATGATGTAAATCACAAGGAGTGACATAAGAGAAAATATAGATGCATTCCTCCCAGTGGCCCCATGTCTCCCAGTGCCCCCATGTGTCGATTACTCCAGGTCTCAGTGTTCCTATGTATCAGTGTCTCAGTGCCCCATGTCTCCCAGTGTCCCCTAGTGTCGTGTCCCCAGGTCTCCCAGTGATCCTATGTATCACAGTGTCTTAATGCCCCATGTCTCCCTGTGTCCCCATGTATCCCAGGGTCCCCATGTCACTAGGAAGACGGGAAGACCTGGGGACGCGGGGAGACGTAGGGACACAGAGACACCAGTGACACTGGGACACTAGGGGACTCTGGCTGGGACGCATGGGGACACTGGGAAAATAGGGGACACTTGAAGACATGGGAACACAGACACCAGGGACACAGACACTAGAGACACTGGCTGGGGGACATGGGGACATTGCGACATGGGGACAAATAGACACCAGGGCCACAGACACTAAGGGACACTAGCTTGGAGACATGGGGACATTGAGACACTTGAGGCACTGGGAGACATGGAGGCACTAGGAGACATGGGGACAGTGAGACACTGGCAGACTGGGGGCACTGTGTGTCATAATGTCTCCCAATGTCCCTTAGTGTCTCAGTGTCCCCATGTCTCCTTGCAGCCTTTCCCCCCATCCCTTACTTCCCTGAGCTGTAGGCTGTCTCTGCAGGGTGGGAGTTGCTGTCTGGACTCTCTGCACCCCTGCAGATCAGTGAGTATAGATAGGCAGGGAGAGATATGCTGCAACTTCCTATCCCTGCCTGTCTCCACACACAGTGACCCCTACTGGCCAGTGCTGGTATTGCATAGTAATTTCTTATATATATTTATACTGAGAAAAATACCAGCATTTGTATTGCCAGTATCACTGTAATATTGGCACCAGCCAGGAAGCCTCAAATACTGGCTGTGCCAATAAAATAGAAGCCAGGCGGAATCCCTAAGAGTAGTGTGTGAAAAAAAAAAAATGTAAAAAAAAAAAAAACAATTTAATTTAAAAAAGTGAAATAAAATACAAAAGAACTATTTCCCCTCAAAATTTTAGCAATAATAATAGTGCAGTTTAAGAAATTTAATTCTAAATAAGTTCATTAATGTCTTCATTTACACAGCACATCATATGTATAAGATTTCAGTTTATTGGTAGTACTCGTCTAAAACTACAACAAAAAAACATTGCAAAATGTTCATCTGAAAGCACAATATCCACTATTGTTAGCAAGTGTTTTGTACCCTTCTCATTCTACATGGTGATTCCTCATGTATGTACGTAGTGGACATTGGATAGCATTCCCTTCATCCCCCATAAAACCATAACTTACCCCTTCAAATAATGACAGACAACTTCTTGGAGAAAAACAGGCCACATCATTTATTAACACAACCAAATACTGTATGACTCCTTTAACATAACGAAATAATAAATATCATAAATTAACCTAAACAATTTGCATATAGTCATACAGTAACCAAAGAAACCGTCCTTGCCAACCTAACTTCCCCAAGGCTCTCACCTCCCCCCCTCGGCATAATAAAAACATCTTTGTAGCGGAGATGCAATATTACCCAGGTTATCTCCGCTTATAATCCAAGTGGGACTCAGGAACAAGTAAATAGTAATTCCACAGGCAAGGTTTCCAGCAGGTAAAATACAGCAATATCCCAACAGCAATCCCAATAACTGGACGACACACAGTTTCAGGAGCATAACTGACTAGCCTTTAATCACAGTCTCCTTATAAAGCATGCTCCCATGCAAGGGAGGGATTTACAGTAATTATTACAGTAGCCAATCCTGTCCTGGTAACCTCCCACACATCTCCTCCCCTCAGCCAGCATCATAATCCCCTTATCCAGCACACCAATTCCCCCCATTTCTGGATGTACCCCTAAACGTAGGGGTACCTCTTTAAATCATACATCCCCTGGTAGCCCTGATCTGGGTGAACAACATATCCAAAAATCACCCAGATCAGACCAGGGGTTCGGGAAAAGTATGGAGGGAATAAAATGACCGACCGCACGAACTGAGATAGCCGAATCCGGTTCCATGTGAATGGGCCCTGCGGTCGGTCCTGGCATAAGGGAATAAAATACACGAAAACCTCTAGCTATAGAGGCTAGGGAGGGTTCGCCTGAATCCCCTCGTTCGGTATTTTCTATCTACCGAACGAGGGGCCGTTCGGTAGTTTGGAACCGAACGGACCAGGGCTGTGGAGGTCTCAGCGGTGTTCGCCTACTCGAGTGTCCGATTTTAGTTCCAGACACTCGACGGCAAAACACCGCTGTTCGGTAGTTTCATTCGAATAAACTAAGGGAATGAAACTACCGAACAATCAGAGGAATACAATTCTTTTTAATACATAGAAAATACAACAGATACACGAATGCAGGTTTATACAGTATATTTGTAGGGTCGCCTGGTGCCATCCGCTACACTGCTCCCCCTTGCCCACAAGCCGGCATACACAGTCTGATCCAACACGGATCGGCTTGGGGATGTCCGGGGAGGCTCACGGATCATTTCTCTAGGTCAGTTTGTCGAGACAACCCATCAGCATTTCCATTCTGTTTACCCGGGCGGTACTGGATATTAAAGTCAAAGGGCTGCAGCGCCAGACTCCAGTGCAGCAGCCGGGCATTGTCCCCAGCCACCCGGTTTAGCCATACTAACGGGTTGTGATCCGTGAGCAGGGAAAAAGCTTGTCCGTACAAATATGGCTGTAATTTCTTCAGGGCCCACACCACAGCCAGGCATTCTTTCTCGATGGCAGCGTAGCTTACTTCTCGAGGTAACAGTTTCTGGCTGATGTAAGCCACAGGATGTTCTCCGCCATCGGCCCTGACTTGGCTTAATACTGCTCCCAATCCAAACATAGAAGCGTCTGTGTGGACAAGAAAACGTTTAGTTGGATTGGGAGCTGCCAAGACAGGGGCATTTGTCAATGCATCTTTCAACAACTGGAATGCCTGTTCACACTCCGGGGTCCAGGTTACTTGGCGGGGTAGGTTTTTACGGGTCAAGTCGGTGAGAGGTTTGGCCAGGGCACTGTAATTCGGGACAAATTTCCGGTAGTATCCGGCCGTTCCTAGGAACGCTAACACCTGAGTCTTAGTCCTAGGGGTAGGCCATTGGGCTACAGCCTCTACTTTGGCTGGTTCCGGCTTTTGCTTGCCGCATCCTACCCGATGACCTAGGTACTGTACTTCAGCCATGCCTATGCTGCATTTGGCTGGTTTCAGTGTTAAACCAGCGGCCCTAATCCTGTCTAGGACTGCTCCTATATGGGTCAGGTGTTCCTGCCAGGTATTGCTGAAAATGGCAATATCATCGAGGTATGCGCAGGTATAATCCTGGAACCCATCTAGGAGGCGGTCCACCATCCGCTGAAAAGTAGCCGGGGCGTTTTTCATCCCAAACGGCATGACCTTAAATTGGTACAAGCCGAATGGGGTGACAAAGGCCGACTTAGGGATGGCGTCTTGCGCCAAGGGTATTTGCCAATACCCTTTACACAAGTCAATCGTGGTGAGATAGTGCCCCCTCGCCATCCGATCCAGGAGTTCGTCTATCCTGGGCATGGGGTAGGCGTCCGATACCGTCTTCTCATTTAATCTCCTGTAGTCTACACAAAACCGGGTCGTGCCGTCCCGCTTTGGTACTATTACTACCGGAGATGCCCAGGGGCTGTCGGAGGGCTCAATCACCCCCAGCTGGAGCATCTCATCGATCTCCTTGCGCATGTTCGCCCGTACCGCTTCTGGGATGCGGTACGGGGTCTGACGCATGGGAAGTTGCCCTGGGGTGTCTACTCTGTGAGTGGCCAGAGGAGTGTAACCAGGTACATTAGAGAAGATATCCTGCTTCTCCCTCAACAGCTGTTGTACCTCGCTCCGCTCCTGTGGGCTCAACCGATCCCCCAGGGTGACTTCCCCTAAGTCCCCGGATAACAGACCCTCTCCCAGCAGATCCGGGAGAGGTAAACTGTCAAACTCCTCGGAGTTAGGCGCACATATAGCGGTCACTTCCTCCGAGCGCTCCTGGTAGGGCTTCATCATGTTCACATGGAGCATGCGTCGCTCCCCAGTACCAACGCACGAGCCGATTATATAAGTGGTGTCACACCGTACAAAATGGCGATATGAACCGGAAGTAAATGTTTCAGACTCGCCAGACCAGCAACGATTGGCAGCCCTTTTAAAGAGAATTCAAGCCCCTCCCATGACTACAGGCCAAGCCTTCAAATATATAAATAAAAAATTAAAAAAGGTTTTCTCAATTCCAGACCGTTTTTTTTTTTTGTTGCCAGGAATGGCACTCTGAATCAAGAATGTAAATGAGCAGTTCCCCCGAGACTCTGTCACACAATGGGCCCGAATATGGATGAATTTCAGTTCAGCTCAAATTGAATATCCAAGTCTATAAAGATAATATAAGTCTGTATTACTAAGGAGAAGAAGCAGAACAAGAGAGTAATAGGGCAGGCAGCAGGCCACCCATACTAGCTTCTCCACTACTACTAATAAAAGCACCACATTTAGGCAAAGCAGGATGGATGGTGAGGATAGTGCCAGTAGATGACACAGGCAGGTTGGACAGGAACTGTTGGACTCCTCATCATTAAAAAAGAAAAAAAGTTTCTAAAGAAGCCGTCATCACATCCAGATACAGATCAGAGGGACTGGGACTGAGCTTTACCGGAGAGAAGCATCCAACACAGGGTCCACTTGTTTTTAAAGTTTTTTTTGTGAATAAAGGTATTCTGTTACACCTAGGGCCGGCCTTACAGGGAGTGCAGAATTATTAGGCAAGTTGTATTTTTGAGGATTAATTTTATCATTGAACAACAACCATGTTCTCAATGAACCCAAAAAACTATCTACCGAACGAGGGGCCGTTCGGTAGTTTGGAACCGAACGGACCAGGGCTGTGGAGGTCTCAGCGGTGTTCGCCTACTCGAGTGTCCGATTTTAGTTCCAGACACTCGACGGCAAAACACCGCTGTTCGGGAGTTTTAAAATGGCCGCCGCCACGTGTTCGTTTGTCGAATGGCGGCCACCCCCGAGAACAAAGGACGGCTACTTACTGTTCAATTACCCGTTCGCAACAATGTTGCAACGGGTAATTGAGGACACACTTCACACAGGGGAGGTCTGGTTGTTCGGTAGTTTCATTCGAATAAACTAAGGGAATGAAACTACCGAACAATCAGAGGAATACAATTCTTTTTAATACATAGAAAATACAGCAGATACACGAATGCAGGTTTATACAGTATATTTGTAGGGTCGCCTGGTGCCATCCGCTACAATCTTCCTTTTCAGGGATCCCCACCAACTCGGTGGGGCCAAACCATAATGCTCCCCATTGGTCAACTTACAACCCAGTGGGAACACGCCCAACCTGGTACCTCCTCCATGTTCACCATAAGAGATGGGGGAGGATGAGACCCGGCCATTAATCCCCTTTTTCATCTAATCTACCAAACCATCCCTTATTTGGCAAGGACACACCCCGCCTCGCTGTGACAACCACCCGGGCCCAAAGCAGCAAAGGGAGGGTGGGCGGGAAACTTGTTGCTGGCCCGGCTCCTAAGTGGCACTGAGGATCTGTCTGATCTGTCACAACCCACTTCCACACATCTCACACTCCCACATGTAGCATATAGCCAATCAGGCATCATCCATCCCACACTCATACATGTGCCCCTGTCCACTAAGCTGCGCACTCTCCCTGGGGCCAATTATGTACATAGTGGGCATTGGATAGCATTCCCTTCATCCCCCATAAAACCATAACTTACCACTTCAAATAACGACAGACAACTTCTTGGAGAAAAACAGGCCACATCATTTATTAACACAACCAAATACTGTATGACTCCTTTAACATATAACAAAATAATAAATATCATAAATTAACATAAACAATTTGCATATAGTCATACAATAACCAAAGAAACCGTCCTTGCCAATCCAACTTCCCCAAGGCTCTCACCTCCCCCCCCCCGGCATAATAAAAACATCTTCCTTTTCAGGGCTCCCAACCATAATGCTCCCCACTGGTCGACTTACAACCCAGTGGGGACACATCCAACCTGGTACCTCCTCCTGGTTCACCATAAGAGACAGGGGGAGGATGAGACCCGGCCATTATCCCCCTTTTTCATCTAATCTTCCAAAACATCCCTTATTTGGCAAGGACACAACCCCGCTGTTTTAAGCCTAAAATCAGCGGGGGACCCCAAATAAACCAACTATGGCCTGTTCCACCATCTGTCGAATGGCCAGATTAAAACGGTCGAGCCCGACTTCAGTCAAATTGACCCCATCCGGCCGCAACATATCTGCCGCCTCCTTCTCAAAACCTGATGAAATGGGCATCCCCCATAACGAACCGCGAAACCCAACGGTTGAACCCTTCACGGCAGCGCTCCAACGCACTCCAGATTTGTTCTTGCACCAATAGGTCCTCGCCACAACCTCCGACCACACCATGCAAAAAAAAAACCGTAAATGACATAAGGACCTGGGACAAGTCCCACTTCCCTATGTCCACCAAGTCTCAGAGCGGCACCATCCCCAGGTCAGCAAGCAGGAGAACCTGACCACTTCCGGAAGGAGCCAGACCCACTTCATGTCCCCCCGGCGCTGAACCACCAAACCTCCACCGTTGAGTGCTCATTCATCCACCCCGAGAAGACAAAAACAATCAACGGAGCAAACCAGCATCCCGCACACCGGAACAAATCTCCTAGAGTCCCACCTTCCTATCCTCCGCACATCCCGATTCAGCATACCCAGCCGAGAGGCCTCCGTCGCAGCGCCAATGCGGAAAGAATGTCTGCCAAACAAACTGAAAATGGGAGAGGAAGTTCCCCTCCTCGTACACCATGATCGCGCCAGCCAGGTACAGCTGTACCGCGGACTCCCTGAGCGCCCAGACCAGACAGGCATCCATCCTGGACAAAATGATATAAGGTTCCCCCATAAAACTTGATAAATTAAAGGACTTAATTAGGCAGATAAAATACAGAATAAAATAAGTAATAAAACAATAGTCCAATAAAATAGGCTTATCACAGTCCTTGAGGGTAGGTCCCACTTGTAAAGGAATATTCTTTAGGGTGTAGATGGGATCGTATCTTCAAATGTTGAAAATTCAGCATATGTGGAGAGAAAAATAAAAACAGGACTCCAATGGCACAGTAAATCGGTGTATAAAATAAATATAAAAGTATAAAATCAGTCTTACTCACACTTTTCAGAGCTAGGATCAGCTTCGGTTTTTTTTTTTTCTCTTTTTCCAGGTATCCATCCTGGGACCGCTGCCAGTGGGACCCACCTGCCCTTGCAAAGGATGTCGATCTAGTATGGACGAGTCTTGAAGGACACCGGGTCCTGACCATCCCGGACATCCGCAAACAGAATCCTCCCCTACCAGCTGACCAGTTCGGACCTACCAATACCCCAATCCTCACGGCCCCAAAGAAATGAAGAAACGGTGAGGCATACCTCTGGGACCCCATAAATCCAATGCCACCACAACGGGAAAGCTCCAGGAAGGCAAGATTCCCGGTCAAGCCGCTGACCATGTCAGCACACTAGCGTGATCCCAGAATCGCCCCAACCAGACAGAGCCAGCTGCGTCCGTATAGAGGGGCAAATCCGAACTGGGCACCTCTGGTGCCGGCCAAGATGACCTTCCAATATACTCGGTCAGGAAGGAAGCCCAGACCTCCAGAGCCAGATAAAATGCCACGGTCCCGGTACTAGCGACCACCAGGCGCCTGAGGGACAATTGCCCCATGGGCCTGATCCGGCAGTGGAAGGTCAACCTCCCTAACAGGGACTGCAGCTAGCACAGCTGCATGCTCCTCAGATCCCAGGCCATCGCCACACCATCTCAACCTTATCCCACGGCAGTCAGCACACCATGGCCACAGAGTCAATTTTGATACCAAAGGAGCTAAGGCACGTCACTGGGCCCCCAAAGCACCAAGAGAGCCCTAAAGCACCAAGTCAAGCAAGAGTCGACAAGTCAGAGAAGGCCCACACACAAAAGCCATCAAGGTAACGCAGCAACGAGCCAATCCTTGCCTCCTGCCACACCACCAACTCCAGGAAAGTGCTGACACACTCAACGTAAAAGCAGGACATAAACAAGACATCGGGAAGCATGTATCCACATAATACCGACCACAAACCCACCACCCAGGAGTTGATGACAATCCATATGAACTGGCAACAAGCGAAACGCGGATCCGATGTTGGCCTTCGTTAGCTAAGCCCCAGGGCCCACTACCGCGACCATGCGTACCGCAGCATCGAAGGATGCCTAGGACGTCCGACATCTTTCACCGAAACCCCTTGAGGGCAGGGCAAACAATGAATTAGATGAAAATCCCCTGCCTCCTACTTGGGCACCAGGCCCAAGGGGGACCTGTGTGGTGGAACCAGCCTCGCCACTGGGCATTGGAGAAGACTGATTGCCGGCCTCCTGCCCTGTGACTATGGCCCCATGTTGAAAGGATGGATTTTCCCCTGCAAAGACCCAAAAGCTGGGTCTTTCGGTACTTTCCCTATGTGAGCAGTGTTACCCAGATAGTTATGCCATGGAGCCCATTTGTATAATGAAAGACTATGGGAAAGACATTGGCTCCATGGCAATTGAGCTGTATGTGTGTGCTCTGAGCGCCATTCAGTAATAATGTGCGCTCAGATCTGAGCTATCTGGGGATATGTTGAATGTACCTGTTTTGTGCAATGACTGCACAGTTATATGTTTTTATGTGTTTTATTGTCTTTTGCTGCCATGTGGCTAATGGAGTTTTGCCTCTGTCCTGGAGATAATTGGATTACTTCCCCAATTATCTCCAGGATAGAAGACTCTGTGGAACTGGTTTTGGGCAGAAAAGCCATGCTGCATTTGGTCAAATAGGACTTTTCCTTAACTTTTGAACCACTGGACCAATATGTATGATTTTGACATATGTTTGTATTTGGAGTATGCTGATTCTGAAAATGTGTTATGTGAATGTGATGCATACTTTTCAAGTTATGAATAATGTGCAAAAACTGTATTTCTCTGGCTGTGATAATTAGATTAACCATTGTGTTGAGTAATCATATCACAGCCAGAGGGGAGGATTTTGTGTGGGAGTGTCTTTCTGTAATGTACGTGTGTTATTGGTTGTTATGTAAAACCCTGTGGGCAGTACTAAGTTTGTGGATTGGGAATAAAAGAGGCTGTATGTGCCAGTCCAGGGAGTTCCTGCTTAACCCTCAAAGTGAAGTGTTGTCTCATTATTGGGGAAGGATTTATTGTATGCTGTTCCAGTTTGACTGCTAGGAGTGTAAACCTATTTGCATGTTTTTTCCTATTCGGCTGTATACAACATTCATATGCTTAAGAGTATTCATATGCTTCTCCGATTCAGTGGTTGTGGTTTCTGCTGCATGCTTGGAGTCCTCAGGAAGCGCTAGGAGCATCCTTCAACGGAGGTACCCAGTCGGGGTGCCAGGTGATCCGTTACAACCTGCAATTTGGGGAGTGACAGGGCCTCAACTGACCCCGCGAACCACCCCAAAGCTACCTCCCGCAGGAGCCCATCCAGCACCATCTTCAGGATGTCGAGCACAGACTTAGAAACATAAACATAGAATGTGACGACAGATAAGGACCATTCGGCCCATCCAGTCTGCCCAATTTCGAACCACTGACATTAGTCCCTGGCCTTATCTTATAGGTAGGACAGCCTTACGCATATCCCACACCCACTTAGACTCCTCTACTGTGTTAACCTCTACCACTTAAGCTGGAAGGCTAGTCCATGCATCCGCAACCCTTCTGTTAACGTAATACATCCGGGTATGATTGTGAAACCTTTGCCCCTCCAATTTAAGACTATGTAATCTTATTGCGGAAGTTTTACTTCTTTTAAACATAGTCTCCTCCCTACTGCATTGATTCAGTTTAAGTATGTAAATTGTCTATCATATCTCCCCTGTCTCGACTTTCACCAAGCTATACATGCAAAGTTCTTTTAAACTTTTCTTCAAGTTCCGCAACACCCCGAAGAAGGGGATCCCGAAGCCTCAGGTGACCCCCCTCCAGCAGGAGCCCCATGGCCTGCCAATTCCAGTAGCGCAGGAGGCAGAGTGAGCTCCCACCATGATGGGAGCATTTGAACTTAAAACAGCACGACCCAGCCCACTTACATCGGCTGACGTTCAACTCCCCGCAACAACCTGGCCGTTGCTGCGAGGCTGCTGGGGCGGAGCCGACCCCCCCAGAAAAGGAGGACAAACCCCCTTTACGCGCCGCCGGGTGGGTTATGATGGAGAGCCAGGGGCTGAAGTACATCTGATCCCACGCTACAGAACGCAAAACCGCCTGGTGCTGACAAAATGTTTTCCATAGCGCCACCAACCCAGGCCACCATAAGTATGACATGCATTCCAAGTGGTGTCCTGGTAACAAAACAGCGCCACACTATGCCGCGCAGCCCTCTCCCCAAGGGCCAAAGGGAATATCTTGCGCAAGTTCGCAGGAGAGCACAGCCCCCAATGAGGAAGAGGTCCAACTCCCCTCCAATTGCCGCACTGAGGACCGAGCGCACTGCCCCCCACCCACCGGTGCGCCAGGAGGGTACTACACTGAGCGCGGCTGACCGTTACTCTTTGATTTTTTTTTTTTGTGTGTTTAGGTTTTAGAAAATTAGTATTATTTTTTTTTTAAATAAACCCAACATGAACCAGCCTAGCGCAGGTGCCCCAGCCTAGCGCAGGCGCCCCAGCCAGCGCAGGAAAACATTACTCACCTGACGGCACCCCAGGAACTGCTGGCGGCACCATAGAAGAGACAGCAGCTTGAAAAGAGGAGTCCATCACATGCAGCGCAGTTGCCATGGCAACTGGAGCTTCAGACGCCACCTGCTGGACAGATCCGTCAACTGCACCCAAAGCCTGAAGCAGCAGTAGAGAGAGGAAGAGCCAACGCTCCAGGACAGGAGGCTGCCGAGACAGGTAAAGAGAGGGGGGGTGGGGACAATAAAGAAAGAGGAGGGAACAAAAAGGGGGGAGGACACAACAAAGAAAGAGGGGGGGACAATAAAGAAAGAGGAGGAACACAATAATAGAGGGAGGGGTTGGGGGGAACAACAATGAAAAAAAGAGGGACACACAATAATAAAGGGGGACACACAATAATAGAGGGGAGGGGCAGGGAGCACACATCACCTGTGGACCCTGCGCGGGCAAAAGAGGGAGAGGAGGACCGAGACAAGTAGAGCCCCTGAGCGGGATCCAGGACCCCTCCCAACCCAGTGGCAGTGGCCGAGAGCCACCCCGCGTGCCCCGCAGGGGGCCCACTTACTACTGCTGGCCGAGAGGGGAGGACCCCGTGCGGCATCCCACACGCCGCCCAGGTCGATTGCCGAGCTTCCGCCCCCCCACTGCCTCCAGGGGGGGCACGGTCCACCTCAGATGCCACCGCCCGGACACCGGTGATGGAAGGACAGGGCGCGGAGCAGGCCACGCGCCACGTGGTCCAGGCGTGCTGCCCTGTTGAAGACTCGGGCCCGGGCTGCAGATCCTGTACCGAGCCCGAGGAGGAGAGTTTGGGTGCACAGAGCCAGAGGGAGGGTGCCCAGAGAGGGAGACACAGTGAGGATGCCCTGGGAGTGAGACACAGTGAGGGTGCCCAGGGAGGGAGACACAGTGAGGGCGTCCATAGAGGGTGCCGATGGAGGGTGCCCAGGGAGGGAGACACAGTGAGGGTGCCCAGGGAGGGAGACTCAAGGAGGGTGCCCAGGGAGGGAGACTCAAGGAGGGTGCCCAGGGAGGGAGACACATTGAGAGTGCCCAGGGAGGGAGACACAGTGAGGGTGCCCAGGGAGAGCCAGACCGCTGGGGAGGGGAACCTCACCTCCAGGCCACTGGGGATGGAGGAGGCCACCGTCTGCAGCAGCACCAGCCCTGAGGACACACAGGATGGCTGTAAAACCAGGATCCAGCATCCAGGTCCCCCAGGCAGAAAATCCAGCAAGCCCAGCAACAGGAGGAGGCAGAGAAACTTGTTGCTGGCCCAACTCCTAAGTGACACTGAGGTCAGTCT
>OW240920.1:113092655-113145739 GCA_933207985.1 Pelobates cultripes | reverse complement strand
GATCTGTCACCACCCACTTCCTCACATCTCACACTCCCACAAGTTACCGCATGTAACCTCTAAAGAGGTATGCTATGCTAGCCTAAATATGTTCCTCATAAGTTAATTTTGTTTATGTTTAAATGTTTTGTGTTTTCTTTTGTTAAAATGTTTGTATGCATACATTGCTCTCAGACCAATTGGTTTTAAGATCAACCTTCAACCCCGCCTCTGATTATATTAACATTCAGACACTCTTTTCACTGCAGTATCGTAACATAAACCTATCATGTTAAACTTTATATTTTATATTATTTTAGTAGATTTTATAGCAAATCATTTGATTATATATGGCACATCACTGTTTCTATACAGCATTTCCTTGAATATTGGTGAAAGAGGTGTATAGTACCACTAACAGTTTATCCACACTAAAACATAAAATCTCAGCCCGTAGCAAGTAATGCATAATGCAAAATTTTATAACTTGAAAGCCAGTATGTTACTGTACACTTACTGTATTACTTATCCGATATGCAGGTATGTTTTTACCTGAGACAAACTAATACTACAAGAGAAAAAGGCACTACAATTTTTTTTTAAATATCAGAAAGAGAGCTGAACCTTTTAAGTGCCAAAACCCAATATATAAACACTCAAAAATGATGAAAACAAAAAGAAAAAAAAGACGTACTGTGTCTTTAAGACAAAAAAATAAAAATTCAAAGTAAACAAAATATCTTAAATTCCAAATATGCAATTATTCAAAATGTGCCAGTCAATTCAGTGGAGTATAACCGTATGTAACCAGGTAAGATAAAAATACGTACAAAAATAGAAGAAAAGTCACTTGTGTAACAGTGATAAAACAGTTATTCATGTATAGTTGTGTAAAAACTCTCACAAGTATAGAGCAGAGGAGTCTGCTTTAACTATAGTAGCTCCATGATAATCCTGGATAAGTGCAGGCAGATGGCTGTGATAGGTGTAACCAGGGCCGGCCTTAGGGGTGTGTGGGCTCTGCACATGGCCAGCCGGGATTATATATATTTTTTTTTAAATCGCCCAACTATGCGGCGGGGCGGAGATTACTGAAGCGGGGATGGGGCTTACCATGTGGCGGAGGCGGAGCTAAAATGACGGGGCGGGGCTAAATGTGCCTGGTAACTGCAGCATGGGAAGCAGGAAGTCTGTCTGTGTGTGGATATCTTCCTGTGTGTGTGGATGTCTGTCTCTGTGTGTGGCGATGTCTGCCTGTGTGTGTGTGTGGCTGTCTTACTCTGTGTGTGTGTGGCTGTCTGCCTGTGTGTGTGTGTGTGGCTGCCTGCCTGTGTGTGGATGTCTACCTGCCTGCCTCTGTGTGTGTGTGGATGTCTGCCTCTGCCTGTGTGTGTGGCTGTCTGCCTGTGTGTGTGTGACTGCATGTAAGTGTGTGTGTGTAAGAATGTATGTGTGGCTGTATGTACGTGACTGTCTGTCTGTACCTGTGTGTGTGACTGTCTGTAACTGTGTATGTGTGCGACTGTCTGTACCTGTGTCTTTCTGCCTGATCCTGTGTATGTGACTATCTGCCTATGACTGTGTGCATGTGGCTGTATTTGACAGTGTATATGTATAACTGTGTGCATCTGACTGTGGGTCTCACACATAGGCTTAAATGTGTATTTTTATCTAAATTAAATATCCATCACACACAGCCAATAAACCCAGAAAAAATATCACCTACAACAAACACACGCATATCACACACAGTTAATCCACCCATTACAAATATCACACACAGCCAACACATAGCATACCTATTACATAGTTACACAGTTACATAGCTGAAAAGAGACTTGCGTCCATCAAGTTCAGCCTTCCTCACATTTGTTTTTTGCTGTTGATCCAAAAGAAGGCAAAAGAACCCAGTTTGAAGCACAAGAGGCAGAGACAACACAGACAACACAAACATTACATCATATTATAGTGAGATGTATTACAGTAGAGCTCTGGTATATAAAATGCACATTACGCTGTGTTTTATAGTTATGGTGCTCGGTGATATACTAATAGGCACATTACTTGGAGTTGTATTGTTGTGCAGTGTTTGAGCTTGTCACAGAGTTCCACATTACCATGAGTTTTATTGTTGTGGAGCTCTGTGATAAACTGGCACACAGCACACGACTGTGAGGGCTTTTTTGTTTCTGAGGAGCTCAGTGATAAATGGAGAAGTAGCGCATTACTACAAATTTTTATTCCAAAGAGATCAAGGTAAAGAATTATAATCCAGAGCTCCAAAGCAAAACCACTCACAGTATTATGTGACATACTTAGTCTGCTCCTCTGTAATGTAGAGGAGGCGGTCTGGTACTTCTGGCCTGCACTTCTGTTGGCTGCAGACCATAAGTAACTGTCTTCCTAGCTCGGGTCAATCAGAGCGCTGCCACAGATTACCACAGGATTGCCGCAGATTACCACTGCAAGCCCCTGAACTTGCGAGACAGTTACACATGGTTTGTACCCAGTGGAGGGGCAGACCAGATTCAGATTAGCATTTCCCCTTTCCCAACTAGGTAACAACAGGAAAGAAGGAATTAATATGTGTTTTTAAATCATTATTAATTTAATAAATCCCCTATACAATCACTACATTCTATACACACACTATACATGGATGACGGGGGGGAGGGGGTGGGCTGTGAAGATTTTTCGCACAAGGTGCCTAAATACAGGGAGTGCAGAATTATTAGGCAAATGAGTATTTTGACCACATCATCCTCTTTATGCATGTTGTCTTACTCCAAGCTGTATAGGCTCGAAAGCCTATTAAGCATATTAGGTGATGTGCATCTCTGTAATGAGAAGGGGTGTGGTCTAATGACATCAACACCCTATATCAGGTGTGCATAATTATTAGGCAACTTCCTTTCCTTTGGCAGAATGGGTCAAAAGAAGGACTTGACAGGCTCAGAAAAGTCAAAAATAGTGAGATATCTTGCAGAGGGATGCAGCACTCTTAAAATTGCAAAGCTTCTGAAGAGTGATCATCGAACAATCAAGCGTTTCATTCAAAATAGTCAACAGGGTCGCAAGAAGCGTGTGGAAAAACCAAGGCGCAAAATAACTGCCCATGAACTGAGAAAAGTCAAGCGTGCAGCTGCCACGATGCCACTTGCCACCAGTTTGGCCATATTTCAGAGCTGCAACATCACTGGAGTGCCCAAAAGCACAAGGTGTGCAATACTCAGAGACATGGCCAAGGTAAGAAAGGCTGAAAGACGACCACCACTGAACAAGACACACAAGCTGAAACGTCAAGACTGGGCCAAGAAATATCTCAAGACTGATTTTTCTAAGGTTTTATGGACTGATGAAATGAGAGTGAGTCTTGATGGGCCAGATGGATGGGCCCGTGGCTGGATTGGTAAAGGGCAGAGAGCTCCAGTCCGACTCAGACGCCAGCAAGGTGGAGGTGGAGTACTGGTTTGGGCTGGTATCATCAAAGATGAGCTTGTGGGGCCTTTTCGGGTTGAGGATGGAGTCAAGCTCAACTCCCAGTCCTACTGCCAGTTCCTGGAAGACACCTTCTTCAAGCAGTGGTACAGGAAGAAGTCTGCATCCTTCAAGAAAAACATGATTTTCATGCAGGACAATGCTCCATCACACGCGTCCAAGTACTCCACAGCGTGGCTGGCAAGAAAGGGTATAAAAGAAGAAAATCTAATGACATGGCCTCCTTGTTCACCTGATCTGAACCCCATTGAGAACCTGTGGTCCATCATCAAATGTGAGATTTACAAGGAGGGAAAACAGTACACCTCTCTGAACAGTGTCTGGGAGGCTGTGGTTGCTGCTGCACGCAATGTTGATGGTGAACAGATCAAAACACTGACAGAATCCATGGATGGCAGGCTTTTGAGTGTCCTTGCAAAGAAAGGTGGCTATATTGGTCACTGATTTGTTTTTGTTTTGTTTTTGAATGTCAGAAATGTATATTTGTGAATGTTGAGATGTTATATTGGTTTCACTGGTAATAATAAATAATTGAAATGGGTATATATTTGTTTTTTGTTAAGTTGCCTAATAATTATGCACAGTAATAGTCACCTGCACACACAGATATCCCCTAACATAGCTAAAACTAAAAACAAACTAAAAACTACTTCCAAAAATATTCAGCTTTGATATTAATGAGTTTTTTGGGTTCATTGAGAACATGGTTGTTGTTCAATGATAAAATTAATCCTCAAAAATACAACTTGCCTAATAATTCTGCACTCCCTGTAAGGCCGGCCCTAGGTGTAACAGAATACCTTTATTCACAAAAAAAACTTTAAAAACAAGTGGACCCTGTGTTGGATGCTTCTCTCCGGTAAAGCTCAGTCCCAGTCCCTCTGATCTGTATCTGGATGTGATGACGGCTTCTTTAGAAACTTTTTTTCTTTTTTAATGATGAGGAGTCCAACAGTTCCTGTCCAACCTGCCTGTGTCATCTACTGGCACTATCCTCACCATCCATCCTGCTTTGCCTAAATGTGGTGCTTTTATTAGTAGTAGTGGAGAAGCTAGTATGGGTGGCCTGCTGCCTGCCCTATTACTCTCTTGTTCTGCTTCTTCTCCTTAGTAATACAGACTTATATTATCTTTATAGACTTGAATATTCAATTTGAGCTGAACTGAAATTCATCTATATTCGGGCCCATTGTGTGACAGAGTCTCGGGGGAACTGCTCATTTACATTCTTGATTCAGAGTGCCATTCCTGGCAACAGAAAAAAAAAACGGTCTGGAATTGAGAAAACCTTTTTTAATTTTTTATTTATATATTTGAAGGCTTGGCCTGTAGTCGTGGGAGGGGCTTGAATTCTCTTTAAAAGGGCTGCCAATCGTTGCTGGTCTGGCGAGTCTGAAACATTTACTTCCGGTTCAGATCGCCATTTTGTATTTTCTTACCTGTCTTCCTCGTGGTCTCCTGGTCCAGTGCTTCCCTGGCTCTCCTTCCCGTCGCTGGCGTCCACACAGCCCGTTTGTTACTTCGCCACCGCGTTAAACCGCAAGTCAGGCCCGCCGTAAAGGAACTGCCGCAAACTTCCTAGCTTTAAATGGCGGAGCCCCGTTCATTTGAACCAGTGTTCGGTTCTTTTCAATTTCGTACAATATGCCGTTCGGCTAAATTTCCTTATCTACTCACATGTTTCACATTACTTATTCTAAGGAACGCTATCATTCTGTTACATGTTCCATTCGGTTTTCGAACTACACTTAGGATGTATCCATTCATATGTTTCAACACTCTACCTAGTTCTTTCTGTGATTACAACAACTCACGACATAGGCACGAATTCAACCAGTACTCCAGAGGATTTGGACCCTACGGGTTACAAACGTTATTACTGTCACTTATAAAATTCTACTAAAGAAAATAAATGTTGAAACCTGGATGTTGTGACCTGATTTTCCTGACCTTTTCCCACAGGTTCATACCAGGGGGTTCGTACTTAGGAATTGTGATTCCTGACATCTGTGTCAAATTGTATTTACTTTTTAGGTTGGTTGGAATTTAATTATGATTCATTCTTGGGGCCAATGATACATATTAAATTAGTTAAGTGTGTAATTTACTCTTTTAGGTTCTTGAACGTCGGGCGGTAGCTTTTACAAGCACAGAAGCCGTCATCTTCTTCCGTTTAAATCTACCCTCTACATAGTGTCGGGTAAGTAATTTTTTATTTTATTTTTTAGGGCCCACGATCTGGCCAAACTACTACCTTACACTCAGACGTTTATATATCAAATCTCATGTCCACAGATCAACACCTCGATATTATTACAGTTGCTGTTTACCTTGACAGCTCGGCCTGACTCACAAACAGGTACTACGCCAGAACCCACTACTTTCTATGTTTAGAGTGGTACTGGTCCTAGGTTATATGGCCCTAATAGGTATTCATTTTCTGGTCTTAATCCATAGGCTAGTGGTCCTGCGAGGCCAACGTCCTCATACTCGGAGGTATGCATCCCTCGGGCCAAATCATAGCTAGCCACCTTGCACTGTTGCAAAGAGAGGGCCTCACCTTTCACTCCCATTCTTTCTTATGCTTTAATTGACACCGAGAGGCCAACACCCCGCCACAACGTTTGGTGGCCTCATTTTTCCCCTCGGGCCCACGCATAGATAGTGCCGCTTGGCAACTAGCAGGGACTCATCTGTCACGCTCACAAAGCATAATTGTTTCACCGCTTGGTATTTAGTTAGCCCCAGCAGTACCCACCGAAATTCATTACAAGATGACTACAAGGATATTTTTCAGTTATGTCACAAACTCCCGATATCCCTGAGGAACTTTCACTACCCAGCACACCTGCTAGGCCTGGTACCCCTGTGCCTGGTGCAGATGTGAATAGCCCTTCGTCCCTTAAATCATAGACCATCCAACGTCTCACAGCAGAACTCAGAAGACGCTGCATCCCTTTCCCACCTACTGCTAAGATTACTGAACACTACTACCGACAACTCCGAGGCAGGGGAAGGCCCTAGTGGGACTCAATTACCAGCTTTCCATGCCATGATGACTTCTCTAATGGCATCCATTGGCACAATTAGTGACAGGCTAGATAAATTGGAGGCTGGTGGTGCTAATCAGTCCACTGCAAATACTACGGTTACCAGTCATCCTCTCACTAATACTATGCCCGATAATTCCTTTGAATCTATTGCGGTTATAGAATCAATTAATCCCTCGCATATGGTTCCATCTCACCTAAAAAGGACATTCTGGAAGGCAAGGATGTTAACCTGGTCTCATTGCTCCCAGGATGTCCTAGAGAACAGGACTTTTGCATACGGGGATATTTCAGTAGTACTAAGGGCTAGAGACCCCCGGCTGAATAAGAAATTGTCCATCCCTGAATTCGTGATGGGATTTGGGATTTATAGAGATGTCTACTGCTCAGTGTACCCTGAGAAAAGAGCAGAGTTGGATGCTTACATGCACAAGATGGTGGATCTGGGGTACAAATACGGTGGTACCGCTTTTTACGATTACCACCGTTCCTTCTCAGCAAAGGTGGCTGCGGCTCTGGCTCAGTTCAATTTAAGCATAAATTGGAACAAATTGAACACTGAGCTAATCTGCAGGCCTCAGGTCCCCAGCTTGTGCAGTGTGTGCATCGGCAACACATAGCACCAATTTCTGCCCAAATTCAGCAGAAATTTAACAAAACCAACTGGCTTCTGACTTCCAAAGACCTACTAGAGGATTAAAAGACAAACCGGGCAGGGATATTGTATTTTTAGGGAAATCCCAAGTTTGCAATAATTTTAACGTGGGTAATTGTGGGTTCAACTCTTGCAGGTTTATGCATGTATGTTCACACTGTTTCAGGGCCCATTCCAAGACAATGTGCCCAAATAAAGCATTTCCTAAACCATATCTCACGTGCATGAACCTCACATTATTCACTTTGTTACAACTACACCCATCATTTCAGTAACTACCTTATTACGGGACTGACTGAGGGATTTCACACCGGGTTGATACATTTACCTACAGGCACGCTGGAATGTGACAACCTACAATCCGCATTAGATGACCCATAGTTGGTACATAAACTTATCATGACCGAGGTGAACCAAGGGTTTTTGTTGGGCCCATTCTTTTCACCACCCTTCATTGGGGTTGTCACGGGGAAAAACTCACTCAAACCTTAACTGATCATTGATTTATCTGCACCACATTCCTCCACGGTCCCCAACCTAAACTCATTCATACCTTCCGAAGAATTTTCACTACATTACGCCACTATCGACCATGCCATAGGTGCCATCATTAAAGCAGACACAGGGGCATGGTTAAGTAAAACGGAGGTAGTGAATGCCTTCAAGTTACTTCCCATGCACCCTTCCCTTTGGCACCTTCACGGCATTAAATGGCAAGGGTTATATTATTTCTTCACCCGTCTCACTTTTGGCTCCAAAAGTAGCCCACGTATTTTTGACACATTTGCAGAGGCTTTGTGTTAGTTATTACTTAATGTGTGTAAATGTCCTTCGGTCATTCACTATCTGGATGATTTCCTCACGATTGAGAACAACACACTCCCCCCAAGTAGTTTGAGACACATGTTGGCTTTGTTTGAATCCCTCACTATCCCAGTCTCCCCGCACAATACGTTGGGTCCAGACACCAACATGCAATTTTTGGGGATACAACTAGACACTGTACACATGTAGGCTAGCCTCCCTCGGGACAAAATGGAGTGTACCCTGGCAAGCATCGAACACTACCTACTGCAAGGGTGTTGCACCCGGAAAGAACTGCAATCACTGCTGGGGTCACTCAACTTTGCCATGAGGATCATTCCACAAGGTAGATCTTTCATTTCACATCTACTATCCTTATTTCCACAATTCACCTCAGACACTTCATGTATCACGTTAGACGACTGCGCAACCTCTGATTTACGTATGTGGGTTTTTTTTCTCACCTCTTGGAATGGGTGAGCCATGTTTATACCACCCCACTCTGACGCTTCACCTACACTGTGGACAGATGCTGTAGCAAACACAGGCTTTGGAGCCATCTGGGGAGATCAATGGCTTTGGGGACCATGGCAGACCGAAGTCAAATCACTGCCCAAATTCACTGAGACTTCAGCTTTATTTGAGCTGTACCCAGTCGTGGTGGCGGTCATTGCCTGGGGACCACATTGGTCCGGTCACACGGTTAGGTGCTACTCGGATAATATGGCTGCATGCCATATTGTCAATAAAGGCCGGTCGGCATGCCTGGTAATTATGAGACTCCCAAGATGACTCACATGGGTAGCGGCCACCTGTCAATTCATTATCACATGTATCCACGTTCCGGGGTGCACAAACACTGGTGCTGATCACTTGTCTCGATTTCGTTTTCAGGATTTCTTCACGACACTACCCTCCGCTTCCAGACAGGCAACTCCTGTCCCACTTTTCCGAGACATGATAATGGATTAGAGGCTTTGTTAGATCACGCACATCACATTTCTCACCTCGCACTTTCAGTAAACACTAGGAACACATACGACAGGGCTTTTCACGTATTCAAGAAATTCATCACTGAATTCTACATCCACGACATGTTCACATTAGAATCAATATTGGGTTTCACTTCTTTTTGCCACATCAACCTTAAATTATCATTCAACACTATAAAACTGTACCTTACGGGCATTCAGCACCACATGCTTATCCAACAACCCAACGCTACAGGTTTCCTGACCTCATATCAAATTAAGACAGTACTTAAAGGCATTAAAAAATTGGATGCACACGTCCCCTCACAAAGACTACCCATAGACAACAACATATTCCATTCACTAATCAATTTATTAGATTCTTCTCCTTTCGAACCCATAACTAATACTGTAATAAAGACAGCTATATATTTAGCTTTTTATGGGTTCCTCCGTCCCAACAAATTCACGACTAGGACCATTACAACCTCCGACTACCTAAGAACTATGGACTTGTAAAAGCATAACGACCATTACTTACTATTTTTAAAACAATCAAAAACCAGCACCATAGTATCCTACTCATAATAAATGGTGCCCAGTACAATTTTTTGACGCTTATTTTCTTTCACTCCACAAACCACCTCTACAACCTTTGCTCGAACTGCATGGAAACATTCTGACTACAACAAAATTTATGCTTTATGTACGACTACTGTTGACTAGGCTCGGCCTAAACCCCAATCATTTCTCAGGTCACTCTTTCCGAATTGGGGCAGCATCTACAGCATCTGCTAATCACGTACCCACTCACATTATCAAGGCGATGGGACGCTGGAAATCCTCAGCCTACACAGTCTACATACCTAATCCCGCTAAAGAATTAAGACAAGCTTTCTGTGACCTATCTAAATAAATAAAGTTGGTTAACCGTATTACATCTTATGGTATTTTCTTTTGCCCACTTTTATTATAGGCCTACTGCTTTGTCGGTTCTGGCACACCAAAACCGACTGGTTCCAACTCATTGATGTTATGGTTATTATATGCTAAATTTATGTATACCGCTATATTGCCCCGACTACAAATTTGAAGGCTTGGCCTGTAGTTGTAGGAGATGCTTGAATTCCCTTTAAAAGGGCTGCCAATTCACTCCCACCTTACCGTTGCTGGTCTGGCAAGTCACCCCTCCCACCACTCCCTCTATTTATAAACACCCTCTTGTGACGAAGTGCCCTTCGCCACTTGTGCCTGGAGAGGACTGCTTGCCCGCCTCTTGCCCTGTGACTATGGCCCCTGGGATGTATTGCCCTTTAAAGACATGATTTGGGCATAATGGATTTGTGTTGTGCTGCTGCTGGCCTTTTAAGAACCATCTGGGGACATACTGTGGAGTTACTGGGTGGCCACCATTTCCTGTATCAGAAGCACATGGTGAGAACAATGGATGGCAGCCATTTTAACTCACAGACACTGTTTGGACTTTTCAACACGGTGCCATCTTGCCAGTATTTGGTGCACAGAGACGTCGTGCAGTGGTTTTGGACTATACAGCAGGGGACACATTATAAAGTGATTGTTTTTCATTTAGCCTGTATATGTTCTGCAGAATCTGCATTAAACTGTATTTTCCAAAGTACTGAACGGATCTGGGTGAATTTTTGGATATGTGGTTCAACCAGATCCCCCGGTTCCAAGGATATACTTTTTATGGGGTTATTGCATGTTTTGGGGTCCCTGTGTGTTTTATGAAACTGTATAATTTCTGGCCAGCAGATAATTGAGCTTTGTGTATTGTAGAAACTCAATTATCTAGCCTGTCCCAGAGGAGGAGTTTTGTGTTGCATAAATTGGGAGTTCTGTGTGCCAGTAAATTAGTCTTGTTCCAGCATTAAGCCTTGGCTCATGTTTGGGGGAAGGAATACCTACACTCTGGGGATTGCTATAATCACTTACTCCCCAGAGGAAGCTCTTGCAATAGCTTGATTTGTTCCTGTTCCTGCTCTCTGGGGAAAGAGAGGTTCACCCACTGGAAGCTGGATCCTGGCCTTGGGTCCAGGGTGGGTGGAGACAGCAAAGACCCCGGCGCAGTTGCATCGCTGGAAGTGGGGTCTGCAGTGCTGATGGTGTCGGTTGGAGTGCTTAGAGTCCTCAGCGAGCACTAGGAGCATCGATTGGCGGAGGTACTCAGTCGGAGTGCCAGCGTTCCGTCACACCTCTAATGTAGGCCCACTTAGAGGGTGCTTTGTCGGTTCCGGCACACCACAACCGACTGGTTCCAACTCATTGATGTTATGGTTATTAAATACTAGATTTCTGTATACGGCTATCTTGCCCCGACTACAAATTTGAAGGCTTGGCCTGTAGTTGTAGGAGGTGCTTGAATTCCCTTTAAAAGGGCTGCTAATCCACTCCCACCTTACCGTTACTGGTCTGGCGAGTCACCCCTCCCACCACTCCCTCTATTTATAAACCCCCTTTAAGGTAGGCCCACTTAGAGGGTGCTTTGTCGGTTCCGGCACACCACAACCGACTGGTTCCAACTCATTGATGTTATGGTTATTAAATACTAGATTTCTGTATACGGCTATCTTGCCCCGACTACAAATTTGAAGGCTTGGCCTGTAGTTGTAGGAGGTGCTTGAATTCCCTTTAAAAGGGCTGCTAATCCACTCCCACCTTACCGTTACTGGTCTGGCGAGTCACCCCTCCCACCACTCCCTCTATTTATAAACCCCCTTTAAGGTAGGCCCACTTAGAGGGTGCTTTGTCGGTTCCGGCACACCACAACCAACTGGTTCCAACTCATTGATGTTATGGTTATTAAATGCTAGATTTCTGTATACGGCTATATTGCCCCGACTACAAATATATATATTTTGCCCTACAATTATCCATACAATACACTTGCATAGCATACTGTGGTCTGAACACATATTTATTTATTTTTTTAAATAGGATTTTCTTTCACTTACATTATTTTTTTACTTAGCTTGATCTATAAATAAAATCAAGATTTAGTGGCTACCCCTTAACCGTCAATCACCTTTTTTTGGTATCTCTTAATTGGACAGGAGATCCAGCACACATGATTGGACAGACCTTCTGGCATGGCTTATTTGCTTACATCCACAAAAAATAAAACAGAACAAAACTTTTTCCATTCCATTTGTCCTTTCTGGTGCAAGCAACCACATTCAGAACTTAGAAATAAACCATACATGTTCAGGTTCACATGGGTCGATGTCTCCAAGATTCCCAACACTGGAAGCTCAGAAATCAGAATTTCAGTCCATCTCCTGATTCAGATGATTGCAGTTTGGCTCAAAATTCAAATGACTTGCAGTTTAGTCCAAAATTCAGATGACTTCTGATATTTATATCCTATCACACAGCTCAGAGTATGGTATATTAGCAGATGAGCAGCTGCTAGCAAGTATTTAGAAATAGCAGAAACAACAAAATAATTTGCAAATAAATAACAAAATATATATAATATACGGGGACAAGTAAAATGTTTAATCTCAGACAATGTTTTTATGTTTTAAGAAAAATAGATAAGAGGGGTGTCGAATTTTTAATAATCTACTTGTCCAATGGATTAAAAAAGTATGCCAATCTACTTGTTCTAATAATTTCCAGTACAAATATTGGGGCCGTGTATATTGACAGCTAAACTCATGGAATTTTCAAAAATGAAATCTGAATGGAAAAACTGCTAAATTCTCTATTTCCACTATAGTCACAACACAGCTATTTTTGCCTCAGTTTTGCCATTTGGAATAATTTTGCAAAAATTCAGTTTGTGAATTACCCTTGAGTGTCTAACCCTATGTCCTCCCATGGTCTCTTGATTTGTCATAGTGTGTGTGTGATTTGTGCTGATTTTGTGTCATTGTGTGCTGAGCAGTGAGTGCTCAATGTGTGTGTGCTGTGCTGGCTGCATGTGATGTATGTGTATTCCTATACACACACATCACATGCAGCCATAATTCCTGGTGGACCAGCAGCGGTTAACTATTTATGGTGGTCCTGGATCCTTGGTGTTGTAGTGGGGGCCTGTGAGTGGCTGATGCAGAGCTCAGAAATCACTCCTTCCCGGTCCTAGCGTTTATTATTTGAGTCAGAGAGCATTCTGGGATTTTTTTAGCAGCTGTGCTCTGACTCACTAGAGCGCACCAGACCGCAAGTATGTGATTAATGTGGTCTGCAGCTTCTAGTATAGCAGACCTCATACTACTTTGCTCTGCAGCAATCTGCCTGGCAGCCCTGCCACTTGCCTGCATGTTCCAAGCATAAGGTGATATAATTTCATCCCTGGACAATAAGGCAATAAGTTAAAATAAGCATACACAAAAGTGTGGGTAGCACACTTTTTTGACTCCCAACAGCAACAAGTAGGCCATTACACTCACCAGAACTTTAGGTTGTAGCACATTAAATGTTAGAAACCAGTATCTCCTGATTATCAGTATACCAGAGAAAAAAACCATGATTGCAATAATGATCGAGATTAAAATACCTGTAGAAAGAAAAAGGCAAAGTGAATCATTAACCAAATACTTACAGAATGACACACACACCTGGCTTGTTTCCAGAGCTGATCTTAAGATAATAGTGTCAGGAATATTTTGGCTTCCGTTACAAAGTTATTTAACAAACAAACAAAGTTATTTTCCGTTACAAAGTTATTCCTCTGCAAAAGTTAATTACTTCAATACCCTCATAACCACACTCTCCCACGAACCCAAACAACTATTTCACACATTTAACTCTCTTCTTCGCCCTGCTGTTCCTCCTCCACCTACTAACTTGACCGCCTCAGACTTTGCAACTCACTTCACTGACAAGATCTCTACTTTCAGAGAAGAAATCTCTCATCTTGCTTCTTCCCCTTACAATACTTCCCCTAACTTCACTCCTCTGCTGTTCTATGTTCATTCGCACCCGCTACATTGGAAGAGGTTTCTGCTCTGCTCCAGTCCTCCCGCCCCACCACCTGCTCCCTAGATCCAAATCTCAACCGTACTCTGTCTTCTTCTCTTTCTCCACCTCTCACTAAAATTCTCAATCTATCTCTCTCCTCTGGTATATTTCCATTGCCCTTCAAACATTCAACTGTACCCCCAATTCTAAAGAAGCCCAATCTTGACCTTAACTCCCCATCCAACTATGGTCCTATCTTGCTACTGCCTTTTGCATCCAAGATCCTTGAAAGAATTGTGTATGCGAGATTGACAGACTGTAGCGGTACTTACCTTACCCGGGGGCCGGTCGAAGTCCTCTCTTCCCGCCGTGCGCGGCTCTCGAATGAAGGCGGGCACGGACCGCGAGATGCAGTCATGTGTCCCGCCTAGCTCTAAAAGCGTGCCGCGCGTCTCGGGCACGCTCTTAAAGGGGCAGTGGGAGCCAAATAATACAATGGACACTCACATTTTGGGGGCATGGATATGACAGGGGCCAATCAAAGTAAAGTTTAGGGTATTTATACTTACCACTCCCTGCCCTATCGTGGTTTATGTTTCAGTTCCCTTTAGCGCTTGTTGTGTTCAGTTGTGTTTTTCGTGCTTGACCTTGGCTTTGATTCTGACTCCGTTTATCTCTCTTTCCCTGTTTTGTCTTGTTTGCCGGGTTAGTGACTACTGTGTACCAGACCTTGGCTAATTTTTGTTCTCGCAGTCTCTTTGTTCCCTTGACCTCGGCTTATTCTTGACTCTGTCTATTCTCTGCTATACGGCAAGTCTGGCCATTCTAAGGTCCAGTAAGCCGTATCTGCTCTACCTGTCGATTGTTGGACTAAATCTTGCGTGTAGCGGTAAACTACCGTGACATTGCGATAGGGCCTTGGACCCCGCAGATTTAAGTCAGCAATTGGCTTCTCATGAGGCTAGATTTACAGAGCAGGATCACCGTATGGATCAGTTAGCTCAGGCCCTCCAGACACTCTTATCTAGAACTACTCCGGTAACAGTACCAACTCCTACTGCACCCCTTGCTCCAGATGTATCCACCATGCCTAATGCTTCTGCACATTTAACCCCTCCACCTAGGTATGGAGGTTATGCTAAGTCTTGCAGGGGATTTATTAATCAAGTAGAATTCCACTTTGAAATGTATCCACGTTCCTTTCCCACTGACAGGTCTAAAGTTGGATTCTTTATGCATCAACTTACTGATAAAGCACTTGAGTGGGCAAATCCTATTTGGGAGGCTAATGGACCTATGGTGCATAATTTCAATAGCTTCCTTACGGCTTTTCGTAGAACCTTTGACACAACTAAAAGGTCAAAGAATGCAGAGAGGGCATTAATGAGAATTAAACAGGGTTTTAGGTCTGTTGCTGATTATGCTATTCAGTTTTGTACCCTTGCTTCGCAGGTAGATTGGACCAACAATGGGCTAACTATAGCATTCATGGAAGGTCTATCTGATACTATATTGGATGAGGTAGCAGCTAGGGATCTTCCTATCCCATTAGAGGACCTTATTGACTATCTTATTGATATAGATAATAGGATTCGTGATAGACTCTATACTAAGAATAGGAATAGACGTTTTGCTACGTTTAATACTCCTAGAGTTGCTAATCCTGAGAGTTCAAAGGTATCAGAGGAGGAACCCATGCAATTAGGGGTTACCAAACTCTCTGATGCTGAAAAAATGTATAGGAGAAAGGAGGGACTTTGCCTATACTGTGGTAAGAAGGGTCATATGCTAAAAGAATGTCCCGTGCTTCCAGAAAACTATTGCACCTGAGACCATATAGGGGACTGGCCTTGGATGTGATATCTAAGTCCCCAAAATTGCCTCTTAATCGACTACTTCTCCCTGTTTCTCTGCATCTGGAAAATAATTGCATAGCAAGAAACATACTAGCCCTGGTTGATTCCAGGGCAGCTGAGCATTTCATAGACTCTAGATTTGTTAGGAAAAACAACATACCCATTAGAGAGAAGAAGACAACCATGGCCGTTGAGGCCATAAATGGTAGACCATTATGCTCCCCAGTTATCACACATGAAACTGAACCGTTGCATGTGTATACAGGGATGTCACACTCAGAGACCATTTGGTTTCAGGTCATCACCTCTCCTTCCTCTCACATTGTGTTAGTGTACACATGGTTACGTTCTCACAATCCCATTTTTGACTGGGAGTCAGGACAAATAGTATCTTGGAGTGAAACCTGCCAAGAATCTTGTATCATTAAAATCACCCCTTTGAATTCTATTAATGTTCCTACTACTCCTCCTTTGTCTACTGTTATACCTCCTCAGTACATGTGTCTCAAGTCTTTCTTCGATAAAAGGGAGGCTCAAAAATTACCGCCTCATAGATCTTACGATTGTGCTATTGATTTATTGCCTGGCACTATACCTCCCAAAGGCAGGGTGTATCCTTTGTCTCTTCAAGAAAACCATGTCATGGAGGAATATATTAAAGAATCTCTACAAAAGGGATTTATAAGGAGATCCTCTTCTGCATTCAATACTCGGAGTGGTCATTACAGGTATACTATTGTAATGCCCCAGCAGTGTTTCAAGAATTTATTAATGACGTCTTACGAGAATTCATTCACTCATTTGTGATAGTGTACTTGGACGACATATTAATATATTCAACAGATTTATGTACTCATCACATGCATGTTAAAACAGTTTTGAAAACCCTTCTTGTTAAAGGACCACTCTAGGCACCCAGAACACTTCAGCTTAATGAAGTGGTCTGGGTGCCAGGTCCAGCTAGGATTAACCCATTCTTTTATAAACATAGCAGTTTCAGAGAAACTGCTATGTTTATGAATGGGTTAAGCCTTCCCCCAAAGCCTCTAGACAGCCTCATTGACAGCCGCTAGAGGCGCTTGCGTGCTTCTCACTGTGATTTTCATAGTGAGAGCACGCAAGCGTCCATAGGAAAGCATTGTGAATGCTTTCCTATGTGACCGGCTGAATGCGTGCGCAGCTCTTGCCGCGTGTGCGCATTCAGCCGACGGGGAGGATCGGAGGAGGAGAGCTCCCCGCCCAGTGCTGGAAAAAGGTAAGTTTTTACCACTTTCCCCCTTCCAGAGCTGGGCGGGAGGGGGACCCGGAGGGTGGGGGCACCCTCAGGGCACTATAATGCCATAAAAAAGGAGTATGTTTTCCTGGCACTATAGTGGTTCTTTAATGATCTTTATTGTAAACTAGAAAAATGTTTATTTGACCAATCCGAAGTACAGTTTTTAGGTTATGTAATTTCTGCTAAAGGTTTTCGTATGGATCCCCAGAAGCTTTCTGGTGTCATGGAATGGCCTTTACCTCAGGGTCTGAAAGCCATTCAGCGTTTTCTTGGTTTTTCTAACTATTATAGACGCTTTATTAAAGGATTTTCTTCTATTGTAGCGCCTATAACACGCACGACTAAAAAGGAAGGCAATACTCGTGTCTGGTCCCCAGAGGCGCTTGAGGCCTTTGAATTTCTTAAAACTGTGTTTGCCTCTGCTCCTATTTTACAGCATCCTGTCCCTTCTTTGCCTAATATTCTTGAAATTGATGCTTCAGATATTGGGGTAGATGCTGTCTTATCTCAAAGAGAATCACCTGATAAGCCATTACATCCTTGTGGCTTCTTTTCCAAACAGATGTCCAAAGCTGAAAAGAACTATGACATAGGCAACTGAGAACTCCTTGCTATTGTTTTAGCACTTAAGGAGTGGAGACATCTTTTAGAAGGTACTAAAGACCCCATCCTCATTTTTACGCATCACAAAAACCTTTCCTACCTTAGTGAAGCCAAAAGATTGTCTTCTAGGCAGGCCAGGTGGTCACTGTTTTTATCTCATTTCAATTATATCATCACCTACAGACCATGTGATCGTAACACTAAAGCTGATGCTCTGTCCAGACAATTCGAAACTACCGACAAACAAGAGATTGATAATACCCCTGTCATTTCCCCTGACAGAATAATAGCTACTATGGTTCTATCTATTTCTTCTTCACTCTTACAAGTTATACAGGCTAAACAAAACATGGAACCCAGTGAGAAAACCTCTCATAAACTGTTTGTTGATGTTCCCGAAAGACAGGACATTATGTCGTTATATCATGATGCCAAAACTGCTGGACATCCTGGTATTTCTAAAACCTTAACAGCAGTTTCTAGATATTTTTGGTGGGCTTCCTTATGCAAGGATATCACCGATTATGTTCGGGCATGTACTACTTGTGCCAGTATGAAGTCTTCTCATAGAGTTCCTTGTGGATTGTTGCACCCGTTGCCCATACCCGAGAGGCCTTGGTCCAATCTATCCATGGATTTCATTGTTGAATTGCCTCCTTCGAATGGCAAAACAGTCATCCTAATGATAGTGGATCGATTTTCTAAGATGGCTCATTTTGTGTCTCTTGCCAAATTGCCCTCATCCAAGGAACTTGCTTCTATCTTCGCCAGGGAGGTGTTTCGGTTGCATGGCATTCCTGTATCAATTATATCCGATAGGGGTAGCCAATTTATATCCACATTCTGGAGAGCTTCTTGTTCAGAGATGGGTATTTCTCTCTCGTTTTCCTCCGCTTACCACCCCCAGTCTAATGGAGCTGCTGAACGTGCCAACCAGTCCCTAGAGCAGTATCTTCGTTGTTTCGTATCCAACCATCAGAACAATTGGGCTGACCTGCTTCCTTGGGCTGAATTTGCTCGTAATAACACTGCTCATGAATCTTCCGGTAAAAGCCCTTTCTACGTTGTTTATAGCAGACATCCTGTTGTTCTTCCAGCTGCATTCTCCTTACAGGGCATGCCAGCTCTGGATGAACATTTGGCTGGTTTACGTACTACTTGGGAGCAGGTTCAGCGTTCTTTGGTGGACTCCGCTGCTCGCCAAAAGGTTCAAGCTGACAAGCATCGCAGGGCGGCTCCGTCCTATGTCGTGGAGGACAGGGTTTGGCTTTCCACTCGCAATATCCAACTTCATGTGCCTTCTATGAAGTTGGCCCCCCGTTTTATAGGTTCGTATTTTGCATAGAGTTAATCCTGTTTCATATGCCTTGGATCTTCCTAAGAACCCATGTATTCCTAACATCTTTCACACCTCCTTGTTGAAGCCCCTCCTGAGTAACCGCTATACCCAGCATGTTCCTCCTCCTCCTCCTGTTTCTGTGGAGGGTCATGAGGAATTCGAAGTAGCCGCTGTACTTGACTCTCGTTTTCTCAGGGGTCGACTCCAGTACCTGGTGCATTGGAAGGGTTATGGGCCTGAGGAACGCAGTTGGCTTTCCGCTGACGGTGTTAATGCTCCTCGTCTTGTGCGTTCCTTCCATTTTCGTTTTCCTGCCAGGCCTGGTCCTCTACGCCCGGTGGGCATGTCTTCAGGGGGGTACTGTAGCGGTACTTACCTTACCCGAGGCCGGCCGAGGTCCTCTCTTCCCGCCACGCGCGGCTCTCGAATAAAGGCAGGCACGGACCGCAAGATGTGGTCACGTGTCCCGTCTAGCTCTAAGAGCATGCCGCGCGTCTCGGGCACACTCTTAAAGGGGCAGTGGGAGCCAAATAATACAATGGTCTCCTTTTATCTCTCTATCCCTGTTTTGTCTTGTTTGCCGGCTTACTGACTACTGTGTACCAGACCTTGGCTAGTTTTTGTTCTCGCAGTCTCTTTTCCATTTAACCTCGGCTTGTTCTTGACTCTGGCTATTCTCTGCTATACGGCGAGTCTGGCCATTCTTAGGTCCGGTAAGCCGTATCTGCTCTACCTGTCGATTGTTGGACTAAATCTTGCGTTTAGGGGTAAAGTACCGTGACACAGACTTCCTCGAGTCCAACTCTCTGCTAGACGCGGTTCAGTCTGGTTTCCGCGCTAAGCACTCTGTGGAAATGGCACTGACCAAAGTATCCAATGATCTACTCGCTGCAAAATCTCGTGGTCACTACTCTATCTTAATTCTCCTGGACCTGTCTGCGGCTTTTGACACTGTTGATCATCAACAGCTTCTTCTCATCCTCCGCAATATCGGTCTACAAGATATTGCTCTCTCCTGGTGCTCCTCCTACCTCTCCCAGCGCTCTTTCAGTGTTTCTCTCTCTGGCTCTGCTTCTTCTCCCCAACTCCTCTCTGTTGGTGTCCCCAAAGGTTCAGTCCTTGGTCCCCTACTGTTCTCCATCTATACTGCCTCCCTTGGTAAACTCATTAGCTCCTTTGGCTTCCAATATCATTTGTATGCAGATGACACGCAAATCTACCTGTCCTCTCCTGATCACTCCTCGTCCCTCTTGACTAGTGTCTCTGACTGCCTCTCTGCTATTTCTAACTGGATGGCTGCCCACTTCCTTAAACTAAACTTGACCAAAACTGAAATTCTGGTCTCTCCTCCCTCAAGTGTTGTTACTCCTGTGTCTTTCTCCCTCCAAGTCAACAGTGCTACCATCAGCTCCACAACGCAGGCTCGCTGCCTAGGTATTCTCATTGACTCCAACCTCTCCTTCAAGCCTCATGTTCAATCTATCACCAAATCCTGTCATTTCCATCTCAAAAACATTGCGCGCATCCACCCCTACTTAACGCCAGATGCGATTAAGGTGTTGGTCCATTCCACTGTCCTTTCTCACCTTGACTACTGTAATCCACTTCTTAGTGGTCTTACATGCTCCCAACTTGTGCCGTTACAGTCCATAATGAATGCGGCAGCGAGGCTCATCTTCCTGTCCGCCCGCACCTTCCATGCCTCACCCTTCTGTCAGTCTCTACATTGGCTTCCTATAAACTATCGAGCTCAATTTAAAATTCTGGTTCTTGCTTTCAAATCTCTACATAATGCTGCTTCCACCTATCTAACCTCACTTATACACAAGTATGTCCCATCTAGGCCCTTACGATCTGCTAAAGTCTATCTTCTGTCCGTACTCCCACCTCTGATGCTCGCCTTCAAGATTTCTCGAGAGCTGCACCGTTCCTGTGGAACTCGCTTCCCTCCTCCGTTAGATGCTCACCTAGTCTCCACTCCTTCAAAAAATCATTAAAAGCCCACTTCTTCATTAAAGCGTATCAATTAAACTGTTAATAGCTCCTGACTGATTCCTCTTCTGCAACTGTCACTATTCTAATACTATCCTTACCTTTTTGTGTCATTTTACCCAACTCCCTCTATCACGTAAGCTCATTTAGCAGGGCCCTCAACCCCTCTGTTCTTGTGTGTCCAACTTGTCTGGTTACAACTACATGTCTGTTCGTCCACCCATTGTGAAGCGCTGCGGAATTTGATGGCGCTATATAAATATAATAATAATAATAATAATTTAACTCATCTTCATTCCAGCGAGTAGAATTTTTTTCAACAGCATTCTGAGGACTATCACTGGCCCAGAGGGCAAGTTTCCTGCACTTAAAGAAATCCTAGGTGGGGATCAATCCACCCAAGCTGTCATCACGGAGCAGTAATATCTGCTCTTGCTTGGTAAGTACATTTTTTTATTATTTTATCCATATTGCTATACAGTGAGCACTATTGGCTGTTTCTTTTATTCCGAGAATTGGACACCTATCACAGAGAGGAACCCATTTAAATCCCACAAGCGGGGATTAAACCGCTGTATGCGCCTTACCCCAGAGCTAGGACAGTAGCTCTGGTAAATGTGAGTTCTATACTATTATTTTTTCACGTCTACATCAGAATTTTACATACTACACTATTGGTCGCCCTTTTCTCTCCTTTTTTCTCTTTCATATAAGTGGAACCGCTACATTAAGAGAAGACGTCACTAGCAAAGACCATTTGTAAGGATAAAACATTGGGACTTTTCTTTTCCTTTATATTGGACTTTATTTTTATCTGTGTGCGCAGCCTTTTTTTATTATTTCTACTTATGTGTGCTACGGCTGTATAATACTTCATATGTTTGCTCATCTATGTCGTCTGAGTACAGCAATACCCCCGTATGTACCTATGTACCTTTGCCAGGTATATGTGGACATTAAGGGGCACATTTGAGACACAGCCATTCCAGTTTTTTTCAAGCTTTGAATTTTTACACTGTGTCCATGTTCCATTTTGGAGTAGTTTAGTTGGTTTGTTATTCAAACTACTCCACAAACGCATGCCATCTTTTAAAGAATACACCGTGGGGTATTTCAAAAGGCATATTTTGAACCATAGCGAGGAATCATTTTTCCACTAGTTTGTTCCAGGTGTAGTGGTAATGAGCCTTTTTTAAATGTATTTTTTTTACTCTTTTAAACTTTACTTTTTAAAACTTGATTTGAAACTTTTTTTTACTTATTAAATTTTTTTTAACTTTTTAAAACTTTTTACACTTTTAAAATTTGTATTAACTTTTTTTACCGTTAACCCCTAACTAGCAGTAAGCAGCACTAACAGTAAATTCCCCAATTCCCACCCACCCCAGCTAGCAAAATATATAATTTTCAAATATTTAAATTTATTAATTAAATAAATTTAACCTCTGAGGGTTAAATAATAAATAAAACTTAACCCTCAAGGGTTAAAAAAAATCAGATCACAGTATAATACTGTGATCTGTATTTTGACCACTGTAAGCAGTGATCAACTGGCAGGGAAGGGGGTAATTTTTATTAGGGCTGGGTAAAGCAGGTGGGATTTTTTAAACGTTATTAAAACATTTTTTTTACTTTTTAAATCTTTAAAAAAAAAAACCCACAATTTTAACACTAACTCCTAGCTAGCCTAACACCAAATTCCCCAATTCCCCACTAACTTCAACCCACCCCAGCTAGCTAAATATATAATACGGGGTTTTCTCAGCTGTGTGATGTACTTGGTGGAACACCTGTAGAACGAAAGAGGGCATCAGCTGCTGTGTTGTAGTAGCCCAGTATATGTTCGCATATGACGTGGAAGTGTTGTGTGGCTGCCAACCACACAAGTCTTCTGACTAAACTCATGATGGTCAGGGTTGAGGACCTGCCCTTGTTAATTACGTCTCATGCTGCTGCGTTATCTGTATAGCACTTTACTGCCTGTTCTTTCCAAAGGTGTCTCCACACTTGGGCTGCTGCCACAATTGGGCAAACCTCAAAAAGTGCAGAAGTGGTGTTAAATCATGGTAAAGTTACTGCCTCTATTGGCCATGCGTCTCTGAACCATTTGTTTCTGAAAATGGCTGCATAACCTAAGTGGGCTGCTGCATCTGTCCATATTACTGGGGAATTTCCTGTCAAAGGTGGTATGAACATGTTAATGCCGTTCCATTGAGTCAAAAATTGACTCCACATGGACAAATCTGCCCTGGCTTGTTCGTCCAGTGTGACTACGCTTTGGTTGCTTGGTAGTTTAGGTAATAGACTGAGTTGTCTGGATATGAATGCGCGTCCTTCTGGGATTATTCTGTTGGCAAAGTTCAGAGAACCTAGGAGGGATTGTATGTCTTTCCGAGTCGTAGTAACTCTGCTGAGGAACAACTCTACCTCTGTCCTGATTCTCTGAACTTTATCTGCGGGGAGACTTGCCTGCATGGTGACTGAGTCTAGGCATATGCCCAGAAATGACAATCTAGTGATGTGTCCTACAGTGGGTCCTAGAGTTTTGTCCGTGGCTACCGGTACTCCTAATGTTGAAAAGAGTGATACTGTTTTTGTTATGCTTAGTGGTGTGGATTCAGGGTTTTCTATGGTCAGAAAGTCGTCTAGGTAGTGAATTACGACTGGACAGCCATATACATTCAACAATAGCCACACAAAAATATCTACAACAAGAAAAAACTAAAATAGTGTATTACGGTCAGGTGGGTACTTAAAGGCTATTCAATGTTGCACTCACAGAAAAATGAATGATAAAATTGATTAATGTGTCCATAGTATCTTCCCATATAATTAAAATATCATCTATGTACGATGCCATAGCACCAAGTTCGCACCATATGGATTGTTGTTCTAAACTTGGGATCTCTTGGGAAAATTCTTTGTTAAAATATGAAAAAATTCGGAGTAAGAATAAAAATAATTGCATCTAATAGGAATTGATTAAAGATAGGGTCTTTATCCTTGTCTCTTTTTAAATTATCTTCTACTGCCTTTAAACCCCAAGAATGAGGGAGTGTGTCTACTGTTGTAGGGTCTATTGTTTCTGACTGTAGGTTATTACATTCAATGGTGCCTATTGGTAGTGAAAATAACCCTGTGTGGAATCTTCAGTGAAACCCGTGATAAGGAACTGAACGAGATCTTGAGATGGGTGAGCATTGAGGTAGAAAGCCAGTGTGTTGACCTGTACCTCTGTCAGTAATTTTTTTGGAAAGAGACAGTTAGGGCGCATAGTCTTGGCGTGGGCTCTAAAACAGATGGAGTAAACATGCAACAACCTGCAGGCACTGAAATTGCAGCCCCCTGCGTTGATGCATATCTGAGCCTTGTCTAAAAAGACTTGCCTAAAACAGATTACCGTAATTGTATGTCTTATTCTCGACTATGTCTTGGGATGCTATCAGTAGATCCATGAGATTTAAATCCTTCCCCTCCAAAATGTCCTTTTTAATGTTGGGAGGGACTATGTGTGCAGGTGTGATGATATGTGTAGCTGAATCCTGTGTGGTATGCGTGGTGGTGACATTAACCTGTGTGACAGTTTGTTCAGTGGTTAAAGTGGGTAAGAGATCTGCAGGGGGTTTATAGTAGCTGGTGTTGATGATTCCAGCTTCTCCATCCTTTGGTGTAAATTGTTTACGGATGCAAAAATAGACGACATTGTGGCCTGTATCCCAGCTAAAGTGTTATTTATATTGGCTTGTGTGCTGGTCCCTGGTTGTGGCGTATCTGCATTGGAGATCAGGAGTCTATATAATTCCACCTTCCTGTCGGTGGCTGGGTACAGTATGCTTCTTCGCCTTAGTTCTGTGGCGATCTTAGGGATGGTCCATGACCTCATGGAACAGGGGCTTGACGTGTCTTGGTTCTCGCCTGTAGTGTGGGCTGTGGTTGGTGTGGGCGGTTTAGCTGGTGTACTGGACAGTAAGAAGTCCTCTCTTTGGTCAGACAGGTGAGACATACTATAATGACATTGAAATGACACTTGTGATTATACTGTTGTTGGCAGGTTATGTTAACTGGCGTCTGTTTTAATGCCATCTGGCGGAGAACTTATCTATTGGGATGGTGAGGCCCTGCTTATTGCCAAGTGGCTGGTAGAGGCACTGACTATGATTTGGCTCTGTGCTGTGCCATGAAACGATGGCGGGGTGTAGGCCTCTGGAAAGCATAAGAATACTGTGGGTAGGAAAAGTGATGCCCTGACTACTCCACTTAGTAGAGTGTGCGAGACTCTAGCTATGATTTGGGCAGATGGGCGAAAATACCTCCATTTGAGGATGGATGTTGGTCTTGTGGTGATTCTAAATTATGAACCTGAATTTGGGGCTGTACTGATACCCTACCTGCCAGTTAACCGTGCATGGACAGAAGTTACGAAAGGACATGGCCTACCTGAGCTCTTTTGAGGGGTCTTGACAGAGTGTCTGATTGGGTGGTATTAATCGCCTGTTGATTGTGGTTGGTTTATACCCCTACTGTATAACCCTTTGGTTTGTTAAAGGTGGTACCTACCTGGGTATCTAGATCCTTTCCTTGAGTGGTAGTAATTATGGTGGTATCACTTCTGAAAAATCAGCACGGTTTTATGAAGCACAGGTCATGTCAAACTAACTTGATTGTGTTCTACGAAGAAGTAAGTAGAAGTATAGATCAGGGTGTTGCAGTGGATGTGATCTATTTGGATTTTGCCAAGACATTTGATACAGTCCCACACAAAAGATTAGTGTTCAAACTCAAGGAAATCGGTCTAAATGAAAATGCTTGTTCTTTGGTAGAACATTGGCTTAAAAACAGAGTGCAAAGAGTTGTCATTAATGGTAAATTTTCAAGCTGGACAGAGGTGGCAAGTGGTGGCTCTTTTAACTTTAAATTATAATACAGAGAGCACTATATATTTATTTGTTTCTCCTGGGTCATATAACACCAATTTGCACTAGTGCCATAATATCCTTCTTTAGAACAGGTGCCCAAAATTGCACAGCATATTCAACATGGGGTCTTACCAGTGATTTATAAAGAGGCAAAATGATATTCTCGTCCCGAGAATGAATGCCCTTTTTCATGCATGACAATACCTTACTGGCCTTGGCCACTGCTGATTGACATTGCACATTGTTGCATAGTTTGTTGTCTATAACAATTCCCAAGTCCTTTTCATGTGTTGTTATCCCTAATTCGCTTCCATTAAGGGTATACGTTGCTTGTGTATTCTTTACGCCGAAGTGCATAACTTTGCATTTTTCAACATTAAATTTCATCTGCCATTTGAGTGCCCAGTCCCCCAGTCTATCTAAATCCCTCTGCAGCAAAGTAGTATCTTGCTCACATTGTATTGTTTTACAAAGTTTGGTGTCATCTGCAAACACTGAAACATGACTTTCAATGCGGTCTTCAAGATCATTTATAAACATGTTAAATAGAAGGGGTCCCAGAACAGACCCCTGAGGGACACCACTTGCCACCTCTGTCCAGCTTGAAAATTTACCATTAATGACAACTCTTTGTACTCTGTTTTTAAGCCAATGTTCTACCCAAGAACAAGCATTTTCATCTAGACCGATTTCCTTGAGTTTGAACACTAATCTATTGTGTGGAACTGTATCAAATGCCTTGGCAAAATCCAAATAGATCACATCCACGGCAACACCCTGATCTATACTTCTACTCTCTGCCCCCCTCTCCTCTGTAGTGTTTTGTGAGGCGAGAGAGAAAGAGATCGTGATAGTTTGTTGCAGCAGAAGTGTTCCAGAGCTTTATACAGTATCTAAAGTGAATAAAAAAATAAATTTTAACCCCTTCCCTGCCAGATCTGTTACAGCAGTACATTTGTACTGTCTGTATTTTTTTTTTTTTGCCCTTAAAGGGTTATATTTGTTTTAAAAATCTGTGTCTTGGTCTGTCTTGGTCTGTTTTGGTCTGTCTTGGTGTGTCTTAGTCAGTTTCCTTCCCCCAAATCTCCATTAGATTTTTGTGACAGGAGTTAGTTTAGGGATTGCTGTTTAGTCTGTTTTAGTAAAAAAAAAAAAAAGTATAAAATTTTTTTTGTGTGTTTGTAATTTGTTTTAGTCGTGTGTAAAACATGCAGCATATGTAAAACTTGCAGGAGGCATATGCCTTTTTGGCGTCAGACTCTGACGCCACTGACACTGTGTCAGATATTGACCCAGGTCAGTTTTCTGACACGTCTAGTCAAGACGACATGTCATCTGTGTGTGAGTTGGCTGAAGAAAGAAGCTGTGCTTCCTCTGTTATGCCGAATGTTGAGGAGGACTAGGTAACCTCCACAGTTAGCCAAGCCCAACGTCCCCCCTTTTAGTGCCAACGCAGGCATTAATGTTAATGTGGATGGCTTCTCCCCAGTGCAGTATGTAGAAATATTTTTAGGGGATACCATCTGGGAGGAGATTGCTTCCCAGACTAACTTGTATGCTACCCAATTTATTGATAACAATCCAGGTAGCTATACAGTCAGGGAGCATGACTGGTATCCCACAGATGTCCCAGAGCTTAAAAATTTCTGGGCTCTTACAATGCTCATGGGGATTATAAAGAAGCCATCGTTTCGCTCATACTTGAGCACCAACCCAATAATGTCTAGTCCAGTATTCTCCCAAACCATGCCTAGAGCAAGATACGAGTTAGTGCTGAGATTTTTACATTTCAGTGACAATACCCTCTGTCACCCTAGAGATCACGCCAATACGATAGGCTTTATAAAATACGCCCACTGCTAGACCATTTTCAGGACAAATTTTCAGATGTTTATACCCCCAACAAAATGTATCCATAGATGAATCGCTAATGAAATACAAAGGGAGATTAGGGTTCAGACAATACATCCCCTCAAAGTGCTCTAGGTATGGCATAAAACTGTACAAACTGTGCAAGAGCGAAAGTGGATACACGTTTGTCTTTCGTGTATATGAGGGGAAAGATGGTCAACTGGACCCTCCTGGCTGTCCTGACTCCCTGGGGACAAGTGGGAAACTTGTATGGGACCTACTAAACCCCTTGTTTAATAAAGGTTACCACCTTTATGTGGATAATTTTTATAGTAGTGTCCGTCTGTTTAAAACACTTTATGGTTTACAGACACTGGCCTGCGGCACTGCCAGAAAAAATCCCAAAGACTTTCCACGATATCTCATAGAGGCAAAATTAAAAAAAGGTGAATGTATAGCACTTCGCAAAGCTGAAGTGCTTGCAGTAAAATTTAGGGACAGGAAGGATGTCAACATGCTAACCACCATCCATGACGAACGCATGTCAGACGTCTCTGTCCGGGGCAGAGTAGAGTCCAAATCGGTTTGCATCAGGGCGTATAATAAGTACATGGGGGGGGGTGTTGATTTGGCTGATCAGCTGATGCAGCTATATCTTATATTATGAAAAACCAAAGCATGGTATACAAAGGTGGCTATCTGTATGATGCAAATAGCAACCCACAACTCATTTTTGCTTTTTTTTTTATTTAAATAATCCAGGTAAAACCACATTTCTCCAATTTCAGTTGAAAATAATTTATTTAACAAATTATGGAGATGGACAAGTTCCAACAATGGTGCAAGCTGAGTCCAGACATTTTATTTTTAAGTTACCGCCAACTGCTAGAAACCCCCCCACCCCCAGAAACGTTGCCGGGTCTGTTTTAAAAACGGGAAAAGGACAGACACCCCTTTTCACTGTCATGATTGCCCTTCGAAACCAGGACTGTGTGTAGGAACATGTTTCAAGCTGTACCACACAGAACAGTTGTAAGAAGTGTTCCTGAATTTTTATTTTATTTTTTGTTTATTTGGAAAGCAGCCATTTTTTGTTAGTCAGTTTCATTCCCCCAAATCTCCAGTTAGATTGTATTTGCAGGAGTCACTTTAAAGATTGCTGCTAAATGTACGTTTGCTACCTGCACATTTGGTCTAACAAGTTTTCTGGCAGTAACACATAACCAGCTGGCCAAAACCAGATGACGTGTAAATAAAAAACAGAATTCAAAAAATTACCACTACACTTTCTTTGGGGGGCATAATGGTTGGGGGAAAGAAGTCAAAACACACCATCTTCTATAACCTTTGATGTCTACTTTATAAAAATATATACTATATATACTGTCATGACATTAACTGGGGGGTGCAAAAATATGTCAAACTTAGATAGAGAGACCCAGCATACCTATATATCAAATTAAAAAACTGACATGTATGAGTTCTGATTGTTGCCTTTTGGCCCCCAAACAACCCAGCAACCCTATACATGGGGGGTATCACTGTACTCAGGAGATGTTGCTGAACATATTGGGCAGTGTTTGGCAGTGACACATAACAGGATCTATTAATTCATGCCTAAAGTACAATGTGTGTGACAAAGAAACAAAAAAAGATTACTACCCAAAAGTTTGACAAAGGCTGGTGGTAGAATTCAGTGCATGAAAAGTGTTCAAATACCACCATTTAAAATACCCTGGGTTGTCTACTTTTCAAAAATATATGGTTTGATGTGGGTAAAATACATTGGCTCAAATGGGACATGGGCGCAGGTTGATTACATGTCAAAATTCCAAGTTGGGAAACTGATAAGCGTACCTGCCAAACGTGGCCTTTTAGCCCCCAAAGAACCCGACAAGCCTATGCATGGGTGGTATCACTGTATTCAGGAGATCTTGCTGAACACATATCGGGGTGTTGTTTGGCAGTGATACATAACAGGATCTGTTAATTCATGCCTAAAGTACAATGTGTGTGAAAAAAAATTACTAACTCAATGTTTGACAAAGCCTGGTGGTAGAATTAGTGCATGGAAAGTGTTAAAATACCACCATGTGAAATACCCTCGGGTGTCTACTTTTCAAAAATATATGGTTTGATGGGGGTAAAAAACATTGGCCGGCTTCAAAATTGTCCCAAATAAGACATGCATGCAGGTTGACTACATGTCAAAATTCCAAGCTGGGAAACTGATATGCACACCTGCAAAATGTGGCCTTTTAGCCCCCAAACAACCCAACACACCTATAAATGGGGGGTATCCCTTTACTCGGGAGATGTTGCTGAACACATAATGGGTTGTTGTTTGGCAGTGACACATAACAGGGTCTGTTAATTCATGCCTAAAGTACAATGTTTGTGAAATAAACAGAAAAAATGTACTAACTCAATGTTTGACAAAATGTGTGGGAGTGAGTAACACTATTAAATTTACAATTGGTCACTCACAAAGTTTAGGATGGAAAACAGCTTTAAATATAATCCTTTCTCCAGTAATCATTGTGTTTTCTCCTCTTCACACTCCCATCAGTGGATTGGAATATATAACTCAAAAAGAGAAATATACAAAAAATGTAGTGCACTTCCAGAATGTAGTACAAAAAGAAATTTAATAACTTACATATAAGTATAAAACAAATGTCACCACTGGACGTCCTACGCTTTTCGTCCTAAATCTGGACTTCCTCAGGGACTCAGTGTATCAGTAACAATAAGAATATAAAAACCTTTCCCTCCCACAGTTCTTTTATACCCCCTGTACAAAGTAATCAATGCATAATTTCCAAAAGGTGTTCTGTTTTCGCCGGGCAGTACTTCCTGCTTCTTTGGACGACATTACGTCATCACGTGCGTGACATCGTCACGTACGCCACGTGCGTTCCAGAACCCGGAAGTGAATGACGATCGTTCAGTTTTACTGTTTCAAATACTCCAGAGAGTATATAGGTGGACAAAAAGAAAGGGGAGCAATTAAGAACACTCTGGATGGCACCACATTAATGTATTTCAACAAGAATTATAATATATAAATATGTTTACTAAGAGAAATGTATATCCCTCGCCAATTTACTTCTCTTTAAGTGTCAAAAATTGCATATAAAAGATACATACATGTATGTGTAGAAAAATATATATACATACACAAAAAAAAAAATATATATATATATATATATAGAAAAATATACATATAAAAATAAAAATATATATAAACAATTAAAAAATATAAAAAATATATATATATTAATTACACAAGGATATACATTAACCTCCATTTTCTGAGTTACAATTTTTTACAATTTTTACAATCCATATAGAGAAAAATATGTATATGTATACAAAAGTATACATGTTGTGAGCGTAAAAGTGGAATAGTGGTTGATGGAAGATACATCAGGCCTGATTTGCTAAACAGCAACCAGAGGATTTTCAGTTAAATGCCCCAGGGAGAGATGTTAAAGTTTGCAATATGCATAGCTGATGCTCTGCAAAACATGGTATGGAGAGCAGGGTGGGCCAATGCTCCAACAGCATTAGTTGCTGTGTAACAGACCACTATTTGGATCTGACTTAAGAGTTAACTAATTGGCACTCACCTGTAGCTAGTCAATTAGTAGACAGGCCTTTAAAAGAAGAGGGCAGCCTGCTGCAGAGTGAGGGAGGAAAAGACAGCTAGGAGAGTGAATGACAATTGTGTTTATTGCAAAGACATTTCTTTTGTTTGGAAAATTGGTAAGTGGGAAAGCCACCCAATTGCAGATAGCAATTCCTGTCTAGTAAGAGCAAGGGATTTTGTTTGTTTTGTTATTATTTAAAGCACCTGTTTTCTTATTGAATAAAAAGGAAAACCGAGCTGAATGTGTCCTGGACTTTGTATACCCTAGAAGGCAGTGGTTACTGCAAGATCTGTGACAATCCTACCTATAAAAGAGGTGGTTTGTTACAATGTACATATATATATATATATATATATATACATCAAGATCTTGGCATTTCTTTTAAAGTACATAAGTGACTGGGTGAAAAAAAGGTGTAACCCCAAATTATACTGCTCTTTTTCTTCTATCCATTTATATATTTTAATATTTTATATTTCTTTTTTCTTTCCTCTCTTTTCTTTTTTCCCTTCTCTCTTTCTTCCCGTCTAATTCCAATATATTTGGAAACGGAGAAAAAATGCAGTATTTACAAAAATGAACATCCATAAAACCAAAAATCAATCTTCAAAAAAACTCCACAAATCAATATTCAGATTTAAACCAAAAGGTTGAAGTGTTTTCAGTTTATTTATCCAAAAGGTTTCTCTTTGCGAGAGTTTTTTGGTCAAATCCCCTCCTCTCCAATAAGGGTCCACATGCTCAATGCCCATGAATGAAAAACTTCGCCAACTAAATTTATTGCAACTGTTACAATGTAGAGGTACTGTGACGAGAGCAATCTCGCCACATTGCTTTGGAGAACCCTGGTTGCTCGCCTGCTGCCTTTGGACTATGGCTCAGACTATGGCCTGTTAAAAGACATCTTTCTACCTGCAGAAAAGATTTATTCGTTATTTTCTGCCTGGTGTTCGGTAGATTCAATCTACCGAACAACCGCACGAATGACTGGACCACCTGGGAGCTGGAGTGTGCCAGCAATTAGCCTCCCTGAAGCTGCGGTTAACCGCAGCTTAATTGACTAATGCTGGGTGGCCGCCATTCGTATCACGAACACGAGGTCGCGGCCATTTTAAACATGCGAATGCACAGCAGTGTTCGACGCTTAATTTATGGAACTGAAATCGGACACAGTTTTGCGCGAACACCGCTGAAGCCGCCGACCTCCCTTCTTGTTCGGTGAAAGTGCACAAACGGCCCGGTGTTCGGTAGATTTGCTTGTATGTGTTATACCCCAGATAGGAATCCCATGGAGCTCATTCGCATGAAACTGACTGTGTAAAGACTTTAGCTCCATGGCGATTAAACTGTATTTGTGTGGTCTGAGCGCCATTCGCTTAATAATGTGCGCTCAGACCTGAGCTATCTGGGGACATGTTAAATGTATGCTTTTAATGTTATGTGTCTCACATAGTGTATTTTAATAGTAATTCATGTGTTAGTATCCCCACGTGCATAATGGCGATTTGCCTTTGTCTTGGGAGATAATTGAATTACTTCTCAATTATCTCCAAGGCAGAGGGGAGGAAGCCAGGATGCATTGTGGGAATATAATGTGACTGTGTGTCCTATTTGTCTACTTGTCTGTCTCTTGTCACAGTCTCCCATTTGGTCCCCTAGGGGAGTGTCCACCAGGTGGGAGACCTGCATAAATACTGGGCAGGTAGCCCTCATTAAACAGACCACTGCTTGACCCTCAACACGGAGCCTTGTCTCGTCTTTGGGGGAATTTACTGAACGCTGATAGAGACTAATTGCTAGGAGTGTAAGCCGCTTGGATGCTTTTCCTAATCGTCTGCTAGCAGTGATTCGTATGGTTCCAGTTCGTGTGTTTGGAGTGTTATATTGGATGCCGTTCGGGAGTTTGGAGCATTCCCTTATTGGCTGTTCTTGAGTTTGGTGTGTTACAATAGCTGTGCCTGCATCTCTGGAAAGGGGGACAATCGCCTAAACCGTTTTTACCCCTTGTGTGCAAAACGGTCCGTTACAGGTACTATGTGTTTAATTGAATTTTTTCGAATATTATTTTGATGTTCCAAGATAATTTCTTTAAGTTTTCTACATGTTCTCCCCACATACTGTTTCCCGCATGGGCATTGTAACATGTACACCACATTTTTGGTGTTACAATTTATATTGGATTTTATCCTAATCTCTCTTTTGTAACAAAACTTATAAATTATTTCTTTTGTGTGTATTTTTGTTTTTTACACGCTTTACAGGAGTTACAAGGATTAAAACCATTAACCTTGGATGTTGTACCTTTACGTGGAATTTTTAATGCATAGCTGGGTGCTAATATATTTTTAAGATTTTTAGTTCTAAAAATAATTGGTGTTTTTTTAGGCAACACTTTACCCAATATGGGATCTTTGCATGTTCCAATGCTTGTTAAGAATCTTTTTTATTTTCCAATGTTGTGTATTGTATTGCGCGATAAAAGAAAACTTATAATTATTTTGAGGGATTTTTTTAGGTTTAGATGTCATTAAATCTCTTCTATTCTTTTTTTCTATTTCTCCAATTTCTCTATCCAACAAGCTTGGTTCGTATTTCTTTGTTAGGAATTTATTTTTTAAATGTCTAGCTTGCTCCTTATAATCTGAATTTTTTGTACAGTTTCTCCTAACCCTAATTAGTTGGCTTTTTGGAATTGTTTTTAACCATTTATCCTGATGGCAACTTTTCCTATGGATATAACTGTTGCCTTCAGTTTTCTTAAAGAAACATTTCGATTGTATACTATTTTCTTCAACAAAAAAAACATATATCCAAAAAATTGATAGTCACAACATCCATCTCATAAGTGAATTTTAAACCATAATCATTTTGATGGATATAGTCTAAAAACAATAGTAATTCCTCTCGCGGGCCCTGCCAAATCATTATTATGTCATCAATAAATTGTTTCCATAGGACCAGGTTCGCTACCCAGCCATGCCCACTCCATATGTGGTTGGACTCCCAATCCCGCATATATATGTTTGCATAGCTGGGGGCGAACCTGGTCCCCATGGCTGTACCTGTTGTTTGGAGATAAAATAAATCATCAAAAAAGAAAAAATTGTGTTTGAGAATATAGTGGATACTATTCAAAATTAATTTTCGAAAATTTGGTGGAACATTATCATCCCTCTCCATAACTCTTTCCACTGCCTTTAGGCCTTTATTATGTTTAAGTACCGTATAGAGAGAGGTAACATCGATGGTTACCCAAATGAAATCTTGTTTCCAAACTATGTTTTCCATAATCCTCAAAATATGAGCAGTGTCTTTTAAATAAAAGGGAGCTTCTTGCGCATATTTTTGAAGATGGTGGTCGACAAACTCTGATAGGTGGGCAGATACGGAGTTTATGCCACTAATAATTGGCCTACCTGGAGGTGTTATTGGATTCTTGTGTAGTTTAGGGAGAAAATAAAAAATGCGAATTATTGGAAATGTATTAAAAAGATATTCCTTATTATTCTTCGAAATGATCCGATCTTTATATGCTTCCTCTAATAAGATTCCAAGAATGGCATTACATTTTTTTTGTTGGATCTCCTGTAAGTTTTACATATGTGTCTTTTTCCCCCCAAATCCTATATGCCTCATTCATATAGTATTCCTTTGTCATAATTACTATGGCACCCCCTTTATCAGCTTCCTTTATAATTATGTTGTCCATTTTTTGGAGTTTGGTGATACTTGCTGCTTCCTCTTTGCTCATATTATATTTATTTTCTCGTTGACCTTTTTCTTTTTCTAATTTTTCCAAATCATGGCATACCATGCTGTTAAAGGTTTCTAAAAAAGGGCCTCTATCTCCTACTGGATAAAAATGTGATCTTCTTTTAAATTGATTTTGTTCTATATTTATTATTTCATTTGGATTTTTTGGAATTATAGTTTATTCTATCTCCCTTTTAAGACAAAATCTTTTTAATGTCATCTTACGAATATTCATTTGGGCATCTATATAGGTATTAAAAAATTCATCTTTTGGTTGGGAGCAAATTTTAAGCCTTTGTTTATGGCCTTTAAATCAGTATTACAAAGTTCTATGTTTGTTAAGTTATAAATTCCATGTTGTTTTTCTAATGCCTTTTTCTCAAGAAATCCTCTCTCCGAGGATTCTCCTCTGTTATTTTTCTTTTGGGGGGAGTTAGATGTATGTCTGGTGATGTTTCTTGACAGCTGTGGCGTGGTTTGAAAAATTGTGTTATTCTTCCATCCTTGTGACGGGGTTCCCCTTCTAAAAAAAAAGGTTCTCCCTTTCATTTGGATGTTCCGAACTAGTGCTTGCCACCTGTGCATAAGATCTTTTAGGAGGTGAGTCATAATGATTTGATGCAATGGATTCTTTTCATTCCCTTTGTTTAAAATGGTTATATTGTGATTGTGAACATTTTGATGTCTATTTGAAATGGATGTGTTTCGTCTTCGTCATTGTAACAGTTGCAATAAATTTAGTTGGCAAAGTTTTTCATTCATGGGCATTGAGCATGTGGACCCTTAGTGGAGAGGAGGGGATTTGATAAAAAAACTCTCACAAAGAGAAACCTTTTGGATAAATAAACTGAAAACACTTCAACCTTTTGGTTTAAATCTGGATATTGATTTGTGGAGTTTTTTTGAAGATTGATTTTTGGTTTTATGGATGTTAATTTTTTTTAAATACTGCATTTTTTTACGTTTCCAAATATATTGGAATTAGACGGGATGAAAGAGAGAAGGGAAAAAAGAAAAGAGAGGAAAGAAAAAAGAAATATAAAATATTAAAATATATAAATGGATAGAAGAAAAAGTGCAGTACAAGTTGGGGTTACACCTTTTTTCACTCAGTCACTTATGTACTTTAAAAGAAATGCCAAGATCTTGATATATATATATATATATATATATATATATATATATGTACATGTATATTTGTGTATACATGTACATATTTTTCTCTATATGGATTGTAAAAATTGTAAAAAATTGTAACTCAGAAAATGGAGATTAATGTATATCCTTGTGTAATTAAGATATATATATTTTTTATATTTTTTAATTGTTTATATATATTTTTATTTTTATATGTATATTTTTATATATATATATATTTTTGTGTATGTATACATATTTTTATACACATACATGTATGTATCTTTTACTTGCCATTTTTGACACTTAAAGTAAATTGGCGAGGGATATACATTTCTCTTAGTAAACATATTTATATATTATAATTCTTGTTGAAATACATTGATGTGGTGCCATCCAGAGTGTTCTTAATTGCTCCCCTTTCTTTTTGTCCACCTATATACTCTGTGGAGTATTTGAAACAGTAAAACTGAACGATCGTCATTCACTTCCGGGTTCTGGAACGCAAGATGGAACGCATGTGGCGTACGTGATGATGTCACGCACGTGATGACGTCATGTCGTCCAAAGAACCAGGAAGTACTGCCCGGCGAAAACAGACCACCTTTTGGAAATTATGCATTGATTACTTTGTACAGCTGGTATAAAAGAACTGTGGGAGGGAAAGGTTTTTATATCCGTATTGTTACTGATACACTGAGTCCCTGAGGAAGTCCAGATTTAGGACGAAACGCATAGGACATAGTGGTGACATTTGTTTTATACTTACATGTAAGTTATTAAATTTCTTTTTGTACTACATTCTGGAAGTGCACTACATTTTTTGTATATTTCTCTTTTTGAGTTATATATTCCAATCCACTGATGGGAGTGTGAAGAGGAGAAAACACAGTGATTACTGGAGAAAAGATTATATTTAAAGCGGTTTTCCATCCTAAACTTTGTGAGTGGCCAATTGTAAATTTAATAGTGTTACTCACTCCCACACAGTTAAACGCTATGTTTTTCCATTCTATCTGTATTTAGCAGATCATCCCCTATTCTATTTTGCATATATTGGCTGGAGACAGGAGGAAGTCTTCGGGGATCTGTCTGGATACTTCACCTATTACAGGGAAGTTCCGGTTTGTTTTTTGTTACACACTTTTCTCACTGGGTTTATGTTCACATATTTTTGTTTGTATAACAATGTTTGACAAAGCCTGGTGGTAGAATTAGTGCATGGAAAGTGTTAAAATACCATCATGTGAAAATACCTAGGATGTCTACTTTTCAAAAATATGTGGTTTGATGGGGGTAAAATACATTGGCCGGCTTCAAAAATGTCCCAAATAGGACATGCATGTTGACTACATGTCAAAATTCCAAGCTGTGAGAAACTGATATGCGCACCTGCAAAATGTGGTCTTTTAGTCCCCGAACAACCCAACACACCTATACATGGGGGGTATCCCAGTACTCGGGAGATGTTGCTGAACACATATTGGGGTGTTGTTTGGTAGTGACAACTAACAGAATCTGTGAACTTATACCTGAATTGCAATGTATGTGAAAAAAAATAAAAAAAATAAACTACCTATGCAAAGTTTGGCAAAGGTTTGTGGTAAAATGGCTGCATAGAAAGTATCAAAATATTCTTAGATGAATACCCTGGGTTATCTAGTTTAAGAAAAATATATACATGTGTGGTGTTTTTTGGAGATTTATGACATAACAGTGTTACAATGTCACTATTGATACATTTGAAAAATGTACATTTTAAAACAGCAATTTCCTACCTGTACTTATAGCCCTATAACTTGCAAATAAAAGCAAAAAAACACATAAACATTGGGTGTTTTTAAACTCAGGACAACATTTTGAAACTATTTAGCAGTTTGTTTCATTCAATTTTCTCGATCAGTAAAAGATTTTTTAAGTAAAAGTCAAAAAACCTTGTTTTTTTAAATGTTTCACCATATTTTATTATTATTTTTTAATTAAATTATATGACATGATAAAAATAATAGTATGTGAAGAAAGCCCTTTTTGTCCTGAAAAAAAACAATATATAATTTGTATTGGAACAGTAAACGAGAGAGCGGAAAATTACAGCTAAACACAAACACCATAAAAGTGTTAAAATAGCTCTGGTCCTAAACGCACAAACATCACAAAAACAGTCCGGCCCTGAAGGGGTTAAAAGAAGAAAAACTACCACAACAAGAGGACATAGTCTTAAATTAGAGGGGCAAAGGTTTAAAAATAATATCAGGAAGTATTACTTTACTGAGAGGGTAGTGGATGCATGGAATAGCCTTCCAGCTGAAGTGGTAGAGGTTAACACAGTAAAGGAGTTTAAGCATGCGTGGGATATGCCTAAGGCTATGGTCTAATGAAAGTATTTAGAAAATTAGGCAGACTAGATGGGCCGTCACATTCTATGTTTCTATGTTTCTATTCATGAGAAGCTTCTGACTGAATGATCATATATAATTTTCCCGCCAAAATTTACTTTGATTTTCTTGTAACCCGGGAAAACATGTATACAAACGTGAAGCAACAGAATTATAGGTCAATTAAACATATTATGTTACAGAAATAATTTCTAGTTTCCCTGTTTGAAGCAATTGATCATAATAACTTATGTAGTGAAAAAGGTTAGGGTTTTGTTGTAGTTAGCGATTTTAGACAGTAGATGGCTGTGTTGGTACGTGACATAGCCTAGAGATTAAACCGAAGTGAAGGTAGCTGTGCGACGTTTACTATGAGCATAACCGTATGTTAGGAATTGGAGTATTGTTTTACCGCGTCCATGCCTATTCGTGCGCTTTCATACGCGTGGGGGTTAATGCTTGTATAGCTGTTGGTGAGTGACTCCCGTTCAGTAGTTTTGGCGTGTTCGCTTGTACTCACTGTTTCCAGGGGGCTGTCAGCTGACCTGGAAGTTCGGGAAAGTGCCCCCGGGAGTTACGTGTTGCTGTGACCAACCTCGTTGGAGTGGTTGAGGCTGGGGACGGTAGTCCGAGGTCTGAGGGCCTGCTCACTTGTCCAAACAGTTTCTGGCTGCTGGAAACCATGTGGGGATTCTTCTGGCAAAACCGGAACCGGAAGTGACCAATCAACGTCGGCCCGATATGGAGGTAAGTTTATGTTTATATAAGTCGGATCATGCCCTCCCACAACTTCAGGCTCCGCCTTTATATATATATATATATATATATATATATACACACACACACTGAACAAAATTATAAATGCAACAATTTAGTTTTTGCCCCTTTTATTGTGGCCAGACTAAGGCACACCTGTGCAATGATCATGCTGTCTAATCAGCATCTTGATATGCCACACCTATTAGGTGGATGGATTATCTAGGCCAGGGATAGGCAACCTTCGGCACTCCAGATGTTGTGGACTACATCCCCCATAATGCTCTTACACCCATAATGCTGGCAAAGCATCAAGGGAGGTGTAGTCCAAAACATCTGCAGTGCCGAAGGTTGCCTATACCTGATCTAGGCAAAGGAGAAGTGTTCACTAACACAGATTTAGCCAGATTTTGTGAACAATATTTGAGAGATATTCCTTATGTGTACATAGAAAATGTCTTAGATCTTTGAGTTCAGCTCATGAAAAATTGGGGCAAAAACAAAAGTGTTGCGTTTACAATTTTGTCCAGTGTGTGTATATATATATATATATATATATATATTACCTCACAGCACCTTAAAGTGGTTTTGTGCTTTTGATACTGTCAGTCAAACCAGAGAGATTGTATGTTTGTCACTAAGAGTGTGTCAGTGTATCTGTCAATGAGTGTGTTTGTCAGTATGAATGATTATCAGTGTGTGTTTCAAAGCAGTGAGATTGTGTGTGTCAATAAGAGTGAGTGTCTGGGTGTTTAAGAAGCATTCATGTATATGTCATCATTTATTGGGCAAAGAGCCCCTTTTGAAAACTCTCCATATAATGTTTGCTATTTGTGCTGAATTGGGTTGTTTGTTTTTCCTGTGTGCCTTGGACATATCCCATGAAATTACGTTATTTCAAGCATGAATTAACATGCTTGCCCAAATGCAGTCAACAAGGTACCAATGATATATTTTGGTTGAATGAAAGGGTTATTTATTATAGATCAAATTGTTATTTACTGTGGTGAAGGTGGGGATGAAGTCTCATGGTGCGGTATATAGGCAACAAGCTGGAAAATGTGAATTGTGTGTACCCTTGTCCTCTCCCTATTGCTTATCTGAGAGACCAAATGGGCAAAAGCAGACATTACAGTAATAGTGTCGTGCAACTACAAATACTACATTATCATGTAGCTATACTGTAATGTAGTGTTATTAACCCCTTAATGACTGAGCCAAATGTACACGTTGTGATCAAAACAAAACGTAAACAAAAACTTGAATTTGCACTATGTCTGTTCAGACGTAATTCACCTCTTTCATATTATGTGCACCCACACTTATTTTATATAATTTTATTCAGGGGAAACAGGGCTTTCATTTAACATCAAATATTTAGGTATGAAACATAATTTAATATGAATAAAATGTCAAAAAATGAGAGAAAAATTGGGATTTGTTTAGTTCTATGGGAGAAAATAAGAATTAAAAAATTTTTTTTTAGTTATACATGACATTTTAATTGTGAATGTCATAATACTGTTTGCTTTTACTGCAATAAAATACACATATTTTTATACAGCGATGTCTCATGTGTAAAACAGTACCCCCTATGTACAGGTTTTATGGTGTTTTGGGAAGTTACAGGGTCAAATATAGCATGTTACATTTTTCTGTTTTTTCACATTGAAATTTGCCAGATTGGTTACATTGCCTGTGAGACCGTATGGTAGCCCAGGAATGAGAATTACCCCCATGATGGCATACAATTTGCAAAAGTAGACAACCCAAGGTATTGCAAATGGGGTATGTCCAATCGTTTTTAGTAGCCACTTGGTCACAAACACAGGCCAAAGTTAGTGTTAATATTTGTTTGTGTGTGAAAAATGCAAAAAACTAATTTGAACGCCCATTTTGGTCAGAACCAATATGAGTTCAGCAACATCTCCTGAGTACAGTGATACCACCTATGCATAGCTTTGTTGGGTTGTTTTGGGGGGTGCAATGCCAAACTTCTGACATGTATTTTTCATATTACATATCTTCTTTGCCTATCATCTTTTGGGGGGCCTTTTTACATATCCCAATTGATTTTCTTGCCATGAACGTGCATATATTTGAAAAGTTGACACCCCAAGGCATTGTATATGGAGTGTTTTGATGCCTTGGATCCAACCATTTTAGCCAAATAAAAAGAGAGAAAATGTGTGGTGGTAATTTTTCAATTTCCATTTTTACACACACATTTGTATGTGATTTAGGGTTGTTGGTTATTGCAAGAAAACACTCCAGGTTTTTTGTTTTTTTGCAAGGCCTCCTGAGTACACTCATGCCCCTATGCATAGGTTGAATTTGATGATACAAATAGTCTGGCGCAGTAAAAGTAAAAAAATTAATCAGGCACAGTAAACATAACCCAAAAAAAACCAAAACTGAACGGCAAATGTAAAAAAAAAAAACCAGACCAGTGTGTGATATTGCTTGAAGCAGTCCCCAATGCAAAGTCCAGGCTATCCAGGCAATCAGGACAGTAAAATATTGTGTCCTTTCTCTGCCCCCTCTTGAAACAGACTTTGCATCTTTTTTGAGGATTCTGCTTTGCCACAGTAGAAAGGATTTTAAAAATAAAGTGGGTAGCCCCAACTCTGCTCTCTCCCATCACCACCCAGGGAGCAGGTGCATCTTGGTACAAAATCCATGAAATGAACTGGAGATGAAACTGTAAAAAAGTCAGTTGCATTCCATTGTTTGCTTTTTTGAACAACAAAAAGTGTTGTGGGTTGCAATCTGCATTAAGTAAATTGGGACCTTTTTGTACCAGGCCCTTGTCTTCTGTATAATTAGGTAGGGCTGCAGCAGCTGATCTGCCAGATCAACACCACCCATATGTCGGTTATAGGCCTTGATGCACACTGGCTTCAATGTGCTCTCAGCTCTGATACGTACAGAGACCTCCACAGTCCTCTCAGTATGGATGGTGGTAAGAAGGTACACATCCTTCTTGTCTCTGTACTTAACTGCCAACAGCTCCTTTTGGCACAGAGCTGAGGTCTACCCCCTTTGTAGCTGGGTGGGTGCAAGTTGTCCTGGGAAACCTGTGCGGTTCTTTCTGATTGTACCGCAAGCTACTGTATGAAAACAATACAGTAGCTTGATCAAAGGAACACTTGTATAAAAATTGTCTATATACAAGTAGTAGCCTTTGTTCATCGGGGGAATATCAGGTCGCAGACAATCTTGCCACTGGTTCCCATATGTTCTGGGTGACCTGGAGGGTCAAGGTGGCAATCCTTTTCCTCGTACACCCGGAAGACCTGAGTATACCCAGTCTCACTCTCATAGAGCTTATACACCTTTACACCATACCTGGAGTGCTTGGAAGAAATATACTGCTTGAATCCCAGCCTTATGCTTCATCAGGGATCATGGGCGTCCGCAGGAATTTTTCCAGGGGGGGGCATAATTGTAATGACATCCTGTAGCGTTACTTACCTTAACCGGGGGCCAGTCGCGGTCCTCTCTTCAAGCCGCGCGCGGTCCTGCGGCTGCACGAGCCGCGCGCGGCTCATCCGACTGCTTTAGATGGAAGGCGGGCAGTGACCGCGTGAAGCGGTCACGTGTCCCGCCTGAAACTAAGAGCGCGCCGCGAGTCTCGGGCGCGCTCTTAAAGAGACAGTGGGAGCCTAATTGCCAAAAGGCTCCCATTGGCTCCTGTCATACCACACTCCCTATACAATTACCTTTTGGGGGTGTGGAAGTGACAGGAGCCAATCACTTTCGTTTAAAAGCTATTTAAACTTACCTTTTTCCCTTAGCTCGTTGCCCTATCGTGGTTTCTGTTTCAGTTCCCTTTAGCGCTTGTGGTGTTCAGTTGTGTTTTCTCGTATTGACTTTGGCTTCGTATTCTGACTTCGTTTTCGCTTTATCCTTATCTGTACTGTTTGCCGGCTTGCTGTTTTCCGTGTACCAGACCCCGGCTTGTCCTAGTTTACGCTGTCTCTCTGTGCCCTTGACCTCGGTTTGTTCCTGGCTCTGTCTCCTCTCATATACGTCGAGTCCGGCCATTCTAAGGTCCGGTAGACGTATCTCTCCTCTGTATTGGCTTCTGTTTAGCTGGATCCTGCGTGTAGGGGTATATTCTCGTTACATTACGATAGGGCCATGGACCCCGCAGATTTAGCTCAACAGATGGCGTCCCATGAGGCAAGATTTGTAGAGCAGGATCACCGTATGGATCAGATAGCCCAGGCTCTCCAGACGCTCCTAGCTAGAACCGTTCCAGCAACCACACCTAACCCTCCTACGCCCCTTCTCCCTGAAGTATCTACTTTGCCTAATACTTCGGCCCATTTAACACCTCCTCCTAGGTATGGAGGGGACTCTAAGACTTGCAGAGGGTTTATTAATCAAATTGAATTTCACTTCGAAATGTATCCACGTTCATTTCCCACAGAGAGGTCTAAGGTTGGGTTCTTTTGTGCACCAACTTACCGATAAGGCACTTGAGTGGGCAAATCCTATTTGGGAAGCTAATGGACCTATGGTACATGATTTCAACAGTTTTCTTACGGCTTTTCGTAGAACTTTTGACACAATGAAAAGGTCAAAGAATGCCGCGAGAGCATTAATGAGAATTAAACAGGGTTCTAGGTCTGTGGCTGATTATGCTATTCAGTTTAGCACTCTTGCTTCGCAGGTAGATTGGACCAACAATGGGTTAACTACTGCCTTCATGGAAGGTTTATCAGATACGATATTGGATGAGGTAGCAGCTAAGGAGCTTCCTATTGCCTTAGAGGACCTTATTGATTACCTCATTGATATAGATAATAGAATTCGTGACAGGCTCTATACCAAGAACAGGAATAGACGTTTTGTTACACCCATTAACCCCAGAGTTAATATACCAGAGAGTGTTAAAGTGTCTGAGGAGGAGCCTATGCAATTAGGGGTTGCCAAACTCTCTGATACTGAGAAATTACATAGGAGAAGGGAGGGACTCTGCCTATACTGTGGTAGGAGAGACCATATGGTAAAGGAATGTCCTTTACTCCCGGAAAACTCTCGCACCTAAGACCTTATAGGGGACTGGCCTTGGGTGTGTTATCTAAGTCTCCTAAATTGCCTCCTAACCGCTTGCTTCTCCCGGTTTCTTTATATATGGGAGAGATTTGTATAGTTGACAACATATATGCTCTGGTTGACTCTGGGGCAGCTGAAAATTTTATAGACTCTGGCTTTATAAAGAGAAACAACATTCCCATCAGAGAGAGGGAGATACCCTTGGCCGTTGAGGCCATAGATGGTAGACCATTAAGTTCTCCAGTTGTTACTCATGAGACTGTACCATTACACATGTACACAGGGGTTTTACACTATGAAACCATTCGATTCCAGGTCATCACCTCTCCCTCTTCACAGTTAGTATTAGGGTATCCATGGTTACGTGCTCACAATCCCATTTTGACTGGGAGACAGGGCAAATAAAATCATGGAGTGAGGCCTGCCACGAGTCTTGTACGTTTGAAGTCACACCTTTGAATTCTATTAAGGTACCTACCAGTCCTCCTTTGTCTACGGCTATACCCCCTCAGTATTTATCTCTAAAGACTGTTTTCGATAAAAGGGAGGCTGAGAAATTACCGCCTCACAGACCCTATGATTGTGCTATTGACTTGTTGCCTGGCACTATACCTCCAAAGGGCAGGGTGTACCCCTTATCGGTTCAAGAAAACCGTGTCATGGAGGAGTACATTAAGGAATCACTAGAAAAGGGGTTTATTAGGAGATCCTCTTCTCCAGCTGGAGCAGGGTTCTTCTTTGTATCGAAGAAAGAAGGTGATTTAAGACCGTGTATAGATTATAGAGGTCTAAACAAAATCACTATCAAAAATGCATACCCTATACCTTTAATTACAGAATTATTTGACAGGCTGAAACATGCCACTGTGTTCATTAAATTAGACCTTAGGAGTGCATACAATTTGATACGTATAAAGGAAAATCACGAATGGAAGACTGCATTCAACACTAGATCCGGTCATTACGAATATACTGTTATGCCATTTGGGCTTTGCAATGCCCCAGCAGTATTCCAAGAATTTATTAATGATGTCTTAAGAGATTTTATTCACACATTTGTTATCGTATACTTGGATGACATTTTAATATATTCTACAGACATACACACTCATCACAGACATGTTACGACAGTTTTGAAGACCCTTCTTGCTAATGGTCTTTATTGCAAGCTAGAAAAATGTCTGTTTGACCAAACCGAAGTCCAGTTCTTGGGGTATTTTGATTTCCGCTAAAGGTTTTCATATGGATCCCCAGAAACTTGCTGCTGTAATAGAATGGCCTCTACCGCAAGGTCTGAAAGCTATTCAGCGTTTTCTTGGGTTCTCCAATTATTATAGAAGTTTTATCAAAGGTTTCTCGTCCATTGTAGCACCTATTACCCGTATGACTAAAAAAGATGGCAATACTCGTGTTTGGTCTACCGAGGCACTTCAGGCTTTTGAATTTCTTAAAACTACGTTCGCCTCTGCACCTATTTTACAGCATCCTGTCCCCTCACTGCCCTATATTCTTGAAGTTGATGCTTCGGATATTGGGGTAGGTGCTGTCTTATCCCAAAGAGAGTCGCCTGAAAAGCCATTGCATCCATGCGGCTTCTTTTCTAAACAAATGTCCAAAGCAGAGAAAAATTATGATGTGGGTAATCTCGAACTCCTTGCTATTATTTTAGCACTTAAAGAGTGGAGACATTTGTTAGAAGGAACTAAGGATCCTATCATCATTTTTACGGATCACAAGAACCTATCCTACCTTAGCGAAGCCAAAAGATTGTCTTCCAGGCAGGCTAGGTGGTCACTATTTTTGTCCCGTTTCAATTTTATTATCACCTATAGGCCAGGTGATCGCAACACTAAAGCAGACGCTCTGTCCAGACAGTTCGAAACTACTGACAAACAGGAGATTGATGTTACTCCTGTCATTTCCCCAGACAGGATAATAGCTACTACTATTTTGTCTATTTCCTCGTCCCTCTTGCAGGCCATACAAGCGAAACAAAGCATGGCACCTAGCGAGAGGCCTAATGATAAACTGTTCGTTGATGTTCCTGAGAGACGGGATATTATGTCATTATATCATGATGCTAAGACTGCTGGACATCCTGGTATTTCCAAAACGGTGTCAGCTGTTTCTCTGTATTTTTGGTGGGATTCCTTACGAAAGGATGTCACTGACTATATAAGTGCTTGTACTACTTGTGCCTGTATGAAATCCTCCCGTAGGGTTCCTTGTGGGCTGTTGCATCCGTTACCCGTTCCCGAGAGACCTTGGTCTAACCTGTCCATGGATTTTATTGTTGAATTACCCCCTTCAAATGGTAACACAGTAATCCTGATGATAGTGGATCGGTTCTCCAAAATGGCTCACTTCGTGTCTCTTCGCAAGTTGCCCACATCTAAGGAACTGGCTCATATCTTCGCTAGAGAAGTATTTCGATTACATGAGATTCCCGTATCTATTGTATCCGATAGGGGTAGCCAATTTATTTCCAGGTTCTGGAGGGCCTTTTGTTCAGAAATGGGTATTTCTCTCTCATTTTCTTCCGCTTATCATCCCCAGTCTAATGGGGCTGCTGAACATGCCAACCAGTCTCTGGAGCAATACCTCCGTTGTTTTGTGGACAATTGGTCTGACCTGCTTCCTTGGGCTGAATTTGCTCGGAATAACGCCACTCATGATTCTTCCGGCAAGACCCCTTTTTACGTTGTCTATGGCCAGCATCCCGTTGTTCTTCCGGCTGCATTCTCCTCACAGGGCATGCCAGTTCTGGATGAGCATTTGGCTGGTTTGCGTAATACTTGGGAGCAGGTTCAGCGTTCTTTGGTGGACTCTGCTACTCGCCAGAAGGCTCAGGCTGACAAGCGTCGCAGAGCAGCTCAGTCCTATGTTGTGGGGGACAGGGTTTTGCTTTCCACGCGGAATATTCGTCTCCGGGTGCCTTCTATGAAATTGGCTCCCCGCTTCATTGGACCTTATCGTATTATACATAAGGTTAATCCTGTTTCTTATGCCTTAGGCCTGCCTAAGAATCTACGTATTCCTAATGTTTTTCTCACCTCATTGTTGAAACCTTTCGTACGCAACCGCTATACCGGCATACTCCTCCTCCCCCTCCTATCTCGGTGGAGGGTCATGAGGAGTTTGAAGTGTCTGCTGTTCTTGACTCTCGTTTCCTTAGGGGTCGACTTCAGTACTTGGTACATTGGAAGGGTTATGGGCCTGAGGAGCACAGTTGGATTTCGGCTGATGCTGTCCATGCTCCCCGTCTTGTGCGCTCTTTCCATTCTCGTTTTCCTGCCAGGCCTGGTCCTACCAGCCCGGGGGGCGTGTCCTCAGGGGGGGTACTGTAGCGTTACTTACCTTAACCGGGGGCCGGTCGCGGTCCTCTCTTCAAGCCGCGCGCGGTCCTGCGGCTGCACGAGCCGCGCGCGGCTCATCCGACTGCTTTGGATGGAAGGCGGGCAGTGACCGCGTGAAGCAGTCACGTGTCCCGCCTGAAACTAAGAGTGCGCCGCGAGTCTCGGGCGCGCTCTTAAAGAGACAGTGGGAGCCTAATTGCCAAAAGGCTCCCATTGGCTCCTGTCATACCACACTCCCTATACAATTACCTATAGGGGGTGTGGAAGTGACAGGAGCCAATCACTTTCGTTTTAAAGCTATTTAAACTTACCTTTTTCCCTTAGCTCGTTGCCCTATCGTGGTTTCTGTTTCAGTTCCCTTTAGCGCTTGTGGTGTTTAGTTGTGTTTTCTCGTATTGACTTTGGCTTCGTATTCTGACTTCGTTTTCGCTTTATCCTTATCTGTACTGTTTGCCGGCTTGCTGTTTTCCGTGTACCAGACCCCGGCTTGTCCTAGTTTACGCTGTCTCTCTGTGCCCTTGACCTCGGTTTGTTCCTGGCTCTGTCTCCTCTCATATACGCCGAGTCCGGCCATTCTAAGGTCCGGTAGACGTATCTCTCCTCTGTATTTGCCTCTGTTTAGCTGGATCCTGCGTGTAGGGGTATATTCTCGTTACACAGAGCTGGCAGGGGAGAGTGAGGGACAGTTCCCGGTGCTATTAACATATGAAATATTTTGCAGCAATTTATTGCTGGTCCGCGAAAGCTTTCACCCGACAGTATAGAAAGCTTTTGCGGACTGGCAACAAATTCTTGCAGACTGGCGCCGGTCCACAGTTGAAGACCACTGACCTCGACCACTATTCTCAGATTTAAGGCCGATCTGTTTAGAACATAAAGAAGTGTTCAAGAACAGAGGAGAAGAGGGAAAGGGAAAATAAAAGGGTTGAAGGGGGAGTAAGAGAGAAGGCATAAGAGAAGAAAGAAGGGAGGAAAGGGATAGAAGAGGTTTTAGAAGGCCAGACCCCAACCCACAACCACAACAGAGTGTCGCAAACTCAACGTTCAGTCAATAATCTCTCCTTAGGTTTACCTTCATTTGCCTCCCCATATGTCCCCCATATATCAAAATCTGACATCACTGCTGAACTCTCACGCATGCACAAGAGTACAGCATTGAGGTCTATGGAGGATCCCACAGATATAAAGTCAATTACCTCCAGCCATCACTGGTGACAGCTGGGTGGTTGACACGTCTAGACTGCAGTAGCTCAACCAAGTGTTTAGAAGTGTGTAGGGAAATATACAGAGACAAAGTAGTCCCTTCTACGACTCAAGGTATCTCTTGACTGGTTTGGAATTTCAGTGAAATGTCAACACAGTCAGTGGCGTCGCTGGGGGGTCAGAGGGGGCAATGACCCCCCGACATAATGCCGTGCCACCCCTCCCCCCAAGTGCCTGTTTCAAGGGCTGGCCTTAGGGTTGAGCTCACATAGGTCGGCTACCCGAGTGGAGGATTTCATTATTCTCCACCTGACATTATTAAAAACACCAAAACATCATGACATCATATTCCTGCTCCCTGCATCAGTAGATGACCTGCGAGGAAGCAGAGCAGGAGCATTGCAGCTCCCTTGCAGTCTCTGATGTGCTCACAGCCACCCGTCTCACAGCAGCCCCACTGGACCCCAGTGACAGAATCACTCCAGCTCACCCAAAGATAGGGAGGCTGGTTGGACAAATTAAAATAATTATATTAGTAATTTGTGAGTGTGTGTGAGAGAATGTGTGTGTGTCTGTCAGTGAATGTGTGAGTGTGTGTATGTCTGTCAGTGAATGTGTGTCTGTCAGTGAATTTGTATGTGTCTGTCTGTGAGTGTCTCTCACATCAGTGAGAGTCTGTGTTTGTTATTGAGTGTTTATGTGCCTGTCAGTGTGTGTTTTTCAGAGAGTGTATCTGTGTCTGTGAGTGGATGTGTGTATGTCAAATTATTGAGAGTTGGTGTCTGTCAGTGATACCTGTGTGTTTATCATTGAATGTGTGTGTGACTGTCAGTGTGTATATGCCAGTAGGTGTGTGCCTGTCAGTGAGTGTGTGTATGTGTCAGTGAGTGCATGTATCTCTGTGAGTGTGTGAGACAATGACTGTCTGTCAGTGCATGTGTATCAGTGAGGGCATGTTGTCTGTCAGTCTGTCCATCCACACCGTCATCCCCATACCCTTTCCCTCACACTGTCATCTTCATACACACTGCCCCCCCACAATGTCACCTTCTTACACACTGCCCCCCCATACTATCACCTTCCTACACACTGCACCCCATACGGTCACCTTCCTACACACAGCCCCCCTATACTGTCACCTTCCTACACACTGCCCCCCCCCCGGCCCACAGGTAAGGGAGAAAGGAGGATAAGCCCAATTTCATTTAAACGGCTCATCCCCCACACTTATCCAACACTACACACACTACACAGACACTACTACATACACTACAGACACTGCATCATACACATTCACAACACAGACACTGCATCCACTAGATACACTGCTTACACCACACAAACACTAGATATGCTACACACACACACACACACAATGTTTTCAATACACACGCTGCATACAATACACACTATATCCACAACATGGAAGAAGAGGGGAAAAAATACATGAAAGGGAGAGGAACAGAGACATGGATGGCGGGGGCGGGGGGTGTCAGAAAAGACATAGTGTAGATGCTAGCTTAACGGACAGTGCGGCTACATCTAAGGTGTGTCACATTACCTTACTGGCTGAGACTGCAATTTGCAGAGGGATTAAGGGAGCGTGAGTGTGTGTGTGTGTGTGTATATACATAGATATACACACACACATACATACATACATGTTTTATAACTGCCCCCCTACTTTTGTCCCTGGCCCACCATGTGCCCCCCTAAATATGAATCCTATAGACGCCACTGAACACAGTCAATAGGAGTCTTTCATAAAATTTCTATCCTCATGAAATACTCATTTATCAGGAGAGGGGGTGGGGTGGGGGTGGGCAGTGCTGCTTTATAGATTTAGCAAATTTACATCACAACCTAGGTCACACAAGATAAAGCCAAGGAAAACACTGAAAATTAGGATCAGAAATAAACACATTGTAGCACTTTTTCTTTTGTCTGTGTTTTTCTCTATGCTGACTGCGAGGTGCAAAACACACAGTTTAAAACAGCCATTGCCCAGTTGCGAAGATGGAGGCACTCAGTTGCCGCATAAGGATGCATGGATTTCTGGAATTCTTTTGTTTTTCAAACCTCACAAAACATATTTGTTAAATATAGAGGTTATAAAAATGTGATGTTTCAAATGATAGAAACACACACGTTACCGATTTAACAAAATACATATTAAGGAACAGCTCACACACAAAAACAGTTTAACATTTTACAAGGCTTTTTAAAATCAACTCAATATGGCCATATCATGTTAAGCTTACCACAATGCCACAGTACACCAATATTGGTGGGTCCTACACAAGGCCAGCCCAAGACATTGTGCTACTTGGGTCCAAGGATGAAATGCTGCCTTCTACCTCACAGATTCCTGCCCAGTTATCAGTATTTTATTCTTTATCAAAGACTCAAATAATGACCTACCACACATCTAAACTTTAATTTATTAACGCACCCAAACTGTCAACTAGCACCGCCACTTCTTCCATTCGTAAACACCCACCAATTTTATCACTTAACCCTTACCTTGCCTCTTATTCATAAATACCTGTAAATCTTGTCACCTATCTCCTTCCTTAGCTTCTGTTCAGTAACACCCATAAGCCCTGTAAGTCCCTGTGTAAGAGCTCACTTCCCATTCATAAATATTTCTAACCCTGTCACAAACTCCCAAATTGCCTGACATTCATTAACAACTACAAGTACTTTCACATACCCCCGAAGTCACCTTTCATTCATTAACACCCTCAACTCAGTGACCTACCTCTTTTCAAGTCACCCATCCAATCAAAAACTCACAACTTGCATTAGGCCAAATATTTGCTTAGCCAACCTTGTTAATTCCAACCATCCAGACTCACTTTCAGTAATAAAACACAAATATTTGTGTTCAGCGATGTCTCACAAGTACAGCAGTATCCCTCATGTGCAGGTTTTATGGGGGTTTGGAAAGTTACAGGGTCAACTTTAGGGCTTTCCCCCTTTTTTCAGTTTTTACACATTGAAATTTTCCAGGTTTTTTTGCTGGGCCTATGTTGCCTTTGAGATAAAAATATTTTTCTCTCCTTAAGTTTAAAGGGAAATCCAGACGTGGACCCCTTGTTCACAGTGCCTAGAGGGATATTGGCTATACCTCACTGATGATACCTTACAAGGTTGAAACAATCGTCTGGGGTTGCCATATGTCTTGTGCAGAGGGAACTTGCTGGCATTTCGGATCTGGAGTGCCCGTATGGGTTGGACCAGTCCGATATACTTCAGATATGTTCTCTCTGTAATGGCACAAGTTGAGCTAAAACCAGCTTGAGATATGAGCAGGGATTTAGGCCAATTGAGGTGTTGTCAGTTCGCACCTCTCTCATATAGCCCAGGAATTCAAATTATCCCCATCATGGCATACCATTTGCAAAAGTAGACAACCCAGGGTAATTAAATGGCGTATGTCCAGTCTATTTGAGTAGCCACTTAGTCACAAACCCTCACCAAAGTTAGTGTTCATATTAGTTTTTTTGCAATTTTCACAAATAAACTGCCCTTTCACCAATGATATCATCAGCATTATACATTTTACTGCTCTAAAACACACACATATTTGTGTAATGTCTCACGAGTACAACAGTAAACCCCCAGGTTTTAGGGTGTTTTGGAAACTTACAGTGTCATATTTAAGACTTGCCCATTCCCATTTTTTCACTTTGAAATTTGCCATATTGGTTATGTTGCCTCTGAGACCTTATAGCAGCCCAGGAATAATAATTACCCCCATCATGGCATACCATTGAAAAAAGTAGACAACCCAGGGTATTCAAAATGGGGTATGTCCAGTCTTTTTTAGTAGCAACTTAGTCACAAACACTGGGCAAAGTTAGCATTCACATTAGTTTTTTGCATTTTTCACACCAAAACTGCACTTTCACAGATGATATCATCATTGTGACACATTTTACTGTCTTGAAACACTAATATTTGTGTTCAGTGAAGTCTCCTGAGTACAACAATATTCCACATGTACAGGTTTTATTGGGTTTTGAAAAGTGACAGGGTTAAAAATAGTGCTTGCAGGGGGGTGGAGCC